>CM028129.1:751497500-752122500 GCA_016271365.2 Neoceratodus forsteri
AACAAGTGTGTATGTACCACCTGGCTGGAATTACTGACGACATGCTGGGAACATGTATAATAACTTAGCAAAAGAACAAAGTGGGCTACTGGCCATTTGCCATGCTAATACAGCATAATGATGATACACTGCAGTGGTATGTAAGGAATAACACATGCCAGGATGTCTAGCTGTGCTGAGATTTACTGTATGGGCACTTCTGGTGTGTTTCAGCCACTGGGCTTTATCTGTATATCCAGTGCTATGAGAACACAGAATGGTGTTGTTCCACTTATAAAATAGTCAAAGAAATTTACGAAACAGATGTAATGAAAAATCCACCATGAGATCTGAAATGTTCAGTTGTACTGTGAAAACTGGACAGATAAATGATTCTCTTGGTAAGTCAGATCACTAGGATTTCTTCACCAGTTTTGTAAATTACCACAAAATCATTACTGTCCATGTGGCTACTATAGAATGATTACAGGGTACTGTAAGTGTGAAAAACAAGGTTATTAGAATACAGAGGAGTCTGGGGCATCATGGGAACCTGAGAGCAAACCTTGAGTGGTTCTGGATGTCACCAGAACCTGAGGTGTTCTCATAGCCTTGTTCTTCTCATTATCTGTTGGTTATTTATCATATTATTTGATTAGGCTTTGCATGCAGTTCTGGGCAGTTCAGGAACGTTGCTGAAGCAGTTAATAGAGTGGAACACAGAGTAACCAGAATTATCAGAGATATGGTGACAAAAGCTATTAGGAAAGAGTAGAGGCCTTTAACATGTTCACCCTGGAGGAAAGGAAGTAGAGATGGGACATAATTTAGCAATGAAAGCATGACAGGGTGTATTATCCCTCAGTTACGCACCCTGGAATGCCTTATTACGATTATAAAATGGCTTCCCTGACTTTTTATGTTGGCGTGCTTGTGCAGCCAATATCTTGGCGGCAGTGAGGATTTGAGGCACAGTGGCTGCTGGGCAAATGCAGGGTACACATCAGTAGGTGTGTCCTCATTCCCCAATCAGCCTGCATGCAGCGTAACACCATGCATACTAATGTGGCGAGCACATCTAAGGAAAGGTCCGCTGCAATCCAAGCAAAGCTTGTCAGACACAGCGGACCCTAACTACATGCTCGCCACATTGTCAGCATTGGCGGTGGCCGCTAACTGCTGACTTCGGGGTGCCCAATCCCCTGCTGGCTAGCATCGAAGTGTTGCTGATGGGGAGCCCACCCACGTCGGCATAAAGCAGTCCCTCTAATGTCTTATATGCCTAGGGGGTACCCAATCCCCCTGCCTCTTGCCTCTCTCCCGCTTTTCTTGTGTGTTGACGGGGTGCCCAATCCCCGTTGGTATATATTAACCCCCTCTGTTGTGGGCTGCACGAGGGTGCCTAATCCCCATCGCTGCAGCACCCCCAAACAGTTAGGTGGCATGCTGGGAGCCCACCCCAGCGTGCCAAGTCCCTGAAAAAATAAAATTCCGCAATGTTTTTTTCACCCTGTACTACACAAAAGCGGTCCCTCGTAGTCTCCCTACCCACCGCCGCACCCACCCACTGTGCACCCTGCCTCCCCACACCCCACCCATACTACCTCCCGAGTCCGCATGACGATCTTCGATGGACTAGGAACACGCCTGCACTTTTCAAAGCCGACCGTGAACTGAGGAAATGCCGTAAGCTGTATAATGGAATAAATAAGGGTTTCTTCAACTTTGATGCATATCTCAGGCATTCTTTGGAATTTTGCACCAAATTTTCAACATGGGTTTTTGGACCCCTCCTCATGAATTCTGTTACAGTTATGGCGTTAATCGGTCCTGAAAGGTGATTTCGCGGTCACTCGTGGAATCACCTTTCAGGACTGATATCTGAGACAGTGGCAGTGTTCATGAGGTGGGCTAATCAAAAGCCTATATTGCAAATTTGGTGTAAAAATCTAAAAATGTTTTACGAGCGTGCATTGCGCAGTTGCTACACATGCTCGTAGAATTTTAATTTAATATTTTCATGCCAGATTTTCAACATTGCCATTTTTCTACACCCCTGTGAACAGTACAGCTGTCATTTTTCACATCCTGGCCTAAATGTGTTTTCACACTTCCAGCGACATACCGTGGTCACTGTGGGAAATCAGTGTTTGGGGCAGATTATGAAAATGACAGTTACACTGTTCATGAGCAGAAGTCCTACAATGCCTATGCTGAAAATTTGGTGACAATACTCCTTAACATGACTGTGTTCATGAGCATGCATTGCGCATTTTGCCTGCCGTTCCTAAGTTCACAATTTGTAATATTTTCACTCCAGATTTTCAACATTGCTATTGGTCTGCACCTCATTATGGAAAGTACAGCTGTCATTTTTCACATCCTGACCAAAATGTGTTTTCGCAGTTCGGCGAGAATAGCGCTGTCACGGTAACGCCTGTGTTCGAGACACATTATGGAAATTACAGTGACACTGTTCATTAGCAGAGGTTCTAAATGCCTATATTGAAAATTTGGGGCAGACAGTCCATACAATTAGTGTTTTACGAGCTGCTGTTGAGGAGTTTGCATGCACGCTTGTGACTTTGTGTATTTGTAATATTTTCACCCACACATTCAAAATTGGCATTTTCCACACCTCCTTATGAACAATACAGCTGTCATTTTACATATCCTGTCTGAAATGTGTTTTGCACATCTGGGCATGATTAACTCGATCAACTGTGCGAATCAGATTTTGGGGCAGTTTGAGGAAATGACGATGACATTGTTCATGAGCAGAGGTCCTAAATGCCTATGTTGAAAATTTGGTGCTGAAAGTCCAGAAAATGACTGTGCTACAAGCGTGTGTTGTGCAGTTTCCACGCAGCCTTGTAACTTTGTACATTTGCAATATTTTCATGCCACATTTTCACCACTGGCATTTGTGTACACCTCTTATCAACAGTACAGCTGCCATTTTCACAGCCTGCCCAAAAGCGCGTTCAGCAACTGTGGCACACAATGGCGTGCTCGCTGTGGGAAATCACCTTTGGACACATTAACAAAATCATAGCGCCACTGTTCATGAGGGGAGGTTCCAAACTAACTATGTTGAAAATGTGCCTAAAAACTCCCACAGATAATTGGGTTAGACGCTTCGCGCAGTTTGTATGCATGTTCATTGCTTCACCAATATTTTATATTGCCACTCCAGATTTTCAACGTTGCCTTTTTATGCCTCCTCATGAACAATACAGTTGTCATTCTCCACATCCTGCCCAAAACTGTGTTTTCGCCCTCTGTCACCAAATGCCACAGCCACTGTGCAAACCACCTTTCAGCTAACAAAGTGATTG
Source organism: Neoceratodus forsteri (assembly GCA_016271365.2). NCBI lineage: Eukaryota > Metazoa > Chordata > Ceratodontiformes > Ceratodontidae > Neoceratodus > Neoceratodus forsteri. The sequence goes on from CM028129.1 coordinate 751,500,818, forward strand.
CTGCTCATGAGGTGGCCTGACAAGCAGCCCATGTTGAACATGTAGAGTGAAACTACCACTACACACCTACTGTGTTAGGGTTTCCAACTGCACCACCCCACCTGGTACGGACTGACAGGCGCCAGGGCTGTAACTTGGGATCATCGGATTTATTGCTCACACCATTCCACCACCCCACGCCCACCCTGCAGCCACTGACAGGCATCATGGTGTGTCTTGCACTGTTCTGCCACAAGCTTCACCTCACGCCTCCTATAGTGCACCCACGCCAGCTTATTTCCTTATGGAATGGGGTAAGTTTAATGCCCAAAGACCTCAAGCACGCCATGACACTTGTCAGTGTCTACAGGGTAGGGTGAGGTACAATGGCATGAGCATTATACCTGATAACCCAAAGGCACTCCCACTTCCTGTCACCTCTTACAGAGTGGGGTTGGCTTTCATCAATACTTTACCGCCATTCCTATTATGCGCCTAGCTCCAATTAATCGCCAATAATGCCAGCGTGACAATATTTTGCATTGACAAATGCTTGTTTATTTTAGGACCAAGTAATGAGGTTCAGAAAGTTAAGCATTTCTGAGCAGTGCTGTTGTGCTGGGATAATAGCGTGGTCATGTGACTGGATTCCACCAATCACAGTACAGTATTTCTCTTCCCATTTTATAATCTGTTTTCTACACACTCAATGATATTTACAAGATTGAACATGCAGCGTATTTGGTCTGGTGTACTCTAGCAGGATGTAGGGACACATCCTGAAGCCCAAAGAAGACAAATTCAGGGTAATGTTAGTAGTAGTAGTGGGTTATATTTATTGAGAGCCCTTTCCTGAAGCTCAGGGCATTTTACACATCAGTCAGGTAAAACAATTACAATAAACACAGAGTATAATAAAAACAGTAGTAAAATCAGAAGAGGATAAAACAATATTTAGGATTCAAATGATTTGTCTAAAAAGGTGTGTCTTCAGGCCATTTAAAGACTTCTACTGAGGGCACCTCCCTCTGAGATTTGTGGAGTGAGTTCCACAGGACTGGTACCACCACTTCAAAGGCACGATCACCAGATGATTTCAACTGGGCCCTGAAACCAAAAGAAGGTCCTCGTCGGCAGAACGGAGACCTTGCAAGGGCAGGCTGGAGTCAGGAGGTCTCGAGATGGCCTGGACCCAAACTGTATAGGGTCTTATATGTGAGTAGACCCATGTTGAAGGAGATCCTCACCTAACTGGCAGCCAATGCACACTGCGCAGCACTGGGGTCACATGACAAGACCATGAGAGGCCCATCAGCAGCCTGGCCTCCAAGTTCTGCAACAGCTGCAGGTGGTGCAGGACCCTTCCACTGACCCTGAGATATAGAGCATTACAGTAGTCAAGCCTTGACATCATGAAGGCATGCACTAGTCAGGAGGTATAAAGGATTTAATCTGGATGATATTCTTAAAATGGTAAAGCCAATCTGGACAACAGATGACACCTAAGCTTCAAGTGCCAATCTGCTGTCTAGGATCACGCAGATTATTCACCTTTTCGGATGCAAAAGAGGGCTGTCTCAAGCATCAGTCCCATTTCAGCCCTCCTAGTGTCCATCTCTATCCGGTGACCTGACTCATTACCAGTACCTCTGTCTTACCCAGACTGAAACTCAACCAGTTAGAAGATATCCAGTTCTGGATCTCAGCCAGATTGCTAATTAGCACTACCAATGCATCATATTTTTAGGCACAAAAGACATACACAGTTGGGTGTCATCGGCATAGCAATGAAACGCCACACTGTAACATCTAATGATCTCACCCAGGGCAGCATGTACACTGTGAACAACATGGGCGAAAGGACAGACTCTTGGGTACTCCTCAGAGCAAGGGCTGAGGGTCGGAGGAAAATTTCCCTTCACTACCTTTGAGATCTACTTGTGAGAAAGGACTCAAACCAGCTGATGACAGTGCTGGGAATCAACATAACCCCTCAGATAATCCAGTAACATCCCGTGGTCCACAGTATCAAACGCTGATGACAGATTGATGAGGACAAGTACTGACCACTCCCTCTATCTCTTGCCCTAAGGAGATAATTTTGTTGCCTGACCAGCACAGTTTCGCGCTAAGCCCAGGCCTGAATCCAGACCGAGAGGCTCAGAGATTTCAAAGGCCATGAGGTGTGCATTGAGCTGCAGAGCCGCAATTTTCTCAATAACCTTACCCAGAAAGGGAAGGTTAGAGACTGGTCAATAATTCACCAAGATTCCAGGTCGAAAGATGGTTTTTTATAAGGGCTTCACCAATGCCTCTTCAAGGCATCAGGAAACAGCCCTCTGAAAGCGAGCACCAGACTATCTTTGGCAAACACTGGACCAATAGACTCCATGCATCCCACTAGAAGACACGCCGGGCCAGGGTCCAGTTCACAAAAGTGGGTTGCAGCTTTGAAATCACTCCACAGACCTCTTCCACCCCACTGGTCTAAACTTGCTCCTGGCAAGTGGAGTGCCATCAGAGGCAGCCGACGCAACACTGCCAGGGCCTAGAAAGCCGGGTTGGGGAAATTGCAGCCCTGATGGAGGAGACACTGTCAGGGAAGAATGGAGCAAACTCCTCGCACTTTGCAACAGAAGGTATTCTAACCAGCTGCAGACAGGCAGGGTGAAGCAGCCTGTCCACAATCTGGAACAGTTGGGCTGATCTGTTCTTCTCTGAAGTAATCTCCTGGACAAATAAATGGCCTTCCTATGGGCGATGCCATCTGATACTCAGCACAGTGAGTTCTAAGAGCCAGCTTGTCCTCTTCAGACCGCGACTTACACAGACAACACTCCAGTCTCTGACCCTTGGTTCATCTCCTTGAGCTCCCCATCAAACCAGGGATCTCAAGTGAGAAAACCTGGATCATACATGGATTGGCATGATAGCATAGAACGCAGAGGTGATCCCTCATTATAGGCCACCACCGCCTCAGTCGTGCTAGCCCGCAAGCAGCACTCATTGCTGAGAGGTCCATTGCTGCCATTAAGCCCTCTGGAGATAATCCCTTAAAGGATGGTAACATACCAGCTCTACAGGGTAAGAGCTCATGGTGGGGCGCGAAATGAGAACCACCACATGCAGTGATCCGACCACAAGACTGGATCTATCTTGAGACTGTAAATCTTAAGCCCCAGTGAGAATACTAAGTCCAAGGCGTGACCGTGGCAGTGAGTCACAGAAGCAACCATTGTGCGAGCTCAGTGATGTCATTAACTGGAGGAAGTCATGTCCCAATTGTGATGAATCGTCATTGATCCAAGAACTGATGTTGCCAAGGACCCAGCCACCTGTGTAACTCCATTGCTCTCTCAGCAACAAATTCGTAACTTCCTGCAGAAACTCCTTCTCATGCCCCAAAGACTGGTACATGAGAAGGATCCTGCAGCCTGCATCTGGATCCACACATAGAAACATAGAATCTGATGGCAGATAAGGACCGCTTGGCCCACCTAGTCTGCCCATTTCCCTACCTAACGGATAAGCTGCAGATCCTAGTTAACCAACAGCCTACTTCCTCCTACACCCCACTAGAATTGCCTTTTGTCTGTCCCATGCATTCTTGAATTCCTCACTGTTTTTGACTCTCGACCTCCTTAGGAAGGCTGTTCCATGTATCTACAGCCCTCTCTGTGAAGAAATACTCCTCACATTACCTCTGAGCCATCCCCCATCTTCAAATTGTGCCCCTTGTTCTTGCACGCTCTTTTTCTGAAAGATGCTACCCTATTGGAATGTGTTGATTCCCTTGAGGTATTTGAAAGTTTCTCTCATGTCTCCCACCCCCCTCCTTTCCTCGAGGCTACATCTTAAGCTCCTTTAGTCTCTCTTCATATGTCTTCTGGTGCAGACCCTGCACCATTTTGGTTGCCCTCCTCTGGACAGCCTCCACCCTGACTATGTCTTTGCAGAGATGGAGTCTCCAGAACTGTACACAGTACTCCAGATGTGGTCTTACCAACTGTCTGTACAGAGGCCAACAACTTCCTGTTTTCTACTGGTGATACCTCTCCTATTCATCCCAGTATCCCCAAGCCCTCCTTACTGCCTTCTCACATTGCTGGCCCACCTTTAGGTCATCTGATATGACTACCCCAGGTCTCTCTCATTTTGTCATCAGTATCTCACCCCCATTGTGTACTCTTCCTGGGTTTTGTTACCCAGGTGCATTACTTTGCACTTCTTTGCGTTGAATCTAAGCTGCCATACATTTGACCATTCCTCCATCCTTTCCATCCCACCTTGCGATCAACCTTGTTGCAGATCTTTGTGTCATCTGCAAAGAGACATACTTTTCCTTCCAGTCCCTCTGCAATGTCACTTATAAAGACATTAAAAGGACTGGCCCCAGTACTGAACCCTGCAGTACCCACTAGTAACCCCTTTCTTCACTGTGGACTCCATTTACTATTACCCTCTGTGTCCTGTTGTCCAGCCAGTGTTTTACCCAGGCTACCACCCTGGGACCCACCCCAAGCTGGCTAATTTGTTTATTACATGGCCATGCATTCAAATGATGAAGTAGATCCCACTGGGAGCACTGAGATGTTCAGGTTGGATCTAAAACAGATGGCCACACACCCACCCCTGTGTTCCTCCTTGGGCAGTTCACCATGGAGAATCCTGCCCAGATAGGTGCCTCCAAAACTGGGGCAGCATTGTCACCCAGCCAAGTCACTGTGATGCAAGCCAGATTGACAGAGGAAACCAGGTCTGCAATGATTGCAGTCTCATTTCTAACTGACCTTGCATTGCACAGCATTACCTGCAGGAACTGGCCAAGGCTGCTGGTCTAATGACTACCTGTCCACTTGGTCCTCCAGAAACCCTGGGAATGGGCACCAACCATGTCTGGCCTCTCCCAAAGTCCCATTTTGCCCAGGGCACCTCCTAGTCCTGACCACCCCAATCCCATTATAGCCCCATAACCTCGCCACCACCATTCTGCTCCCGCATGATTCCAACCAATTAGGAGACACTTTTTCCCAGAGGGTGGCAAACCTGTGGTACAACCTACCAGCAGAGACAGTAAATGCTGAGGCAGTACAGGCCTTTAAGGTAAGTCTGGACAAATGTCTGATTACCAAGGAAATCAAATGAAACAGAAGACAAAGTTGAGTGTAAATGAAATAAAAGAGTACCAAATGGAGTGAGTGCTAGAAATGCATGTGATTTTATTGTCAATGCAATGACCAACATATAGACCCTATATCTATATGTCAGTCTGTTCATTCGCAACATTTAAGCCACATGCTTTTTGTAGTCTGCACTCCATTTGGTGCTTTTTGTTTGTGCACTGACTTTATCTTCTGGATCTGATTTTTGTTTAGTATTGCAATGTATATCCTTTGCATCCTTTATGTTGACTTTTGTGAAATCAGAAGAAATCTCGATAGCAGAGTGTGAAGGAAATGGATATGAATTAGTTCTTGTTTGCACAGAATACATTTTGTCATCCCTGTTTTTGAAGCAGGTGGGCAGCCATGATGGATCTAACGTCTCTTCCGTCTATAAATTACTGTGTTACCCTGTTAACTGGCACCACTCTTCTTGTAATCCAATGTAATGCTACAGTACCTTGACATGCTTCTTCCAGCCTGAGACATAGTTACAAAGGTGTGCTGTGTTACTGAAACTATAGCAAGGAGTGTAAATAGTATTGCAATGGATGTTTTAAATACAGACTACAAATGCAGCTGCAGCCTTTCAAACTCCACATACTGCCTGCAACACAAGCACTTACAGAGGTTTTCTATGAATACATACATTTTGTTTCTAACTCTTTGGCATTATTGAGTCTGGTAAAACCCATAAAAGCCAATAAGTAAAACTGTCTTGCAGTGAGGATCCATAGGGAAAATATACTTGTGTATCACATAGCAGGGGTAAGTGACTCAAATAACACCTATGTTGTGCATGCCACCACAATGCTGAAATTGCAAAGTCACAGAGGGATTAACCCACAACAGGGTATTGGTTTACTGACCATTATTCCACAACGGGGTTGGAATCATGAGGTGAAGTCGAGTGATTTCAACCACCCAGGCATGGATTAATGCTCAGTAAACCCATAATCTGGAGTGGATTAATCCTCTTGTAACATGGGCAATGTTTGGTTAGAGTTTTGCCTAAAGAAACAGTGAAATAAAGCCATGTGACCATGCAACTGTGGGTTTATCAGACATTAATCCATGGTCAGGTGACCTGTTTGGATGAATCAGAAGACAGTATTTTGGAACCCATGTTACAATAGTCTTTTATGTAGCACTTTATGCACAAACCCATCTAATTCTAGTGCCACCATCTCGTGATGTAACATAACCAAGCAGTTTGAGAACACTGATTCTTTGGGCTGCGTGATCTCTTAGGATTTAACCTGTATTGCTTAGAGACAGAATTACTTGTGTAACTCCGAGGCGCTACCCTTAAGGCTACCACTCCCCTGCCTGTCTCCATGAAGACAGGGTGAGGGGGCCCAGATCTGATGATGGGGTGCCTCCACCCAGAGGTCGTGGTTAAGACTAGCAAGTTTACCTCGGTCACAGCTCTCTGGGTTACTGCAACCCCTTTCGATCCACTAGTGGCTCACACAGGGTTCCAACAATACTTCTCCACATGCACTTACCCCGGATGGTATCTCTCAGCTCGCCTCCAGGGATCCCCTGTAAAGTAAGGTACAGTTATGTCACAATCGCTATGCAGTAGTTCACCAGAGATGCACAGACTAACCAGGGTGTAGTTGCAACACATCAATCTGATTTATTAACAGGAGGCCAATAACAAGGGCAGGGAATCAAGGCAAATGGCTTACTCTATAATTATCTACCTAGGGCACTGTCACGCCTGAACCTAATAGTTAATGTCCCTGGGTACCCAAGCCTAATGGCTAGTCCAACGTGGCTTGGGGCCCTGACACAGATAGCCTTTGCAATTCTGAGAAAGTCAAAATAAGAAGAAAGTTCCACTAGGGCAGTCAGCAGTGTAACAAACCACTTAAAACCACTGTCTGCAAACTGGGCAGGAGCTACCCTGATTTAGTACTCACGGCTCCAGCAGAATGCAGAGTCTGTCACCACCAGCAGGGCTGAGCCTGAATTTCACCAGCCAATTCACATTTTATATGGCAATTAGCAGAGGTACCATACCAGGCAGCTGCTTCTAGACCCACACACACACACTTGCAGTAGACTCGGGCAATAACGGCAACTTCAACATCACGGGTGGACCGAGCGATTCAGCAATTTTCTCCAGTCCTTTCAGGTTGAGCCTGGTAGGTAGCTGGGCTGGCACCAGCCTCCTCTGACCTGCGCTGGCGGATTTTTGTCCATGAACTCGAACAGGAAAAGCGGCCGCCTCATTTCATGCGCTTCCCGCGCGAACACTCCACCAACGCAGAAGCACAGAGCTCCTCTCTTCTCACCAGCTACAATGCATCTGGCCTTGGCAGCATTAAGCACTCCCTACAGATCGGTGCCACCCGTTTCCATTGGCTGGCTGAACATGCCAGTCATTTCCTCCTGCCCTCAGTGGTGCGAAAAGCACCATAGCCCATAATAATACCTTTCCCAAAATACAAGCAATCCCTCTATTGGTCAGCCGACTCTGTAGGGTCCTGGGGTACTGATTGGCCCAATTCAGCAGTTCTGTACCAAAATGGAGGAAACAGTCGAACAGCTCCTACTGCAAAGGAAGGCAGGTCAGAACAACTACATTATCATTATTATTTCGTTTTTTTTGTTTTTAGCAAACAATCACATCCCCAGCAGAGCTCCCTCTGCACCACTAGCGATGGCAGAAGGAGCTATTTTCAGCGTCCAGGCGGGACTTGGGCATAGAACCACACAGCCCCCTCATTTCAATTAATTATGACTGCAACAGGCAGCCCTTAAAGAGACAGCATACGGAGGCTTTAAAGCACTCACTAGCTACCCATTTAAACGGCTTTGACGTCGAACCCTAATCAGGCGCGGAGCAGTCACCTGAGCTCCAGGGAACTTATAGGAACTCTCATTCATAGGGGTTACACCCTTCCTGGCCTGGGAAAGCATGACGTCTGCGTCAAGTAGTTACCCTTACATCACATGTAAGACAACCCGCTTAGTTAACACCATATCACTCTTGCATCACATATCTGAATAGTACATTCACATTGTATTATGGTTTAGGCAACATTGTACACATAAGCTCTTGTTCCCCTTTAACTCAGGTCATTAGTTTTATTCATGACACGGGACTAGGGAACCCTCTCTTTCAGTTACTGGCGGGTCACTTGAAGCAGAGGCACCACCTCAAGGGCAATACTAACAATCTGGAGTTATCCCCAAGGCTAATTTAGGCAAGGAACTCGGGGACACATATACCCCTTGTGGACCACATTTAAGAGGCAGGTCCACCGCTGACCCAGAGACTCATAACTCAACATTATTACCGGACGTATTTCGGCCGGATTGCCTAGGGGTCTTGGAGACCTTGAAACAGGCCCTGATTCCACTTCAGTTTCCTTGCCATTAGCATCGGGGATCTCTACGGGGAAAAGGGCTCAGCACTCATAGTACTATTGGGGGCCTGACCTTCTATCCCGGACCCACCCCACTGGGCTCAGCCGGGGCTGTCTAGGTACAGGTGAGAAACCATCAGGGCATTCAAATATTCTTCCGGTTCTGGCATATCACTGGCTTGATCCCCATCTCGCTCTCTTCTTCTGAAAAGTCAGATAATTCAGCCAGGCCAGGCAGTTCAGCCATGCTCAAGGACCCTACCCCTGGGCGTTGCTGCTACCCAATTCGAGCTCTGGAAACATGGGTTCTGGAGACAAAGCTGGGGCTCAGACAGTCCAGCTGGCCCAACCTCGTCTCCAGAGTTAACAAGAGGATTGCCCCAAAATAACTGGCTCAGTTCATAAGGGGTAGTATTCAATATCATCTTCATCATTGTCTGGCACCAATGGTTGATCATTTTCTTCTACAGACTTTGAGCGAGGCCCTCTTGGTGGGCCTGTTGAAGAATCAACAGGTTTGGTGCTTTCCTGGCAGCAGATCTAGTCTATAGGGCTGGGGGCATTTGGAGATTCAGCTTCAATCAGGATTTGCCCGATTGGCAGCAGATGATTCTGTGTATAGTTTTACATCTTTGAATTGTTTTCAGGCCGCACTTTATATACAGGCAAATCTGTCAATTTTCCCACAACAATGTGGGGAGGTGATGCCATCTGTCAGCAATTTTATGTTTCCCATGCAGTCCCAGATTTCTCAGTAACACTCTATCCCTTCTTTTAGCTCCATTGTTTTCACTTTCTTATCATATCTTTCCTTGTTGGCCAGGTTTCGTTTAGCAGCCATGGTTTGGGCCAGTTGGTAGGCATGGTTCAATTGGGCCTTTAATTTCTGTACATACTGTAGATGGTTCTCTGCTTGCACCCCATCAGGGAAACCCCAAAACGCATATCCACTGGCAGTCTAGCCTCTCTCCCAAACATCAGTCGGTACGGGGAAAATCCTGTGGCGTCACTTTTGTGTACAATTATAAGCATGAACTAGGGTGCTAATCTGCTGGCTCCATTTCGGTTTGTCTTTTGGTTGCAATGTGCCCAACATGTCAAGCAATGTATGGTTAAACCTTTCAGGCTGAGGATCTCCTGAGGATGGTAGGGGTGGTTCTTGACTCGTACCCCACAGAGACAGCATCTCTTTAATCAAGTGGCTCTCAAAGTCCCTTCCTGGTCGGAATGGATCCGCTGGGGGCCCCATAGTGGCGAAAAAGTTTTCAACAAGTATCTTAGCCACCATGGTTGCTTTCTGATCCTTAGTAGGAAAGCCTGTGCATACCGAGTAAAATGATCAGTGATCACCAATATGTTACTGACACTTTTCAGGTCGGGTTCTAGACTTAAGAAATCAATACAGACCAGTTCCATAGGGGCACTAGTGGTAATGTTGACCATGGGGCAGCTCTCTGGGGTAGAGCTTTTCTTTGCAAACAGCGGCTACAGGTCTTGACCTATTGCTCTACATCTGCACTCATTTTGCCAGTAAAATCGGGCTCATACTAGATCAAGTGTTTGGTCTATGCCGAGATGCCCCATTTGGTTATGCAAGGACCTTAAGACCAGTTCTCTAAAAGCTGAGGACAGCACCAATTGTTGTTTGTCTACCCGGCCTTCCTTATTCACAGTCTCTCTATATAGTAGTTGGTTAATCAGCTTTAATTTGGGCCGTCTTTTACAACAGGGCAGTCCTCAGATCAGTGGGCGTAACTTGGACATGTCCCTCCCGGCCTGCAAAGCCTCCACAGCCGTTTTTATCATAAGATCACAGGATTGAGCCTGTTGGAGACTATCATTGTTGAATTGGGGCAGTGAGCTAGTGTCTAATGCAGAGAAATGACAGTAGGCAGCAGGTATGCAGTTTCGGATGGCCCCAAACAATCCACCATACAGTCCACCGCGTCAGGAGACACCTGTTCCTCTTTGTCAGATTTCTGGCAGAGGGCTCTTATGTCAGGTTCTGACAACCTGACCCAATCAGTGTGTGGCGTGGGCCTCTGAGAGAGAGCATCCGATCTATATGGTTTAGGCCCACCCTGTACTCAACAGCATAGTCGAGGTGGCCAAGGTAGAGAGCCACCTATGGCCAGTGGCATCCAACTTGGCAGAGGTCTGTACATAAGTCAGAGGATTGTTATCAGTCCTTACCACTATCTTGGCACCATACGAATAGTCATGAAACTGATCAGCGATGGCCCACTTCAGAGCCAGGAACTCTAGTTTGTGCACTGGATAATTTTTTTCTGAAGGAGTCAGGCTTCTGCTGGCAAATGCTACAGGTCTCAGACCATTCGCATGCTCCTGATATAACACACCCCCAATCCTTGTAGACTGGCATCAGTATGAAGAGTGTATGGTTGGCCGGTCAGCATAGGCCAACACCGGGACATGGGTAAGTTGATATATAATGTCATAGAAAGCTTCCTCACACTCAGCAGTCCAATGATCCCCAAACACATAATTCGCCGGAAATACTTTTTTCTGTCTCAGAACGCACAACCTTCTTATACTTTTATGCGTGAGGCGGATACCCTGGAGTGAGGTTGAGGAGGGCGAATCACTCGAGAATAGTCCTTAACAAACCACCTATAATATCCACAAAACCCCAGGAATCGTTGCAGCTCTTTCAGATTCCTGGGCTGAGGCAAGTGGTCAAAGTCTCCACTTTGCTAGGGTCAGTCTCTATGCCCTCAGTGGACACCTATGTGGCCCACGATTTCACAGAAGTCTGGAAGAATTGACACTTGTCAATAGACAGCTTGAGGCCGAAATCCTCCAACCGATCCAAAACCTTGAATAATTGTTGCTCGTGTTCTTCCAACGATCGGCCAAACACTATGACATCATCTAAATAGACCAGACACTCGAGTAGATTCATGTCCCCCACAGCCCGCTCCATCAGGCGCTGAAAAGTGGCTGGGGCACCCAAAATCTCTTGAGGCATCCTAACAAACTTGTAGAAACCAAGGGGCAAATGAATGCAGTCTTCTCCCGGTCGTCTGGGGCCATCGGGATCTGGTAGTATCCACTGTGGAGATCCAGCACAGAGAACCACTTATCACTATTTAAACAGTCCAATGTGTCCTGTATGCATGGCATAGTATACTGGTCCCTGATTCAAAGTGCAATAGTCTACACACATCCGAACTGCCCCATTCTTTTCCTTACTACTACTATGGAGGAGGCATAGGGGCTCCTGGACTCTTTATTACCCCAGCAGCCAACATCTCTTGCAGATGCCGCCACATCATCTATATCAGCGGGGGCAGCCGGGATCTCTCTCGAAAGGCCTTTCATCATGCAGCCAAATGTGATGCTCAGCCCCTGTACACATCCCACATCCCATTCTTTCAGGGAGAAAACCTGGTCTCTCTTGGCAAGCCTTCACTGACCCTTTGTTTCCATCCAGCTGGCAGCGGGAGTCAACAAAGTCAAACATATCAGGAGTAACTCTATCATCTATCCTGGAACCCTTGCTGTTGGGTAGTACTGCGGTATCTGCACAATGTGCACTTGCCAAGGTGCACCTCTTCTTATTTGAATCTCTCTGTCGGACACATTATGCACTTGAACCATCACCCTCTTAACATAAGCATGAGCTCTAGCGGCAAGATGCTGGGTCTGACCAACAGTCCCTCAGGTAATCTTCCCTCCACAGGCGCATCCAACATCAACAACTTATTCTTAACATCTGTTTTAGTCATACTTCCCCATGCAGGACACATTGGGCATTCGGCAAGTGTCACCGGGCCGGATCCTTTTCCACACCACACCCACTGGGCCTTCAGGTTCCTCCGAACTAACCTTCTTTTGAGTAGCACTTGCCTTTTGAATCACAGCAGGTATGCTTAATGCTCGCCCAGTCTGGAATGCTTGCTTTAGGAACACAATTGGGCCAACCGCCCGAACATATGCAGATTCGTCCCGATCAACAAAGGCACCCCATCATACAGTCCAGTGGTGGGCAAACTAAAACTAGGGTTTCCACCTGCTCATCCATTCCAGCCACAGATGCAGAAAGATATTCAGACTCGGATGTACCCCAAATACGGATAGGCCTTGTCGCTCAACCCCCACACATGTAGGCCATTCAGAGGTTGCAGGGGCACCTCAGGTAAGTGTGCCTGGTACCAGTCCTGGAACATGATGGTTACCTGAGAGCCACTGTCTAATACAGCTCGGTGGGAATTCCATTTACCCTCACCGGGGTCTCCATCGAGGCCCGACCACATCAGATCAGTCGGGGCCACAGCATTGATAGTCAACTGGGCATGGGCCTGAGTCACAAAACTTTTCTTGGGGGCCTGAGACTGGGTCTGGCTGTCGGGCAATCAGTCTGCTGTTGACTTTCCTTAAATTCTCTGGCCTCTGGCACTCGGGTTGGAAGTGCCCATCTTCCCCGCAATGGTAACAGAACTTGGGTCCTGGGGTTCACTATTGGGCGGTTGACACCTTATCTGTGGGGACCCTGAGAGGGGTGAGGGCTCCCTTGGGCCAGGGGTCTGGTTTCTGTTTGCCTCAGGGCCCCGGATCTAACAGGGTACGTAGTAGATTGCTTCAAGTCCCTCACTAGATCCGTAAATTCTGACCTCGCCCTCAACTCACTCTCTATGTGGGGTCAGAGGAAATAACTCGCATCCCCACAGCACCTGGAAAATTGGGGATCCTCAAACCCTCCAGACAGGCTGATCTCCTCAGGGTGCTGGGCTCAGGGGTCCCACTAGGGTTTACCGCCCCACACATGGTTCCCACCCCTCTTCATCGGTCTCCACCTCTCTAATTTCCCTCATTAGTTGACAATATTCAGGTGGGGTGGCCGCGATCATGTAACTTAAGTTTTAACAGTATTACGCTAGAGAATCTGGCAGATTTTAAAACATGTTCTAACCTGATCTGATTCAAGGCTGTGGCAGTGATTCCTTTCCTACAGGCCTTCTGCAAGGCCCGCTCCACCCTAGTGGCGAAGGGACAGATTCTCATTCCTCCTCTGTTTAGTAGACCTAAATTTCCATAATAAATCTTCACCAGTCTCAGTACTCCCAAACACCCCTTCTAAAGCAGAGAGGTAGTCTGTGGCGGTGGCTTCCGGGCTGGTGGCCCGCAAAACCTAATGGCTTCTAACTCGGGACCCGTAGACTCTCCATCAGTCTCTTCCTTTTCTCCCCTCAGAGCATTGCCATTCCTGAACTAAGGGGTGGCATAGTCCATCCAAGCTTCCATGTCATCCTGCCCTGGAGGCACTGGCACTGTGCCAGAAAAAGCTTCAGCCTGTGGTAGGAATCAAGCTGGATAGGAGGGACCACTAAGGGCAGTGGAGCCAAAATAGAACTCTTGGGCGGGCAGGGAGTTGCCTGGGAGATCTGGGGGGTAGCATCACTAGACAAATCCAAGGCTTGCAGCAATTCCTGGGTAGTCCTTCCCTCCACAGCTAGCAATTTAAGCAGCTTATCTTTAAAACTATTAGTCTGGGAGACCCTCCAGGAGTGACGGACCCACTCGAATATGAATCAGCATCCATCCCTGTGAGGCACCCTCCGGGTAAATCGCTGGAGGTACCTTCTCGGGGTCGATGGCCACACTATACAGTAGCAGTACCTGCAACGCCTGGTCGAGCAGGTCAGCCATACGCCCTTTCACCTCCACTTTGCCTAAACATTTTACTCGCCGGCTGCGGAAATGAAGTCCGCTGTTGGAGTTCTAGGGCACATCTAACAGTAATACAGTTTTCTGGGAGTCCAGCTCTTCAGCTTCACCCCACCCCATCAGTCTGTGTACCATTGTCTTGATAGGCCCCAACTTAATTTTTTCCACCATACCCCTTCCAGTTTTTCCATTTCTATACACTTCCCGCTTGGCCACTAGGGATGCTAATCCCAGTGGTGCCTCCAATTTGTAACCTCCAGGGGCGCTACCCTTAAGGCTACTACCCTGCCTGTCTCCACGAAGACAGGGTGCAGGGGCCCAGATCCGCTGACGGGTGCCTCCACCCAGAGGTCAGGGTTAAGACTGGTGAGTTTACCTCGTCACAGCCCTCTGGGTTATTGCAACCCCCTTCGACCCACTAGTGGCTCACACAGGGTTCTAACAATACTTTTCCCACATGCACTTACCCCCGGATGGTATCTCTCAGCTCGCTCGGGATCCCCGAAAGTAAGGTACAGTTATGTCACAATCACTATGCAGTAGTTCACCAGAGATGACAGACTAACCAGGGTGTAGTTGCAACACATCAGTCTGATTTATTAACAGGAGGCCAATAACAAGGGCAGGGAATCAAGGCAATTGGCTTACTCTATAATTATCTACCTAGGGCACTGTGCACAGGCCTGAACCTAATAGTTACTGTCCCAGGGTACCCAAGCCCTAATGGCTAGTCCAACGTGGCAGCTGGTTGGGGCCCTGACACAGATAGCCTTTGCAATTCTGAGAAAGTCAAAATAAGAAGAAAGTTCCACTAGGGCAGTCAGTAGTGTAACAAACCACTTAAAACCACTGTCTGCAAACTGGACAGGAGCTACCCTGATTTAGTACTCACGGCTCCAGCAGATACCGAGTCTGTCACCACCAGCAGGGCTGAGCCTGAATTTCACCAGCCTCCTCACACATTTATATGGCAATTAGTAGAGGGTACCATACCAGGCAGCTGCTTCTAGACCCCACACACACACTTGCAGTAGACTCGGGCAATAAATGGCAACTTCAACCTCACGGGTGGACCGGCGCGATTCAGCAATTTTTCCAGTCCTTTCAGGTTGAGCCTGGTAGGTAGCTGGGCTGGCACCAGCCTCCTCTGACCGTCACGCCCGGCGGATTTTGTCCGCAGACTTGAACAGGAAAAGCGGCCGCCTCAGGCTTCACGCACTTCCCGTGCGAACACTCCACCAACACAGAAGCACAGAGCTCCTCTCTTCTCACCAGCCACAACGCATCTGGCCTTGGCAGCATTAAGCACTCCCTTACAGATCGGGCGCCACCCATTTCCATTGGCTGGCTGAACATGCCAGTCATTTCCTCCTGCCCTCAGTGGTGCAAAAGCGCCATAGCCCATAATACCTTTCCCAAAATACAAGCAGTCCCTCTATTGGTCAGCCGACTCTGTAGGGTCCTGGTACTGATTGGCCCAATTCAGCAGTTCTGGACCAAAATGGAGAAACAGTCGAACAGCTCCTACTGCAAAGGAAGGCAGGTCAGAACAACTACATTATCATTATCATTTCGTTTTTGGCAAACAATCACATCCCCCAGCAGAGCTCCCTCTGCACCACTAGCGATAGCAGAAGGAGCTATTTTTCAGCGTCCCGGCGGGACTCGGCATACAACCACACAGCCCCCTCCATTTCATTAATTATGACTGCAACAGGCAGCCCTTAAACAGACAGCATACGAGGCTTTAAAAAGCACTCACTAGCTACCCATTTAAACGGTTTTGATGCAGAACCCCAATCAGGCACGGAGCAGTCACCCGAGCTCCAGGAAAACTTTTAGGAACCCCTTTCATAGGGGGTTACACCTGCTTGCCTATTTTATTCTGTCATAGACAGATAACAATGTGCAAAAATGTTGCAAGTGAGTTAGTATGGTCTAGTGTAGAGAAAATAGGCATGGGAACCGAAATACTTAGGTTTGAATCCTACTAGAGCCACATACATGTTGTGTGGTCTTAAGCAAATCACTTAACCTCTCAGAAATGTATTATGTATTTAGTTATGCAAACATATTTTATTAGGTTAGCAAGCAAAGCTCTGGAAGGCCCATTTCTAGTTGCAATGGGGGTGTTACAGAGCAATTTACAGGAGTAGATGAGACAAATAATTATTTAAGCAATAATGACCGAGAAGCCTGTCATTTCTGAGGGATTAATGATCGGTTGGGGGATGGGTGGCCCAAGGCACAGACAACCACCACCCTCCAGCTGGCTATTAATCCAAGGAAATGATAGGCTTCAAGGTTGTTATTGTGATTATAAGTCTAATCGCAGTAACAACTTTAGTTTTTTTTTTAGTTTTATTTAGGTTTTGCTGTGTGGATGAGCCGCACATGCCACACAGCATCAGTTTGCAGTTGGATTGATAATTTCTTAGACATTAATGACCAATCCAGTAGCCAGTCTTGTATATCTATGCCTGTACATGTTGTATCTGTATATGTATTACACTTATTGTGGTACTCTCTCAGGTCATACCTGAAAACAGGCAGTTTCTGTCTAGTGTACCTACCTGGTTAACAAAAATTAAAAATAATAAAAATCAGGAGCCTCACTAGGCTCATGAATAATTAATTAGACTTATGACACAGCTTAGGAAACAAGTAACAATAATAAAACAACTTCAAGTGCAACTAACAATGTACAACTAACATTGTACAAGAATCAGAGCAAAAGAATTTGCAAGTTACAACAATATCCTTAGACACCAAGAGTTGCATAAGGAATGGGAAACCAGAAGCAAAATCAACAGCATGAGGAAACAGCATGACATATCTTCAACAATCAGAGTAGAAGAAGGTCCGTGTAAGTGGCATGTAGCAGTCAAGTGGCAGGTGTAACAGGGCAGTTGTGGCAGGACCAGGAGGCTCAGTGATGCTCCTTGAGCTGGGCCCTGGCAGACCAACAGCTCGGACAAGTGGATAAGGTTATAGATGGGCCATTCTACAAGTGGAGGAGTCTGTAATGAAAGGAGGCTTGGCCTGCATTAAGCTTCAGAGAGATTTGGAGCCAAATTCCCAGTTCTGGTCTGCGGGAATAGGAGACACTGGAGGTAGGGGGTCAAGATCCCAATAAGCTACCCGGGAGTTTTCCTACTCAGCATTTAACTCACAAGATTGTTCGTGGATGGCATGCCTCAACTCAGGAGGAACTCATGCCAATGTTTTGGACATTCAGTAGCAAAGTGACAGGTGTGAGGTGGCAAGCCAGGGCAAATCAACAAAGGACAATGAATAAGGTAGTAAGTTTGGAAATGCAAGATTGAGAGGCAGCAGAGAACAACACATCACAATAATCCAAGGTAGTAAAAATCATATGTTTAAAGGAAATGTCTAAGATTTCAGTAATGGCATTTTAAATACAGTAGTTCATTACTTTCTTCTGGGGATAGCCATTTGAGCACAGAAAGGAATGTTTTCCTTAAGTCAACTATGGGAAGTTGAACAAAAATTTTGCTGAACAGATGGCCCGGTAATCCCTTCAGTTCCTGACTTGCCAGCCCCACCCCATGCTCAGGCAGTTTGTAATGTCTAACCAGGCACAACACCAGAGTGTGCCACATAGAACCTAATGGAATACATTTTTGAAACAGTTTTATGTATAGTTAAAGCAACCTTGTTATAAAAAAGTCATTGCATAACTAGTAGGGCCCTGTTAGTTGGGCAGTGACTTTCATTTATATCAAAGGTTACTTTAGTATATACAGCATCAAACAGTTCAGAAAATGTCCTCCTTGACTTCTGTGTGGGTACACCCCTCCCTCTGCCTGGTTAGACATCACAAATCATCTGAGTGATGAGGGTGGAGCTGGCTGACCAGGAAGTGGAAGAGTTCAGCTGGCTATCTCCTCAGCACAAGCTTCAATCTCTTCCCTTCTGTAGTGGACTTCATGAAAACGGTTCCCTTTATGGGCTCAAATGAGGTCGCTAACATAAGGTAATGGACTAATGTATTTTAAAAGCCATTACCAAAATCTTAGACATTCTCTTTAACAATACTCCTTCTGGTGCTGAGGGGTGAGGCAGCGGTTTACCCTGTACAGAGCTCCAGGCTACCCAGCTGTAAAAATGGGTAAAAGCAGGACCCCACTGGCAATGATATGTTGCATCTCAGCTGGGCTAACCCAGGATAATAAACTGTAATGAAAATAAAATCTGACTTAAAACCAATAAAATTCTGCATTTGATTTTTGCCAGATCTGTTGTGCTCAACAGACAACCAGCTGTGGCTGTGCTCCAAGAACATGATTTAGTGTTGCATGAAAGGTCCAGCCCTCCCACCTACTGCTGCTCCCACCCTGTAACTAATTTAATAAATGATCAATTGATCCATTTGGGAGGGAGGAGCATTTGCTTAGCATCTTTGAATGATGCTAAACAGACTGTGACAGAGGTGCAGAGAGCTCACTAATGTTTGTTTATGTATCTGGGAGCTAGCTGACTGACCCTTGTTTAACTGATCCATTGGCTATATCACATGATGAGTCTAAAACTGTAAGAAATGAGTTAGTTGTTTTCTGCCTATTGCCTTTGTGGATTGTTTTAAGGTCTTTTGCACCTTGCATTTCTGCTTGAAGTTAAACCCAAGTTTCTTCATGGTGGTTTGAACATATTGCTAACGATGCACCCCACTATAGAAGGTGCTTGCAATGTTGTGCTTCTCCTGAGCTTGGCTTACCAGCTATGCTACGTGTTTTGATTAACTTTGCCTAGAGCTTTTGCACAGAGTTTTCATTTTCCTTCAGTTTGCTAATTTGGTTTCACCAGGACACATGCAAAGTAATAATATTAACTAGTTGACCAACCCTGCTAAGCTGAAATGATGGCAAAATCAAACTGAGTAGTCCTGAATATAATGACACATTTCTGTGGTCGCAGATCGTTTGTGAGCCTTCTTACACCTTACAACCTACTATAGTACCAAATGTCACGGGTAATTTTAAAAGAAAAGCAAATTATGTTTTACATGCTTAAGTTTTTGTTTCACATATTCTATAAATGTACATTTTCTTTTCATAATAACTTTGCACATGGGTGCTGGCCTGTTGGGCTCCTGCTCATAGTGTTGATTACCCAGGTCTGGGAAAGAATCTCAGTCCTCAAGGGCCAGACAGCCAAGCCAGGGAGGAGAAAGATTGAGCAGACACTCTCCTACTATGGGAGAAAGATAGTGCAGTGCCATTGTAGAGTGACATCTAGCTGACCAGAGGTGCAGCTGCATGGTCAGCACACCATGGGGGAGGGAGCTGCTGGCTGATGCTGCACAGCAGCACACTCTGCATGGCAGCTTTATGTGGCATCACAACTGCTGGTGCCTTGTGATGGGAGGAGAGAGAAAACAAGAAAAGTGGGTCAGATGTTCATGACTATGGACCATGCTATATCTGGGCAGCACACCTTGCCACACTGCCATCTGATGCACAACTGCTTTTGGGGGTACATCCTCCGTGCTAACTCCACCTGGGGCAAACCAAGGCTGTGTGGAGGCATTTGAGTGCTGGTATGTTTGGGGACCAGTTCTAACCTGGGAGCACCAGACTTTAAGGACCACCTTGCTGCTTGATGCACCAGCTTAAAACAAAACAGAAAGGCAACATGTGTAGCATCATCAACTAGTGAAATAATTCACCAAAATGCCTGTTTGCTAATGCCATCAAATTTATTGCACCCAAAAGCACGTGCACCTGCTGTATGGCAACCCCATCCAAAGATGCTGGCAGGAACAAAGAAATATTCTGACCGGTTTCATGTTTTCCGCACCATCAGAGAATGATCTCTGGATAGGCTGACCCCACACCATATGTCTGCTTTTGGTGGAATAAATTTGATGGCATTACCAAATATGTATTTGTGGTGAATTATTTCAGTAGTTAATAGTGCTAATCTTGTTGCCTTCCCATACCCTGGGAGCCCTTAGAGTCGAGCACTGGGGACAGTGGAGAGTGCAAATTTAAAAAGAAAACTATGCACATTAATACAGAAATAAGATCCCTACCATTAGACTTCATCTGCTCTGGCTACTTGTGTACAACTGATATCTGAATCTGTTGATGATATTATCATTTCTATAGAGACCATGATGTCCAAGCTAAGGTTTGTGATATCGTAGACAGTCAACCAGAGCAAAAGGACATACAGGATACTTATTCCTGTTTTTATGTTATGGGTGCATTGCTATTAAAGGGAACCCTAAATATAAATATCATATGGAATAACAGCCAAAATATGTCTAAAAATGTTTTTAAGCCTGTCCTGAGATTCCATGGGCTCTTTAAAACTAAGAAAGCCCACAGTAACTTATGTTATGGTGATTTGTACATAGAGATTTTAGTATTAGATCTATAAGGCATTTAGGGATGTGTCATTTTTGTTATTTACAATATATTTAAATCAAATCTTACTGTTTGTTTTGAGAATGGGGACTTCAATAGGCTGTCAGTGATTTTCTGTGCATTACAGTGACATACAGTAGGAGCAATATTTTACTGATGTGTGGTGGTCATGCACAGTTTGGATTTAAAATGCTG
The DNA here is from genome assembly GCA_016271365.2 of Neoceratodus forsteri. Classification (NCBI taxonomy): domain Eukaryota; kingdom Metazoa; phylum Chordata; order Ceratodontiformes; family Ceratodontidae; genus Neoceratodus; species Neoceratodus forsteri. The sequence continues at coordinate 751,521,614 of CM028129.1, forward strand.
ATTTTATTGGGGTTTTTGTTTGTTTTTGCCAACGCACAGGCTAATCTTTTTGCATGATGTATCTCACACATATGAATATATTTTAAGATGTAATATGTAAGGGTGTAGTGAGTAATCAAGATAGCTTTGACAGTCCAGCAAAGATTATACATGGGGTTGCAGCATAGAGATTTTATTCTGCAATTTATAGGTTATTGACTGCTTTAAGTAACAGTTCATGTTAGCCACAAATAAGACATTTGCTTTCCATTAGGCAAGGGAGCATCTAGGTTCTCTTAGTGAATCACACTACTAAAAAACACAAGCTGTGGGAAAGTATTGCATTTTTAGATCATTTCGTTTTGATTGACCACCACCTCCCCACCCACGAAAAGATGATCCTGCCTGTCCCCGCATACATTAGACCAACAGTTCTTAGACTTTGTTACAGTGAGCCTCCCAAATCCATGGAAAAGATTTTGAACCTCCCCAAAACTGAAATAATCTTGGGCCTCCCCAAAGAAAAATAACATACTCTACTTTGCACAGTACACCATGAGTAAATTGAAACCCCTTTGAGTACTTGGCTGTCATTCAGTTCTTTGTCTTATACTGACGTGGAACCTTTGAAAAACAATTCTTGTGCTCAAAGGCTTATCTGAATAATGAATAAATAAAACAAATAAATATTATTTAGCTTATTGTAACCCCCACAGGCCAGCCTTCTTGCTCCACCATTTTTATTCTTGAACCACTGTTACCCCTTGTTGCAGTACCATCATGGGTCAGACTACCTTCTCTGTCTCCTCTCTATATGAAATAACTTTCCTACATACTTTGCCTCGCCCCCGCTTCCCTGCTCCTAAGCATTGTCTTTGGGACTACTTTGCTCCTTCCTGCTATTGCTCTTAGCACTTCTAAGCTCAACCTTGTATTTGGGCTATTCTGCCATCAGTTTACAAATTGATCAATTACCATAACTCATTATTAATTTATTGTTCATATTTGTTTGCACTATTGCTCATTTATATACCTACACTGTATATCCTCTCCTAACTTATTAAGTAGCCAGTCCTTCCTGGCCTTCAGAGCCCTGGCATACTACCAACCTTCCTCATGACTCTTAATTAGATGCCTGTTGGTCTCTGGTTCCTACAACCTTGCAGAAACCGTATTTCTTTTTCTAGGAGATGTAATGACTATGATCTGCCCTCCCTGGCTGATACTAGTAGCCACGACTTCAATCATGTATAGAGAAGAATGTACTTTGTATAACTATTGCCTGACATTATTTTTCCTGTTCACCGCTAGTGCATTGGAATGTTTACAATGTACCTTACACATGTAAATATGTATTCCTGACATTATTTACCTGTTCCCAACCAGTGCAATGGAATGTTTATAATGTACCTACACATGTAAGTCTGTATTCCTAATTTCTATTTTTGTGCATCATATGTATGTCTATCCTTTATGTCTAACTGCAGGTCCACCTTGCAAATGAGCTTGCTCAACGGTGATCGCCTGGATAAATAAAGATTTGATTGATTGATTGATTGATTGCTCATTATGTATTTCTTGATTGTTTTGCAGTTACCTTTTGAAATGTATTCACTCCCTACCCTTCCCGGGTATACCTGAAATTATCCATGGCTCATTCACCTTCCCTTGTCACCTATTAGTAAATAAATACATAAGATTCACCTACTATTATCCTTTTTCAGTTTGCTTCATCTATTCACACAAAAGACATAAAACTCAAAATTTAAATACAGTACTTTTCAGACTTGCTTGAGCCTCCTGGCACAGGTTGGGGCCTCCCAGGGAGGCTGGCCTCACCATTTGAGAACCCTGCATTAGACTAATCACAGTAGATATCTGTTTCACATGATGTATAACACTCAGAACTTGATTTTGCAGTAAGTTTACCAAATATCATATGCACTTTCAGGGCTCAAATTAAGCTTTGCTTCCAGTAAATAGTAGGGTTGTGACTAGAGAAAACCACTGACCCCACAGACTTTTAACATCAGCCTAGCTGATTTACTTATTGAAATATTCACTTCCCTGATATAAGCCTTTGTGGGCAATTTAAAGGAACATTTCACTAGCCTGATGTAGAATCTACCTTTACTTGGCCAGTGACTATCTCTTTCTTTGTGTTTCATTTATCAGACAATAAATATAAAAGGATCAGTACAAATACTACAGCTTATCTGCTTTACCAGAAACTATTTGCTATATACAAGACAATCGGCATACAACTGTGAGGTTTTGGCCTTTTAACTTCTTGCATTTTGACCTTCCTCAATCAGATCTTTAAAACACCTGAGTGACTGTTTCAACCTCTGCACTTTACCAAAATCAGAGATTGTAGCAAAGATTACTCTTTTCTGTTTTTGTGCATCCCACCAAACTACACACATATTTTAAATCATCAATCCCAGTGCAAGCACCATGGCTATGCAAATCTTTGTACAAGGCAGGGTGACAAGGATTTAGCAATGGACATCGCCTTTTAAACAGCCTTTATATGAACCAGTATAGGCTGAGGATTACAAACTACAGATACTTGTTTCTGTGTCATTCCCTTTGTCACTGAGTTATTTATTTACTGCTGGGTCTACCATGCATCCCTAATAAGGACCAACACCCCTCCCCAAAGCTGTGACATCACCATGAATCCTTGACTCCTCCCCTTCACAATGTCAGCTATAGCTTAGAACCCACAGTTATTTGGTGTGTCAAAGAGACAAGCAGCAAAGCCAGAGAGATCTCCTACTTGAAGTGTACTTCCTGACCTTTGTTGTTTTTTCTTATTGTAGCAACTCTTAAAAGAGAAATGTGTTTGTTTCTAACAAACATAATTTTAAATTTAAAATGTACCTATTTTTATTAGATTTGCTCCTACCTATTTTTGATGTTTGTGTTCTGCCATTCTGCTTTTACTAGTATAAGAATTCAGATAAATATGTTATATTTGTTACTTTTGGTCTGCCTGCTAGCATGTTGTCTTTGGTGAGTTTGAAAACTGTTTTCTTTCTCAGGGCAGTTCTCTCCTTGCAGCATCATCTGCTCAGTTTTTCTCCCTCATTGTAAATGGTTCTAAGGAGACATTTCTTCAGTTTGAGTGTATTGGGTTTTTCCCCACGAGATGGTAGCCCTTTTGTAGCTAGACTTATTTTTAGACTCTCGTTGTTACTTTTCTGCCATTTTAATTGTGGTTTGAAACAATTGCATTATTTTGTTCCACATTGTCATCATTTTGATAGCTTTTGCAGACTTTGGTGCAAGGTCTGCAAAATGTATGTAATTGCAAAAGAAAATGCATGCAATTACATCTAACTATGGAACAACTGAAGTAACTGTGGTGACTGACCTAAAGCGTGCAAATTGCAGCAAATTGTGTAAAACTGACTTAAGTGTCCAGGTTGACACAAATTGCACTAAAACTAATGTAGGGATGCAAATTGATTCAAATTGCTCAACAATTATGCTGAGTTCACAAGAAAATGTATGCAAGTGCAGGAAAGATGTGTGAGAGTAACACAAGTGTGCAACTTGATGCAAGTCCTAAAACTGACATAATGGGCCACTTCTCAAACCCCTGACTGGGGTAAGGAGCTTGCACCACAAGGAATGGCGCAAGGTGTGACTTGCACCAAAAGATGTGCTGAAAGCTATGTATCCATTCCCTGGTGGTCTAGTGGACCCCACCTTGGCGACAGTATCCCACCACCCTTTTCCCCTCCCATCCCATTTCCAAGCTGGTGACTGGTATGGCCCTCCACTCTCCACCAGGGACAGCCACTGACTGAACTGTCAAGGAGCACATACTGTATACAGAATATGCTCATTGACTGACAGCAACTGCAAATCAATGAGCATATACTATATACAGTATTCTCCTTGACAGCTCAGTCAGCGGCTGCTTGTGGTGAAGAGTGGAGGGCTGTGCTGGCTCGGTGGTTTGGGATGGAGGTGCAGGGTGGTGGGACACTGCTTATTGGGGTGGGGTCCAGAAGACCATAATTATATATTTCTATTCTATGGGTAGATTGGGGATAGGGAGGGGTCCACTAGACCACCATGGAAAGATATTTTATTATATGGGCAAATCGGGGCTTGGGGGATCTGCTAGGCCAGAGGATGTGATGCATTGTAATACAACAGGATCAGGGTCGGGGGGACTGCTAGCCACCAGGGACATGTTTATTTTTATATATAGGAGACAGGGGCTGGGGGACCACTAGCCACCAGATCTACTGGGTCAATATGTCGATGCAGCAATAGCATACACATTAGTGCTAACTCAGAATAGCATTATAGAAATGAGCGAGAGGTGCAATACTACAGATACTGCTGTACGCGGTGTGCACCTTTTCACTATCCCAGGCAGAGGATAAGACCACTGCTGGGATGGGGTTCCAGCTGAGCAGCTGCTGTAGCTTGATGGAGTAAGCCACTGGTAGCAGGGAACCCAAGCACTGCATTTGGGACTGGCTTTGATTCCGGTCCTAGATGCAAGGGAATTTTTTTTTTTTTTGCACTTTGTGTGATTTCAGAGTTAACCCCTCCCCAGAGTTGAGAATCTTTATTGGGGGTTTGGGGGTGCAGTCTCCATATCAGGGGTGCGGGGTGGAGCCCCCAAAAAGACTTATGCCGATGTAAGGAATCGCACTGTATTGGCAGCATGATTTTGCATGTGGCATAATGTCCGTGACACTAGGGACCCTGTGCTGCCACCAGAGACATCCAAGAGTGGCACACAGACACCTGACAGCTTGTAGCAACTTCCACCCAGTTTCTCTATCTGTTTGGCGATGGTCACAGTTGCTGCAACTGTGGGACTTTGCCGCTGGGACCCTACCTAATATAGACTCAGGTGCAGTGTCCCTGGCTCACCATCAATCGGTGCAAACCACACCAAGTTTGGAGAATTGAGTCCAATGTGTGCAAAACTGTGATGCAGACTGTTATGACTAATGAAAATTCAAAGCAGTTCTCTGACAGCAGCAGAGGTGCTTTGGACACAAGTATTATTATCTCTGACAAGGAAGTGTAGATACTGCTTGAGGGAGACTGAAATGTTGGCAGTACAACTGAGGTCATAAGATGACTAAAATTAAGTTGCAAATGACACAGTTACTAATTAAATAATGTGTAATATTAGAAAATCCAAAAAGTATGAAATACTTTTTATAAATTTTAAACCATCATTTCATTTATAGGGTCAATACAAAAATATGTTGACATATTCTATTGGGATTAAAACAAATGTTGACAGGTTATATTTTTCAGTTTTAAGCAGTACTGCAACCTAAAATATGTTAACAACACTGCAGAAAAAATTATTTCAGATACTGTTGACATATTCACATTATTATTGACACATAAAAGCTGTACTGACAGAATTAATTCCTAATGGCAGGACTTCAAGCTTACATTTAAAAAAATATGTTTCTAGCCCCAACAGTTCCAAAGTTAGACCTTTCAAAATATAATTTGTTTAAAATGGGATAACTTCAGAACTGTTAGGGTTAGGAAATTCATTTGTTATTTAAATGTATAGCATTGTTAATAGCCTTATTGGTTCTTGTATAAAAGATGAACACATTGAATGATTTGATGCATTTTATTGGACCTACAGTATCAAGAAATGTACAAAATACAAGCTTTCAAGCTACATAGAGCCCTTCCTGAGGTGTAGCAGGTTCTACAGAAAACAAGCTTTTATATTTTGGATAGAGCAGTCTACTGATAATAAACTTTAATGCATGGGTGTGACAGTTCTGTTGAAAAATAAGTATTATTCCTAGAGAGCAATACATAATTTGATGTGGCAGACAAAACAAGGCAGTCTTTGAAATACTAGGTGGTTATAAATCAGACAGTGGATGCTTACCCCTCTCCTAGGATGGAATGTGACAGCAGGAGGCCTATAAATTGTTAGATGTTCATATTTCAAGAGCCCCCTAAAACAGTCTGTGTGTGTGTATGAGAAAGAATGAGTATGTATGTATGTATAGATCTATGCTGTACAAACATACATAAACATAAGAATACTGTAGATACAAATTATAATCAAACATATAAATAAAACTATGTTAATGTATTAGGCACACTAAAAATATATATATGTATGAGATGCATTATGGGCAGGAGTGGAATATGGAAAATATTCTCACTCCTGCAGAGTGAGGCATGGATATCCCACCTGCCCATTATGTGCACGATTATACAATAGGCAACAAGTGTTTTTGTATGGTTTTGTTATTTAAATACTGTGTCTGAGGTCCGTTTTGTTGTTGTTACTTTTTAAGTTGGTGTTATTACTCAGTGATTTGGCTGCTGTGATTGGTGATGTGAGAACACCTCAAGAAAATCTCTTCTTTGACATTCATTGGTTTCTGAGGACAAGGCATTTTAGTTTATTCATCTGTGGTGCTTCTGAAGGTTTAGGAATTAATTTTGAAAAGCTCATTGTACAGAAATATTGTTTTTAGTCAAGCTTTTGTAATTTGTTTTCAATGCTAAGCACTGCTCCAAGTGTACTGCTCCAAGTGTACTGCTTTCAGCTTCTGGCTTTTTAGAAACTGCAAGTAAAAGTTTCACACTATGCAGGTGTGTGTAATTAGGTAGATTGATGATTTCATTTTCAGTTTTAAAACAAGTTCCAGCTTGTCGTGCTTAACTGATGCTGCAGTGAGAATATCAGGTGATGACATAGCTACTATAGGTGTAAATGGATTTATTTTCACTTCAGCATGTTCGCCTAATATTCTCACTGGGGTGAGAATACATGTTTTATTCTCAATGAATACATAACACCCCTATTCACCATTGTATATCCTTTATTTATACCACACCTGTAGTTAATAGATTGAGTAAATAAATCATGTTATTTTGGGATAAATATTTATTTTCACTTAGAACACCATTTATTTCACTTAGAACCCAATTTTTTTTTTAAACTTGGAACATGTTCTTTCCACTTAGAATCTTCAAATAGAACACAGAGAACAATGGGCCAGATAGAGACCTTACAATAAAAAGAAAAGTAGTTTTAAGCTAAAATAAGGTAAACCAGTAAAACATTACACATGGTGTGTAATATCAAATACATAATGGGCTGCTGTATAATAACACAATTTCTCCACACATGAGTGGTAAGACCTTCATAACTAACTCGTGAGTTATGGGTTTCACCACTCACTATGGAGATAATTGTGTTATTCGCTTGCAGTCCATTATGTATTTCCTAGATACATTACACTTACTAAATATATATATATACTGTGTGTATGTGTGTGTGTATGTATATATATATATATATATATAAAATACAAAGTCACACATGCCCCCACAATGCAAAGCATCATGGGCTGCATATGCAAATCACCACAGAATGCTATGCTGGTCCAACTTTAAAGAAGTGCATGGTGCCAAAGGCCTCTCACACAGTTTGCAAAGGTGCTAACAGAAGACATAGACACGTGTTTCGTCCTACCAGGACTCATCAGTATGCCTCGTCTGTTTAACACCCTAGTGGACTGGACCAGCTACCCCTAAGGCAGTGTGCCTGGGATATATTGTGGTGAACCCATTAAAATAAAAAACATTTAAAGACAAAGAACCTCTGTGTGTAAACACTGAGGCAAGGAGTTACCCAAAGGGCATTTGGCTGGAAGCCAAGTTTCAAGAAAATACAAAGTCACACATGCCCCACAATGCAAAGCATCATGGGCTGCATATGCAAATCACCACAGAATGCTATGCTGGTCCAACTTTAAGCAGAATTGCATGGTGCGAAAGGCCTCTCACACAGTTTGCAAAGGGTGCTAACAGAAGACATAGACACGTGTTTATGTCCTACCAGGACTCATCAGTATGCCTCGTCTGTTTAACACCCCAGTGGACTGGACCAGCTACCCCTAAGGCAGTGTGCCTGGGATATATTGTGGTGAACCCATTAAAATAAAAAACCATTTAAAGACAAAGAACCTCTGTGTGTAAACACTGAGGCAAGGGTTACCCAAAGGGCATTTGGCTGGAAGCCAAGTTTCAAGAAAATACAAAGTCACACATGCCCCCACAATGCAAAGCATCATGGGCTGCATATACAAATCACCACAGAATGCTATGCTGGTCCAACTTTAAGCAGAATTGCATGGTGCCGAAGGCCTCTCACACAGTTTGCAAAGGGTGCTAACAGAAGACATAGACACATGTTTCGTCCTACCAGGACTCATCAGTATGCCTCGTCTGTTTAACACCCCAGTGGACTGGACCAGCTACCCCTAAGGCAGTGTGCCTGGGATATATTATGTGAACCCATTAAAATAAAAACATTTAAAGACAAAGAACCTCTGTGTGTAAACACTGAGGCAAGGGTTACCCAAAGGGCATTTGGCTGGGAAGCCAAGTTTCAAGAAAATACAAATCACACATGCCCCCACAATGCAAAGCATCATGGGCTGCATATGCAAATCACCACAGAATGCTATGCTGGTCCAACTTTAAGCAAATTGCATGGTGCGAAGGCCTCTCACAGTTTGCAAAGGGTGCTAATAGAAGACATAGACCGCGTGTTTCGTCCTACCAGGACTCATCAGTATGCCTCGTCTGTTTAACACCCCAGTGGACTGGACCAGCTACCCCTAAGGCAGTGTGCCTGGGATATATGCCCTTTGGTAACCCTTGCCTCAGTGTTTACACAGAGGTTCTTTGTCTTTAAATGGTTTTATTTTAATGGGTTCACCACAATATATCCCAGGCACACTGCCTTAGGGGTAGCTGGTCCAGTCCACTGGGGTGTTAAACAGACGAGGCATACTGATGAGTCCTGGTAGGACGCAAGACGGTCTATGTCTTCTGTTAGCACCCTTTGCAAACTGTGTGAGAGGCCTTCGCACCATGCAATTCTGCTTAAAGTTGGACCAGCATAGCATCTCTGTGGTGATTTGCATATGCAGCCCATGATGCTTGCATTGTGGGGCATGTGTGACTTTGTATTTTCTTGAAACTTGGCTTCCCAGCCAAATGCCCTTTGGGGTAACCCTTGCCTCAGTGTTTAACACAGAGGTTCTTTGTCTTTTAAATGGTTTTATATATATATATAGGATATACAATGATGAGCTGTCAGATAATGATTTATCTACAGCAAGTGCTTTTGACGTCGGGTAACCCTCACGAGTGGCGAAGCCACTAGTGAGGTGTCTGAAGTCAAACAGCACAAGTGTAGATAAATCATTTGTCTGACAGCTCACCGCTGTATATTTCATTTATGCAATTGAGATGCTTTCTGTCAGTGCAGGAACATTTGATTTTAACTGTTTATCTTTTTTAATGATAATTTATGGTATTTTTGTTAAATTTCCTATTGTATGTCCACCTAGCATAGTGGTTGCTATTAAATGAAACACTCATTTTGTAAAAATTTTGTGACTGCACAGATGTTATACTGTACTCAGAGTACCATGATACTTTTTCATTTTAAAGTTATTTGCATTTGCTTCTCAGAAAAGTGGGAAAAAATTTAATTTTCTGCTGTTTTTGCTAATTATAAAAAACTAAAATGTATCTAGAAATGAAACACCACTCATTTTGTAGATATTTTGTGCTGAACAACTGGCATGCTCACAGTACCGTGCTATCATTTTTTAAAGTTATTTGCATTAGTTTGTCAAAAAGTGAACAAAAATGAATTTTCTGCTGTTTTTGCTAATTAAAAATATCTATAGTGTATGGTGAGGGCTTGTTGTGTATGGAATTCAGTGACTTTCAAAATGTTGTAGTACTACAGTTCAAAGGTCATGGAGCGTGATTGTACCACACTGTACTACAACAACATTTTGAAAGCCTCTAGAAAACTGCAGCGCTCAGCTCATTTTAAAACTGGACCAGACACAGAAAAACTCTGAGCCAGCGACGCATCATCCACCGAACTTATGACGAACAGGGCACCACTTAAAAGGCAGGATTGACCAGATACTTTAAACTATTAAAAAAATGCAGGATCAACCAGATATTTAAAACTACTCACATTAACAGGTGAATCATTTCACTCATGCTCCTTCGCTTAGCGAGAGATATGTCCGCCATGTTTTTTTTTCCTGAATCCCGCCAAAGGCAACTGACAGCCAATGACAGACCCTCACAGATGTAGGGACGCTTGGTCCTAACAACCACAGCACTAACCTTAGCAACCTGGACGAATACCAGATTAAGCGTAGTAGAAAGAATTCCTTTACGGTAAAAAAAAAAAATTAAATACTCACTTAAATTATCGTGGGGGCACCATACACTATAAAAAATAATGGATGGGCAATGTGCCCAATCAGTGTGCTGTGCCACTTGGGGTTCCTGATTCCCACGACCTCTCGAGCTTCGTTCCTCGAGGTCATAGGGAATCAGAACTCTCAGTGGCACAACACACCAGTTGTGCATACTTGCCCATCCACTATTCTCTATATACAGTATCTATAAATGAAACACCACTCATTTTGTAGATAATATTATTTTTGTTTTAAAGTTATTCACATTTGAATATGGTTAGTACTGCTACTGAGGCCGAACATTCTAAATGAGTTCCAGAGTGATTGTGACATAACTATTACAGTATGTGTGTAACTCTTGAAGACATAGCTACTATATGTATACATAGAAAAATGTATGGTCATCGAATGTGAACTGGTTTAACCATCGAGGAGGTTGCCAGGCGACCATGTAAACTTCAGAGCAAAGTTTGAGAGGTTTATTGCCATGGCAACCTTGAGATGGCTTAAAACTGGTTGAAGATCAATGTACCATACATTATATTTATAGTGTATGTACCAATAACTTTTTAAAAATGACAAAACAGGTCCTTACTGAAGTTCTTTCAGTCACCACCACTCTTCTCCAGGTCATGCTGTCACCGCTAGCTGTTTCAAGGTCATCGGATCAAGTTGTGCACATGCGAGACTGTTCCAGGTTGTTAAACAATCTATGTGATGTACCATCAATGGGTTAACAACATCGTGACGTCACTCGATGGTAAAAAAGGTAGATTTCTACATATAACAATGTTCTACCATACATTATATTTTATTATACAGTTAGTAGCTCAGATAACAAGATTTATCACAGTAAATTTATCGCTGTCACGAAACCACTCAGCAGGTCAGGCCCTCTGCTCCCACAGTGCCAACCTCCGAGTGCAGTATTGTGAACAGATAACAAAACAGGGTAACCCTCATGTCTGCTTCTGGGTCCGAATCACCTTTGGTCTCAAGTTCTGGGGGATTCAAACTGAGAACCTTATGCTAGCATACTCAAATGTACAGGCTCAGATAATCTGCTTTTCAAGGGATGCCAGATATCTTTCACTAAGGGCACCTAATCAGGTATCCAAAATGAACCCTTAAAACTCTATAAAAGACATTAGGTATATTCTTACCTTTTCCCAGTTTAGATGCCCATCAAGCTTTGAACAGTTTTAGTCAGTCTTAACCGTCTATACATCACATGCAAAAGAAAGAACTTTGAAGACACACCAGGCAGTCTCTTGTCCGGGGCCAGCTAGGGGACAGTTTAACTGCCTCCACAGAGGACTCCACTTGCTTTCTTACAGCAAGTCCAGAAGGTGTCTCCTTAGTCGTCCCTCCCAGGGCTATATACTGCAAACATCATGTCAGCTCTGTTAGCATATGGCTTCATCATGTTGACATGATACATCCTTTCTGTCTTTCTGTCAGGTAACTCTGTGATATAGTTCACGTCATTTACCTTCCTAACTACTTTGTGCGGTCCTGCCCACTCAGCCTGCAGCTTGTCTTTCTGGACCAGAATAAGGATCATGACTTCCTGACCCACCATGTATGAGCGAGCTCTGGCTCTGCAGTCGTACCACACTTTTGTTTCTGTTGAGCTGCTGCCAGGTTGCTCTGGGCTGTCCCCATAAGCCCCTTCAGCCTTCCTAACCCTAAGGATGTAATCCACTATGGGAGTTCCCTGGGTGGAGTGCTTGACTTCCCAGTCCTCCCAGATCAAGTCTAGGGCCCGTGTACCTGGCATCCATGTAAGAGTTCAAGGGGAAAATCCTTTTGACTTGGACACCTGCCTGTATACAAAGAGGTGGTGAAGGTATTTCTCCAAGTCTCTCCCATGCTGTTCAGCAAGTGCATGGGCATTGACTTCAGGGTACCATTAAATCTTTCCACATGCCCATTGGCTTGTGGGTGACATGTCATGCATCTCTGCACCACTCCACACTTCTCCCACAAACATTTCATGAGGTCCGACATGAAGGAACCCCTCGATCAATGATAACCTCCTGCAGAAACCCAACACGGAAGAAAATCCCAAGTAAGGCATCTGCCACTTTGTCTGTCTTCAGTGAGGATAGGGCACTGCCTCCGGGTACCAGGTGGCATAATCCACCACAGTCTGGATGAACCTTTTCCTGGAGGAGCTGGGGTATTTAAAGGCTCACAATATCCATTCCCACCCTCTGGAATGGCTCCTCCACAGTGGGCAATGGAATTAGGGCAGCTTGGGTTTCTTACCTGCCTTCCTGTTTCTTGGCACTGGTGACAAGACCTGCAGTACTCCTTCACCTGCTGGGTGAAGTTGGGCCAATAGAAATTCTGGGCCAGCCGCTGCGTAATGCATGTGATTCCCAGATGACCAGACAAGGAATATCATGTGCAGTCTTGAGCAACTGCTCACAATACCCCTGTGGAACGACAAGCTGCCTGCCTATCACCCTCCCTCTGTCTGCACAGCCTGAGTATACATCAATCCATTTTCCCAATAAACCTTATGTTTACTGTCACCTCCCTGTACTCTGTCAGAGTCTGCCCAAACCCTCAACTTCTCTAGACTAGGGTCACTTCTGTGAGCAGCTGCAAACTCCTTACACATTCCCAAGGGTATGGGACAGGTCCCTTTAGTCTCTAAACTAGGGTCCCTAGCACTAGCATCAGGGCACTCAGGATCACTATCATCCCTAACCCTCTGACAATGGGTCACCCTCCTTCTTGGAGCAACCCTCCGTAACTATGTGGTTAACTGCTACTGGGAAATTTTGCCTCTTTTTCATTAGTCCCCATATCAGGTGACACAAGCTGAGGAACCAGCCTCCCAGTGATTTCCACACTGGCTTCTGTGGGGTCCAGGGAACTATAATTTTCCCTTCCTGCTTGGCTACAGGTAACTGCACACACCATCCCCTGTTGGAGATTGTTGCCAAGGATGACGCAACTGCTAATGTTTTGTCTACGGCCACCTGTTCCACAGTTCCCCTGTTTCACCCAGTCTGGACAACACTGGTGAGGGGCAATGTTTTCTCCTCACCAGTAAAGTCTTGTACAGTGACATATTTATTGGGTATAAGCTGACCAGGCTCTACTAGATCCCTTTTACCAATGTCAGGGATGCCCCTGTGTCCCTTAGCCCTTGTGTCTGTACACCATTAACCATGGCTGGGTGCATGTGTCCCTCGTGTTCACAGGCATGCTTCCAGGGACACACAAATAACCCACTTCTTTCCTAGCCCCTTTGCATATTGCTCATCCTTTTGGGACACTGCAATATGCCCAGTTTCTTTACAGACCCAACATTCATTTCTTTTCTCAAAGAAATCTTTTCTCTGAAACCTGGGGCTAACTGGTTTTGTGGAGGCAGCGAGAGTTTTAGCTAATCTGAAGCGCGCTTTTCCTTTTCTGTGCTGCCAAGCCCACCCCATTCACTCTCAGAGCAGGTCTGCTCTTGGCATAACGGTCTGAGAGTTCAGCAGCCTCTTGCACTGTTTTAGGATCTCAGTCCTCCAGCCAGGTTTTCAGCTGTGCTGGGCATGCCAAAAATCTGTTCTAGCAAAATAGCATTTTCAATTTTATCTACAGAGTTTGCTTCAATTCCTTCCACCAATGTTTTAAAACTGACATTGTTTCATGGCTAGCTCCTCATAGCTCATATCGGGGCCTCTCCTGTGTTTACAATTTAGCTCTATGCGTTCCAGCAGTTAAATCAAACTTTTTAAAGTGCAGCTTTAAGTTTGCTGTAATCATTACTGTCCTCATTGTCCATTTGACCCAATGCATCCTGAGCTTTCCCGGTAAGTAGTGGGGATAGCTGGAAGCTCCAGGACCCTCTAGGAATTTTAGCCTGAATACAAACTTTTCAAAGGAATTTAAAAAGCATCCATATCCTCCCTCTTTAAATTCAGCTATCAATTTGGAATTCAGTTTGTAACCCAGTCCTGTAGTTCCAGTTAAACCCAAGCCACTTACCTGCTCTGGTGCTGGTGGTTGGAGTCATGAATTCTCCAGTTCATGTCGCCTCTGGAGCTCACCTCCTCACAGTCTGCCTCTCGCTGTTCATGCTCCCTCTTCTCCTCTGCAGCTCACTGTTCTCGCTCCCTCTTCTCCTCTGCAGCTCGCTGGTGCTCACGCTCTTCACGGTCAGCCACCCGCTGTTCCGCTCTGACTCTTGCCATTCTCGTTCAGCCTCTCAATGTTCTCGCTCCCTCTTCTCCTGGAACTCCAGCTCCATTCTGCACAACTAAATCTGCAGCCTGAGTGCTTCTGGCTCCGAATGCTGGTGACTTCCCTACTGCTGTGGCCTTCGCTGGCACTGGCCCTGCTGTCATCCTGACCAGATCTAGACACTGCACTGGTCGCTGGCCCCTCCGCTTAAGGTTTGGTCCCTTACAGTTACAGTCTGTGACTCGATGCTCTGGTATCTGCTGCCATCAGGGCAGCCATGAGGTTTTGCTTGGTGGCTCTCACCTCGTACAGGACTCCTCAGTCCTTGCACAACTGCCTTCAAGTGGTCTACAGTGTGCCCACTGTAGTTGGAAGCCATCTCCTTCCCAACTATGGCTACTCTAACTTGCAATTTAGAAAAAAATAAACGGGTAGGAACTTAACTGTAAGCAAAATGATATAGTTCTGTTTCCTTTTTAAAAATAAATCACTGCCTTATTTTGCAAGTGATCTGTACAGTATTATGCTGACACACTGAACAATTAAAAGCTTGTGCTACCAGATGTATCCGCACCACTGCCAACCAATCTGTCACAAACCCACTCAGCAGATCAGACCCTCTGCTCTCACAGTGTCAACCTCCGACGCAGTATTGGAACAGATAACAGAACAGGGTAACCCTCCTGTCTGCTTCTGGGTCCGAATCACCTTTGGTCTCAAGTTCTGGAGGATTCAAACTGTGAACCTTATACTAGCGTACCCAAATGTACAGGCTGAGATAATCTGCTCTTGAGGGATGCCAGATATCTTTCGCCTAAGGGCACCTAACCAGGTATCCAAAATGAACCCTTAAAACTCTATAAAAGACCTTGGGTATATTCTTACCTTTTCCCAGTTTAGTACACCATCAAGCTTTGAACAGTTTTAGTCGGTCTTAACCGTCAGTACATCACATGCAAAAGAAAGAACTTTGAAGACACACCAGTCAGTCTCTTTAAAATAAGAGGTATACTTAAAGATGGATAAAGAAATATGTAAAATGTAAACGCAGAACACTATATCACAAAGCACACAATCACTTAAAAGAACAAGATTAAAGTACAAACATAAGCGCCTACCACAATACAATTAGACTTTTCTATCTAATGTATTACCTTCTTACAGTGCTTATAGTTAGTTCTTGTTTCTAAAAGCCCACAAAGAAATGTGTCTCAGTGGAAATAAAGAATACAGTTTAAACCCTGTGTCTCCACCCTTCTATGATGCCATCTAGCTCCTCCTTTTAGAATATAAAATTATACAAAACAGGATGTCCTATCAGGAGGTATATTAAATGAGGTGACATCAGCAAAAACTCATTTCCCAATATGATTCCTTAATTTATGTGGTTTTGTTTCCAAGGACATCACAGGTTTTTAAAACTCTGCAGTTTGTCACCTAACTGCAAGATAGCCAGATCCTGCCCTGTAATAAGTTGTGTATTTAGCTTCTCAACTTCAAAGCAGCACAGGTCATAAACAAGGCCATAAAATGCAATGTCTTGGAAGTTAATCACATTACATCTGCTGTTTAATATATATCCTGTCATTTTAACAGAAATCTGGTGGTGGGCGGGAGAAGAAGCACCCATAGCCCAGCTGTCTTATGGAGACAATCACACACTACATTTTCATATTACAAAATCATAGAACAGTCATAACCAGCTGGCCAAGCATTACAATCACCACTCCTATTGCATAAATAAATATATGCACTTAAACCAAGAAAGGGCAGTTATCACTTAAAATTTGTAACTGGTCACAAAATCAAGGTCTATATTCAATCCATTATTTTTAGTATCCAAAAGGTGAATGAGTTCAAGCTCATAAGGTCACCTTTCTTGCGTATTTTAAAGTGTCATTTGAGAACCAGAACAAAGAGGTTAGAGATTGTGGTCAGATTGAGAGAAATGCTATCCCCAGTGATGTTTCAGTCTTTTCTCCTTTATACTGTGCCTATGTGAGTTCATTCGGTATGAAGGGTTGTCCAGTTCCCCCATAGCCTGTATGTGGACACTTATTGCACTTTATGTAATAGACAACATTCTGGGATCCACATGTACTGTGTAACTCTCCTCTATCTTTGTTTGTTTTGGGGGTGTTGATGGTGTCTGACGTGGAAATGTGCTTGCATATTTTACATTTAGGAATATGGCAGGGTTTAGTGTCTCCTAATGTTCTTATGTTTTGGTTAGGTATAAGTTTGCTCCTGACAATCAGGTTGGATAAATAAGGTGGTTGCTTGAAAGGCAGTAAAGGTGGTTCCTGGAAAATACATTTTAACGTGTCATTCTCACTGAATACTGGTTGCAGGTCCTTAATAATTTTTACATACATCCCAGATCTGGAGCTTGTATAACAACTAAGGCTGTCTGGTTGGTGGTGGTGGTCTTTTCTTTATACAGTAAGGAAAACCTAGCAACCCCTTTGGACCTGAATGAACTCACACAAGCACGTCATAAAAGGAGAAAAGACTGAAACACCAGTGGGACAGAATTTCTCATTACAAACGCTGGTTCAGCACTGTTGTTTCATGATTTGATTCCCTGGATTCTTGGTTGTATTCAATAGCTCCTGGCTTTATTGATGGAGTTCACACCGTAATTCCTATTATCAGATTTCCTCCACATAAATATAGACTTTTCCTCAAATTCAGATGTATTACTACAATTGCTTCTAGTCCTCAGTAGCTGTCCTGTGGGAATGTTATTTTGATGTGTTGGGAATGACAACTGTTCAATTCCTATAAAGTATTATAGTCTGTTTTTTTTATTGTACAAAATTGTTTCTAGATGGTCTCCTTGTTTCATTACTAGCATGTCCAAAATAGAATCTGCACCTTGCTGTTTGTCATGCTAAATCTCAAGTTGCTAAAACATTCATTGATATATTGAAGAAAGTTATCCAATTCACTGTCTTGCCTACCCCAGATGATGAACATCTCATCAATAAAAGTGTCCATACTGTTAGATACCGACTCCATCTGTTCTTCCCTTGATCCTTTATGTAATTTTCCTGCCATAGGCCAACATACAAGTTGACCACACTGGAGTGCGTATGTATTGCCCATAGCAGTACCCTTGCTCTGGAAATAAAAAGTTAAAGCTGAAATAGTTTGAGTTCAACGAATAGTTTGAATTCAAAGAAAGTCAGTCATTTCAGTTAGAAGCATTGTTGGGCAAAAGACATTGCCTCAGTCACAGCCAAGGCGACATGGGTAAGCAAATTCTTAATTTGTCTTGCAAACCCCAAATTGAACTTTCTGCTTGTTTTTCTGGAGTTAACGTAACACCCCTGCCAAAGAATAGTTTCTTTCCATCATATTTAGGAAATAGGTAAGAACTGAAATGGAGTTGAACAGATTAGTGGTTCCAGCTACAGTTTCGTTCCAAACCCCAGCCTTAACTAGAGCCACCTGGGGCTTGGAGGTCCAACTGCACTGGGACCCACTACCTCAGAGGGTGAAGTAGACAACAGAAGGGGAATGGAGGACCGGGGAGGGAAGATGGATCAGTGGGAAAGGAGGGTCAGGAGTACCTACAACGGCACAGTAAGGAATCTGCCAACTACTGAGTACTGCAGGGAGAGGGGAGCATAGAAACATGGAAACATAGACTATGATGGAAAAAGAACAACAGTCCATCCAGTCTGCCTGAGTTCTCTATTTAGCCCTGGGACTTACTGTCCCTCCAGGGTCTTAACTCTCTGGTCCTTCCCCATTCCCTCGCAGCTTTTGCAACCCTGAGAAACAACAATACCCTTCATTCTGTCACAACCATCCTTGAATACACCAACAGTTGGTAGCCACCACTTTGGCAGGCAGACTGCTCCACTGCTCCGCCACCCTTTCTGTAAAATGATACTTCCTCATATCCTTTCCGAGCCTCCTCCTGTCTATTTCCACTCATATGAACATGACTGTGAACTAGTATTGAAGCTAAACATTTCCTGTAGTTTACCATATTAATTTCTTTCAGGAACTTGAAGGTCTTTGTCATATCTCCTCTCCTTCTGGTCTCCAGTGAGCACATGTTCAGTGCCTTGAGGTGCTCCTCATAGGACCTGCCGGTTGACCTGAAATCATTTTTGTTACCCTGCACTATACTGTCTCCTGCCTATCTCTGTCCTTTGTCAAGTGAAGACTTAAGAACTGGGTGCAGTAATTTATGAGTGGCCTCACTAAGGATTTATGTGCTAGAAGTATTACCTTTTTCCTTCCACTATCAGTACCCTTCCCAATTACATACCAGCATTCTACTCAAGGATGTGGCAGGCATACTCACTGTACACATTTGTGTACAGTTTTCTAATACTTGTCCTAAACCATGTGCCTCTTTGTTACTATTATCATTCTAATCTAGAGTAGTTGAGTTGGTGTGAAGCTATTACAGTAGTGTCTGTATCTGCTTCGGACATAGATACGTGTACAATTATTGATTAGATGAATCATCAGATAACAATCTGAGTGTTTTGTCATGGGACAGCAGATGGAAAGGATGTGTACAGTTTTTAATGGGGGGACAGCAGTTGGAGATACTGTGCAAAATGGAAATTTCTGGCACACCCTGATTCTACTCACTTGCTATATATCTTGTTGCACTAACTTGATTGTTTGAGTGGTCACTGATGATAACTTTAAGGTTCTAGGTGGGACACACATGATGGAAGTGCAGCTGGGTTGTAGTAGGGGCTTGGGAGAGGATGCAGTAGGGGAGAAGAAAACAGGGTGAGGCAAGGATAAGAGGGAAAGGGACACCCTTGGAGGAGTAGAGAGGAGCAGGTGGAGAGACAGGGGAGATAGGGTTCAACTGGAGCTGGGGTGGTTGGGGGATTAGATAAGAAGGGTGGTGTTAGGCAGACAGAGGATAAGAGGAAGAGGGAGGGACAAGGAGTATGAATACGGGGCAGTTGGTCACATGGGACAGGTAAGGTAGATTCAGTAGCTGGGAGTAGAGGGAAGGGCAGGGAAGAGTCATAGTGATAGGGGATTCAAATGTAGGGATTATATGTGCTAGAAGTGGAGAGGGCAGCAAGATAGGAGTGGTGTGTCTCCCAAGAATGATAGCAGAGTGTACAGGAGCAAAAGTGTAGTTCCACTCACACAAAGCTTGGGGAAAGCAACATGTGATTGTTCACCTAGGTACCAACCTATCCCTCAGTTAAATTACATGAGGAACAGCAAAGAAGGAGCTTGATGGGAAAGGAGGGACTTGGGGTAACCAAAAGCAAGAGGTAGAAGAGGGGATGGACAGGCCATTAAGCAGAGGGAGGATGCATTTGGTCAAAAAGGAGGAGGAAGAGGCTCACGAACAGTGGAGGGTAGTGTCATAACAAAGGAGACCTGCAACCCATGATGACTGAGTGAAAGGTGGATGTGGAACTGGTCACCAAGACCTCAGCTACCCCAGATCATGATTGGGATCTCTCCATTCCAGGGTATGCTCTCTACAGAAGGGACAAAGAGAAAAGGAAGGAGAAAGGATGGCGCTCTGCATCAGGGAGGACATTACTGCCACAAGGAGCAGATTGGGGATGGACACAATAGAGGCACTGTGGATACAAATTCAAACAGTAGCAGGAAAGAAATTAAGGTTGTGTGTGGTTTATAGGCTACCTAATCAGGATAAGGACAAGGACAGGAGTTGGGCATATTGATCAGAAAGGCAGCTGAGGCCGGCCCGCTGGTGCAGAGGGCTGAGGTGCTGGGCGCCACACCTCAAACCACGCTGGCGACCCAAGTTAGGGAACGGACTCGGGGCACTGGGGTTGGCAGGGAAGGAGAGATCGAATGTCCAGGACTGCTCTCCTCTCCTGGGGTGGGATGGGTGAGGCAGCTTCACTCAGTAGTGGCCCTGGTGGGAACCAGGGGCACTGCAGGTAGTGGCGTGGGAGGGACAAAAACACCAGAACTCGAGGAAAAACTGCTCCGGATTGGCGGATGATGACACCAGTTCGAGTCACGTCCGAAGACTTTCTGCGAGGTCAGCCCTCGCCAGCAGCACCAAGAGGCCGAAAAAGGAAAAATAGTGTGCTGGCTTGCCCCACCAGTGCCTTCCCTCGGAGGAGAGGGACCCACTCGGCGAGGGTAACGCTGAGCTACCTCACGTAAAGCTGCGATTTGAGGCAGAAAGGGTGCCCAGGCAAGTTGGAGGGGTGCAGGAACCTAGGATGCCTGAAGGAGTGGCTAGATCTGGAGCTAGGAGGGAGGAAAAATAGAATCTCAGAAAGGCAGCTGAAAGGGGAAGTGGTGGCGATAGGGGAACTATAGTTTGCCTAAGGTGGAATGGAGTGTCCTGTCCACCACCTGTGCTAGAAGTCAACTGTTGCTAGATGTAGTCCATGATGGGTTTCTGCTTCAAGGTGTGACTGAATCAATATGGGAGGGAGCCATCTTGGACCTGGTACTTACAAACAGGATCATGTCTGGGACATCACAGTGGAGGAGCCCTTTAGGAATAACGCCACTGGATGGTGTGGTTCTGAGTTGACATGGGGAAGGAAATACCAAGCATGAAGGAAAAGGTGCTAGATTTCAGAAAGGCCAACTATGGTAGGATGGGAGAGATTTGAAGGGACACCTAGCCTACCTTAGGAAGATATGAGTATGGAACAGATGGTCAGTGATAGGTAAGGGATCACAGCAGCCACTAACATGTGGCTAAAACATTAGGAAAGAATTCCATGTCCAGGAAACCAAGTTGGTTCATTAGAGAGGTAAGCCAGGCAGTAAGGGATAAAAGGGCCATATACAGGAAGTACCAGAAGGACGAGGATAAGGGGTCTATTTGGAGAAAGCTAAGGAAGCCAGTAGGATAGTCAGGAGGCCATGGCTAGGAATGAGCTGCAAATTTCAGAAGGGATTAAAGAGGGGAGAAATACTTTTAGATATATCAGTGAGAAAAGAGACACAAAGGCAGGTATAGGCAAGCTAAAACAAGGTGGGCAGTGGTGGAAGGCAATAAAGAGAAAGCAGAGATATTGAACAAATATTTCTGCTCTGTCTTTACTAAAGAAAATGATGGACCAGTGCCACAAGGAGGATGGCAGGAGAAGAGGGAACCATGGCTGTGGACAGGATAGTGGAGGACCAGGTTAGGAAAGGCTCATGACACTGAATGTAACAAGTCCTTGACCCAGATGGCATGCTCCTGAGGGTGCTGAGGAAGTGGTAACGGAGCTGGCAGGTCCACTGGGGATCTGTTCAACAGCACTTTGGATATGGGGGTAGTACTGCAAGAATGGGGAACTGTGCATGTGTTACTACTTCACAACCATGGGCCAAGGGATGACCCAGGAACTACAGGCCAGTCAGTCTCACATCCATTGTGTGTAAGCTCCTGGAGACCAGTCTGAAAGGAAGAATAGTGGAGTTTCTGAAAGCCAACAGGCTACAGGGCAAGAGAGAGACAGCATGGGCGCATGTCAGGACAGTCCTGTCCAACTGATTAACTCTGTGACTGGCTAATGAGATGGTGGACAAGGGTGAGTGGTTCACAGTCTATATTTAAACTTCAGCAAGGCCTTTGACTTGATCAGGATGTTGGAGGACCTGGGACAGGGAGCAGATTAACCAGGTGGGGTTGGCACTAGGATTTCTTGGAAACAAGGGGGTTACAAGTGGTGTCCTGCAGGGGTCGGTGCTTGGGCTGGTGTTGTTTAATGTGTTCATAAACAGCACTGGGGACAGAGTTAAACATAAGATCTGCCTCTTTGTGGACAGTACCAGGCTGTGTGGGAGGGTGGACTCAGGTGAAGGGGTGCAGGACATAAAGGAGGACCTGGCTAAGCTGGTGAGGAGGCTTGTAAGATTTGGCAGTAGGGGTTCAATGCAAAGACATACAAGGTCATGCCCATAAGAATGTCATGTCAAAACAGCATCAGAAAAACAGCGAAGACAATTTTAGCCCAGCAATATGAGCCAGGAAAGACAGCCAGTGGAGACTTCAGCTATGAGTCAGAACAGCGAAACCTTCCTATGATATATAATGTATCTTCAAGTATGGATATTTAAGTAAGGGTGGTGAGGGACAAAGCCGCCCCTGCTTGTAAACTTTGTGTCATGTTCGTTTGCTTTTGTTGTTCCAGCCCCTCGCTGAAGTTTTCACTGCTGTCTCTCCCAGCACTCATATTGCTGGGCTGAAATTGTCTCACTGTTTTCCGATGCTGTTTTGATATGAAACCCATAATAAGTGAAGAACCAAAGGGCAGAGTACAGTTGGGGGGTCAGGGTCACTAAAAACAGAGGAGAAGGACTGGGGATAGCCATCACCAGCAACCTTAAGCAGTCCACACAGTGTAGGAAGGCAGTGGCCATGGCAAACAGAATGTTAGGTTGCATTGCTAAAGGGTTCATGAGTAGAAGGGAGGAGGTTATAATGCCTCTGTACAGATCCTTAGTGCGACTGCATTTGGAGAATGGACAACCAGCTAGAGGCAGTTCAGAGGAGGGCAACACAGATGGTGCAGGGACAGCAGGGCAGGGCATATTAGGACTGGCTAAGGAGCACAACATACGCTCACTAGAAGAAAGGAAGGAAGAGAAGGGACACATTGAAGCCTTCAAGCACCTGAAAGAGATAAACAAGGTGGCTATCAGGGAACGCTTTGTCTCAGTGATAACCAGTCCAGTAGGGGGCACTGTCTTATGCTGGTGGGGAAGATTCAAGAAGGAAGTTAGGAGACCCTTCTTTACAGAAAGGGTAATGTGGGGGTGGAATGAACTCCTATCTGAGATCACCACTCAAAAGATGGTGGGAGGATTCAAGAGTGGGTGGGACAGGGTGAAGGGAGGATCAGGACTGAAGGGAAGGGTAGAACCCACTGTAATCACTGGTTCAGGGCACAACAGTCGAGCAGACTTGATAGACTATAAGGCCCTCTGCTGCTAGATATTTATATGTTCTTATGCTAGAAACCAAGCCATTCTGGTTCCAGCTGGTACCAAGAGAAGCACCAATAGCCCTCCTCACCACACTGCCCTCCCAAAGCATGACAATGCTTGACACGCCCAGCTAAGCTGCTGGTCAGGACTGAGGGCAGGGTGGGCATGTCTGAGGCTGGGCCAGCAGAGTATGGAATGCATTAACAGTTTGTAGTCTGCCAGCCCTGTGTCACAGGGGTAGGCTACACCAGTCAGAGGGCTGCTTAACTGGTGTGTCCCCCCAAGAGTCCAGAGGCCCTGGTCTGTATCCACTGCTGTGGACCCCAGTCCTTTTCCTTGCCGTGGAGTTCTGGGGTGAGAGTGATGGCTGCAGGACAGTTTTGCTTGTTTTGAAAAACAGTATCTATGCCTATGGGATATTGGAAGTCCTTACACAGACTGTTGTATCCCATGATCCCCTGCTCCCATTGAGCCACGGGAGCTATCTATTGCAATGCCTTTTCTAGTGCATACCAGATCATGTAGTGTAGGGCCTAGAGTCTGCAGTATTCTTTAAGAGCTTTGTGGTTGGTACCTAAAGTGGTGGAAATAGTTGGATGTGCCATGTAACCAAATTCTCCACTACGTTGTAACTCGAAATAAGATGGTATAGTGGGTCTCTGCTTGTCTTTGTGAATTAAATTACAAGAAATAAATAATACTTTATGTTGTCATATTCCATTTTTAAATAAAGGCTGATACTTAAAATGCAACACTCTTTAAAATGGTAGCCCATGACAATGGTGACTGCGATTGAGCACTTTCAAAAGGACAACTCAATTGCGGCACCTGTCTACAGGACTACCGGGCGGGGGGTGACCGGATTGGGGGTCCGTGAATATAGTGACAGGAAGTCGCTATATGTACATGTGAGGGGAGCGAGCATGCCATGTGAGGGGTGGAAGGGAGGGAGGATTTGTGAGGCGTAGGTGGTGGTGGTGGCTGCTGAGCTGGCCCTGTGGTGTGGTGGGTGGGTGGAGGCTGAGGTTGCAAGGGTGCCGGGTTCAGTTCTGGCGTGCATTCTTTTGTTGCACCCTGACATTTTTGTTTTTCTGATTTGCACCCTGACATCCCCAGAATTGAGAATCCTCTGAGTGGGGAGGTACAGGGTGCAGCCCCTGAATAAAAAAAAGTCCGGCACCCTTTTGCTGTGCGCTGGGAGTGTACATCGCGGAAATTGTTTTTCGGCGATGTGCACTCGCCCCAATGGCAATCACCTTTCCACGATTGCTTTCATCACATGGAACCTTTAAATAATCCTTTTGCAAGATCAAACCCTCATTGACTTGAGCAAAAGCACACATGGATAACAGTAGTTGCCTAAATGTTCATAATTAGCATTGCTTAATGAGTGCTACAGCACAGTGGCTAAACCAAATTCATATTCACATTCAGTAGTTTCTGGTATCCAGTAATTACACTTAAACTTAATAAACTGGGGACTGCAGATCATATTCAGTTCGAACAAACATGAAATGTTCAGTCCCTCTAAATATTCAGCAGTATCTGATTACTTAAATAAAATGTGCATTTCAAAATGTGCAGTTTGTAAATGCATGGGTTATTGATTGCCATCTCTCCTTAAATAGTCACAAAATACAATTTTGATATAAATACACTGATGTTTTACCATTCATGTATGGCTACAAATAATTCTCTAAATCTAGAATGTATATTATATTAAATTTCCATCCCTATTTCTTACGATGCAAGAAAATTACCAAATGTTCTTATTAAAGATTGCAAAAGCAGCCAGATCCATGGCATTGAATGATGGGAGATGGCTCTGGCACACTGGCTACCCAGGTTTGCGCTCTGAGCCGAGATTTCAGGAGCAGAGGCCAGCAGAGATAGTTCTGAAGGTCCTTTGAACACTCTTCTTCCAGGGGGAGGGCTGTTGCAGAACAGCTCTGTAGTGACTCCTGGTGGTAGCATGAAGGCAGTGGAGACTAGGTGCTGTCAGGTGCTTCTCTAGGCCAGCCATAGTGTGCCAGGTTGAGCAATAGCTAGACAGGAAATTGGGAAAATGCTACATCAGTATGCCGGATGATGGCTTCCTTGCCTCTGTCCACACCAGTGGTCCCCAGTGCCCCTTACATGGACCAACTCAAGCCTTCTTGAGGGCGTGAGAAGGCCCCAGGCAGAGAAAAGTCGGCTAATGGCCGCAGTAAGTGGTTGCAGGTGATCACTATCCTCCACAACCACTAGAGGGGGTCACCATCAGGATAAGGCAGACCCAGAAATGAGAGAATGAGGTCTGGACCTGTTCCCACAATAATGAAGTGAGGAGGGAGTTTGGCTCATAGAGGTGGGGTGCTTGAGGCCCAAGGACTGGAATGCTGCTGGACACAGGAGGATCATAAATACAGAAGGCAAACACAAACAAATAGAAAAGATAGCAAAAGTAGCTGGCCTCACAATGTTGGCTCAGGAACAAGATGGGTTGTTAGGGTCAGGTGAGGAGAGGAGGATTAAGTATTCCAAGGGATATTCTCCTCCTTCTCCAAGGTGGAGGTTTGCTGCCTATCGTGCTGCACTGCCACCTGGGTGACCATGTCTGGCAGTGCAGTGGAGGCACTGCTGGAGGGTGGACCTTGGTCGCCTGTCACACAGGATGCACCATATGAGCATGCTCAGTGCCCTTACACACTAATGTCCCAGAAAGGAAAAACCCTGGTGCACTCAGCCCCTGCATTCTGCTATTGCAGCCCTTCAACAGAGCTATTTCGGTCCTCACAGTCAGTAGGTGGCAGACAATATTACCTGGCTACGGCCAGGCCCTGCCATAATGTTAAACTGTGAGGGTTCAGAATGTGTAAGCACAACAGATGTGAAGTAACTGGACCGGCTCATCCTCATGATGTAGGCAGTAACAGTGAGAGAAAATGCATACACAAATAATTTTAATATGATAGCGAAACTACCACTAATATTGCTTACTTACTGAAGATTGAATAACAATTGTCAAGCAGCAGCAGTAGCCATAGAAATGCCTTTACAATTATCTCAAACCTGTCATGTTGTAGTGTGGTACCAGTTGTGGTTCTGACCGAGTTTCTAACTGTAGGAAGCTGGCTGCTATATTGAGCATGCTCTGTTACTTAGACGATAACTCTGGCTACATACTAGTGGGCTGGTTCTTAAATTGACAGCAAATAAATGTTGCAGATAAAAAGTAGCTCCAGTATTAAAGGCATTCTAGTTTGTGATATGTGGAGAACCCAAATCTAAGGGTTACGTACAGCACACAACTGCCTGGATGAACAGAGATTCCATTACCTGAAATTCAGACATAAGCTAGTCTCCTATTTTTGGCAATCTTATATGTGACATTTAGACAGAAGCCAATCTCCCATTGTTTGCATTGTTTGCACCACTGTGCAAATGATGACAGCCTCAGCATGAAGTCTGCAGAGCACTGTAGTTGCAGATGGCAAGTATAATTAAAGTGCAGAAGGATGAGCATTATGTCCATGCAAAGCTGTTCATGGAAAAAGAGTGAAACAAATGGATTTAGAGAAAAGGAGGGTTGCTTCGGGCATAGACTAAGTGGTCTGCATCATAAACATTGAGCATTCAAAGCTAATTCATGAACTGCAGCAATCTATTTCCTGGATCTATCCTTTAATGCATGTGTGTTGTAGCCAGTCTGTTGATTTCACCAGGAGCTTGCCAACATATAAATTATTATTGTGCTGCAGTTAAGGAATATTACAAACACTGCTCCTCTCTTCAGCTTGAGTAACTAACAAAGCCCCTATTCAAACAGGTTGAGTTCCTTGAATCCCACATTTAATTAATATTGCTTAAGCAAGCTGTATTGAATTTCCGTATATTAGAAACCATTTGCATAAATACTTTCATTCATTTAAATACAGTTACCTGACAACTCATCTGCCTTCCCCAAACAGCTGCAGCTGTATCCAGGAAAACTTTAGACATTATAATAAGGCAACATTCAGATTTATTTCATAAATGATCATATGTATAGTCCCATTATTTTTAAAGCAACAGTAGCGAGATTGGGCAAAAATTCTACCCTACCCAGGGCTAAAATTTTTTTTTTTGTGGATACTTCCAAGGGACAGAAGCAATATTCAGTTTGATTGTTCCACAAAAGTTGTAGCTGTCCTGTTCATTTTGTTTGATAGTTTTAAATTTCTGTTCAAAATGTGAGCTAATAATGATGGTCCCCATTGTAAGGTGTCCTGAAAGGGCTACTAAATATTACCCACTGGCTGGTACATGGCTCCTGAAAAAACTTAAACAGATCAGCCCCAGTTCCTGCTCAAGTAAGCGCTGACAAAGGCCCTTATTAACTCCCTTTGCTCTGTCCTGACATACCAATTGGCTTCCTTTGCTCCTGTGTATAGCCTGAACACTAAGGGCTCAATTTTGAAACACCGCTTAGATTTTTATTTATTTATTTATTTATTGAAACAATCGGAATTACAAACCTTTGAGTCACAGACTCTTTGCAAAGGCTCCACTGGTTACAAAGGTGGAGGGAAGACAGATACAGTAGAGAACTATACTTGAAACAGATAGAATATACATAACAGAATCCACAGAGTATTCCAGGCAAAACTTAATGACTGATAAGGAAGTTAGGCTGCAATCTTGGGTTACCCAGGCAGGGAATTGGTGAGTTACGTGGGGCCTTGTGAGACCCTGAGTCAAGAGTAGGGGAGGGCGTTCATCTGGGTGAGCAGAGTTAGCCGCAGTCACATATGGCTCTTTCAAGGAGGTGAGCTTTGAGGTCTGTTTTAAATTGAGAGATGCTGTGGGTCTGTGCAAGTGAGTGAGGTGAGCGCACTGAGCCAGAGGCGCTTCGATATGGGAAGGATCTTTGCCCTAGAGAGGTTCTACATTGAGGTACAAGGAAGGGCTTGCGGAGAATCGTGTGCATCCAGTGAGGTGCAGAACTGATTAAGGGAAAAGTCCGAATGGGGCTAGGTGAAGGTGTATTTTTTTGCGAGGATGCAGGTGTGGAACTGTAATCGATGTTGGAAGTTTAGCCAGCCAGATAAAAGCATAAAGATCACAGGTGGGTTACCCTCACAACCAGTGACTAGGCGGCAGGCTTGTTCAGGACAATGTTTATCCTATTCAGGAGGTGGGTTCAGCTGAGCCGATATAGTGATCCCATAGTCCACCAGGAGAGGATGGAGGAGGTGACTCTGGCTGCATAGCCTTGGGGTAAGCAGTGCTTGAGCCGGTACAGGAGGCCCACCCTAGAGCTGATAGAGGAGGAGAGGAATTTGGGTATGCCTCTCTTAGTAAGAGAGGAGGTGTCTAAAGTGACACCTAGATATTTGAAATCGGAAACTTGTTCCAGAGGGCACCTATTGCGTTGTTGATGAGGAGAGCAGACTGACTATAAGG
Organism: Neoceratodus forsteri; assembly: GCA_016271365.2. Taxonomy (NCBI): domain Eukaryota; kingdom Metazoa; phylum Chordata; order Ceratodontiformes; family Ceratodontidae; genus Neoceratodus; species Neoceratodus forsteri. Next base: position 751,550,404 of record CM028129.1, read on the forward strand.
ACTTTGGCGGTGGGCAAAAATCATGGACTTAGTTTTTTATAGTTGATAATTAGGCGGTGTTCAGAGAACCAGGTCTCTAGTTCCCGAATTGCCTTTGGAAGGTCTGCTGGAGGCGGTAGGGTGGGCGTGTTTCCGAACAGAACCGCATCATCGGCATAGAGGAGCAACTGACCACTGCAAGCCTTAGGGAGGGAGTTTAGGAACAGGGTGAACAGCAGTGGCCTAGGATAGACCCCTGAGGGACCCCAGAGGAAACTGTTTTGGGGTGGAGAGGTAGAGCATATCCTGACTTGTTGCGTCGGCCTGCGAGGTAATCCTTGAACCAGGTCAATGTCTCGGGACCACATTTAGTGTAGGAGGACCTGAAGCAGAGCTCGTGATTGACCGTGTCAGGCCTTGGTTAGGTCCACGTATATGGCCCCGCAATTGAGCCATGGTCGAGGGCTTCATGTAGGAACGAGGTGAGCTCTGTGAGGCGGTGATGGTACTATGACCTGAGCGAAGCCATGCTGCTCCCTGGCTGAGGAGCATATGCTTAGTTAGGTGTTCGGTTAGCTGGTCAGAGACTATTCTTTCTAGGCTTTGGAGAGGGGTGGCAGTATAGAGATGGGTCTGTAGTTACTGGTGTCAGTGGGGTCCCCGCCTTCAGGATGGGAGTGATTATGGCTCTCTTCCAGGTAGAGGGAACTGGCCTAGGCAGAGTGAGAGGTTAGAATTTTAGTGAGGTGGGGTAGCGTGGGCGTCAAGGAGAGCCTCAGGAGTTTAAGATCAAGGGTGTCAATTGTTATAGCGGGTATAGATGGCCTGGTAATATAGCATTTCCTCTGGTGGTGATGACCTCGGGGAAGAGGGGGGTGTGGAAGAACCCGAGTTGGGGGGGTGAGGAGGGAGGGTGTGGGAGAGATCAGGAGAAGGCCGAGCTAAGGGCTTCAGTGATAGTGGGATGATCTGGTGACCTCACCATTAATAGTGAGTTGCGTGGGGGTGGGGGCGAGATTTGCCACTGAGCTCCTTTATGTTGTCCCAGAATTTTTCCCAGCACCCCAGGTAGAGGTTAGGTGTGTTGGCAGTAGAGGGCTTTGCCTGCCGCAAAGCCCATGTACATTTATTACGCAGCCTCCTGTAAAGTTGTCTATCCAGGGTGCTTTGGGAGTCTAAGGCTTTGTGCCAGAGGTTATCTCTTTGCTGAAGCAGGCTAAGTAGTGGGGTGTGATCCAAGGGTGGATCTGGATTTCCAACTTGCTTAGAGAAGGGCGTATAAGTCACAGGCTTTGTTGAAGGTGGTTATGAAGTGCTAGAGGCGAAGTCAACTGACTGGGCAGTGTAAATGGGTAGCAGTTGTTGTTGGTTGATGGCTTTAAGGTTCTTTAGACCGCCCTTTTTAAGTCTCGTTGCCACAGGAGATTTTAGGGAGTGTGAGGTAACTTGCAGCACCACCAGCGTTACTGGGGAGGGTCGCTGATAGCATCGGGGAGTACTGTAGCTGCTGAGAGGTTACTGGCCGGTTGGTGAAGATGAGGTCCAGGAGGTGGAGGTCCCGGATCTGGGGTCCCTTCTGGTGGGGAGGTGACTAGTTGGGTGAGATCAAGCCCGGGCGGCATCTTTGTAGCTGGAAGAGGCCAGGGATAACCAGTTTACATTGAAATCCCCATAACGATGACACTTCGCTAGTGTTGGGTAGATGGGAGATGACTTGAAGAATAGAGTCGAATAAGTTTTTGATTTCTCGGGATGTAGGCCGAGATGATGTGGAGTGTTTTGTTACCCAGGCTGAGCTTTATTGTGGAACCTGGGCACTCGTACAGACGCTGGTGTATGGACTTCAGTGGCATTGAGAGGATTTGACATACATTGCACAGCCCCCACCTCTCTTGCTGTGCCTATCTGTCCGAAGAGAGCATAATTAGAGGGAGACCCTTCACTGGGAATCTTGTCAGTGAGCCAGGTCTCAGAGAGTGCGAGTATGTCAGGAGCATGCTGAGCGATCCAGCCTTGGAGTGGTGTGTGTTTTGGGTAGGCTGTATATATTTAGGGTAGCAAGCCGCAGCCACCCTCCGGTTTTTAGGGAGGGCAACCATGCTGAGGTGGACCTGGGTTGGGGTGGATGTAACCAGATACAAGGAGGAGTAAGAAGGTGTCCGAGGAGGGCCAGCATGCTGAGTTTTGTGAGAGACACTGTAACTGGTAGGGTGTGAGACGGCTTTGTTGGTGGTGGGGATGGGGAGGCTGGAGATAAGGAAAGTAGCTTGGGGAGGGGACAGTGGAGAGAAGGAGGATGGTAGGGGCCGGGGTCTGGGGGACACTAGAGGTGCAGCGATGCCTGGTGTGTGAGGAGGTTAAGTTGAGCAAGTGAAAAGTAGGCCACAGGTTCAGTGTGTTTGGTATAGAGGCTGGTGGTGGCTACAGAATGTGTACCTTTGAATGCAGAAGGATGGAGCAAAGGTTATAGTGGAGGTTGGGTGCCTCTAGGGGGGTAGGTGAGGCAGGGTCCAGGTAAGAGGATAGCTAGTAGTGGAGTTCTGCAGCAAACTACAGTGGAGAGGAAATAGGTGCTGCAGCGCCACTAGTGTACAGTTTGTATAACCTGCTGCTGGGAAAGTTGCTGATAGGTTATCTAGCCTCACCCTTGATCTCACTTCCTATAAATTGGAGAGCCGAGCAAGGGTGGTGGTGGGGCGGGAGCGAACGTAGCTCGGCGTGTTATATGCCCTGGGCTGAAAGGTTCGTGTACCCCTGCCGCAACGCTGTCCTGGTCCAGGCTCCAAACGTCCTGCAGTTTTGTGAGTTTTTTTTTTTAAATTAGCCGCCCTGCCGCTTGCGCTTAGCCACAGGAGGGGATTCCAAAGACAATTCTGAACGGACACGCTGGAAGGAGAAAAGGCGCCAACAAGTTTACAAGCGTGGTCCTTCTTCAAGCGGTGGCAGTTACCTTGATCAGCGCAAGGTGTGCTGAAGCCCACATGCTGCAATACGTTAGGTGCGCCAGGAACCCTGCACCAGATTCTGGTAGATAACAGGCCCTGTTGCCAAAGTCCCCACAAATGGCACAGTGAGCCATGCACCAAACAGGTGGTGCATTGGTGGGATTGATGGAGGTTGCTGTCAGCCCCTGATAGGACACACCAGCCCCAGACAGCAACATTCCCAGTGTTGGATCCACCAGATGGTACACACAACAAAGAGCCAAGCAGCACACAACTGTCCAATAGCTTCAGAAGGTGGTAGGTATGCAGTGAGGCCACCGATGGTCAGAGCATTCCACACCTGCAGGAGTGGTGAGCTAGATGTGTGTCCTGGGACAGGAGGCGGTACACAGTCACACCCTTGGACCTGTGCCATACCCCAGCGTGGAGACACCACAATGACTGGAGCTGCAGAGGGCTCTCACTGAACACTGTTGTGGCCCAGGTAGATGCAGCAATCATGGACTTGCTCATGGGGGTGTGCTGTGTAGACATGGTGGAAGATCTGCAGACCCTGAAACCAAAGCCACCAATGTTGCCTCACTAGACAATGACCCTTACAGTCACCAAGTGGCATGAGTGCCTGGCAGAGGATGGTCAAGTCTGCCAAGACAAGATACCAACAATAGCAGCCAGCCCGTGCCGACAGTAGTCCCCATCACAGTCAATACCTCAGAAGTACCATACATACAGTCTGTGAATGCTGCTATGGCACCAGGATATAGTCCACTGCCACAGTGATGCATCAGCTGAGCTCTCCAGCATGTACAACCCCTGCAGGTCTGTAGTGGGATGTCCCCAAAAGTTAAATGGGGAGGACAAGAGGCACTCTGGGTTACCTTGGAGATGGGAATGGCATACTTAATCCTTACAGGGGTTGTATACAGACCCCGTCTCAAGGGAGGAAATGGACAAGAAAATGATAGAGGACATTCTCAAAATGGCTGAAAAAGGGAGATACTGTTGATGGGGGACCTGAATATGCCAGATGTTAACTGGAGGACATGTACTGCAGCCACATCCAAGAGCAGGGTCATTCTCGATGCCCTGCAGGGGCAGACCTTAGACAGCTAGTGCTGGAACCCACTTGGGAGGGAGCAATACTAGACCTGGTACTCTCAAATGGAGAGAGGATCACAAATTTAGAAGTCAGTAGACATCTGGGAACAAGCGACCACTGCACAGTGTGCTTACAATGAACACAACCATGGAGATAAGCCATACAAAACAAGGATACTGGACTTTAGAAGGGCTGACTTTGGCAAAATGGGTGAACACCTGAAGAATGCACTAGCAAATGGCCAAATAGGAGGGTGGAAGAACAATTGAGAAAATCAAAACTGCCATCATAGAGGCATTAAGTCTTTGTGTAAAACAAATAAAGAAAACAAAGCGGAGTAAAACACTATGGTTCTCAAAAGAGGTGGCAGGAAGGTTAAGGAGAAAAGGCTGCATTCAAAAAGTATAAGGAATCACAGAGGGAGCACGGCAGGTAACTGTATCAATTAAAGCAGAAAGAAGTAGGAAAGGCAGTCAGAATAGCCAAGGCACAAACCGAGGAAAAAATAGCCAACTCGGTCAAAAAGGGATAAAACCTTTATAGGTATATTAGGGAGCATAGAAAGGTTAAGGAGGGATAGTGAAGAATAATAAAGGAGAGGGGAGGTGGGCCGAGGAGACAGTGAAAAGGCAGAGATACTGAATGAATACTTTTGCTCAGTATTCACAAAAGAAGATGAGCAGCAGTTACCTAAACCAGACAATAGAAGCACTCTGGATAGGTGGGTTGATACCAGTCCATTCACAGAAGAAAGAGTCCTGAAAGAACTCCTAAAACTCAAGGTGGACAAAGCAATGGGGCCTGATGGGATTCACCCAGAATCCTAAAAGAACTAGGGGGACCTAGTGACACCACTGACCACACTTTTTAACAAATCATGGCAGGATGGGGTGGTACCTGAGGACTGGAGGAGGGCAGATGTGATTCCCTTTACAAAAGTGGGAGCAAGGCAGAAGCAGGAAACTACAGACCTGTAAGTTTGACCTCAGTGGTAGGGAAAATGATGGAATCACTTCTGAAAGAAAGAATTGTTGAGTACCTAGAGGCCACGGGACAGGGACCCAAAGCAACATGGATTTACAGCAGGAAGGTCATGTCAGACTAATCTAATTGATTTCTTTGATTGGGTGACCAAAGTAATAGACCAGGGAGGGGCTGTGGATATGGCCTACCTAGACTTTAGCAAGGCATTTGACACAGTCCCACACAAAGATTAATAATCAAGTTAGCCAGCCTGGGAGTGGGTCCCAGGGTGGTAGCCTGGGTAGCAAACTGGCTGCACAACAGGACACAGAAGGTAATAGTGAATGGAACACATTCCAAGAAAGGGGTTACTAGTGGAGTACCTCAGGGCTCAGTACTGGGTCCAATCCTCTTTAACATCTTTATAAGTGACATTGCAGAGGGTCTGGAGGAAAGGTATGCCTTTTGCAGATGACACAAAGATCTGTAACAGAGTTGATACACAAGAGGGGCAGAAAAAGATGAGAAGGGACTTGGCAAGGTTGGAGGAATGGTCAGACATATGGCAACTTAGATTCAATGCAAAGAAGTGCAAAAGTAATGCACCTGGAAAACAAAAGCATGGAGAAGAGTACACAATAGCAGGGAGGTACTAACAACAACAAAAATCGAAAGGGACCTGGGAGTAGTCATATCAGATGACCTAAAGGTGGGTAAGCAATGTGAAAAGTCAGTAAGGAGAGCCAGGGGGATACTGGGATGCATAGGAAGGGCATCACAAGTAGAAAAAGGGAAGTGGTTATCCTCTATACAGACAGTTGGTGAGACCCCATCTGGAGTACTGTGTAGTTTTGGAGACCTCATCTACGCAAGGACATAGACAGGATGGAAGCAGTCCAGAGGAGGGCAACTAAAATGGTGCAGGGTCTACATCAGAAACCATATGAAGAGAGACTGAGAGAGCTTAATATGTATACCCTTGATGAAAGGAGGGACAGGGGGACATGATAGAAACGCTCAAGCACCTCAAGGAATCAACAAAGTCCAGGAGGTAGCATCTTTCAGAAAGAGATGTGTAAGAACAAGGGCACAGTTTAAAGATAGAGGGGATGGCTCAGGGGTAATGTGAGGAAATTCTTTTCACGGAGAGAGTGGTGGATACATGGAACAGCCTTCCTGAGGAGGTCGTTGGGTCTAAAACAGTGGGGAATTCAAACATGCATGGGACAGACACAAAGCAATTATAGTGGGGGTTGCAGGAAGCAGGCTGTTGATTAACTAGAATCTGCAGCTTATCCAGGTAGGGAAATGGGCAGACTGGGTGGGCCAAGTGGTCCTTATCTGCTGTCAAGTCTATGTTTCTATGTAAGTGTGCTCTGCACTTTCTATGGTGTGATAACACATGATAGCAAAAGCACCCTCCTGCCTTACTGTGCCCCTGCCAATGACCATTGATCCTGGTGGTGGAACCAGAGTCAAGCTCCTCACCCTGGTCCCAGGAATGTGCCCATAGCATGGCATCCATTGTGCAGAGTACAGAATACCTCCACGGCCAAGAAGGACATATGTTGCTGACCTGGTGCTGGGTGTGCGCATTGATGGTTATAGTGGATGGCATCATGATGCTACAGACCACTGCTACTGCCATTATACCAGCAGTCCCCTGCTGACTGTATAGGAAAGCCCACCCTGGGACATTGGGTTGAGTGGATATCTCTCAACATGTGGCACTATGATCTTGTATCATCCATAGCACAACCTTACCAGTGACAGCATCTCCTGGGTCCTAATGCCCGCTTTTTCTTTTCACTTGGCCTGTCCCAGGGACAGGCAAAACAATTAAACTAGCTGTCCCTGGGAAACCTATTTGTCTGGGACAAGCAGACAGGTGCTTATTTTGACCACTGACCCTACCATTTTCACTATCAAAATTTTCAGGCATTTTTCCAGTTTCATTTGGTGGTGATAGTGTCTAGTTCCACCAAAATGTGAGAATCTTATAAATGTTTTAATGCAGTTGTTTTTCTGAAGAAAAGGATGGCTGCCACATTTGACCTAGAAGGTAACATTGTAGACTTGGCAAGAGCTGAGGCTGATAAAATAAAAAACTCCAAGAACAACTATAGACATATTTCCTAGCAGCTGGGAGATAACTTCACATCCAGTAGCCTATTGATAGATTACTGGAGGAATTAAATCCTTAGACAGAATATATTACTTATTTTCCTCACATTTCAAATCTTCAGCAAGACTAGATTACTTCCTGACTTCCAGAAATTTGATAATTAACAGTGATTTCCACCAATCTATATTTATCCCACTTGTATTTCTGATCATAACCCAGTATCAACAAGCATAATCAATCTGTTTATTGGATAACAAAATTGAGAAAATACATTCTGAGTTGCAAATGCTTTCAAACATCTAAAAATAATACAAAATAACAAATGACACAAACAGAGTTGCAATCTTATGTTTAAAACATTAATATAATTATGCCAGTTTCGGATAATTCAGGATGTTTTAACCAAAACCGATATAGTGCCTACTGAAGGAACTTGGTAGTTATGCTCTGAAGTGTGCCAGTGATGGCAGTTTAAGACATTAATCTTGCTGTTAATCAAATTCCAAATGTTCGGTACCAGTACAGCTATAGATTTGTCCCTTGTTAAGTTCTTGTTTTAGGAATTTGGTATTCATTAGTGGATGAGGATCACAGAGTATATTTCGATAAAGTTTTAGGCTGTAATTTACACAGTAAAAAGAGGGTAGTAAACCTAATTATAAACTTATAAACAAAAATATATAAACGAGCTTCCCTTCATTCTGGGAGGGAGGTCCAATCTATCTCATATAAAGTGCAACTGTGTATTCTATAGGGCAACTTTGTAACAAATCTCACTGCACTATTAAATAACGGGTGAGTTTGAAAACTGACAAAGGAATACCGATATGTGGGCAATGGTAAAACAAAACAAATATTTCATAGCATCAGTGGGTGAAGTAATGCTCAACTTCTGCACAAACAATAATCCTAAAATGTAAGAGATATTATAAGCTTATGGAAAGCTTCTAAAGTAACAACTGGAGGAGAGTAATACTGTAAGTCTGAAGGCATCTTGGTTAAATAAAAACAAGAAAGAAACTGTAAAAGAAATCAAAACTAACTCAAACAATTAGAGATGGCAATAAGGAATGAGATTATTAAAACAACCAGAATGTGAAACTTTACAACACTGGATGATTAATACTGAAACTTTACAAATTAAATCAAATTGGACTAAAATAAAAAATCCATTTTAGATGAAAATAATACACTAAGAAATGAAAAAACAAATTGACCATGGCTTCCTAAAATTTTTCAAAAATTATATCAATCTGAATGTACTCCTTATAGGAAGAACTGAACTATTATAATACATTCATAACAAAGTCTGTTAAAGAGGGACAATAAATGTCATTGTCAACAATCTCAAAAGCAGAAACAGAAGACACTGCTAGACCAATGACCAAAGGAAAATGCCCATGCACTGATGGGTTTTCAGTAGAATTTTATTTAGATATTTTAAAATATCTGTTACCATACCTACATAAACTGTCTAATAACATTTATAAACAAAAAGACCCCATCATCTTTTAAAAAGCTTTATTTCACTAATTCCCAAACCTTTTAAAGATCACAAAATGTTGAAAACTGTAAACTCATTTCCATTCTTAATAATAATAATAAAATGTTTGCAAAATTTATTAGCAATAGTGTTTTTGCCAGATATGATCCGCCCAGACCAAGGGGGTTCATAGCTGGCAAACAAATCCAAACTGGCATTCATAAAATACAAATTATAACCAATATTTAAGTGCAGCAAATACATGATCATTGGATGCCACCAGAGCATTTGATATCTTATAATGGACTTTTTATTTTACATACTTCACCAATGGGATATTCTCAATCACTTGGCAGAAATAATAAAAGGTTTATATGACTTGCTTAAATCAGCCATAAAATTAACAATCACATCACTGAAGAATTCACAATATATAGATGAGTCAGACAAAGGTTGTTTGCTGTCTTCAGCTTTATTTGTTTTAGAATTGGGGCCCTTTACAAGAAATAAGACTAAATTCCAACATTAAAGGAATTCAAATAGGCAACACTGAATCCAATTTAAGAGCATACAAGGATGATTTATTGTTGCTATTAAGTTCACCTAGAAATAGTTTAATTGAACTAAAACAAACAATAAATTTTGTATGTTGGCTTGTGCATGGGCAAGAAACATTTTGGCACAGCTTGAGAGAGAAGTAGGATTTTGAGGTGTGGCACTGTGGGGCCAATGGCCCCAGTGCCTTTGAGGCTTGGCCGCTTTCCCAATGTGGTGGCACGCTGCTGCTGACACTAGTTCAGCCAGCATGCCACCACCTTGAAATGTTTTCACTACTGCAATCAGGGGCTGCCTCATCATTGCACGCCAGCCATTCCACTGCAGTAAGGAGGTGACCCGTCATTGCAGAGCGGTACCTTGCCATCTGCATACCCTTGACCCAGTTCATTTGCTGATGGAGAGCCCAGTTCCCATTCTTCGATAATGTCCCCACCCCCAAGTTTCTGTTGTATGCTGAAGGGTGCCCAATCCCCTCTGCATCACGCACCCCCAACAGTCTTTCTTGCCAACAGAGCGCCCAATCCCGTCAGCTTCAGTCCCCTTTCCCAGTTCAATTTGCTGACAGGGAGCCCACTCCCCATTGGCATAATGCCCCCAATTTGTTGTTTTGCCGGGGTGCCCAGTTCCCCTTGGCTCTTGCCCCCCCACTAGGTATGTGCCGGCTGGGTGCCCAATCCCCATCAGCTACAGCCCCCAAACACTCAGGTGGCATGCTGGGAGCCTACCCCAGTGTGCCAGATGTCCCTCAAAAAAAAAAAAGTCCTGCAATGTTTTTTTTTCTTTAGCCTATAAAACAAAAATGTTCCCTCATTGAGTCTGTGGCATTTCCAACTCGCACCCCACCCTTTGTGCACCCTGCCTCCTTACACCTCCCCACCCCATACTTGCCTCCGGAGCCCAGTGTGGACGATCTTCGGTGGACCCAGAACACGTCTGCACTCTTCAAAGCTGACTGTGAACTGAATAAATCCAATAAGCTTTATAATGGCATAAATAGGATTTTTAACGTTGGTGCATATCTCGGCATCTTGAATTCTGATACCAACTTTTCAACTTGGGTTATTGGGACCCCTCCTCATGAATTTAGCCACAGTCATGGCGTTATTCAGTCCCGAAGATGATTTCACAGTCACTGCGTGGAATCACCTTTTGGGACTGATTAACAAAATGACAGTGCCAGTGTTCATGAGGTGGGTTCTCAAAAACCCATGTTGCAAATTTGTGAAATAAAATCAAAAATGACTTGTTTTATGAGCATGCTAGCAGTTTCCACATGCTCGGAATTCAGAATTTGTAATATTTTCACTCAGATTTTCAACATTGGCATTTTTCCACACCTCCTTATGAACAGTATAGCTGTCATTTTACACATCCTGGCCGAAATGTGTTTTCACACTTCCAGCACAGAATAGCGCGTCGCTTAAGGGAAATCAGTTTTGGGACAGATTAAAAATGACAGTGACACTGTTCACGAGCAGAGGTCCTAAAATGCCTATGTTGAAAATTTGGTGATGAAAGTCCATAAAATGACTGTGTTACAAGTGTACATTGCACAGTTTCCACACACCATAGTAACTCGCAAATTTGCAATATTTTCATGCCAGATTTTCAACGCTGGCATTTTTCACACCTCCTTATGAACAGTGCAGCTGTCATTTTCACATCCTGGCTGAAATGTGTTTCACACTTCTGGCGCAGAATAGTCGCGGTCGCTATGGGAATCAGTGTTTGGGACAGATTAAGATTGAATGAGTGAGAGAGGGGGAGGAGCAAGCTCAACTGTGCTCTGTCAAGACTGCTGCAGATTTCTTTGTGGGCAGAAAAAGGCACCAGTGCAGGCAGGAGTCCAGTACAAAAGGGAAGCCTGCAGCCAGGAAAATGGAATGAGCAAGTGAGAGAGGGGAGTGAGCGAGCTCAACGGAGCTCTGTTGGAACTGCTGTGATTTCTTTTGAGTAGAAAAAGGCACCAAAGCAGGCAGGAACCCAGTACAAAAGGGCAGCCTGCAGTGCCAGGGGAAATAGAATGAGCGAGTGAGAGAGGGGGGAGTGAGCGAGCTCAACGGAGCTCTGTTGGGGCAGTTGTGAATTTCTTTGTGGGCAGAAAAGGCACCAACGCAGGCAGGAGCCCAGTAAAGGGGCAGCCTGCAGCCTGGAGAAACAGAATGAGCGAGTGAGATGGGGAGTGAACAAGCTCAACAGAGCTCTGTCGGGACTGCTGCAGATTTCTTTGTGGGCAGAAAAGATGCCAGTGCAGGCAGGAGCCCAGTACAAAAGGGCAGCCTGCAGCTCTGGGAGAAACAGTACGAGAGGGGAGGATCGAGCCAATGGAGCTTTTGGGACTGCTGTGGATTTCTTTTGGGCAGAAAGGCACCAATGCAGGCAGGAACCCAGTACAAAAGGGCAGACTGCAGTGCGGGAGAAATAGAATGAGCGAGTGAGAGAAGGGGAGAAGCAAGCTCAACGGCTCTGTCGGGACATTAGAGTTGCCCACCCTGCCCAGGGTCTCTCTGTGGTCCTATATTACAGCAGAGTCTCTGAGGTGGAGACAAAGCAATGACTGGATACTTTTTTGCAGTTAGTCTTTTATTGGAAGATTTCAGACTTATTACAGAACTTTAACCATTAGGCCAAATGGCTGACAAAGTGGTTTACAACATTACCACATAATATACACAGCCGAAACTCCAGGTCTAAAGTATAGGACGGGCAAATTTACAAGAAATATCACTGATTATTCAAACATCTTGTAAAGGATAACTATAAAACCTAGCTGACCTTGCTACAAAATTAGTAAGAGACAACATATAGAGATTTACATACTCACTGTACAAATAGGTGGAAATCTGAATGGTTGAACTTCTTCATAAGATGAGAAACCAGCAGTGGGGAATCCAAATTAATCGTCCAGAAATGGAACGCTCCTGATAGCTATATAGAGAGGATCAATAACTGTTTAATAACCATGCAACTATTTCTACTAGGAAGTCAAGGTGGTTTCAATTTATCCTTCAAGTGTCTAGGGACAATGATCAGTATTGAATGACTGGATACTTTTAGGATTGCTGTAATAATGATACAGATTTAGTTGTTCTGTTTCTTTCTCTAACTGAGCTAAGTACTGAGCTATACTGTTAGGATTGCTGTAATAATACATATTTAGTTGTTCTGTTTATTTTCTAGCAGAGCTGAGTAATACTTGGAGTGCAATAGGATTTCTAACTGGGCTAAGTGAAACTATTTGAGAGCTGAGAACTAAAAGTATGGTAGCTGAGGGTGAAAAACAGACAAGGAGGCTTTAGGATTGCTACAGTAATACAGTATCTAATGGATGAGATTTGAGACTGAATTAACCCGGTCGGCAAGGGCAGTAGGAGGACTAGTGCTGGGGGGGACCAGGAATTTGAGTAAATGGGGTCTAACAGTTAAAGTAGGGTACAGAAACTGGGAGTAAGAGCCTGTAACATAAGATGGGGGCCAAAATGGGGCAGGTGCCACATGTCAATAAAATTGAGCATCTTTGGAGCGTGGTGGGGTGTACAGGGTGTGGGTCCCCTTGGATCCTGGACTGGGCTTGGAGGATGGGGGTTGTATGGTCTGTAGACAACTGGCTAGTTTGAGGGAGGAACTGTGGAGGTTAGGGAGAAGTCTAAGTGGCAGGGCAGATGAGCATGGTAGGTATCCTGGCTGGAGGGGGATAGGGGCGGCAAGGGATGGAGGAAGAACAACTAGGGACTGAAACCGACCCCAATATCAGAGGCACTAGCAGAAAAGAGGAGAAGGAGGGTGCCCGAGGAGAGGGGAGGCCTTCTGATGGGGGAGGAAGAGACCACAAGGAGTACCAGGAGAGAGCAAATGGCTGCGGGTAGGGAGGGCATGGGGTGACACAGAGGGAACAAGTAGGAGGAGGAACCGATAGGGGGAAGAGATGTAGGAGGGGTATCAACTAGGAATAGATTCAAGCCTCTGCTATGGAGAGAGAGGAGAGCAGGAACATATTAAAGGGGAGAGGACAAGGGGCATGAGAGGGATGGCAAGTAGGGGAAGAGATAGCAGGACGTAAAGGGTAGAAAGGGGCAAGTAAGGAAGGAGGGTGGTGACTGGAGGAGAGAAGGCTAGGAATGGGGAAGGATGGGAGGGGCATCACTATCTGGGTAGAAGGGAATGGGGGCTATACGTCGACAACAGCGGGGGATAGGAGAGGGTTGAAAATCAGCAGGGGAGGAGGGAGGTGGGCTGGGAAGCCCAGTAGTCGGACTGGGAAGGGGTTCAAGGGAGATGGGAGGAATAAGACAGAGAAAAGGGGTGAGGTGGAAGTAGGGGTACTGATACAGAAGTCACAGAGGATGCAGCTGGTGGGCGTAAGGGGCAGGGAAGAACAAATACTGGGGTGGTGGAAGGGCATTAGAGGAAAGGAGGTAAGGATGGGGGGCTACTCATCCTGGGATTCTATACTGAAAGGGGTGAAATGGGGCAGTAGGGGGAAGGCACAGCCGTATTTGGATTGAAGCTATCCCCAGGTTGACTGCAGGAGGGCAGGGCAGGCACTGCTCAAGTGTGCAACAAGGGAGGAAGAAACCTCATTTAGTGTTGCATGTGGGTACAAATGACTTAGCGGGGAGACTACGGAAGTAGTGAGGAGAGGTTCAGTAGTTGGGCAGGCAGTGTGAGGGGTGGGGAGTCGGTGGCATTCTCGGAGGTACTCTGGTATCATGTGCAAGCATGAGGAGGAAGGGTAGGATTGAGGAGTTCTACAGTAGCTGAGGGATTGGTACCACACCAAAAATTATGGGTTAGTGACTAACTGGGGTAGGATCTGGGGGAATAGTGACTTGTACACAGGGTCAGGCTACACTTGAGCAGCAAGGGAAAGGGTAATAAAGGCAGGATTAGAGGTATATCTCTCTAGGGTGGATTACACAAGTGAGGAGGTTGGCCAAAAGACTGAGGTTGGTAGAAAGGTCCGGACAGGGAGCCTAATGAGCTTACCCCCTAGATATAGGTAAAGGCAGAGATGTAGTAACCCTGGGAGGGTGGGCAGAGTCATCTGAGTGTAATACAGAGGCACCACCACCCAGTAAGAATAAGGAGGAGAAGGATAGGACTACCGAGAGGGAGGGACACAGGCAAGGAGGAGAAGAGTTAAGGAGAAGGAGGGTATAGGTGGAAGGTGGTCTCTCTCAACACAAGAAGCCTAGGGAACAAAATTGCAGCGCTTCAGGCATTCCTTTCAGAGGGGAAGGTGGACATTTCTGCAGTGTAAGAGACTTGGGCCACAGATTACCATGATTGGGACTTGGCAGTCCCGAATACAGGATATACAAGGGGACCAGGTGGTTGCAAGGGGGTTGCACTCTATGTTAGGGAAGGGATTAATTGCACAAAGGATGAGGGAGAAGAGAAGAGGACAGAGGTGCTTTGTGCAGCTCCAGGACTCCATGGGCAGAAAGCTGAGGCTGGGAGTGGTGTACAGACCACCAGCCCAATCTAGGGACCTGGATGGGGCATTGGCAGAGCAGATAAGGACGGTGTGTAGAAGGGGGCGGTGATAGTGAGGGATTTTAACCTACCATGGGTTGACTGGAGCACCACGGCTACTAGCAGTACCAGGGAGCAGGTGCTCTTTGACGCATTCAGGACGGCCTTCTGCCGTAATTGTTAAGTGGGCCTACAAGCCTTGGTAGCACTCTAGACCTAGTACTGGCAAATGGGAGGCGGTGACAGAGGTAAGGCAGAGGACTCACTAGCAGGTAGCAACCACCAAACAGTGTGGCTCGTTGTTGCACTAGGCAGGAGACAGGAGCCCAGGCAGTAAGGTGGTGGACTTTATTAGGGTGGACTTTGGGAGGATGGGAGCAATATTGCAAGAGAGACTCCAGGATAAGGCCAGGGATGGATGCAGAACAAAGTGGGCTAACAGAGACCACAGTAGCCTGCATCAGGGCCAGGAGTAAGAAGAGCAGAGCCAAGAAACCATGCTGGCTGAACAAGGAAGTGATGCACGGGTGAAGGCAAAGACAGCTGCATACCAGAAGTACAGGAGAACAGGAAGGGAGAGGATAAGGAGGCTTTGGAATTGATCAAGGAGGTTGCTAGAGGGTGAAAAGCTAAGGCCTCAGGCAATTAAGTTCCGCATAAAGGCACAAAGGAAGGGAAAAGGACTTTTTGGTATGTCAGGAAAGAGAAAGTACAAGGAACATATTGTGAGGATAACGTGAGGAGGGATTGGGTGGAAAGGGGATGAGCAAGTGGAAATTCTAAATGAGTAATTCTGCTCCATTTTCACTAAGAAACATAGAGGTTGAAGGCAGATAAGGACCCAAGGCCCATCCAGCCTGTCCATTTCTTTTCTACCTTATAAATGTGCCATCGGCCTTTGCTCTGTCAGTGGCCTATCTATTCATACTCATCTATATTGCTCCTTTATGCCTGTCCCATGCCTATTTGAAGCTCTGCACTGTATTCATAGCCACCACTTCCTGAGGTAGGCTGTTCCATGCATCCATCACTCTTTCTGTGAAAATAATTTCCTCATATTCCCCTTAATTGGCCTCCCTCTAATCTCATGCTGTGTCCTCTTGTCCTGCTATTTTCTTATATTTAAACATGTTAGACTATTTCACCTTGTTAATGCCCTTAACGTGTTTGAATGTTTCAATCATATCACCTCTCCTCTCCTTTGCTCAAGGGTATACATATTGAGCTCCGTTGACTTTCCTCATATGTCTTCTGATGCAGTCCCTGCACCGTTTTGTTGCTTCTCTGGACTGCCTCAATTTGGTTAATGTACTTGTGAAGGTGTGGCCTCCAGTACTGCATGCGGTACTCCAGATGGGAGCCTAACCAGTGTCATGTAAAGAGGATTATTTACATCCCTCTTACAACTTGTGATGCCCCTACTAATACACCCCAACATCCCCTAGCCTTACCTACTGCTTCAGAGGTCTGCTTGGATGATTTCAGGTCATCGGTGATGATGATGCCCAAGTCTCTTTCTTCCTTTGTGACTGCCAGCAACTCCCTCCCAGCCTATAGGTGGCTTCAGGTTTCTCTTCCCTATGTGCATGATCTTGCACTTCATTGCATTAAATCCCAGTTGCCACTCTTCGACCATTTTGCTAGTGTATCCAAATCTGTCTCATTCTGCCCACCCCATCTGGATCATCTACTCTGTTGCAGATCTTGGTGTCATCTGCAAACAGACAAGCTCTACCCTCTAGTCCATCTGCAATGTCACTAATGAAGATATTGAAGATGACTGGCCCTAGGACTGATCCCTGAGGTACCCACTTCTGACTTGCATCTCTTCTGACTGTATACCATTTACCACCACTCTCTGTTTTCTGCTCATCAACCAGTTTGCCACCCAGTTGACCAACTTCTGACCCACCTGAGCCTACCCAGCTTATTTATCAATCTTCTATGTGGAACAGTGTCAAAAGCTTTGCTGAAGTCAAGGTAGGTGACATCAACTGCTCCCCCTTGGTCCACCACTCTGGTTACCCAGTCAAATAAATCTGTGAGATTAGGTTGACAGGACCTTCCTTTGTAAACCCATGCTGTCTTGGATCCTGTGCCCCTATGGATTCCAGGTGTTGCACTATCCTTTCCTTAAGGAGTGCTCCATAATCTTGCCACTACTGAGGCAAGACTGACTGGTCTGTAGTTCCTGCCTCCTCCTGCTACCACTCTTGTGGGGTGGGATCCATGTGCCTTCTCCAGTCTTCTGGGACCTCTCCTGTGCTCAGAGACTCACTAAACAGTTCTGCTAATGGCTCTGCTAGTTCCACCTTAGCTCCTTAAGTACCCTGGGATGTATGCCATCAGGTCCCATTGCCTTGTCCACCCTGAGCTTAGCGAGCCTTGTAGGACCCTTTTTTTGTGAAGGAGTAGTGCTCACCTCCTCCCCTGTGTCCATGGTGCTGAGCTGTGGGCCCTGCCTTACCTTCTCTTCAGTAAATACTGAGCAAAAGTATCTATTTAGGATAGATGCTTTTAGGGTCCTCCTCACATGCCCCCTTTCTCATTTGAGCTTGTAATACCCCTCTGTACTTTCTCCTTTCACTAATGTATCTATAGAAAGTCTTGTCACCTTCTTTACTGTTCATGCTAGTGTTCCTCAGTTTGGGACTTTGCCTGCCTTACTGTCTTCCCTGCTTCCCTTAGGGCAGTTTGGTATGCCTCCCATCTCATCCGCTGTGTTCCCTTATATTTCCTGAAGGCCAGCCTTTTGGCTGTGCTTCTAGTGTGTTTGAGAACCAAAGTGGTTTCCTTCTTCTTTGCACTTCCTTTTCTGTCTAACACAGTGGGATGTTGCTTCAAGTATTGCATCCTTAATGCTGCCCACTTTGCCTGTACCCCCTCACCTGTGTTTCTTTTGCCAGGGCTAGCAACTCTGTTGGTCATCTTATCAAAGTCAGCTCCTCTGAAGTCCCATAGTTTTGCCTTGGAATGGTATGATTTAAATGTAGTGGCCAAATTGAACCATACCATGTGATGGTCACTGGCCCCAGGTGATCTTCTACCTGGAGATCTGTGATCCCTTCCTTTTAGTCAGTACTAGATCTAGGATAGCCTGTCTCTTGTGGGTTGTTGTGCAGTTGTTTGAGACCCTCCCCTACAGGAATCCACCATGTGTCTAGTTCTGGCAGATGTTCCTGCTGGTATTGACCAACTGTATCCGCATGTTGAAGTCTCCCATTATCAGAACCTCCCTTTAACTGTCATGTTTTGTAGATCTTCTAACAGTAATGTGTCTATGTCCTCCCCTGGTCTGGGGGCCTGTAGACAACCCAGTTCTTATGGCTGTCCCATTTCTGTTTCAGGGTGACCCACAGTTCTTCTGGCTCCTTATGTGTATTCTGAATTTCTGTAGCTTTGATATTTTCATTGGCATACAGGGCCTCCACCTCCCCTCCCCTTTTGCACCTCGGTTTCTTCTGAACAGTACATAGCTAGGTACTGAAGTCTTCCAAGTGTGGGTACTGGTAAGCCACGTCTCACTAATTGCTACTATGTCCAGTATAGCCTCTGACATTATTGTCTGCAGGTCTGGGATCTTATTTCCCAGGCTGTGAGCATTTGTGTACATGATTTTCCATTGGCCAGACTTGAGATAGATGGTCCACTACCAGAATGGGCTGCGGGGTGGGGAAAGGGGGAGAGGTGACGGAAAAAGTAATTACAGGGTAGAGGGTGCTACAGGGCGTGGGCAGTAAGGGTGGCAAGGCACCAAATCCTGGTGGTATCCCCCCTCATGGTGCTGAGGAGATGGAGCTGTTGGCTAAGCCGCTGGCTGAAGCTGTTCAGCACCTCTCTGGAAATGGGGTGTGTGCCCCAGATTGGAGGGTGGCCATGTGGTGCCCCATACACAAGAGTGGGCTAGGGAGATGCCAGGAAATTATCTACGGTAACTCTCACATCCATAGTGGGTAGGCTTATGGAGGCGATACTGAAGGAGAGGCTGGTGGCATTCTAAAGAGTAATGGCCTCAAGATGGGTGGCAACATGGGTTCATCTCAGGAGGTCTTGTCAAACCAACCTAATAGAGTATTATGACTGGGTGACAAAGGAGTTGGACAGGGGCCATCGGTAAATGTCCTGTACTTTGACTTCAGCAAGGCCTTCAATACAGTGCCTCATGGGAGGACTGGGGAAAGCTGGCGGCAGTGGGGTGGGAATAAATCTGACTAAATGGATAGAGAACTGGTTACAGGGAGGTGCAGAGGGTGGTGGTGGGGGCTCTGACACCCAGAGCAGTGACAAGTGGGGTGCCAGAGGGTCAGTGCTGGGCCCGGTGCTGTTTGGGCTCTTTATCACTGATATAGCACATGGAGTGGGGAGCAGGGCTAGTCTGTTCACAGATTATACCAAATTGGGAGCGGTAGTGGACAAAGAGGATGGATGGGAAAAACTGCAGGGGAACCTAGCAAACTAGAGACATGGTCGGTGGCATGGCAGCTAGGATTTAGTGCAAAGAAGTGTAGGTGATGCACTTGGGGCTAAGAACCAGAAGAGGACTATTGGTTGGGGATCACAGAGGGAGGAGAAGGACCTAGGGTGTTGGTGACTATGAGCGTGAACAACTCGCCCAGTGCAGGAGAGCTACAGCGAGGCAAACAGGATGCTGCGGTGCATCACAAGGGGTTCTCATCTAGACACAGGATGTGATCCTACCTCTGTACAGATCAGTGGTCAGACCGCACCTAGAGTACAGTGTGCAATACTGGAGGCCATACCTGTGGAGAAATATAAAGTTACTGGAGGAGGTGCAAGGAGGGCAACAAAATGTTAAAGGGATGGAAGGAAAGGAATATGAAGTTAGGCTGTAGGAGCGAACATGCACACACTGGAGGAGAGGAGAGATGGGGGGCATGATTCAAGTGTTTAAATACCTGAGGGATAAATAAACCTAGCACTGAGGAGTGGAAGAGAGAAGGGGAGCACGGACTAAGGTTGGAAGGGAATGCTTAGAGGGAAATGGGAGGCACTACTCTCTGAGAGGGTGGTGTCTAGTTGAAAGTGCTGCCAGAGGGGTGGTAACATGTAGGACAGTCAATAGCTTTAAGAAGGAGTTGGATAAAGCAAGAGGAAGAGTCAGGGGCGGGGCTGGGACAAGCGGGGAGAAACTGAGAGGGAGGAGGCTGGGGCAGCTGAAATCTAGGGTGCTAGCTGCACACTCAGGCAGACTTACAGACCGATTGTAATGTGCTCTGTTGGCAGATTCGTAATGTTCATATGTTCGTATGTAAAATCACAGTGACTCTGTTCATGAGCAGAGGTCCTAAAATGTCTCGTTGAAAATTTGGTGACAAATGCCCATGAAATGACTGTTTTAAGCTTGCATTGTGCAGTTTCCATGCACCCTTATAACTTCACAAATTTGTAATATTTTCACTCAGATTTTCAACATTGGCATTTTTCAGACCTCCTCATGAACAGTACAGCTGTAATTTTTCACATCACGCCCAAATATGCCTTTACACATCTGGCACAGAATAGCACGGTTGCTGTGGGAAACCAATGTTGGGACAGATTAAGAAAATTGTAGTGACAGTCTTCATGAGCAGAGGTCACAAAATGCCTCTGTTGAAAATTTTGGTGAAATAATTCCACTAATTGACTGTGCTTGCACATGTGTTACAGTTTCGTACACTCGAAAGTTTGAGCATTTTTAATATTTTCATTACAGATTTTCAACTTTGCCATCTCTTCACACCTCCCTATGAATGGTACAGCTGTCATTCTTCACATCCTGCCTGATCTGTGTTTAAGTAAATCTGGCACACAATGGCACAGTTGTTGTGGAAACTCAAAGTTGGGACACATTGACAAAATCACAGTGCCACTGTTCATGAGAGAAGAGGTCCCAAATGCTTTCATGGAGGTGGGGGTCACAAAATGGCCATGTTGAAAATTTGTAGTGCAAATACCAACAAGCGCCTGAGGCATTAGGGTTTCTAACCATAATGTCCACCCTGTACAGACTGACAGGCATCAGGATGTACCTTTAGATTGCTGACTGTAATGCTCATGCCATTCCACCCGCCCAACCACCCTGCATCCAGTGACAGACATTGAGGTGTGCCTTGGACTCTTTGGCCCCAAATTTCACCCCATTCTCTTATACTGCACCCATTTCAGCATATGTCCTTGTTGAGTGGGTGACTGTAGTTAAACACTCAAGGCACACCCTCAACACATGTCGGTGTCTGCTGGATAGAGTGAAGTGAAATAGCATGAACGCTATGGGTGACAACCCAAACACATACCCTAATGCCTGTCCTTCTGCAGGGTGAGGTCGTGTTGGCATGAAGTTAAATACTTCACTGCCATTCCTAGTCTCACGTCTCTCAGCTCCTGCAAATCAATGCTAATACCAGTATATGAAAACATTCGGCATTGACAAATGCTTGTTCTAACACTGCAGCTTATAAAGCTAATGAGCGAAAATCAAAAATGTTACAGTTTAACATTAAGAATAAGTCTGGAGCAGCCTGGTGGTACAGAGGACTGAAGCACTGGTGAGGCCTTACTTCACACCATGGCAGTGACCCAAGTTTGGGGAATGAGCTCCAATTGCTGGGGCTTAGTGGGTGGGGCAGGAATGGATGAAGCAGCCAACAGGCAGCTCTCCTACCCCTGGATCAGGTGGCTTGCCAACTCGGCTCTTAGCTGCCACAGTGTGGAGGCTGGGGGCAGCACTGACATCCAAGCAGCAGATGAATTCATCAAGGGATGGGAGGCACTGTTCCAGGGTGCATGTACACCTCCATGTGCATGTGCATACCATGTTGCCTTGCCTCACAAGGAAGAAAAGTGGGAAAGGGGCCCCAGAGACTAGCTGGTGCACTGCACAGCTCTTTGGGCCTGCACCACCACCTGGATTTCTCAGTGCCTTCTGGATGTGGATTCTGGGGTGGACAGCCCTCCCCTTCTAGCCCTGCCAAGGGGCTGGACTCATGCTGAGGTAGTTCTGGGGAGGTGACAGCCAGTCTGGGGTGGTGGAGACAGAGCAGTCACCTACTCAAGGGATAACGAGCTATATGAAAAAGAAAAGAATAAGTCTGGAATTGGTGAAGTCTGTAATGGACAAATTAAAGGGATTATATAGATTGTTTAGGGATTAAATTTACAAAAAATGAACAACTATTTCATTACAGTCATGTTAGATCATATGAAACTTAAATTTCAAGGCTGGAGCAAAATGTTGTTGTCCCATTGGGGAATATTCAGATCATCAGGATGTTTACAATACCATATTTCATACCTACTGAATGCCTTACTAATAACTTTTCCAAAAGTATGACATTCTAAAATAAATAAACTATTTTATAGCTGCTGTTGGAATTCTAAAAACCAAGGATTTCATGGAAACAGTTATGTCTGTCCAAGAAGAAGGTGGCCTAGCATGCCTGAAATATATCATCACTAACTTGCATATAAGGTCAAGATAGCTCTTAACTGGGCATTAGAACATCATATGGACTTATCAGCGAAAATGAAGTTATAAATAGGGATGCAAACCAAAAGATACATTTATTTATTTATTTTTAATTTTATTCTTTTGTAACCAGGTAAGGCTGACTAGGCACAAGTGCCTTGTTTTCATAGGCGATCTGAGTGCACAAGGGTTAAGTGACTTGTTTATAGTCACACAGTATGCAGGAGATGAGGTTGTGGGAATCAAACTCGGGTCTTTAGATTTACTCAAGCTTGTTACTCTTAACCTCTAGGCTATTCTGCCATATAAACATATTATGGATATTCCAGAAGTTTTTTAAATAGTAAGATTAAGTTAATTGCAGACATCAGGAAGAAAATCAAAAATGTTTACATATTATAAAAATGAAATACTAAATCCTTTCATGCTAACCAGTGTGCAGAATACAAATTTTAAAATACATGGGAACACAGTATTTTCCATTTTGGGAACAAAAGGAATATGCAGATGGGTAGACCTTATCAAAGGAATACATTTGTACTTTGGTAGGAAATTGCAACTATATTTTATTTGCAAATATCAGACTTTTTCAAATTCAGTATATAGATAGGCAACATCTTTAAGAAAGATTTTAACAGATGAGAAAAAGGTGCCTGGGTTTACCAAAATAGAAGATGGACTATTAAATAAGAATGCTAAAAGGAAGGGTCTGTTTTCATGGCTCTTTTAGGCAAGGCAAGGCAAGTTTATTTAAAAGACGCCCAATCCCGGAGGCTCTGGGCACTGTACAATCCTTAAAACATTATATAAAACATTCAAATAAGACTAAAAAATCACAAAACTATAAATAAATCATATTCTAAACATCAAATGCTTTTGAAAATAGTGTCTTCAAACGTGCCTTAAAAACATCTATAGTGGGGCCTCTCTGACCACAGCTGGTAGTGAGTTCCACAGAGCAGAGCCACAACTAAAAGCTCTGTCGCTGGCTGATTTCAGTCTTGCTCTAGGAACAGTCAGGAGGCCACTACTGGAGGATCGAAGAGGCGGACAGAGGGAATAGGTATCAGGAGAACTGACTGGCAACCAGTTTTATATAGTTTTACCCAGTAATTCTCCCAAAATATGTAAAACAGCAGTAGAAAAATGGAATAAAGAACTGCAACTAAGTATAACAGATGGACAATGGAAAATAATTTACAAGTCAATGACAAACTACAAAACAACAAGAGACAGAACAATTCAATATAAAATTATCATAAGCTCAGTTTACACACACAGGTTAAATAAGTAACTTCATCCAACAACTCCAAATGTTGGCACTGTAACTAAGTGTGGGTTCATTTGATATGTGTTGGAATTGTAAACTAATCAAATCATGGTGGTCAGAAGTGGTGGTCATTATGAGAATTGTGGGTATTTCTTTTCCAAAAATGATTGTGCAGATATTATTTGGGAATTATATGATAAAAGAACATTTTCCTATTCCCAACTAAAATTAATTTTGGCAGCTCTCATGCTACCAGTGTATTAGTTTAAAATATTGGAAAGAACAAAACAAATAAAAATGCCAAAAGAAGAAAGGTCACAACTGCTTCTTTCTTTTTGTATGACCAATAATTCTTTCTCTTAAGCAAAATATTGGCAGATATCCAATACCAAAGTACGGTATTAGATCATTTGTTATTTTTAGTCATAATTGATATTACATAATAATAATAGTAATAAGTAAATCTGCTAGTTATGAGTATTCATACAGCATACTGTCAAGTCTGGATAAAGTGCAGTAGAATGAATATTGTGAGTTCAAATGGAATGTATAACAGAAACCATGTTCAACCATGTCGTTAAACAGTTAATTACAATATTTACCACAATGTTATTTATACATGTTACTGTATCAGTGTGACAGATGTATTAAAGTCTTAAATAAAATTCATTGAAGGCAAAAAAAAGAGAATAGAAAAACTAGAAAAGTAGATTTGACTAGTGCTGATATTTTTATTAAATGTAGCTGAAACGAGCTTTTGGGAAAACATTTTCATTGCACTGCTGGTTTAATTTTATTTTTATTCATTGTCAACCATTTTCATAAAAAATATTTACTCTGAGTACAATAATCTATCATTGGAAACATTACAGCAGGATACATACTCCTCGCATTTGTTACTCTTATAGTAGGAATATCCAAAAGTTCAAATAATGTCACAATGTGTATAAGATGAGCCACAGCAGTAAAACCATGAACCATCCTCAGACATTTTACCAGACAACTCCATCTGAGTGCAATGCATTTCAATAAGTCACATGCTGTGTGACGTAGAAGTCCATGACCTTAAGTAACAATTACATAATATTTTTAACATAGAAGAGTGCATCACTGAAAGATGTGCATTTACACAGATGACTAAAATGTAATTACTTAAGACATTTGCATACCACTTCTTATTTGTCTCTACATAATATAATTACCCTCTGTGTAGCATCCCAAATCTGTTGTATAAAAGTATTCTGATGTGACAAGCAGAAGATCATTATTTTATGTGTGCACACATGGCAAAAGCACATGAAATTCATAGGGCACAGATCTTATTTCAATTACACAAGCGTTGGCCTTTCCTAGTCAAACATTACAAATAAAATAAATGCACAATAAAAATAAATGTGAGAGATCAGTGCAGAACAAATAGGAGTTAAAAGTAATGTATGGGAGGTAGAATACAAATGCTTCCCCAGAAGTCCCTCCTATATGCATAAACCAACATTGTAGAGTTCATAAGATGGTATAGTAGCTTTTAACAATGTAATATTTTTCTTCATTTTTACTGAGACCATTGGCCTGGTTGGGTAGCACAGTGGTAGGGGTCAAACTTTATTAGTAATCCAGAACTCCATAAATCTGCCTAAACTTAAGCCTCATTAAAAGAGTTTGATGTATCTCTGGGAAAACATTAAATATACATTTGACCACAATTCTGCTTATTTGTACATCTGTTTCTATATGTTCCCCCATTACTTTATTCTTAAGTTAATTTGTTTGAAAATCTGATCTGCACCCCACAGATTTCATTTGCCTCCTCTGCCCATCTGTAGTTTATGTAATTTCCTCTTTATGAATCACAGCTGGTTGCAGTGGAAATTATTGGAAAAAAGCAGCAGCAAATGAATTTCAAGGTCAAGGATGGTGTTTTCATGCAAATTTTCTTAGCAATAGAGAACAAGGGATGGCAAGACCAGGACATTTAGGAAATACAACCAGAACTATGTAAAATGTCAAAGTTCTATCTAAAACATCACAGAGTTTTTAGAAAGAAGCTACTCACCAGGGAAAATAAAACACACAGATAACATGATTCAAACAGCATATGCAACACCTCTTCCCCAAATCTGAATCTGAAGTATGATCATTCTTTAACACAGTAAGGCATTTACATGAAAACAGGATTTTGCCTCCTAAGAGTAGCTTTTATTTATTTTATTTATTTAATGAGGAATCAGTTTTACAACCTTTGAGTCAGCGACTCGTTTACAAAAGAGTACCTCGTAGAGAAGGAGACAACAAATAGTGAGGTTATAGGACATGGAATTACAAACAGGTGAGATACAAAACACCTGGAGTTACAGGCGGCAACTATACAAGTACAATCATAAGTTCAGTAATATACATATGTTAACTTCCATATTATACATCATATTACGCATCAATAATTTAAAAACAACATAGTTTTAGACAGAGCCCAGTCATCTAAAGGGGCCAGGGGGAAACAGGGCAAAAGGCTGGGTTAGGTCATCTATCGACATTTGCAGTCGACTGTCAATAATGTGTTGACGGAGGGCAGTTTTGAACCGCCAATCCTGGGATCTTAGAGATAGCCTCAGGAGGAATTGAACCAAAGGGGGCTTTATGATGGAAGGATCTTTGACAGCGAGAGGTCCTAGCCCTGGGAACTATGAAAGTGTCTGTGATGGAGTTACGGGTAGGCAGAGACGGACAGCCAGCTACAGGTGGAGCAGAGACCCCTGGGGGCAAAGCCCTGACAAGGATTTTTAGCCAGTAGGCAGGTATGGTATATTAGTCTTTCATCAAGATTGAGGTAAATTGGATGTAGAGTATAGCAGGCAGGTGTGAGTTCTGCTGTTGGCACCTGTAAGGAGCCTGCAGGCTTTGTTAAGAGGTCTGAACCTTAGATAAGGAGGTGGGGTCAGCATGGCGTAAATAGGAAGACCGTGAGTAAATGAAGATAGTACCGGAGGTAATGGCTAATTTAGCGCAGATTCCGGGAGGCAATCTTTGTGTCGGTAAAGGAGCCCGATCCTGGAGTTCATGGCAGATAACAGGGTTTTTAAGTAGGCGTGGAATGTAAGGCTGGGGTCAAGGTGATGCCCAGGTACTTATAGGATACTACCTGTTCTAGAGTGAGGAGCTTGCTGGTGCTGATGAGAAGGGAGTGTTCTTAGCATGTTTTGCGGTGTGAAACAGCATGGACTTAGTTTTCTTCAGGTTCATGACAAGTCGATGATTATTGAACCAATTTTCAGCTTGAGGAAAGCGCTTTGCAGTGTGCCTCGGAGTAGGAGCGGGTCAGGTGAGATGCTAGGATTACTGCATCATCAGCATAGAGCAGTATTTTGCTGGAGCAGGAGATTGGAGAGAGTTTAGGAATAGACTGAAGAGGGTGGGTCCGAGGATGGAACCTTGCGGTACCCCAGAGAGAACCAGCAGGTTGGAGGAGAGAGTCCCATTTAGTTTAACTCTTTGGGACCTGTTTTGCAGGTAGCTAGAAAACCACTTCATTGGGCCAGATGAGAGTCCTAGTTGGATAGGGAGTTTAACAGCAAGGGGTGGCACACGATTGAAAAGCCTTAGATAGGTCTATGAATACTGCCCTACAAGACAACCTTGTCAAGTGCGGAGTGTAAGTAGTGGGAGAATTCCAGAAGTGGGTGGTAGTGCAAGGCTAGGGTGAAACCCATGTTGTTCGGACATAAAAGGTTGTACTTAGATAGGTATTCTAAGAGCTGTGTAGATACTATTTTTCTAAGGCTTTGATGGGGAGGATGGAAATGGGCCTGTAATTGTTTGGTAGCATGATAGTTGTTCCTAACAGAGGTCATAATGCTCAGTTTGTGATATAATAACCATTTCCACAGCAACAGAATGTGATGTCACAACGGGATTATCGATTCTGGAATGAAATAATCATCAAGAATGGATGAAACTACAGTAAAGGCCAAACATTCTTCTTATTAATAAGAGTAGAAATGCCTCACATGTAAACTGGTTTGGGAGTGAGTTGAAGGCGTAAATTCAACATAATGGAAGCAGAGACTAGATGTGTCCCCTGTGCAGTAAGAGAAAGAAAGCTTTGTGGAGTCCTCCATGGTTGTCCAAATAACTTTAAAGAGGACAGAAAATAATTTCCTAACTGGCAGCTGTTTGTAAAGTTTGTATTCTCAGAAATTATATGTCTTCCCCTAAATTATCCATATTTAACTGTACCTGAAGAAAAAGTGGTATGATAAACTGCATTTTACATTGTTTTTGTTTTTATGGGCAGCATTCTGTGATAGTTTCTTCATGGAACCTGGAGTTTAACTATGTCACGGTTTCAGCACAGAACTCTGAGCATGGTTCTGATAGGACAATAGCTCATGTTTAGCATTCTGTACACAAACCATGACATAGTAAAACTCCAAATTATAGTTCCATGAGAGAGAACTGTAAAGAATGCTGCCAAAACAACAAAACAATGTAAGTACATTTTTTCTTATCACGTTTTATCATGTACAGTTAAATATGGGTAATTCAGGGAATGCATATACTTGAGAATAAGTACTTTATAAACAGCTGCCAGTTAGAAATCAGATTTCTGTCGCCTTTTAAGGGAAGTGAAGAAATATAAAGAGGACATGTGATAGGTGGAATGATCTGATGGTGTGAATGTGGGAAAATCTTAGGGTGCTAATGGTTTCACCCAATGTTAATAATCAAGTTAAAAGGGGTTATGGCTGGGACCAACTGATATCTTTCAGGACACCTTACAGACAGGGATAATGCTAGAGGAGAAAGGGCAAGGTAAGACTCCAAAACTACAGACCTGTAAGTCTTACTTTGGCTTGGCAAAAGTGTTTGAGTCAGTCATAAAATATACAGTGGTTCAACACATGGATGACAATGTACTGCTCTGCCACACAACATGATTTCACAAAAAAGAAAGAAAGACCCTAGCAAACTAACATGAAAACAGGGAGTGGTGATGGATGGTCATCATTCAGAGTGGATGGACATGCTGAGTGGGCTACCGGGAGGGTACTGTTGGGTCCATTGCCCTTAAGCATTATTATTGACATGGAGGAGAGTGTCATCAGCAAGCTATTGAAGTATGTTAACACTACATTTGCAAAAGAGGGAAGCAGCTGAGGAGGGGTTACACTGCAGAGGACCTGCACACATTAGTGGTGTAGGTTAGATTTATTGTGGGGAAGTGCAAGGTACTACACCTAGGGGTGAGGAATCTAGGTCTCACATACATGCTGTATAGTGTAACGGTGAACAGAACAACCAAGAAAAGTATCAGTAACTGAGGACAGTAAACTGCAGTCACACAGGCAGTCTTCGCCAGAGTCAAGAGAGCACATGCAAAGCTTGAATGTTTCTCCATATTCACATGAGGTATAGTCACTGTTGTGCAGCTGGAGAGGCACAAAAGATGGACCGTGTGTCCATTCCATCATCACAATAATACTGTATGTTAAAAACACACAAAAAAGTCTACACTGGGATGGTGGTGTTCAGGACAGGAAGGTCAAGGTGCAAAGCAAAACAGTCGGGGCACATACCGCCTCAAACAAAATTAGAAATGAACACGTTGGCTCCAGTAGTTCGAACTTTGTTGTCCTTTATTAAAAGGTACAATCACATACTAAAAAGCAGCATATTGGCTGCACGCCTAGTGCTTTTGGATATTAGAAAACAGGTCTGCTGAATCCCTCTCCCTGATTGCCTCAGACAACCAACCACCGTCCGGTATTAGGTAACAGAGACTGGGAAATAACAAGTCCCGTCTCTGCTACTTGATTTGTTCCAAAATCCGTGTGTCAAAGAATCTTCTGTTTCACACTGTCACCATGTTTTCTGTCCTGATAAGCAAGAGACCTACCCTCTCCCCGAAACAATCGGTAATGCTCTAAAAAATTAGACTAACTACAGTAAAAACTGCCATCCAGTCTTTTGTAAGTATACTGACACAATTGTTTTGTGAAACTCCCTTCTATTCCTATTTGGGAAAAAACTTTCTCGAGATTCAAATTGTAGCGGTAGCAGGTCACGTGCTCACTGCTACTGCAAGTCACCCATTCATCCTGACTGTAGCTGCTTCACCACAAACAAGCAAGGAATCCCTTTAAAGGAAAAAATATATACCTCATGACTGAATCCTATAGCTGACCGCCTCTCCCACACTCTGTCCTACAAATTACACTCCTGGCAACTTGTTGTTATCAACAGCAGATGATGCTGCAGTCCTGGTCACCACTACAATGAGTGGCCAACAGCAATCACCCTAGGGCCACAATTTCACCAAAACTCCCATCTATGAAATGGCTGCAGTTTCGATTCAGTCACAACCTATACATTAGTTTACTGTTTTCTGTGTGTGTTGGGGGTGGTCATAACAACCAGCTCCAACATTGCAACTACAAAGGGTCCAGTGGGACAAAGTCCCTTAAAAAATATCATTCTAATGCAGGTGGAGGAACTATTTTATTACAAATATAGCTGAAAACATAAACATAGTTTTTAAAACATATATACCACAGTTGCCCATTTTCTAAGCCCAATAATACCTTCCAGGGTGGGTGGTATGGGCAATATCGGACCTTCCAGGATCTATAAGGCCCTCTGCCTGTGGCATTGGGCCTTGTTGCACCCTGGGCAGTCTGGTGCTGCCCAATACCACCCACCCTGTTGGGTATTATTGCTTACTTAGGTCCTTTATCAAAGGCTAATGCAGTCATGCAGGTTTAAACAATAAATACACAACAATAAATGATGTATACAAGTGACATAGAGAACATACTTTAAATTCATTGGATAAAGCATCTTTATACAAATGGATGACATATACAAGTAACGTGAGAACGTGATTTGAAATCATTAGATAAAACATCTTGATGCTGAAGAAATAAAATTAAAGATGCACCTAAAATCAATCTAATAATTACCCATGAATGAATAGCATAAAATAGCAAGAACACTGCCTAAAAGTAAACAATCATAGCCAAACCAGTGAAACATGAGGAAACAGTAACAGCAAAAAAATGATATTGAATATGACACTCTATA
Organism: Neoceratodus forsteri; assembly: GCA_016271365.2. Classification (NCBI taxonomy): domain Eukaryota; kingdom Metazoa; phylum Chordata; order Ceratodontiformes; family Ceratodontidae; genus Neoceratodus; species Neoceratodus forsteri. Next base: position 751,580,840 of record CM028129.1, read on the forward strand.
CATTAAGGAAAAGCCTTACTGAAAGGAGTGTATAAAATCACCTGCAGTATGTTTATTGCTTTGGGACAGAAAAAACTCTTGTCATTTATTTTAAAAAGGCTTCATGTTAAAACCAGTATTCAGTCCTGGATATTTCGATGTTCTAGGCTGATGATTCAAAAGGCCTCTCTTCATAACAAAATTGTTAAAATTCCCACCCTGTGGATTCGGGTTAACTTTTCAAAGGCCATAAAGCTGAATCTGTGCTCCTCATCATCACTGGATGTTATTATATGTGCAGATGTTGCATAGGTCTATAGCTCTTATGTGCTCACCTACCAGATTTTTAAAATGTCATCTTACCATATAGAAAGCTTCACACAAAGGTGGTGTATGCCCAACTGTTTTGCTTTGCAATACTGTATGTTATCGGTATGTCATCCTCATTTCTGCCAATTCCTACAGTGATTTGTTGGTTGCTTTTCAAGATGTCAAGATTTTATTTAAAACAGGACAATGGAGGAGACAGTACAACCAGTTGAACTGAGGTTCATTTTCCATGTTGCCTGAACGACATCTGATATAAAGTATTTGATACAGTTACACTGCAGTTATTAATGACTGTACAAAACAAAACATATAACAAATACATATTACAAATTAGCATCATATACTGTATCTCACAAGAGAAACAGCTTACTTTATGGTCGCCACTGGCTACTGTTTTTTTGACACCTGAAGCCCAGCCTCTTTAGAACACAGTTGTTAGAAAGCACAATGGCTACTGGACTTATGAAGTGTAAACTCACTAGTGAAATCTTACTCCTGAACCTCTCTGGTTGCAATGTGTAGTTGTTATTTACAGAAATCATAATTTATAACCACCAACATTTTGGAAAAGTAGTTTTGAAAAGCTTCTGCTTAAAATGTTTCAGATGCAAATGCAGTTAACAGAGAATGTCGAAGTCGTGACAGAGTGCAGGAGAGTGATAGGAAGAATGGTGTAGAGTGAGCAAATTGAGGTGAGCCCTGGAAAAACATGAATGACACTGATAGAGCATGAGTATGGGTTGGTTACAGGAAGTCCAATCGTGCTAACTAAGATCATGTATGGGCACTGAATTATTTACCTGTGCCCACACTTAAATAGGACAAAATGTGCTCAGTGTCAAAGAGACTTAGACACCACACAACAACTTTCAAAAACTAAATTGTACACACAAATTTATATGGTTAATATGTCTATGCTTACCTTCCTTTCACACTTCAGTGCTATAGTTTGTATAGAAAACTGTGCCTCTGCCACTTGATATTCATCTGTTCTGTCTGTTTGCCTACAATGGATATTCTAATCCTCTCCAGTGCTACCTTAGCTGATTACTTAGGAACTGACTTGATGTCACAAGCAAAGCATTATGATGTCACTTATAGACATGCAGCCAGAGCAGATGAAGACCAACAGACAGAAAATCCAATCTTCATTCACATCTCCTCAATAATAATGAACAGTGAAACATGTAATATGGAAAACATTGGATTGATAATATTTTTTATAACATCAGGGGCATGTAAATACTCTCACTGTGGAGGAACATACCCCACATTCTGAGACCAAATAATGTTTACCTGTTAACCCTTTTCATGGATAATGGACTGCTACATCATTATAGTTAACATGCCCAAACTCTGTTTTAATTGGAATAAGACTTTCTGGGCCCCATATACAAAGGTTAGCACAGGCACTGATGAGTTAGCAGCTGCACTAACCTGGGTTTGCACCAGCACACCAGGCAGGGCCATCTTCAGAGACCCCTGTAGCACTGCCCAAATCTGGCATTATGATCATGCTACTCACACCACTGCGTCTATGCAAATGAGGGAATCCTCATGTATAATGGCACAGCAATATATTCAAAGGTTTGTGGTGACACTAAATAATCCAAAGAGTGGTACTGTTTATGGCTGCTGAAAACCCCAGCTTATCACAGCATTAAGGCAGTGCCCCCACCCCTGAAGGCAGGGTGGCTGTACTACAGCCACCCATACCAGGTAGTCTAGAGTTCCCTTCTGCTGATTGCTCATGCATTAATAATAGACACCCTTTCCTGGTGGTATAGTGTTCCCCTCAGTCACCCCCTGCACAATAATGGACACCTTTCCTGGCAGTATAGCATTTCTCCCATTCACTCCTGCAATAATAATAGACACTCTTCCCTGGTGGTACAGTGGACCCACAACCCTGATCACCCTTGTATCAATAATAGAAACCTTTCTTGGTGCAGTGGATCCCACCCCACCCCAATCACCTCTGTATTGATTATAGCAACCTTCCCTGGTGGTATTTTAATTTTATTACTATATTTTAACTATTTCTGTGTGTGCCTTTTGTGGTGTCTGATCTTGAGGACCTATGTGTTATTTCTGGGCATTTTGGCTGCTTTGGTACTGTAGGTGCTTTTTGATAAACAGTTTGTCCATCACTATGTTTAATACATTATAGCACATTGTATCTTTTGAGCCATCTCTCATTTTTATTTTCTCCTATTTTTGGATTTGTTGCCCTGTTGCTGTGTCAGCCTATCAGTGATATGGTGCTGTGATCATGTCTGTAGTTTGAGGAGCTTTAAGGGCTGCTATATTTTAGTGGTTTTAAAAAACAATTAGTTGTTTTTGTTTTGTTTTTATAAACCAATATCAGCTTAGTATTTTTGTCAACTGCTTAGTGTTGCTAAGTAGCAAATGTTCTGGAATTGTGTTCTAGTTCTGTCATAGCATTTGTAGTAGCAAAACACTGAACTCAAAAATTTCACTCTGTCCACTGAGTTCTAGAATACCAGGAGTACAATTATAGATTGAGGAGCGCCCCACCAATCAGAGCACCTTTCCTCTGCACATGAGACACTCTTATTCTGTGAAGTGTGTCTCACACACAGATGTCCTGTAAACTGACACATTTTGGGACAGCTTAAAACAAAAAAGTAACATTGATAGTCAATTTATAATATATCAATATGTCCACATGTCAACACTTGTAGTGGTATAAGAGTAGGTTCACTTGTGTTCTGTTCGGGTCAGAACAGTTCAGCTTCACTTTACTGTTCTCTCTCAGGCAAACGTATGTGAAACCACTTTATACTGCGAGTGGCTCAGTGGGACATATTAATACAATTTGAGAATATCACTGTTTTGTAAGTCTCAAAAATGTTGCTGGTAATTTGCTTTAGCATTTGGATTCTCCACATTTAGCACACAGTTATGCTTATTGCTAATGTGTTAGTTGATAGATGGCTTTTGTGTTATAGTTAGGTTTATAGCTACACCCTATGCAGTACGAGGTAATTTACATTACTGTTTTCTGTACTACAGCTGAGTTTTTACATCTACACCCTTTCAGGATGAGCAATAAGAGTTAATTTAGTCATCTGTTTAGTATGTTAGCTGCTGAGCTTTCTGACTTCTGTTCAATATCATTATCAGAGGCTAAGTGGATACCACATTTGTAAACTGCGAATCTGCTGTTGGAATCCACATCAGCTAGGTTTAGCCTCATTTGTAGGTCTGTATAGGGATGGGGTCCACAGGGTAGGCAGTTGTGGCAGCTGTTGGGTGCTCCTCCCTAGGGATATGCTCTGAGGGGGTATATTGCCCCATCTGAGGACCATGGCAGAGCTCCAAGCTCAGTTGTGGCAGCAAGGGTAGAACTATCTCAGCTGCATCACCAGCTTAACTGAGACCACCCCACATCACACACCCCCAGAAACCCACTAGTTCAGGGGTGGAGTGTGATTGGGAGGGGATGGGGACAGGGTAGCCATAAGGAAGTCATCCAGCCTAGCACCATCCTGATGGTGAACCACTTCACACTGATAGAGGAGGCTCAGGCAATTAACTCCACTGGAGGGTGTCCAAGCTGGTCAGGGAAAGAGCAGGACAATGTGATGGCACCCAAGGAGAGTAAGTTTACCAGAAGAGTCTTAGTGGTTGGGGAATCCATGATTGAGGGGTTGAGAGTGTCACGAACCCACTCCTGACAGTCAGGTCCACTGAGCTCACAGTGCCCAACCCTAAGTGCAGTCCATGACGAGGGCAGGGATACGCTCTTAGAGTAATTTTAGAATGATCGCCGAGGTCACGACTGAACACCCACCACGTGGACCCAGAGTGTCCCTCAAACTCTGGATATGGGCACAATACCAGTCTCGAGTCTTGTAGCAAAATATGAAACCTTCGTGGTTGTTACACAAATGGGAAGGTTCAGGCATCATATTCTCTTTGTGGAGCTCCTGATTTAGTCTTCTCCAGCAGAATATGCAACAACCTGGTTCAAAATCTCTATAAACTCTTCCTTGAGACTTTAGTATTCTCCTATCTCTACCCAGATGTCCCTTACAGACCCTTGCTTGATTGGTTGCTTACGGAGGCACCTTAGCAATAACTGTCCCGCATTCACACACACAATTAAGAAATCTTGCTCAAGCAGGTTTCTTAAAAACAACTATTTTACTAAAATACTTAAGCAACAATCATACAGTTACAGCTAAAAGATGCACTAATTTAGTCACAGAATAACAGAAATAAAAGTGGAAGAATATACATGAAAATGCACTATAACTGTTATCTAAAGTCTGTAGTGGATTGAACTCCAAAGAAAGTAAATGAAAGATTAAGTTTCCTTTGTACTGGCAGTCTTGCTTCTTGCATTGTTAGGAGAAGAGTGTCCTTGTAGATGCTCAGCAAAAATGAGAGCGTATGACTGTTGTTCAATTTCTTATATAGCTGGGGAAGCCTGAAGAAAAGAACTGTCTAATCCTAAAGGGGCCTTCTCTTTAAGCCAGTAGATGTCACTATTGCGCTTTCCCCACAACACAATTTTCTAGCTACCTTGTGATGTCATACTTCCTGACAATTATGACACCTGTAAGAGAATTCACACAGGTTTGCCAGAAAGGATGTTCCAGGTTGTCTCACCTCATAAGATGCAACATAGCATAACAGTTTCCTGGAATCAGAGCATCCTGCCTCTGTAGTGCATGGTTTATGACAGGCAAATGGTTTTGGCATATCTCTGTTAAGGGACCTGGAAATGCAACCACAGCTTCCTGGCAAGCAGCTGCATCTCAAGTCAGAGGAAGGTCAAACATTTTAAAAGAAATCCAGCCTCTCTTTATGTGCCCTTGTTTAACACTGTCATTCTTGTGGCATGTAGACATACACAGAATCACATCAAAAATATATATAACAGAATTATATCTGCAAATAATGACTGGCAGTTGGCTAGCTCACTACATCCCTCCCCAGACTGAATTTGTGGAACACACCCCTAATGCATGGTAAGGTTTTCACAAATTTATTACTGTTGTAACAGGTGAGATAGCCCATCTGTGTTAGCATTGGCCAATCTGGCTCTGTGGGTAATGGTCGTATCTTAGGCCTGTAGGACAATACTCCATCTTAAGAGACAACCATTTGTTTTACCCATCTGATTTAGCCACACCAGGGGTTATGATTGGTCTGTATCTCAAGCATCTCCGGAGAGGTACGGCTCTAATTTATTCAGGGCTCATACCAGCTCAAAGCATTCCTTTTCAACTGTGGAATATGCCTACCCCGGGAAGTAACTTTTTCTAAGGTACACTATTGGGTTATCTTTTCCTGATTAGAGGTCTGACCAAGGACTGCTTCAATCCCCACACCTGAGGCATCTGTCTGGACTACAAATGGCTTACGGTAATCTGGGCTGGCCAACACAGAACACTGCATAGTGCCTCCTTTAGCTGTGTGAAGGCTCATCACAGGCTGGCTCCACTTTACCTTTTTGGGCATTTTTTTCTTTAGCAGGCCAGATAGGGGAGCTGCCAGAGTACTGTAATTTGGTAAAACGTTTGATAGTACCCTGTGGTCCCTAGGAAGCTCTAACCTGCTTCTGGGTCTCAGGTGTGAGCCACACCTCTATCACCTCAATCTTTGCTTGATTGGGATGAAGCTGCCCTGCCCCAGCACATGGTCTAAATATGCCACCTCTGCCATGGCCACCTGGCACTTTTTCAGCCTTGACAGTGAGCCCTGTCCTCTGTATCCTGCCCAATAGTTCCTCAGGTAGGACAGGTATTCTTCCAACTGGCACTGAAGATGGCAATGTCATCCAGAAATGCCACTGCATACTCTTCAGTACCATGTAACACCTGATTGACCAACCTTGAAGGTAGCGGGTGTTCTTCATTCCAAAAGGCATTACCTGGAACTCGAATAATCCTATTGAGGGACGAAGGCCGACCTCTCCCTTGCTCTGACAGTTAACTCCACCTGCCAATACCCTTCTGCCCTCCCAACTTGTCCAGTAGTTCATCCGTCTGTGGCATTGGGTGGTGTCAGACTCATGATGGTGTTGAGTCCATATAGTCCACACAAAGCAAGTGGAGTCATCTGGCTTGGTAATGAGGACTATGGGTGAGGTCTAGGGACTGTGGGATTTCTGGATTACCCCAAATCCAGCATTTCCTCCACATCCCTCCTAATGTCCTTTAGGATGGCTTCAGACATCCAGTAGGCTGTCTGCCGATGGGTGCTTGCATCCTCGTGTCTACTGTGTGTCACTAAGGGGGTTCATCCAGACTTGGCCATAAACAAAGGAGCAAACTTCTTTAAACCTCCCCACTTCCTGGGACTGTTCTGGGTCAACTGGGAAACAGCCTGATTGTTCACACAGAAGACTACCACTTGCTTTCCTCCAGTAAGTCCAGTAGGGGGTCTTCTTTGTCCATCCTCTCCCCAGGTCTACACACTGCAAATACCATGTCATCCCTATTTGAATATGGCTTCATCTTGTTGATATGGTGCATCCTATGGGTATGTCTCCTGTCAGCAGTTCTACAATATAATTTACATCATTAACCTGTCAGACTGCCTTGTATGGTCTTGCCCACTCAGCCTGCAGCTTGTCCTCCCTGACTGGAATTAGGACCATGACTTCCTGACCTACAGTGTATGAGTGAGCTCTGGCTCCATGGTCATACCAGACCTTTTACTTCTGTTGAGCAGCTGACAGGTTGCTTGGGCTTCCAGCTCCTTCTGCTTCTCCCTAAATGTCAGGACATATTCCATGATTGGAGTTCCTGGGTGGCGGCTTGCCTTCCCAGATCAAGTCTAGGGCCCACGACCCTACGCTTATATAAGAATTTGAAGGGGAAACCCTGCCAACTCTGGGACACCTCCTGTATGCTAAAACTGATGAGGAAGGTATGCCTCCCAGTCCCTCCCATGTTGTTCAGCAAATGCTTGGAGCATCGATTTTAGGTACCATTAAACCTTTCCACAAGCCCATTGGCTTGTGGGTGATAAGGTGTCGTGTGTCTCTGCACCACCCCACACTTCTCCCACAAACACTTCATCAAATTCAGCATGAAGGTACCCCTTACTCAGTGATAACCTCCTGCAGAAACTCTGACATAGGAGAAAATCCCTAGCCAGGCATCTGCCACTTTGTCCTAGGTAAGAGAGGGTGACTGCCTCTGAGTATCGTGTGTTATAATCGACCACAGTCAGGATAAAATTCTTACCGGAGGAGCTTGAGTACTCAAAGGTCCCACAATATCCATTCCTACCCTCTATAATGGATCCTCCACAATGGACAAGGGAATAAGGGCAGCTTTGGTTTTATTACCTGCCTTCCTATTTGTTGGCACTGGTGAAAAGACCTGCAATATCTTCACCTGATGGGTGAAGTTGGGCCAGTAAACATTCTGGGCCAATCGCTGCATGGTGTGTGTGATTCCCAGATGTCTGCACGGGGATGTCATGAGCGATCTTGAGCAACCGCTCACAGTACCCTGGGGAATAACAAGCTGCCTGCCCATCACCCTCCCTCTGTCCTCATGTTCTGTGTATACAACAGTCTATTGCCCCAAAATACCCTGTCTTATGTCACCTCCTGTCCTGTCAGATTCTGCACAAGCCCTCAGCCTCTCCAAACTAGGGTCAGTTCTCTGAGCAGCTGCAAATCGTCACATATTCCCAAGGCATGGGACAAGTCCCTTCAATTTCTAAACTGGGGTCCATAGCTCTGGCATCAGGGCATTCAGGGTCACTGCCATCCCTAACCTTCTGACCATTTATCACCCCTCCCTCCTTGAGGACCTTCTGTAGCTGCCTTGTAAACAGCTACCTGGGGAAGTCCTACCTCCCTTTCACTACTCTCCACTTCAGGAGACACAGGCTGGGGAACCAGTCTCCATTTCTTCTACAGGGGGCTTCTATGGGGTTCAGTGAACCACAATTGGCCTTTGCCATCTGACTGCAGGTAACCACACACACCACCCCCTTCTGGAGATTATTCTCTATTATCACATCCAGGGTGAGGTTGTCTACCATTGCCACTTTTGCACCATTTCTCTGGTCTCACCAATCCAAGAGAATGCTAGTTAGTGGCAGTTTTCTCCTACCTGCTGAATCCTCACCATTACAAACTGATTAGGTATAAGATGTTCAGGCCCAACCAAATCCCTTTACTAAGGTAAGGTATGCCCCATGTCCCTTAACCCATGTGTCTGCACCCTTTTACAGCAACCAGTGTATGTGCTCCTCATGTTTATAGGCATGCTTTCAGGGATACACAGTGCACCAAACTCTATTCAAGCACCACTTTGTCCACTCTGTGCCTTTTTAGGACACTGTCTAGTAAGATGCTCTGGCTGTTTGTAAAACCAACAGTCATCATTTCTTTATCTGAGAAATCACTTTTTGTAACCTGGCCCTTCCCCTTTCTGTGGAGGCAGTGAGGGTTTTAGCTGCCCTGAAGGTTCGCTTTTCCTTTCTGCTGCACACCTGCTCCACTTCCTTTCAGAGCAGATCTGTTTCTGGCATAGCGATCCGAGCTCAGCAGCCTGCTGTGCTGTTTTGGGATCTTGGTCCTCTAGCCAGGTTTTCAACTCTGCTGGGCAAGCCCAAAAGAACTGCTTTAGCAACATAACCTCTTCAGTTTTTCCACTAGAATTTGCTTCTACCCCTCCTACCGACGCTTAAAAACTGACGTGCTTTGTGGCGAGTTCCTCATAGCTCATATCGGGCTTCTCAGGAGTGTTTGGAACTTAACCCAGTATGCTTCAGGAGTTAGTTCATACTTTAAGTAAAGCGGTTTTAAGTTTCTCATAATCTTGGCTATCATGGTTGTATATTTGGCTAGCACCTCATGCCCTTACCATTAAGCAGGGGGATAGCTGGAAACTCAGGACTCTAGGTATTTTGGCCTGGATACAGACCTTCAAAAGAATTTAAAATGCATCCATATACTCCTCTTTAAATTCAACTATTAATTTTGAATTTAACTTATACCCAAGCCCTGGAGTTTCAGGTCCACCCCTGCCACTTACTCCTCTGGCGCTAGTCCTTGGAGTCTTAGTTTTTCAGTTCAAACTCTCTCTGGCACTGCCATTCTCTTCTTGCAACTCTGGCTTGAACTTCCTCTGCTCAAATTCCCTTTGCTGGGCCTTAAACTTTTCTGCTCAAATTCCAACTTCAGTTCCTTTCTCGCCGCTTTCTTCAAGCTCCAATTTCCTCAGCCCAGCTGCAGCTTTATCCCTCCAGCTCCAACTTTTGGTGGCCTTCCCTGGTGCTGTGACTCTGGGTTCCCTCTGCTCTTGCTGTCTTCTTTTCTGGGACTAGACTCTGCAACATCCCTTGCACCCCATGCACAAGGTCTGGTCCCTTTCAGTCACCTGCTGTGACTTGAGGGTAGAGAGCAACTGCTTGCTCTTTGGCTGCCATGAGAGTCTCCACGAGGTGCTTTTTGGTTCACCCTCGTGATTGGACCCCGCTTTCCTGACACAACTGCCTTAGGTAGTCTGTAGTCTATTCAGTGTAGTTGGAAGCCATCTTCTTCACTAACTCCTACAACCCCAGCTTACCTTGAAAAAAAAAAAACAGGTAGAGAACTTTATACTGTAACTAAATTATTTTTCACAGATCTCTGCCTTGATTGTGTGTGGATTGTTTTCAGTTTATCAGTCTGATACACTGGCCTCGACTCCCACTGCTATGCCTGTGCCACTAATATTCTCAAATTGTGACACTATGCAACCAGATCTCTGGATCCCAACTCTGTGCACCAGATCTGTCGCAAACCCACTCCTGAGGGTCAGGTCCATTGAGCTCAGTGCTCACCTCTAAGTGCAATCCATGATGGGAGGTAGGGATACCTCCTAGAGTTCTTTTACAATGCTCACTGAGGTCACAACTGAACACCCACCATGATGACCCAGGGCATCCTTCAAAACTCTGGATAAGGGCATAAACCAGTCTCAAGGCTTTTAACAAAATATGAACCCTTCTTGGTTGTTACACAAATGGGAAGATCCAGGCATCACACTCTCTTGAGGTAGCAGTGTGCTCCTTTTTCTTCTCCAATAGGACATGCAACAACCTGGTTCAAAATCTCTATAAACTCTTCCTTGAGACTTTGGTAGTCTCCTATCTCTACCCAGATGTCCCTTACAGGCCCTTGCTTAATTGGTTGCTTATGGAGGCACCTCTGAGCAATAACAGTTTGTCACAGATTTGTAATAACTGTCCCACAATTCACACACAAATCGTGCTCAGTCAGGTTTCTTAAAAACAAATGTTTTACTAAAATATTTAATAATCATACAGTTACAACTAAAACATGCACTAATTTGGTCACAAAATAACAGAAATAAAAGTGAAAAAATATACATGAAAAGCGACTATAACTCTTATCTAAAGTCTAACTTAAGTCCGTAGTGAATTAAAGTCAAAGAAAGTAAATGAAAGATTAAATTTCCTTTGTACTGGCAGTCTTGCTTTTGCATTGTTAGAGAAGAGTGCCCCTTATAGATGCTCAGCAAAATGAGAGTGAATGACCTTGTTCAAATTCTTGTATAGCTGGAGGAAGCCTGAAGAAAAATAACTGTCTAATCCTAAAGGGCCTTCTCTTTTGGCCAGTAGATGTCACTCTTATGTATTCCCCACAACACAATTTTCTAGCTACCTTGTGATGTCATACTTCCTGACAATTATGACACCTGTAAGAGAATTCACACAGGTTTGCCAGAAAGGATGTCTCTGGTCATCTTACCTCATAATATGCAACATACCATAACAGTTTCCTGGAATCAGAGCATCCTGCCTCTGAAGTGCACGGTTTATGCAATGGATTTTGGCATGTCTCTGTTAAGAGACCTGAAATGCAACCATTGCTTCTGGCAAACAGCTGTCTCTCATGTCAGAGGAAGGTCAAACCTTTTAAAGAAATCCAGCCTCTCTCCATGTGCCCTTTACCTTAACACTGTCATTCTTGTGGCATGTACACATACACAGAATCACATCTATATCTATATATATATATATATATCTTTTTTTTTCCAATTGTTTAACCAGGTGAGGCATGCTAAGCTGAAAGCTTGTTTACAGGTGCAACCTGGGAGCACAGGGAAGTTAAGTGACTTGCTCAGGGTCACACAGTATGCAAGTGGGGGCTGTAGGATTCAAACCCAGGTCTTCAGATTTGTAGCTCAGAGCCTTAAACCACTGCGCTATACTGCCTCCCTGCCTATATATATAAAACAGAATTCTATCTGCAAATAATGACTGGCAGTTGGCTAGCTTGCCATAGAGAGAGTAGTGGAGGGAGGGTTGGATGGAAGGTGGATGATCCATTGCCTTCCTTTTACATTGGCCATCAGGATTTAAACAGGATAGGAAGGATGGCAAAGGGGAGCAGGTGGGAGCTGAGGTGCTGGTACACCTGGGTACTAGTGATCTGGTGAACCAGTTGGTGGAGATGGTGAAGCAAAATGTCTATGAATGGGGAAACAGATTGGCAGCACACTAGCCTCACTGACCTTTTCCAAAGTCCTCCTTGTGTGAGGCAAGGATGGAAGCAGATAAGGACTTATGTAATAGGGGGTTAACAGGTAGCTTAAAGGATGGTGTCAAGAGAAGGGTACCACTTTGTGGAGGATTGGGGACTTCTGGGACAGGGACTCTTCAAAACTGACAGACTTCACTTGACAAGAGAGAGAGAGAGCCTGTGTGTTGAGCAGAAGTCTGATGTCAATATCAGACATTTAAACTGACTACAGGGAGAATGGGACTAGGGAATCATGTGGCAGGTGATAGGAAAGAGATTCTAGCTAGTAATCCTCCATATCTGGAGCTTGTAGCAGCATAGAGGGTACAAAGAGAGTTGTGGTCCTAACTGGACCAACTAAGGGACATTGAGGGTATGCAAATTATGCAAACACCAAGAAAAACTAGAGGATGAAAGGACAAGTAAAGGACAAGGTAGTAGCAAAGTTGCATTAGGGGCAGGGTGTCGCTAGGTAAGTATAAATAAAAATTCAGTCTTTCCTTTTCTTTTGCACAGTTGACTGCCTGTGTGGTGGGGGTAGTTGCATTTACACAACACTGGAGAATGTAGGGGACAGGAGGATGTGATGACTTACTAGCAAATGGTTTCAAAGTGTCTGTAGCAAGCTGATTGGTAGTAGTGATGGCCAGGAGGTATGCCTAAGGACATGTAATCCATGCTGTTGGTCAGTGGAAGAGAGGGCAGAGGAACAGTAGAATGGTGGGATTTCCAAATACATTGAAGCAAACATCCTTGAGTGTGAGATCCTGGTTTGGACTCATCAATTTGTTGGGATGCTGTGGTTTTGTGTTTTCAGAGTAGTTGGACAGTGTGGAGGTGACCTGTAGGTTGACTGGAATAGTGTGTGAAGCAGACTAGTTACAGCGAGGTGAGTGAGTGGTTGAGTCAGACTTCTGGAGCAGACATTCAGATTCTGCTCTTTGCAAATGAGCAGTGGGAGCTGACTTCAGGGCTCATCTTACGATTTACTTATAAATCCAGTGTTGCAGAGGGCAAAAACATGGCTTGATGCATAGCTGGCTTTTCTGAAGGTAAGAGGCCTTGGGTCTGATTCAAAAGTAGACTTGAGGTCAATGCAAGCTGTGGCAAAAGCAGCTTGCATTGATTTCCAATGTGCCAGGATTCTGCACCTGATTCTATAATGGGAGGGCTCCAGGCACCAAACTCCCAGCTTGTGCAACTGCAAGTGTGTGTTAAAGTCAATGCACATGGGAGGAGAATGCTGCAAGATGTGGGACAGTTCTGCAACACCTCAACTGGTGCCAGGGAGCTGCCAACTGTGTGCCCAGGAGGTTGGCAGAGAATGTACAGCACAGGAGGGCTGGGCAGGAAGTGGAGGTGCCAAGGAAAGGGCCAGATACAGCACAGTGCCCACACAGTCTGGAAGGGCTGGCAGCTGTGTGAGAGGTGCTGGGGCCATGGAACAGGAGCATGACAAGTGTGCCTTCAGTTGGTAGGACTAGGTGCTGGTCTTGGGCTGGCAGGTGGACTGCTGCAGGATGCAGTAGATAACACATAAACTGTGGCAACATTGTCTAAACCATTGTCCTACCAGTGCTTAGCTGTATGTTGGGCTGTACCATCCCACATCAAGCAGCAGGGCACTGTTCCCTTCTCCACACTACTGCTGATATGGTACTAGCTATACCTGCCATATACCCATGTTCCCTGTGCCAGCTGCCAACACTCAGTCACCCCACCCCAAGATTCTCTGTGTGATGGTGGCAGAATCCAGAATGGTTCTGGGTGGTCATGGCTCCAACAATGTGCTGCCGTCAATCTGAGCACCAGTGGAAGGGCCACAGCAAGTTGAACACTACAACAATGGTGCACAGAGGGCGAGGGCTCCCACCAGTGGCAGTGCTGGAGGAGACACACCACCAACCACTGCAGTGCCCCGCGAACACCAACAGACTACTGGAGGGTGGCAACAACAGAAAGCACTGTGGGCAGGAGAACACCCACCAATGAATCCCTGCAGACACAATGGGACTGGAAACAGGGTGCATAGGTAAGGCACCACAACACATACCCAGTAGGGGCTGTGCAGGAGCCACCAGGTGGGAGGGTAGGTACATCACAGACAGCTCCATAGCCAGCACCAGTGAGAGTGCAGCAACAGAGTGAGCCACAAGGGCATGCCAGGGGCAGCACGGCAGGCATAGGGAGGAACACCCTGGCAGACACAGTGGCAGTTGCACACCTGCGCCATACACAGTGCACATGGAGGCACATGCCCAGTGACACCATGGTGGCCTGCCATATACGGAGGGGTTGAGGTGGGCTGCACAGTGAGCTGCACATGTGTGCTGGGTGGCTGGGCAGTGGCAGTGATTCCACAGGGGTGTCACCTCCAACCGTAGGCAGACATGTGTGTGTGCACCATCCACGGGTGTGCCTGCCCTGGGGCACACAGGGCTTAGCATGTGACATGCATCCCCCTTGTCTGCATCCATGAGGGTGCCCTGCATGTGATGCCGTGACTGCAGGTTAGCCCTTTCTGAGTTTTGCTAGTTTGCCTGCGGCAAATGATGGTGCCCTGACCACCCAGAACCTGGCAGAACAGGGGCCAGTAGACCAGCCTTGGCTGGTCTTAACTCAAACAGACCATGTGCCCTTTGGGGCTTGCAGAATCGCATTGAGGTGATGCTGCAGCGCTTCACGGCACAAGCCCTCCTTACCATGGTACCTGTGCATCCATTGTAAGGGCTGTGCAAGGCTGGCTGACACAGGCAGTTCCCCCAACCGCACAGGCGGAAATGTAGAATCGGAATGATGCAAACACTTCTGTCATTCCCAATGCTTTAAGAATCGGGTCCATTTTTTTCTTGAATGAGTTTACTTTTGGTGCTGGCCATGGCTGCTATTCTTGGGGGGTATCTTTATACAGCACACAGCCACACAGCACAGAGTAATTCAAGCTGTCAGGAGGAGACACACAACAGCACTGAAACCAAAGCATGATGAGTTGGGAGAGGCGAGGGTTTCAGAACCCTGCAGTATTGAGAGGAGATGATCTAGTAAATTTGGTGCCAATTGCACACAAAGGCTGCCTCTGCCTCTCTCCTTTTTTACTGCTAATTGCTGTTTCTTGGGGCTGTAGTTGGATTTATGACCAAGGCATTCATATGCCCACAGACTCCCACAGGGGCAGACAGGATTTAGAGTTTGGCTGCTGACCTGAAAACACATTACTCTGAGAAGAGACATGACGTCTCTTGATGATTCAGGTTGTGGTTGTGTGGGGAAGAGCTATTTTGGGACAATTCACACAATGGTGAATTAACTGGTGGTCAGAGTGCCAAGAGGGTAGCGTGGGGTGGGGTGCATACCTCTCAACCTTCCATTGCCCATATGTGTGACAAGATGAGTGATAAATAGGTAATCAAGCATGACACTGCAAGCTCAGAACATAGCAGATTTCAGTGCACTAATGTTTGTAAGGTTTGCTGATAACTGAGCATCATTAATTACTATAAATTTCTGCTTTAACAGTCTCAGATGGCAGTGTGAAATATTGCATTCTCCATGTGGGAAAGAGGGTTTTAGAGTGCTAAACGAATGACTTACCTCATAATGTGTGACACTTGAGCAGTATGTGCACGTGTGAGCCTGCCTCGTGGTGCTGATCAGTGTAAGCGTAGACTATGGAGTAATACACTTAACTTAGCTACCTTCCTTTAACTCAGATTGTTTCTTTTTTTGCTAGATTATGGTACCCAAGTTTGGGGGACTTGTGATAGCCTGCGGTTTGCGGTGGCTCAGGCCTCCAGCTCCTCCTCTCGCTGATCCTGACTCCTGGTATCTCAGTCCTGTCACTGTACCCCTAGACTCCCAGTGCATGATTATACATCTGTATATGTTTGTTGTTTCTGAGTTAGCATTCAAAATGACTTGCAGAGGGAGTTGTCTTACCTACCTACCTACTGCTTATAAGCCAGGATATTGTTTGGGCTCATTAGTGCAACAAACATATAAAATCCTCATCCTCCCATCTCAGACTTCTCAAATTGTTGCCACTTAACTGTCTGAATGCTCCTACAAAATGTATAGCAGATTTGTGAAGTAAGGGATATAGAATAAGCCTCAGAATGCACCAGACAGCATCAACATCCCCAAAGCTTCGGGGTACTGATGGGCAGCAGACCCCATCATATTGGTTGGGGATCTCAGGGTGGGCTCAAGCCCCTAGTCTAGTCAGATGCTAGAAATGCCCCTGAAAGGGTCAGATGTAAGTGGGTATGCCTTAATGCCAGGAGACAGGGTAACAAAATCAATGAGTTCCAGGTGTTGATGCTGGCCACTCAGGTGGATCCTATGGCCATCACAGAAGTGTAAGCTTTGAAAAATAATGGCTGGTATCTGACGGTCCCTGGGTACTCAATATTCAGGAAGGATACAGGAACAGGTGGGTGGAGGAGTAACCCTTCTTGTCAAGGATGGCATCAAAGCTGGCCCACTAGGGCAGCGATAGTGCCACCACCTGCAGCACTGATAACCTGTATTCAGGAGTGAGCATGGTATGTCAGAGGGCCTGCCGGGGAGGTAGGATGAGCATCCCATGGACAGCCCTCCTCCTCCTCCTCCTGGAAGGGTCTTGGTTTCCCCAGCACTGAGTGGAGGCTTGATGTGCAACAGCCAGGGCCACTCTTCAGTGGGGAAGTGAAGTCGGATGTCTGCAGGTCAGGTGCAAGAGCGCACCCAACCTTGGTTGACATCATTGAGCGTCTGCACCTCTGGGGACAATCAGAGAGAAAATCCCTCTAGGCCAATAGTTCTCAGACTTTGTCACAGTGAGCCTCCCCAAATCCATGGAAAGATTTTGAGCCTCCCCAAAACTGAAATAATCTTGGGCCTCCCTAAGAAAAATAACGTACTGTACTTTGCCCAGTACACCATGAATAAATTGAAACCACTTTGAGTACTTGGCTCACATTCACTTCTTTGTCTTATACTGACGTGGAACCTTTGAAAAGAGCTCCTGTGATCAAAGGTGTTATCTGAATAACAAATGAAATAAACAAATGTTATTATTCAGATTGTAACCCCCGGCCAACCTATGTACTCTGCTATTTTAATTCTTGAACCATTGTTACCCCTTGTTGCAGTACCTTCATGGGTCAGACTGCTTTCTTCGTTTCCTCTCTATATGAAATAACCTTTCTACATACTTTGCCTCTCCCCATCCTTCCCTGCTCCTAAACAACTTCTCAGGGATTACTTTGCTCCTTCCTGCTATTGCTCTTGGCGCTTCTGTGCTCAACCCTTGTATCTGGGCTGGGCTGCCATAAGGCTACAAATTGATCAATTACCACCACTTATTATTAGTTATTGTTCATATTTGTTTGCACTATTGTTCATTGTCTATTTCTTGATTGTTTTACAGTTGCCTTTTGAAATGTATTCACTCCCTACCCTTCCCTACGTACACCTGAAATGAGCCATTCATTCACCTTCCCTTGTCACCTATTAGTAAATAAATACATTAAATTCACCTACTATTATCCTCTTTCAGTTTGCATCATCTCTTCACACAAAATATATGAAACTCAAAATTTAAATACAGTACTTTTCAGACTTGCTTGAGCCTCCCCTGGAACAGGTTAGGGCCTCCCAGGAAGGCTGGCCTCACCATTGAGAACCCCTGCTGTAGGCCATTGCACTGTGATGCCCCAGACCTCTGCCTGAATGACACCACAGGTGTTAGCCTTAGCCGGGGCCTCTGGTGGATCTCAGTCTCTCCTCCTGGAGGGAGTCCTCACAGGGGGCAAGCTGCGGGCCTCAGCAGACCAGCAGCAGCCTGGTGGGAGATACCTGGTGTGAAGGGCTGGGTGTTGAGAGGAGGTAAATCCTCCACTGTCCCAGGATGCAGAAAAGAGATGGGAAAAAAAATATGGCATCCTGGTGGCAGAAGATGAGCACATTGGGGTAGTGGTGGGGAGACAGAGTCACTGTGGGTGCAACTCATGGCAGCCTCGGCCAAGAGACTGTGCTTGGGGTGATCTATTGACCTACAGGGCAAAGGGAAGAGAGGGACAGAGAGCCCAAGAAAGAACTTGAAGAAGGGGTGGCAAAGGCGAAAGTAATGGTAGTGGGTGATCTAAACCTGCCAGACATTGACTGGGATGTTCTAGGGGCCAGAAGCACCAGAAAGTCAGGCCTTGCTGGATGCCTTCAAGCACTGTCCACTGGTACAAATACAGTAGTTAAGAAACCCACCAGGCAATCTGTAATCCTTGATGTGGTGCTCACTGTCACAAACCCACTCAGTAGGTCAGGCCTTCTGCTCCCACAGTGCCAACCTCCGAGCTCAGTCTTGTGAACAGTTAACAAAACAGGGTAACCCTCCTGTCTGTTTGTGGGTTCAAATCAACCTTTGGCCTCAGTTCTGGAGGGATTCAAACTGTGAACCTCTTGCTAGCATACCCAATGTACAGGCTTAGATCATTCTGCTCTTCAGGGGCCAGATATCTTTCACTTACGGGCACCTAACCAGGTATACAAATATGAACCCTTAAAAACTCTAATAAAGACCTCAGATTACTCTTACCTTTTCCCAGTTTGGTAATATCATGCACAGTGTTGTTACACTCTTAACCATCCATGCATCAGAGGCAAAAACAGAAGGACTTGGAAGACACGTATAGTCTATTAAAAATTAAAGTTTACTTAAAATAGATAAAATGTAAAGTGTAAATACAGAACCATATATCACAAAACATACAAATCCCTTAAACAAAACAGGTTTAAAAGTGCAGACCAAATCTCCTACCACAGTACTCTTAGAATTGTCTTTTCTAAGGTATTCTTATCTCACAGTGCTGTAGATGTTTCTTTTCAGAGTCCAAACATTTGTATCAAAATGGAAAACAGAATACTGTTTAAAACTGGCTTTGCCAACCTCTTTGCATGAGGTCACCTAGCTCCTCCCTGTCAGAATATAAAATATATATATCTATGCAAAACAGGGACGTCTTTTTCAGAAGATGTATTAAAAGTCTGTGACCTCAGCAAAACTCGTTTTTTTTCCAAATGACATTTCTTTGATCTTATGAGCAGCTTTCCTTTCCAGGACATCAAAGATTTGTTATGTCTCTCTGCCAGATCTCACAGAGGTGCAACATGCTTTGTATCACCATGTGAACTGAACTGTGTTTCCTCTGAACATCAGAAATGTTTATGATCTATCTTGGCAGCTAGAAGCTGCAATTAGTCGCCTAAACAGGATATCCTAAATGTTAAGTATCTTCTAGCTTGTAATTATCTCTTGGCCTTCCAAGTAACACCTATTAGCTAAAACCTGGGAGGGGTGTCATTCCACAGACTGTCAGCATCTCTCATGAGAGACATTCAATAACACATTTTTATATTACAAAATCATAGATTAATCAGAACCAGCTGTCTGAGTGTCACAATTCCTCCCCACCTAGACTGAATTTGGGGGCTCTATCCCTTGTACAGGATGAGCTTCCCAAATCAGTTCACTCCTCATACATACAAGACAGCCCATCGGAGTTCTGATTTTTGGCACCAGCCCTATGTAATATTGTCATATCATACCCTTGAAAAGCAAGACTCCATCTCACCAATCTACCATTGTTTCTCCCCATCTGCATCAGCCAAACCAGGGGTTGTGGTCAGTCTGCACCACAAAATGCTGCCCATATAAGTATGGCTATAACTTCTTTAGGCCCACACTATGGCAAGACATTCTTTTTCCACAGTAGAGTATGCCTGCTCCCTGGGAAGTAACTTCCTACTCAGGTACACTACTGGGTAATCTCTCCTTGGCTAGATGTCTGACTCAGTACTGCCCCAATACCCTCGTCTGAGGTGTCCATCTGAACTATAAAGGGTTTGCTATAGTCAGGACTTGTCAAAACTGGAGCACTGCACAGTGCCTTTTTAGTTTGGAAAGACTTCCTCACAGGCTGGGCCCCAGGTAATTTTCTTGGGCATCCTTTCTTTGTCAGGTCAGATAGGGGAGCTGCCAGAGCACTGTAATTGGGTACAAATTTCCTGTAGTACCCTGCTGTCCCTAGAAAACTTCTGACCTGCTTCTGTGTTTCTGGTCTGGGCCATGCCTGGATTACCTCTATTTTTATTTGGTTAGGATGGAGCTGTCCCCAGCCTACCACATGCCGAGGTATGCCACTTCTCCCATGGCCATCTGGCACTTCTTGGCTTTGACAGTGAGCCCGGCCCTCTGTATCCTGTCTAGCACTTCCCTAAGTGGGATAGGTGTTCCTCCCAACTGGTACTAAAGATGGCAGTGTCATTCAGGTACACCACGGTGTGCTCCTCAGCACCATTTAACACCTGATTCACCAACCTTTGGAAAGTGGCTGGGCGTTCTTCATTCAAAGGCATTACTTTAAATTCAAATAAGCCTATTGGGTGATGAAGGCCAACCTCTCCCTAGCTCTGTCTGTCAACTCTACCTGCCAATACCAATTGGTTAGGTAAATGGTTGTAAGGTAAGTTGCTCCTCTCAACTTGTCCAGGAGTTCATCTGTCCGGGGCAGCGGGTGGGCATCTGACTTTGTGACTGCATTCAGTCCATGATAGTCCACACAGAAACAAGTAGGGCCGTCTGGCTTGGGCACAAGGACTAAGGGTGAGGCCCAGGGACTGTAGGATCTCTGGATTACCCCTAAATCCAGCATCTCCTCTTCTTCCTCCTAATGTCCTTTGGACAGCCTCTAACACCCAATATGCTGTCCGCCATATGGACGCCTGTGTTCCTGTCTCCACATTGTGAGTCGCTAAGGGGTTAGTCCAGGCTTGGCACTAAACAATGGGGCAAAGTCTGCTAAAACCTCCCTTACTTTCTGGGTCTGGTCCGGGGTCAGCTGGGAGACAATTTAACTGCCTCCACAGAGGACTACCGCTTACTCCTCCAGCAAGTCCAGAAGGGGTCTCCTTCATCTGTCCCCTCCCAGGACTTCACACTGCAAACACCATGTCAGCCCTATTTGCACATGGCTTCATCATATTGATATGGTACATCCTTTGTCTTGGTCAAGTAACTTTACAATATAGTTCATGTCATTTACCTTCCTAACCACTTTGTATGGTCCTGCCCACTCAGACTGCAGCTTGTCTTTCCGGACCACAATAAGGACCATGACTCCTGACCCATCATGTCTGGCGTGCTCTGGCTCTGCAGTCATACCACACTTTTGTTTCTGTTGGGCAGCTGCTGGTTTGCTCTGGGCTGTCCCTTAAGCTCCTTCAGCCTTTCCCTAAACCTAAGAACGTAATCCACAATGGGAGTTCCCTGGGTGGCGTGCTTGCCTTCCCAGTCCTCCAGGATCAAGTCTAGGGGCCAGCTGCCTGGCGTCCATATAGGAGTTCGAAGGGTAAAATCCTGTCAACTCTTGGGGCATATCCTGTGTGCAAACAACAGGTGGGGAAGGTATTTCTCCCAGTCCCTCCCATGCTCTTCAGTAAACACCGGAGCATTGACTTTAGGATACCATTGAATCTTTCCACAAGCCCATTGGCTTGTGGGTGATATAGTGTCGTGCATCTCTGCACCACTCCACACTTCTCCCATAAAGATTTAATCAGGTCTGACATGAAGGAACCCTTGATCGGTGATAACCTCCTGCGAAAACCCAACACGGGAGAAAATCCCAAGTAAGGCATCTGCCACTTTTCTGTCCTCAGTGAGGATAGGGTGACTGCCTCTCGGTATCGGATGGCATAATCCACCACAGTCAGGATGAATCTCTTCCCTGAGGGGCTGGGGGTATTTAAAGGCCCCACAATATCCATTCCATCCTCTGGAATGGCTCCTCTGCTGTGGGCAATAGAATCAGGGTGGCTTGGGTTTTCTTGCCCTCCTTCCTATTTCTTGACACCGGTGATGAGACCTGCAGTACTCCTTCACTTGCTGGGTGAAGATAGGCCATTAAATTTGGGCCAACCACTGCATAGTGTGATTCCCAGATGACCAGACAAAAGAATATCATGTGCACTCTTGAGCAGCTGCCCACGATACCCCTGAGGAATGACAAGCTGCCTGCCTAGCACCCCACCCTCTGTCTGCACAGTCTGAGTATACATAAGTCCATTCTCCCAATAAACCTTATGTCTGCGTCACCTCCCTGTGTGCAGTCCGAGTCTGCCCAAGCCTCAGCTTCTCTAGACTACTGTCCTTCTCTGGAGCACTGCAAACTCCTCACATATTTCAAGGCATGGGACAGGTACTCTTCAGTCGCTAAACTAGGGTCACTAGCACTAGCATCAGGGCACTCAGGATCACTGTCAATCCCAACCTTCTGATAATGGGTCACCCTTCCCTCTTTGGAGTAACCCTCCATAGCTGTGTAGTTGACTGCTACTGGGAAATTTCTACCCCTTTTCATTAGTCCCCCATCTGGAGACACAGGCTGGGGAACCAGCCTCCCAGTGGTTTCAAAATGGCTTCTGTGGGGTTCAGGGAACTACAATTTTACCTTGCCACTTGGCTACAGGTAACTGCACATACCATCCCTGTTTCCAGATTGTTGCCCAGGATCACATCCACTGCTAATGTTTTAGCTACAGCCACCTGTTGCACAGTTCCCCCTGTTTCACCCACTCTTGGAAAACACTGGCAAGGGGCAATGTTTTGCCTCACCAGTAAAGTCCTGTACAGTGACATATTTATTGGATATAAGCTGACCAGGCTCTACTAGATCCCCTTTACCAATGTCAGGATGCCCTGTGTCCCTTAACCCTTGCATCTCTAAACCATTCACCATGACTGGGTGCATGTGTTCCCTCATGTTCACTGGCATGCTCCCAGGACACTCAAACAACCCACTTCTTTTCTAGCACCATTCTGTGTATTATTGCTCATTCTTTTGGGACACTGTCTGCAATATGCCCAGTTTCTTTACATGACCAACATTCACTTCTCTTTTCAGAAATCTTTTCTCTGAAACCTGTAACTAATTAGTTTCAGTGGAGGCTGTGAAGATTTTATCTGCCCTGAAGTGCGCTTTTCCCTTTCTGCACTGCCATGCCTGCCCATCTCTCTCAGAGCAGGTCTACTCTTGGTATAACGGTCCAAGAGTTCAGCAGCCTCTTGCACTGTTTTGGGATCTTGGTCCTCCAGCCAGATTTTCAGCTGTGCTGGGCATGCCCAAAAACTGTTCTAACAAAATCACATTTTCATTTTTATCAACAGAGTTTGCCTCAATTCCTTCCACCAATGTTTTAAAACCTGACGTTGTTTCCTGGCTAGCTCCTCGTAGCTCATGTCAGAGCTTCTCCTGAGCTTGCAGAATTTAGCTCTGTATGAGTCATCAGTTAATTCTAATTTTTTAACAGTGCAGCTTTAAGTTTGCTGTAATCATCACTGTCCTCATTGTCCATTTGACCCAATGCATCCCGAGCTTTCCTGGTAAGTAGTGGGGATAGCTGGAAGCTCAGGACTCTCTAGGAATTTAGCCTGAATACAAACTTTTCAAAAAATTTAAAAGGCATCCATATCCTCCCCTCTTTAAATTCGGTTATCAATTTTGAATTCAGTTTGTATCCCAGTCCTGTAGTCCCAGTTAAACCCAAGCCACTTACCTGCTCTGGTGCTAGTGGTTGAAGTCGTAGCTTCTCCAGTTCATGTTGCCTCTGGCACTCTCATTACTCCTCATGGTCTGGGTCTGCGTTCTCCTCCCTCTTCTCCTCTGCAGCTCGCTGTTCATGCTTCTCTTCTCTCTGGAACTCCAGCTCCATTCTGCAACTCAGTTTGCAGCCTGAGTGCTTCTGGACCCAGGATACTGGTGACATATTCCTGCTGCTGTGGCCCTTCACTGACAGTGGCCCTGTTGCCCTCCTCATTGGATCTGGACACTGCACTGGCCACTAGCCCTGCCACACTCAAGGTTTGGTCCTTTTTAGTCACTGTCTGTGACTCGATGCTCTGGTATCTGCTACCATCAGGGCATCCACGTGGTTCTGTTTGCTGGCTTTCACCTCAAACAGGACTCCTCTTCCCCACAACTGCTTCAAGTAGTCTACAGTGTGCCTGCTGTAGTTGGAAACTGTCTTCTTCCTAACTATGGCTACTCTGACTTGCACTTTAGAAAAAAAGTAAACGGTAGGAACTTGACTGTACGCCAAGTGATATAGTTATGTCTCCTTTTAAAAATAAATCACTGCCTTTTCTTTTTTTGCAAGTGAGCTGACAGTCTTAAGCTGACACACTGAACAATCAGAGCTTGTAATACCAACATTTTTACCACTGCCAACCAATCTGTCACAAACCCACTCAGCAGGTCAGGCCCTCTGCTCCCACAGTGCCAACCTCCGAGTGCAGTCTTGTGGACAGTTAACAGAAACAGAGTAACCCTCCTGTCTGTTTTGTGGGTTCAATCGACCTTTGGTCTTGGTTCTGGAGGAGTTCAAACTATGAACCTCTTGCTAGCGTACCCAATGTACATGCTCAGATAATTCTGCTCTTGGTGGGGCCAGATATCTTTCACCCATGGGCACCTAACCAGGTGTACAAAATGAACCTTAAAACTCTAATAAAGACCTCAGATTACTCTTGCCTTTTCCCAATTTGGTATTACCATATAATCTCATGCACAGGGTTGTCACATTCTTAACCATTACAGGCAAAAACAGAAGGACTTGGAAGACACATATAGTCTATTGAAAATTAAAGTTTACTTCAAAATAGATAAAAATGTAAAGTGTAAATGCAGAACCATATATCACAAAACATACAAATCACTTAAACAAAATAGGTTTAAAGTGCAGACCAAATCTCCTACCACAGTACTTTTAGAATTGTCTTTTCTAAGGTATTCTTATCTCACAGTGCTGTAGATGTTTCTTTTCAGAGTCTAAACATTTGTGTCAAAATGGAAAACAGATTACTGTTTAAAAACTGGCTCTGTCAACCTCTTTGTGTGAGCCACCTAGCTCCTCCCTGTCAGAATATAAAAATATGTATCTGGCTGGCCGCTGGGTTGCAGCAGTTGGATTTCTGCTTGTGGCGCCAGCGACAGGTTGAAATGGACCTGGGAACTGGAGGGCGGATGGGGAGAAGGATTGGCGCCCTAAGGGCTGCTCTCCTTCTCTGGGGAGGGTTGGGGTGAATGCCTGGCACACATAGGACTCCTGGCAGAAGCCAGGAGGAATTACAAGTGCTAGTGTCTGGATCTACAGAGGTGGGGTGGACACAGGTCGTCATTGCACATCCCTGCCCTGGGAACATAAGGAAAAAATCCTGCATAGCCACCATGAGTGATGCCCGCCCCTGGCCCCAATTAGCCTCAGGCTGGCTCCCAAATTGGTCCCAAGATTACGGCACTGAGCTCAGGTGCCGTGGCCCCCTCAGGGCAAGCTGGGGTATCGGGAGGCGCAGCCAATTTGAAGGTGGGGGTACAGGGGTCCGTGACCAGGCTGATGAATTGCGGCTGCGGGGAAGCAAAGGGCAAATTAAAAAATATATATATATATCTATGCAAAACAGGATGTCTTTTTCAGAAGGTAAATTAAAAATTCTGTGAGCTCAGCAAAACTAATTTTTTCAAATGACATTTCTTTGATCTTATGAGCAGCTTTCCCTTTCCAGGACATCAAAGGACTTGTTATGTCTCTCTGCCAGATCTCATGGAGGTGCAACATGCTTTGTATCACCATGTAAACTAAACTGTGTTTTTCTGAGCGTCATAAGCGTTTATGATCCATCTTGCCAGCTAGCAAGCTGAAATTAGTCACCTAAACAGGATATCCTACATTTTAAGTCTCTCCTAGCCTGTAATTATCTCTTGGCCTTCCTGGTAACACCTATTAGCTAACACCTGGGAGGGGTGTCATTTCACAGACTGTCAGCATCTCAAAGAGACATTCAGTAACACATTTTATATTATAAAATCATAGATTAATCAGAACCGGCTGTCTAGTGTCACACTCACCAGCTTGAGATGGGTGAATAGGGAATAGTGACCATAATTCCATTTGGTTCAGACTGTCCCTTGGTTCTGGAAAACTCAATTGAGAGTTTAAGTCCTTGATTTTAGAAGGCAGACTTCAACAGGCTGAGGGAGCTGGTCAGGAAAATTTAGTCAGGGTGGGAAACATGTTGGCTGGAGAGAGCTGGGGACAATTAAGGGCCATTCTTGAGGCATCTAAGTTAAGCATGATAGCAGTAACCAGAAGGAACAGGTTTAAGAGACAGTTATGGTTCTCAGCAAGAATTAGGGAAGTGGTAAGAGAAAAAAGGCCTTCTACAAGTATAAAGAAAAGCAGGAGGAAGGATGGGAGAAAACATACTGAAAAATAGGGAGGCAAAGAGGGCAGTTAGTGAGGCAAAAGCAAACACAGAGCTACGTATTGCAGAGGTCAAAAATGGAAAAACAGTTCTTGCAATATATAAGAGGAAAAAAAGAAGAAAGCCTGGTGAATTGTAAGGCTAGCTGGGGAGTGGTGTGGTAGGGTGATAAGGAGGATGGGCAAAAGGCCGCCATCCTTAATGTTTACTTTTGTTCAGTTTTCACTAGGGAGGATGGTGGGCCCTTGCTATAGAGTGGTATCAAAGTGCCCACTAAGGGGAACCTGAGATGAAGTAGCCAACATTTACAAGTAAAGGGTCCAGAAGGAACTGGCAGTCCTAAAGGTGAATCGGCTCCTCTGGGACCAGATGGGTTCCATCCAAGGTTACTAAAGAGCTGGCAGCATTACTAGCTGAATCCCTGGTAGGTCTGTTCAACAGCTCACCAAGAACAGGGGTAGTGCAAAAGGATTAGAAGGCGGTGAACTTAGTTTCACTACATGGAGAGGGGTACAAATAGCAAACAGTGAACTACAGACCTGTCAGTCTTACCTCTATTGTAGGGAAGCTGATGAAGTAATTGGTCAAAGAGAACCTTGTGGACTACTTGGAGAGAAATGGTGTCCAGGATAGTAAACAACATGGATTTGTAGCAGGGAGGTCCTGTGAGACTAACCTGATGGTTTTATTTGATTGGCTGATAAGAGAATGGATAGGGGCCACACTGTGGATTTGCTCCGCCGACTTTAGCAAGGCTTTTGACTCAGTGCCTCACAGATGCTTGATGAAGTAGATGGAGGATCTGGGTGCAGCTAAAGTCATAGTAAACTGGATAGATAATTGGCTTAAAAGGGTGGCAGCAGAGGGTTGTGGTCGGTGGGGTCAGATCAGAAGAGAGGAGGTCATAAGCAGAATAACACAGGGATCTGTTCTGGGTCTGGTCCTCTTCAATATGTTCATCAGTGACTTTTGTGAAAGAATCTGGGGCAGACTGTGTCTGTTCACAGATGACACTAAGCTCTGTGAGAGGTGGATAGTGATGGGGAATCACACAAATGCAATGCAGAGTAACTTACAAAAGCTAGAGTTGGTCTAAGGTTTGGCAGTCAAATTCAACACAAAGTGCAATGTAATGCACCGAGGTGAAACATAGAACTATGGCAGAGGAGCCTCAAACAATTAAGTCAGTGCAACAAGGGATATAGCAAAATCAGTAGGATGCTGGGATATATCGGGAGGGTATTGATAGCAGAAGGGAAGAGTTAGTGCTTCCCTATAGATCCTATTGAAGACATACTTGGAGTACTGTGCCCAGTTCTGGGCCCACATGTCAGGAAGGATAGGGTAGGCTGGAGACAGTGCAGTGCAGGGTAACAAAATGATTCAGGGCCAACAGAGCAGGTCCTGTGAGGTGTCTCAAGGCACTGAACATGTACTTGCCTGAGACAAGAAGGGAGAGGAAAGGTATAGAGACCTTCAAGTTCCTGAGAGGAATTAACAAGGTGAACTGTGAGGAACTATTTAGCTTGAATACTAGTTTGTGTCACTTGGACATGAGTGGAAGCCGACAGGAAAAAAGAGTCTAGTGGGACATGAGGAAGTTATATTTTACAGAAAGGGTGGTAGAGCTGCAGACCAGTCTTCCAGTAGAGTGGTGGTGCTAAAACCATTGGAGTTTCAAACATAGTTGGTACCAAACAAAGGGTATACTGGGGCACAGGGCAGCAGAAACTGGAAAGCTAATGGGGGAAGGATGGAGAGGGCTAGGACCCTGGAGGGGACAGTAAGTCCCAGGGCTCAATAGGGAACTCAGGCAGATTGGATGGAACACTGGTCTTTTTCTGCTGTCATTGTCTATGTTTCTGTATTTTTATGGTATAGTGGACCCGTACCCCAATCACCACTGTATCCAATAATAGAAACCCTCTCCTGGTGGTATAGTAGACCCCCACCCCATGACTATATGCCAGCACCCACCCGCTTACCACTGCTCTCCCCAACCCTGGTCATGATTCATCATAAACAGATGCATCCAGCAGAGTCCATTGCCCTGTGCCAGCAACAATCTGTTTATGATGAACTAGTGACTGTGTGGAGGGATGTGGGATGGGTGCCAGCAGCAGGTGGATGCTGGCAGGCAGTCTTGAGTCAGTCCACCACTAAGGAAGGGTTTCTGTTATTGATCTGGGGATAACTAGGGGATGGGGTCCACTATACCCAAGGAAGGGCTTATATTATTGATACAGGGATGACTGGGGGTTGGGGGTACATTATACTACCAGGGAAGGAGTCTATTATTATTATTATTACAGGGTGAATGGGGAGGGGGGACACTAACCTGCCAGGAAGGGTGTCTATTATTGATACATGGATGATTGGGAGTGGCAGTCCACTATACTGCCAGGAAAATTGTCTGTTATTATTACAGGGGTGATGGGGACTTGGAGAAACACTAAACCACCAGAAAGGCGTCTCATTAATACAGTGGCAATCAGGGGATGGAGAGCCGTTATACTACCAGGGATCTCGTTAGGTGTTTCTAGACATGAAAGAGCTGTGCTGCTGCTGTGCGAATGCAAATGATAATGCATAATGGAGCATGCCAATGGCCCCTTAGCACTTTGCATGCCCAATAACTTATTTGCATGTTTGTGCTGAATATGGTCCTCAGGGCCCTAGTGCTATCCCATTTCAGGCAGTGCTATCTCCTGTGAACCATGTGCAGTCTTGGTCCGTGTCAGCACAGCACATATTCACTTAGAGTCTGCCATCATGGTCAATATTCAGTCAGTTAGCACACTCAATCAGTGTGTACTACATGGCTGAATATTGTTGAGCTAACCATGCATTATTGTAAGCACAGTGCAACAGGCTGCATTGCACTTGCATCTGGCTCTGAATATGGGGGTCTCTGACTCGTACTGGTGTCCTATATATATAATATGTAGTTGTAAAGGTCATTTTGCAGTGAGTGGTAAGAATCCTTATACCACATTGGCCAAGTTCTCTTCTTAGCTGTGATTAAATCTCAGGACAGGACATGACTACAGGTATGAAAAAGTGCCAACCAGCAGGCCTATTTATTCTAACAGATCTATCCTTCCCACAGTTTACACACAATATGGATACCCAGGCTTTACCATTTTGTATTAAGTGGGTGTCACCAACTGAAACATCAGACAAATGTTCCTAACTGGTTCTTTAAAAAAGAAAAAAGCGACAAATGTTCCTAACTGGTTCATTTTTCTGAGTCTAAAGTCCCGACTACAACACGATTGAAAAATGTGGCTGTTTCGTATTACATTTTCTTTCATATTGTTTTCTATATTTGGCAACTTCAAGGAAAGCTTCACTGTGATTTATAAAAATGTGATATTCTTTCTCTCCTGCTGACTGCAGACTTTATGAATGTGCCTCCCGCCCAACTAAACCATTCTTAGCACCTCTCTGTAGCCTACCACCACACACTTTCACTCCTGACAAAGCTTCTGTCCCACCCACTGTTACCTCAGATCCTCTTGACCACCACAAACTACAACAGCCACTGTGCAGCTCCCATTCTCACTCTCTCCTCCATCCCACCATCACACTCTTCCAGAATGCACCACTTCTGTTCTGCCTACCATTATCTCTGTCCCTCAGAATCACCACAAACTACACCTGCAGAGCAGCTCTAACAAAACCATGATATACCTCTTGTCTTTCCAGAGTCCAGTGAAAGCCAGGGAATGGAGGCCAACAGCATGCAAAGCCTGAGCCATTATATCCATCACAACACCACCTACTGGCCAAAATCCATCATAACACCTAATACCTAATGTACCTAATTGTTATTATGCTAATATCAAGCTTTACTTGTAACATGTTGTACCTAGAAATAGGTAATTACTGCCTAGGGTGCTTATGTCTTTAACAAACACCAAATAAACAAGCATTTGTCAATGCCAAGTGTTGCTTGCTGTCATTAGCAGTGGAAGTGCAGGAGTTAGACAGATGCAGTACAGGAATAGCAGTGAAGTATTGCACTGAAACCAACTCCACCCCACCCTGCGAGATGGACTGGCATTGGGTGTGCCTTTGGAGTCATCGCCCATAGCGAGTCATGACATTTCACCTCACCCTACCCTCGCAGACACTTACAAGTGTTGAGGTGTGCTTTGAAGTGTTCAGGCTTTATACTCACCTCATTCCATAAGAAATACACTGAAATGGGTGCAGTATAGGAGAATGGGGTGAAGTCTGTGGCCAAAGTGTCCAAGGTGCACCTCGATGCCTGCCACTGGCTGCAGGGTGGGGTGAGAATGCATGAGCATTACTGTCGACAATCCGAAGTCACACGCTGATGCCCATCAGTCCCTGAGTAGGTGGATTCGATGGTCGAAAACCCTAACACCTGGGCATTTCTTGGTATTTTTACTCCAAGTTTTCAACATGGACTTTTGTGATCCACCGCATGAACAGTGACACTATCAGTTTGTTAGGTCGAAGGTGATTTTGCTGGCGACTGCACTATTTGGTGCTACAGGTACAAAACACATTTTGAACAGGATGTGAAAAATGACAACTGTACTGTTCATGAGGAGGTGTAAAATAGGCAATGTTGAAAATCTGGAGTGGAAACATAAAAACTGGTGAAGTCATGAGTGTGCGTAGAAACTGCGCAACACACCGTAATGTAATTAGTCTGGGTTTTACAGCAGATTTTCGACATAGGCATTTGGGACCTCCACTCATGAACAGTGTCACTGTGATTTTCTTAATCTAGCCCAAACACTGATTTCCCACAGCGACTGTGCTATTCTGCGCTGGAAGTGCAGCTGCGTTCGGCCAGGGTGTGAAAAATGACAGCTGTACTGTTCATAGGAGGTAAGAAAAATGCCAATGTTGAAAATCTGGACTGAAAGATTATGAATTTGTGAACTTACAAGGGTGCATGGAAATTACACAGAAACATAGACTTTGATGGCAGATAAGGACCACTTGGCCCACCCAGTCTGCCCATTTCCTTTCTATTGGATAAGCTGCAGATTCTAGTTAGCCAACAGCCTACTTCTGCAACCCCACTACAATTGCCTTATGCCTGTCCATGCATGTTTGAATTCCCCACTGTTTTAGACCCAACAACCTCCCCAGGAAGCGGTTCCATGCATCCACCACTCTCTCCGTGAAAAAAATTTCCTTACATTACACCTGAGCCATCCCCCTCTATCTTTAAATTGTGCCCCTTGTTCTTACACACACCTCTTTTCTGAAAGATGCTACCCTCCTGGACTTTGTTGATTCCTTGAGGTACTTGAAAGTTTCTATCATGTCTCCCTGTCCTCCTTTCATCAAGGGTATCATATTAAGCTCTCTCAGCCTCTCTTCATATGGTTTCTGATGCAGACCCTGCACCATTTAGTTGCCTTCCTCTGGACTGCTTCCATCCTGTCTATGTCCTTGCGTAGATGGGTCTTCAAAACTGCACACAGTATTCCAGATGGGGTCTCGCCAACTCTCTGTACAGAGGGATGACCACTTCCTTTTCCTACTTGTGATGCCATTCCTATGCATCCCAGTATCCCCTAGCTCTCCTTACTGACTTCTCATTGCTTACCCACCTTTAGGTCATCTGATATGAACCCCCAAGTCCCTTTCCATTTTTGTTGTTGTTAGTACCTCCCTGCTATTGTGTACTCTTCTCCTGGGTTTTGTTTCCCAGGTGCATTACTTACACTTCTTTGCATTGAATCTAAGTTGCCATATGTCTGACCATTTCTCCAACCTTGCCAAGTCCTTCTCATCCTTTCTACCCCCTTGTGTATCAACTCTGTTACAGATCTTGAGTCATCTGCAAAGAGGCATACCTTTCCTCAGACCCTCTGCAATGTCACCTAAAGATGTTAAGAGGACTGGACCCCAGTACTGAGTCCTGGTACTCCACTAGTAACCCCCTTTCTTGCACAATGCACACTGTAACACAGTCATTTTATGGACTTTTGTCACCAAATTTTCACCATAGCCAGTTTAAGACGACTGCTCATGAACAGTGTCTCTGTGATTTTCTTAATCTGTCCTGAACATTGATTTTGCACACTGACCAAGCCACTTTATTTTATATAATTACAGGCCAGTGTTTTTTTGCCACAGCAATTACATAAAAAACAGAGAGATGCAGACTGCAGTCAGATTTCAGCACAGTCCATGGCCGAAGGAAGTGGCAGAAAATAGTTTCTGTCTTTTTTTTTTAAAGCATCAGTGGAGAAGACCTTATTTTTACATAAAAAATTAACTTATCGCTGACTGCAAGTGGCAGTGAAGTCTGCCATGATAAGGAAATTGCCCAGGGGAAGGTTGCAGAGCACAGGAAGATCGGTGACTGGCCCATGTGTAGTGGAGAGCCAGCATGTGTTGCCGTTATAACCAGAGTCATAACAGCAAATTATAACCAGGTTTCTCTATGGGAAAAAATGCTGGCCAGTAATTATATAACATATAGACAGACAGATATATATATATCATAGTGGCGTGATCGCAGCACTATAGTTAGGGTTCAGTGGTCTTACATACTAAAGTCAAAAGTTTGGGTGTTAATAACTTTGGACCCAGTCGAGGGTTGCCTGAAATTTGGTACATACAGTGGGGCATGGTAGGTCTCTTGATTTGCCAAATTATGTTTTGGTCGGACTTACGGTCTTCTATGCTGAAAATGCTGAAAAATGCAAAATTATCCATTTTGGAGGCACCTTCTGGGAGACTGGATTGGTCCTGTCTGACCCATTGTGTGGTGCTGCTCTGTGAGATGGCTTGTTTGAAAGAGCTTTGGCAGCTGAACATGCCGCTTTTCATTTGGTGAAAGAATATTAAGGCATTCAAAGTTATGCCACTTTTAAGTTCCCATTATAAGTCAATGGGAAAATTTATATGTATGTTTTGCAACAAAGAATGGGGTTCTGGCCATCTCGTCCCGCCCTGGCAATCAAGAATCTGCAATCAAAGAATTTGTAGGCTACGCAATCAAGATCATTAGCGAGCTGGATGAAGAATTTAAAAGCTAATAACTCAATTTTTGAACTGATTTGGATGGAACCAAAGCCATGGCTCGATAGATCGGGGTCCCCTGAGAAAACCCATCCAAGTTTTACTTCAGAAGTGACCCCTGAGCCGGGATATTTGTGTTTATGTGATCGGAAAACTGAAAACAAGATGGTGGACCTCGCGATCAAAGATTTTTGAAATTCCTTGGGGACAAAGATTCTTGAACCGTGAGGCTGCAAATCAGAAGGTCTTATTTTCATAACCTGCCCAAGTGCAACAGTTATAACAGTTTACACCAGTGCCATGCATCCATATTTGGGCCATTCTGATCAAACCAACTTTCAATCAATCAATCAATCACTCAATCACTCAATCAATCAATCAAATCTTTATTTATTCAGGCGAACATCATTGAGCGCAGCTCATTTGCAAGATGGACCTGATAAGGTCAAGGTTCAATAATTGGTACATGTACAGGAATATTTAAAACACTTATATACAGTAATCAAGGACAGAAGTTGTTTATAAAAATCAAAGGATATGGTAGGAACATATGAAATGCACACTAGGTAATCCAGTATAACATATCAACATTGGCAGTAAACATGGCATACATTCAACATGAGGTACCCAAGGTTCCAATGATCCAAGGGAAGTCAATGTGGACAAAGAGAAACAGTGATTGGATGACTGAAAGATGGTGGTCATAGACTGAGATAAGTGACATGATAGGAAGAGTGCGAATGACTAGAGTAGGGGCTGGAGCTAGAACTGGGAGGTGTATGGCATTGATAAGGGCTAAGGTGAGGCCTGGAATTAATGGGAGAAGATTATAGCCAGGGGTGAGGTATCTGTGGAGATGAATTATAGGAAGTGGATTGCCATGTTATGATGGCTGCCTGAGAGGGGAAGGATAGAACTACGAATAAACTAGAACTTATGGAAGCAATTGCATTTTCAGGAAGAGACTTAGGTATAGATGCTTGAAGGATGCTAAAGATACAAGGTTGATCAACCAGGGTCTTCTAAATCGTGTTGCATGATATAGCTAGAGTATAGCTGATAGCAGATCTCCCATGCGGGTGTTGACTTTAGGCACTTTGAGCATAATGAAGTTGTGGCTTCTTAGGGCATAGGTACTAGCTGTGGCCTGTGCAAAGCAGCCTAATATATAGTTTGGAAGCATCTTAGTCAAAACTCTGTATGTCCACACTGCAGCATTTTGTTTCTTCTGAGATGTCGAGATGTCCAACAGACTGCAGCATAGAGAGAGCAATGGTGAGTGCTAAATGGTAGATCTGTTATGAACCTCAGAGCTCTGTGGTATAGTGTATCCAATTTGCTTAGGTAGGAGATAGGCGGTGACTATAAAGGAAATCAGCATAGTCAATTACTGAGAGAAATGTGGCCTGGACCAACCTCATCTTGGAGTCTCTGTTTAAAAGTGCCTTATTCTAAAAATAGACCAAGACTCTGGTGAAGCTTTTTGAGAAGTTCTTCAATGTGAACTGTGTAGTCAAGTTTGCTATCTATCCACACCCCAAATACTTGAATTTTTCTACATAATCAGGGCTTTCACCAGGATAGTGGATAGCTAGGAGATTGTTTAGTGAGGAGGGACTTGTATGGCTTTGGGTGGAGAAAACATTGCTTTTGTTTTCTTTGCATTTAAAGAAGCTTTTTCCATTAGTTGATGTTATAGTATAAAGAATTCGCTTGTTGAACTTCACAAGCTGTAGTAGTGATGGGTTGCTGACAAATAAAACAGTGTCATCTGCAAACAAGTGTACAGTGGCTTTGGTAAGATTTTAATCAATATTATTAATATAAATGGCAAAAAGGATAGGGCCCAGAATAGATCCTTGTGGAACTCCTCTTAGAAGTGGTTTTAATGGAGATAGGTCTCCTTTAGCTTTCACTTGCTGTGTCCTTCCGGTGAGGTAACACCTGAACCATGTAAGGGAGGATGGATCCAAACCTATGGAGTGCAGGGGAAGAAAGTAGCAGTTCATGGTCCACCATATCAAATGCCTTGCTTAGATCAAGGAATACAGCACAAACACTATTCTTTTATCCTGTTCGGTTTGCCAATCGTTTGTAACTTTAGCCAGTGCAGAAATAGTACTATGCTTAGATCTAAACCTGGATTGTGCTGGATTTAAAAGATTCAATTCTTCAAGATATTCTCTTAATTGGATGCTCACTAGTTTTCTAGCAGCTTAGATAGCACTTGAAAGATAGAGATTGGCCTATAGTTGTTAAGGTCCATGGGGTCCCCTGATTTCAGTACAGGGAAAACTTGGGCTGTTTTCAGGTTGCAGGAATAGAACCAGATATTAAAGACAGGTTAAAAGGTGTGTTAAAGGAACTGCAAGTACATGCATTGCAATCTTTAGAAAGTAAGGGTCGAGGTCAGCACCTGCACTTTTTTGATATCCATCTCTAAATTAAATCCTCCACTTGTTTCAACAAAATCGGTTTGAAGGAGAAGGAGGATTCAGCTAACTGAGTTCCTGTGTACTGGGAGCTTAACTGAGCACGTAGCAGATTGGCTGGAGAGGTATCAAATGCAAGGCCAGCAGTTGTAAAATGATTATTGAATGCATCCAGTATTTTCATTCTGTCTGCGATTGTTACATTGTTGTGGTGCATTTGAGCTGGTAGTGTAGAGCTAGGATCTTGTCCTGTTATGCCCTTAATGGTGCTTCAGAACCTGGCAGGATTGTGGTATGAGGAGTCAAGTTCAGCCATGTAGTAGGCAGCCTTAGCATCCCATACTTTCCTAGTTACAGCTATTTCTGGCTTTCTTAAATATCATCCAGTCATTTGGGTTCTTAGTCTTCCTTTCCTTTTCCAAAGCTTATCTCTCTCAAGCAGGGCTGATTAAAGGTCAGGTGAAACCAACGACAAGTTTTGTTTTTAATTCGAACTCTAGTAATTGGTGCATGAGTGTTAAGGGCACCTAGTATTATGCTATTTAACACCTGATGTGCTTTTTCCACAGAGTCTGCTAGGTATAACTCTTGCCATCTTGTAGAGTGATTTAGATCATGAAGATATGCCTCAGTATTGAAAGTTTTCTTGGATCTCCTCAGTAGGAATTTAGCTGGGGATGTTAGTTTGCCAGATGACCTTATTCCAGCAATAAGGCAGTGGTCACTTATATCACTGAACAGCACTCCAGCGTAGTAAAGAGGTGTGGTTTATTCACCAGCATGATGTCAAGTAATGTGCTGTTGCTCAGATTCTTTTGTTGATTCTCGTTGGTTCATTTATAAGTTGTGAAAACCCATATGTATCACAAAATGATATTAAAGATGCGCTGCCTTGGATAGCCAATTTAGGTTTAGATCACCTAGGATTATCGTCTCTTCAGTACCCATCTTGATTAAATTCCCAGGTGGGTTAGAAGCTTATGATCCGCTGAAGGAGCCTGTAGCACCAACTAGCTGAAATGCTGCAGTGTTGGAGAGAGCCACTTTGAGGGATGAGACATTGAATTCTTTGGGCATAGATGTTGCATCTAAGCAAGTTACAGATATATTGGATTTTACATTATAGCAACTCCCCGCTCCTTGTCTGGCGATCCGCTCTGAATATTTGATAATTGGGTAAATTTATGTCTCTGTCTGCTGTGGCGGGTCTGAGCCATGTCTCCAACACCACAAGAAAGTCTGGCAAAGTATGGCAACCCAGGATTGTATCATCGTGAGCTTTTTAGCAGGCTGCAGGCACTGATATGTAAAGCTTAGACCTTTGGTGAGGCTAAATCTGCTGGTGAGGTAATGCACTCTGGAGGTCCTGGGTTAATTTCCACATTTCCAAGCATGATCAGAAAAAAATTAAGAGTTTCATAAGGGCTTCAAGAGATAAAATGAGGAGACTATCTTTGGTCCTCCTTTTCTTATTCAGGGGCCTCTGTTTTAAGCTATGCCAGTCAGGGTTATGGGTTCATGCCAACTCACTAAATAGCAATCTTGTGGTCAGGCATAATGGGGAACTGTATATCCAAAATTGGAGCACCGAGCTATATGTTGATAGAACAGTTTGCGCCACTACATGGAGGTTGCCCTCACTGGTTGGTATTGTGGCATAGGTAGGGCGAGATAAGGATCCGTCCTTCATTAATAATTGTGAAATAGAGATTAGGAAGGTGGGATGCACCTTTCAATGTGACAGTGACAGGGAGGATATCTTTCTCCCAACACCATGCAAAACGGAGCCAAGTGTATCCAAAGGGATCCCCCATTATGAAAGTAAGGTTGATGATTAAATCAAGCTAGGAATCGACAGTGTAGGAGTAGAGAACAGTAAGGAAGGGCTGCTGATTTAGGCAGTACAGCAGTGCAATGAGACAGATTACTGAATAGCGGTCGCTGGGGCGGAATTGTAATTGACGGAAGATGCCTATAAAATAACATCCAAGGAGAGGGAAGGGTGGGTGGGCATAAATTTTGCAGCTTTCCGTACCTTCCTGGCTGTCCTCCGGCTTTCTGGTCCCTGGGAGCGGCTAGGCGGTTGCCGACCACCGCTGGCGGAGCGTAGCCCTCGCTCTCAACGAGGGCTTCCAACAGGGAGCTTTGACTGGGAAGAGACAGAGGATGGCACAGAAGTTAATATTTTGGTAGGAACAAGTGTTTCTGCTGGGCAATCAGACTTAAATTATCACAACAAAAGGCTGTAGGGGGCTGGGCGCCATAGCATCTAGCCCACTTTAAGTTAACAACAAGAGGCTGTAATCACTTATCCACAGTTACACATTACAAAAGCTCAAGGATTTCTCAAGTTCATGAGTACAGCTCTTTAGCAGAATTTAACAAATTGATCTTAACCCAAAACAGCTTTGCAGTGAAAAATCAAGTAATGAAAGTGAATGGAGCAAGGGGACCAGTCGGCTGTGAGGCCATGAGAGTGCTTGCCTTCCGATTAGTCGTGGCTTTCCCGTACCTTCCCTGGCTGTCCCTCCTGGCTTTCTGGTCCCTGGAGACAGTAGACAGTTGCTGACTGCCGCTGGCAGAGGCGTAGCCCGGCTCTCAAACGAGGGCTTCCAACAGGGAGCTTCAACTTCCTGGCTGTCCCTCATGGCTTTCTGGTCCCTGGTCTTTGTCCCTGGCCACTGCATTGGCAGAGTCTTAATGCCAAAACTGACAAATGGATTATTTTAAAGACTTCTCCTGGAGACCCTAGCACTCACCCAATGGAAATTATAAGTGGCTGCATTGAGGCTGGTATAGCCCTTTTGGAATTAGGCCAGTTGCAGGGTAAAAGCCTTAAAGCAAGTACTTCCGAGTAGGAATTCAATATCATTAATTGCGAAGGCTGTTACAGAAATCTATAGTCTTGGAAGCAAAACTTTCCCTTTTCTTCTCTCAGGCTGCTGGTTGTGTCTCTCATTTGCTACATGATATAATGAAGCATTCTTCTCTCTTGCTATTCAGGAAAAGCCAGGATTTGTTTGATTATTACAGAGTTGTGTAGCTGGCCCTCTTCACCTCACAGTGGCCGCCTAATTAGAAGCAGAGCAAGTAGGGCTGTGATAAGGCGATAATAAGAAGTGCTGTTCAAAGAAACTGCTGTATATGCAGTGGACTGCAGAGGCAAATATAGCAGTTTTGTTGTTACAATTTTGGACAGAAAGGACATATTAAGCCAAGGCTTGTCTCCAGGTGTGTCCTGGGGACTGGGAAGTTAAGTGACTTGCTCATGGTTACACAGTATGCAAGTGATGGCTGTGGGATTCAAACCCAGTTCCACATGTTTGCAGTTCAGTGCTCTTAACCACTACGCTATACTGCCTCCCAATCAATGCATATTTGTACATTTTTAGCAAGTCATCTTTAAAATGCCTAACATGAAACTGCATAGTACACATGAAATTCATTATGGTGCCTCACAATACACATTAGAAATCAATACTGAATGGGTGCTGCAGTAGTTCTAGCAGCTGTGACAGCAGGAAGATTGAGTGCAAGATCTAAAAATGAAGAAATGCCAAAGGTTCTCATATACCCATTTCGTCCTTACATGATTGCCATGTGACATCATTGTATTCCTGTACATAAATCATAACACCCAAAAGCTCCTTTTCAGACATAAACTGTATGTGTTCTGTGCTCAAAAGTGATTCGTCAGTGTTGTGCATGATGGATTTTTTCTCAGTAGTTGCTTCAGAGTAATGTAATTGTTGTAGATGCAGTCTGAAAGCAGTGGTTAGTCAGTTTAATATGTCTCAACTCAAGTATTACTCATACTGCTCAGATAAGTCCTTTTGAATAATAATAACAATGATTAACATTTTTTAACCAGGTAAGATAACTGACAAGCTGCTACACTTCAGAAGCTTCATAACTAAATATATATTAATTGTATTTACAGCATAGCTCATTAACAAGTATAATCATCAGTGAACAATATTTCATGTTGTATTTACCATGCAACTCATTAACAAGTACAGTCATCAGTGAACAGTATTTCCGTCAGAAATAATGCTGGAAAATCCTTGAAGTTTCAATATTTCAGTAAAAGTATAAGAAATTCCAGCTCTCTGTGGCAGCTTAAGTAGTTGACAAACACAAATAGTTGGAAAGTTTGGAGGCAAGAAATTGTGTAAGGGTATCTGACATCAGGCAGTAACTAGAAGATAGACCAATATGCCCTGCAAGTATAATGAAAGTTTCAGTAAGTCATTTGTAGATAAAATACCAGTGCATTTGTCTCCATGGACAGTAGATGATGAAGGCAAGTCACCCATTACAGGCTGTTAAGGCACTTCATTTATAAGTGTATTTGTAGGCTGAGTCAGGTTTTGACAAAGGACTTGTAAACATTTTATTGATTGCATTACCTTAATCAAAATGAACAAAAACAGATTAAACTAAGAGCTTTTAAAGTGGTATGAAAACAAGATTTATTCTTACATAAAAAGTAGTCACACCCTCGCCACTGCATCTCCATTCTACACAAGCTAGAGTCTGTGACAGAACTGGCCACCGTATGAGGTGCAGCCTAGAGCACAATTTATACCTTCTGGAGTAATACATTATTTAGTGATACTCAAGCACTATATAGTGAAAGGTGCAGTATGTATAGTAAAGCATGTAACAGTACATAATGAAATGCATATACCACAGACTGAAATACATACATAATTTAATGAAACTTAAACACTATATAATGAAAGATTTAGGCCCCATATTCCAACTGCATATAAAGTGATGCACATATTGGTTTGTGTGTGCTACTTTACACATATCACAAAAGGAGGTTTATAGGAAACTGAGCTAAGGTCCTGCACTAACAGTTTCCAGTATACCCTGGAAAGTGCTGTGCAAACTACTTATTCCCAAAATGACCACCCACTGTATCTGACCAGTGGGTTTTGGAAGACCATTCAAGATGGTCTTCCATAGGAATTTATGCTCCCTGACTTATTTTCAAATTCCTCTGGACCAGACGACTGCTTTCAAGTGGCTTCTTAATGGCACAAGCTCGAGCAAACAAGAAATTCCATCCCAATGTGGCCTGCAAGGTGTTCATCTCCAGTTACCTTCTAGTGACAAGGAAACCATAGGATGGCACCCAATGCTGAATAGCAGTCTCCTGAACAGGCATCATAAGGGGAAAATTAAATTCAGATGGTACTGTAGCTATGGGACAAATCATCCCATCACTAAAACAAGGTTATTGGTTTTGCTCCATGGATCTGAATGATGTGTGTTTCCACATCTTGATGCGAGTCTCCTACCAGGGCTACCTACAGTTCTGGGTGGCAGGTACCCTATCCTAGCTCACAGCTATGCCACCCATCCTCCCCATGGTATCCATGAGTATTCTCCAAGTGATCATCTGCTGCATGTTTTCATCATTCTTTCACAAGGGTCAAGACCAGAGGTGCCAGAAACACTAACTAGATTTCATTTCATTTCATTTTTCCCCACTGTTGGACTGGGATAAGCCCTTTTGTAGTCATAACTGACAAAGATACAAAAGCATGCACATACTACATACAGTGATATTTTAAGTCAATCAGTACAATAGTGATAATAAAGTTTAGGTACATCAAATCATGCAAGTTCATTCAATTTAAAACTTGTGTTACAAAGCTGTTTTGAAACTTCACAAGGAGCTGTGTGGGTTGATATGTGGTGCTTAGTAAGTGTTTATTTCTGGCTTGTATTTGTTTGAATGTTAACCTTCTGTGTATTTGTCATCTTATGTCCTATAACATGTTTTTAAAATGCTAATAAAGCGTATTAAATAAAGAAAAGAATTTACCAACTTCAAAACCTTCTTGAAAAGGAGCACCTACCAGCTTGCAATGTATACTTTTTCTATTTAAAAGCAAGTTGCTTTGAGCTTCTAGTTACATGTTTTGCAGTGACCATTTGGAGTTTGTTTGACAGGTTTTCAGAAATTGCAATCCTTAATGTCCTTTGTGCAAAATATACCATACTCAGTTTGATTTTTTAAGAGGTGGGAGAATTCTCAATTCACTACATAAGGTGCAGTGATGTGTGTTTGAAGCAGGGCCTGTTAAAAAAAAACGGATACTATTCAGCCTTGCAGTAGATTGGCATGAAGGCATCCATTTGGTTAGTAAACAGTGTTGCCCCATAACCCAATACAG
Source organism: Neoceratodus forsteri (assembly GCA_016271365.2). Lineage (NCBI taxonomy): Eukaryota > Metazoa > Chordata > Ceratodontiformes > Ceratodontidae > Neoceratodus > Neoceratodus forsteri. The sequence continues at coordinate 751,622,615 of CM028129.1, forward strand.
GCACCAACAAAGCTCAAGCTCTGATCCAGAGCAACTCTGAGGTACATAAATACTTGTACAGACTGTATATCTTCCGTTTGCTCATGGATGATTAGGTCATTCTCAGCACAGCCAAGCCTCTTGCAGAGGCCAAAGGCATAGTTCTTGTCTTGGTCACATTCAGCAGCAGTCTGTTTCTAGCCAGTAATTCAGACAACTGAACAAACCCCTTGTTACTGATCTGTCTGAATCCTGGATATACTTGTGCATGTGGTGAGAATGACTATATCATCAGTGTACAGAATGGGGCAAGTGGTTGAAACCCTTTTGGAAAATAGTTTACAAACACTGAAAAACGCGAAGGCCCCAGCACAGGAGCCTGTGGGACCCCCGATGAATATGACAGTGGTCAGACAGGGCTGTTCCTATCCCCATTCTCCATGTTATTTTAGAAAGATCATTTTTATTATTTTTTAATTATTTATTCCACAATTGGATTTACAACCTTTGAGTCAAAGACTCATTTACAAAAGGCACCTCATTGCAGGGAGGGTAGACAACAATTGGTGGAGTACAACAATGGAGAACATTACAGGTGAGATACAATAAAGAACACACAAAGCATTCCAGTGACACAGTGGTGTACAAAGGCTTCAATTAGTTACAGTTAGTCTAGTATCATATAAATAATAAGGTATTGCTACAGGTTCTGGGTAGCGATATCTGGGGGTTGCTGGGGAGAAAGCCAGTGTATTGCCACTCATCCCAGTCCAAATGATCCTAGTTTTTCTATAAGCAATGTATGATCTACTGAATCGAAACCCTTGGTCAAGTCCATGAACACTGCTTTGGCATAACCCTCCAAAGGTATCCAGGACTGTGCTCCACAACATGAGCAAGGCCGCTTCTGTGCTAAAATTCTTTTCTGAAACCATGTTGGCACTGGGATAGCAGGTCATTACAAACAACATGCTGCATTTATTTATTGTAAACAAATCTCTCAACCATTTTGGCTATGACAGGTAATAAAGAAATGGGCCTATATTTTGATACATCTAACTTCTCACCAGCTTTGAAGCTGAAACAAGAAAGACTGCTTCCAAACATTAAGTGCACAGAAAGGTTACAAAATGTGGCAAAGGTGTAGACATAGCTGTTACTGAAATTTGTAATAATTTTGGCTAAATAAGATCAGGACCACAACCCTTTGTGGTTTCCAAGCCACTCAAATAGTGATGAACGTCATCTTCAATGACATTTCAAAATATAAATCTAGGCATGTCATACTAAGTGTTGTAGGCTCTCCCAGTTGAGTGGTCAACAAACAATGAAAAGACCCCAGCAATGCCAGATCAAAGGGTACTCACTGAAAACAAAATCACAGGAAGGCACAGCAAAAAGCTAGCACAACAGAATGGAGTTTTGTTACAAAATTTAATTTATTAAATGTGCAAAATTACAAAAATGCACAAAATCCACAAACACAACAATCCCCTTATGTATTTGATGCAAAAGGTGTCTTCCACATTATGTGGAGTCTTGTTAATAGAGGAACCATTGAAGTAGCCAAGATGCCAAGTAATACTGTACAAGGTTCAAATTCAAGTGGACCAATCGGAATGTTAAGAGCATAACAATCTTCTAATACTGAAAACAATTAATTTAAAACAGTATAATATATTCTTATATTTTTGTTTTTGTTTGTTTTTGTTTTTGTTTTGCAGTTAAGAACACTGAAACAGCCAAAGATGGTGTTGGGAATGCATACCTTATAATTGTTACTACTGCTTCTTATTTAGTTTCAGGTGCTATACATATTGCTTTAAGGCACTAATAGAAACATTAGAAAGTTTTGTTTGTTTTATTTTTTATACTTGTAATAAGCCAATGGGAATTTGTTCTTTCACACTTGAAACAAGTACACATATAAACAAAACAAAATACATAACACATTTTAAAAGAAAATACATACTACTATAAAAAGAAAGATATAAAGGCTGAACAGTCAATATTTGTACTAGCAAATTTAAATTGTTTGTTACTATTTAGAATCTGTAAGACTCAAGTTCATGACATCTGAAATATTCTTGTTCCTCAGGCGACCCAGTCATGAGATATTAATCTCATCCAGCAAAGGCTAAATAAATTCAAGGAAAAAGGAAAGAACATACAAATGCATTACAATATAGGTATTACATAGTCCAAACAAACTAAATTCTACAAATCAGTGAAACATCATTTTGCATCATACTGGCAAAAGGAAATAAATGCTGCCCTTCCCTTGTGGGAAGCAATTTGAGGTTAAAGAATTAGATTAATCAAAACTGAGATTTGGGTTCATTATCAAAAATCCAGTTGGAATCACAGCAAAGCAGTTCATGTTCCCATGGGGTCCCAAAGAGGAATGATAATCTCATTCAGATGTAACGACTTCTTCCTACGAAACATCAGGTGACATTTGTAAGGATCTCTTTCTCCACCTTGACACCACGTTGGCAAGAGACAGTCCACACACTCCCCATTAAAGGCATTTTCTTGGCTCGATCTCAGGAGGAAGGGGCACACAAAAACATTTGTATTTTACCAAGAACTGCGGTGGACAATGGCACTGGGGCACCAAATTCACACAGTTCACTCAAAAATGAATGTCCACAAGCAGAACATAGCAAATAGCAGGTTTTAGTCTGACTCACTGGACTGACAGAAACAACACTTGCCCACAGGGGCTGCAAGTGCAGAAACTGGTACAACAAGTCCACGAGATCCATAGTAGTGTTTTACTGCAGTTCATTTGTTCGAGTCCCACCCCTGCTTTAGAGGGTACAAAACAACATTCATATCCATCATGTCAAACTAACCTGGCTGACTTTTGACTGGGTAACAAAAGCACTTGATAGTGGTCGGGCAGTTGATATCCTGTATCTGGACTTGAGCAAGGCTTTTGACTTGGTGCCCTATGGCAGATTAACTAGTAAACTGAGGAACTTGAACGTGGGGTAGAAACTGGTTAAGTGGATTAGTAACTGGTTGAGGGACAAACAACAGAGGGTGGTGGTGGTAGGGAGGAACTCTCAACTCCCAGAGCAGTCATCAGTGGGTCCCACAGGGATTGGTGCTGGGGTCAGTGCTGTTTAACATCTTCATAGCCAATATAATGGATAGGTCAAGAACAAGATCAGTCTATTTACTGATGACACCAAGATAGGTGCAGTGGTGGATGGTGTGAAGGAGGAAAGGATCTCCAAGAAGACTTGGTAAGCCTTGAGCAGTGGTCAGACACCTGGCAGCTGAGTTTTAATGCTAAGAAGTGCAAGGTCATGCACTTCAGAGCCAAGAATCCAGGGCACAGTTATCAGTTGGGAGGGTAAAACTATCCATCTCAAGGAGGAAAAGGATCTGGGGTAATGGTCACAAGAAATATGAACCACTCATCTCAGTGTAGGAAAGCGACAGCCGAGCCAATAGAATGCTGGAGTGCATTGCTAGAGAGTCACCTCTAGGAGGAGGAAGTCATTCTGCCATTGTACAGATCACTGGTGAAGCCATACTTTATGACTGTGTGTAGTTCTTGAACCCCTACTTAAAGAGGGACATTAGGGCTATTAGACGGGGTCCAGTGGAGGGTGACAAAGTTGATCAGAGGTATGGTGGGGAAACCTTATGAGGCTAGGTTGTGTGAGCTTAACATGTACTTACTGGAGGAGAGGAGAAGAGAGAAAGGGTGATATAATCAAAACCTTCAAGTATTTAAATGGTGTTAGTACAGAGGCATGTTTTAATTAAAAGGAAAGGGGATTAGTAGGGGAACAGTCTGATGCTGGTGAGGGTAGGTTCAAGAGAGAAATGAGGAGGCACTACTTCATGGAGAGTGGTAGCAGGATGGAACAGGCTGCCTGAAGTAACAATATCTCTAAAACAGTGGGGAGCTTTAAAGGGGATGGGATAGGGTAAGAGCAAGGTACTAGTCATTGGAAGCTGAGTGGGGTAGGGAAAGCAGCAGGGGTTGAGGTGGATAGTAGTCTGACAGGGAGTGGGGGATGGCAGCAGTTGTCTTGTCTAACTGTGCTACACAATTGAGCAGACGAGTGTCAGTGGCTCAGTAGGCAGCACACTCACCTCTGAGGCCAGGAGATCAGAGGGCTGTGGGTTCCAGTTCCCACATCTGGCGCTTGGTTAATATCCCAGTACTGACACTGTGATGCAGCATGAGAGGGGTGCTGCACTTCTGAGGTGCTGTCTTTTGGATGAGACGTTAAACCAAGGTCCCATCTGCCTGGATTGGTGGTAGTTCAAGTGGATGTTAAAGATCCCATGGCACTTATCGAAAAGAACAGGAATTTCCTGGTGTCCTGGCCAAATTTCCCTCATTCACTAAAAATACCACCAATAGCTTAATCTGATTCAATTTCAGTTGCTTACCATCTGTATCTCCCCCGCCCCGGTCACCCCTGAAAAGGGACTTCTAGGTCCAGTGGTCTTACCAGGTCAACAAATTCAACAAAACAAAACAGATACAATAGACCATTTCGCCTGTATCTGCTGGCATTTCATATGTTAGTATGTATCCCTCTTCTGGGCTATGGACACATCATGCTTACACATCCCAGGAATGAATAACTCCAGGCTCCCCATTACAATGTCCCAAAATTCCAAAGTCTCCCACAGGACAGAGCATGTCCTCGAGGAACTATGCAAATCAGTTTCCCATGGAATCCATCCCAAAATGAGAAAACATTCTCCTCACAATTCAATTAGAAGTGAGTTAGTTCCAACTCTGGGTAGAGGAGGCATCTCTTTTCCAAAACAGCAGGCTCATGACCTTGAAGGCACTATTTGCATGCTTTTAAACAGTCCTCCAAGAATTCATGAAGCAAAACTTGTTCCAAAGGCATGAATTTCCTGAGTGAGTTAGGGCAGAATCCTTGCCATTCCAACAGCTGGGCAGCACTTGAACATTACACAGTCTCACAGGTGTGTGTGTGTGTGGTGGAGTGTCTCCAGAAATGACTTGTGGTTGCTGAAACCATTTCATACAAAATTATTCACCCCTCAGCAGCACAGCATTATAGAAGACCACCGTCACAGCTTAATGCAGTCTCTCTTTAAGCTGACATATGAACTGACAGGGTCAGGGAAGGACTCACCCTTCCTGGGGCTCTCCTCGTCAGCACTGCTCCTACTGTGCCTCGGGCAGAAAACTACTGAACAACTACATTCCATGCCGACATTCCAAAGTGGCTTATGCTGCTGTGAGAGACACCCACTTGGAACCTCTGCCAAGATGATTAACAGGGTCTCGCTAAGGAATCTCAGCAGCTTAATCAGGGCTGCCAGGCATACCTACTTAGCCAACTTACTAAAACTACCAGTGTCCTAGTAACCTAGGGGAACCCAGGTGTTACACACAAAATTCTGAATACGTTCAAAGCAAAGAAGGACATACAAATACATTACAATTGAGCGTCTTTTTATGATGCACCCACATTAGATTAAACAATTCATTTGAAATAGTTCCTCAACACCCCTCAGAACCTATTTTAAATCTCATATTTGAAAATTTTGAAAAAAGTATCCCCTCCTTATTAATGACTCTAATCTGTCAGACATGCTCTCCTTTCTATTACTAGTCACCATTTAAGTAGCCTGGAGGTTCTGCACACTTAAATTTTTGAGGTACCTGTCTACCCACTGGCCTGGTCAGAGTCCACTAATTTTGCCCCATACTGGATAGAAAAGATTAAAATAATTGGCCATGTCCAGTTCTTTTCCCAGTACCCTGTCACCTGCATTTAAAGTTGTTATCCCAGACCTATCTTTAAGTCTAAAACATTGAAGTTTGACCAGACCAATTTAGGGTTTATTCAAGCACCTCATTTGCTGGGTCTGAAAAAAATTGTGACTTACATTGCTTTAGGTCACACTCCTTAACTTTCTGTACTGATTCAGGCATTGAGAATCACCTGTTTTTATGTTTGCTTGTACACACATGTGCAGCAAACATCTTGTTAGAGTAAGTGGGTTTCAGAGGTGTGCCACTGTCAAGTCGAATGCAGCTCAGACTGTAGTGGGCTTGACAGTGATAAACCAATCATCAGCAAGGTTGATCATGACACTGTTCTTTGCTTGCTGGGCAGAAGCTTTGTATAGTTGAAAGGAGCGAGCCATTCTTTCTTATCACAGATTACCTCATTCCCTTTCATCTGCTTGATGCAGCCCAGCAAGCAGCTGAGCGTGTCACAATGCACTCCAAGATCCACCCACCGCAGATGGAGATGCACAAAACAACACCCTCCGATTGACAAGTATCTCACCTACCTACTGATCCTTCCTGTGTCCTACCTATAAAATGAAATACCCTCCCACTGCCAAGTATCCCACCACTTACTGATCCTTCCCCGTGTCCTATCTGTGAAATGAAATAACCCCCACTGCCAAGTATCCCACCACTTCCTGATCCTTCCTGTGCTATCCATGGAATGAAATACCCTCCCACTGCCAAGTATCCCACCATTTCCTGATCCTTCCTGTGTCCTATCCATGAAATGAAATACCCTACCATTGCCAAATATCCCACCACTTCCTGATCCTTCTCTGTGTCCTGTCCATGAAATGAAATACCTCCCACTGCCAAGTAGCCCACCACCTCCTGATCCTTCCCGTGCCCTGGTTTCTGAAAAGAAAATACAGCTCTACTGCCAAATATCCTGCCTATCCTCTGATCCTTCCCCATGCCCCATCCACAAAAAAATACTTTCTGACCGCCAAGTATCCTGTCCTCCTCACAGTCCTTCCCTGTGCTGTGTCTGTGAAGTAAAATACCTCCCACTGTAAAGTTTCCCACCTACCTCCCAGTCCTTCCCATGCCCTGTTGGTAAACCTGTAAAAGAAAAAAATGGTTCTCATGAATAAAGCAGGTGTAATATTTCAAATCCCTCCAAAACATGTTTTCACAGTCACTCCACAAATTGCCTTTTGAATGGGATTTAAAAATCCACTTGTCTTGATGATAAGGTAGGGTGATAAAAAAAATTTGAAAATCTGGGGTTGAACTCTAAAACAACAAAGTTATGAAGTAACATTGAAATTCTGGAGCAGCTTTCTTATAACTTTGCTATTTTCCTCCAAATTTTCAACAGAGCCAGTTTTACCCCACCACATGAACAAGGCAGGTGTAATTTTGCAAATCCCATCTGAAACAGTTTTCACAGTCACTACACAAAATCACCTTTCAGATGGGATTTAAACAATGCACTTGTCTTGACTGTAAGGTGTGGTCATAATAAGACTATGCTGAAAATACTAACATACTAAAATGCCAGCAGAGTAGGCCTTATGGTCTATTGAGTCTGCTTGAGAGTCAGTACCCTTGGTGGACACTGTTGCTGCTCTCCCACCCGCCCCATTGGATCCCCCACCCCCAATCTGGGTTAAAACCTCAAAAAAAAATTATGAAGAAACACTGAAATTCTTCCATGTTTACTCCTAGCTTTGCTATTTTACCAGATTGTGACCCTATATTTTCAACATAGCCATTTTTGTACCCCGTCATGAACATGACATGTCATTTTCAAATCCTGCCTAAAATATCTTTTAACACTCATGACACAAAATAACATTTTGAGCAGGATAGATTAAATTAGACCTGACATGTTCATAAGGTGATGTAATAAAAACACTATGTTAAAAATCTGAGGTCAAAATTGAAAGAAAAAAGTGTGAATGATCATTGACATTGCTTAATATTTACTTATAACTTTGTAATATTTTTGCTTTTAATCTACATTTTCAATGTACTCCTGTTTTTACCCCATAGAATGAACATGGCAGGTGTCATTTTCAAATCCTCCTCCAAAATCTGTTTTTGTAATCATTCCACAAAACAACATTTTGGGTTACATTTCATAAATGACACCTGTCATGTTCATATGCTGGGCAAAAAAATATATAGTATTTTGAAAATCAAGGTCAGTCTACGAAAATGACAGTGTTATGCATGAATGTCTTCATTTCCCATTCATGACAATTTCACTATTATAACTTGTGTTATTAATTTGTTAATTATCGCCCTGCACTATCATTGCCATGCAGCCACAGCAAATACAAGCAAGCAAACACTTGGCATTGACAAATGCTTTTTTGTAGTTCTTTCACATTTCATCCCTTTCCTTCATTCTGGATTGCAATTCACCATTTAACCATGAAACAAAATTCCCTTTAATGCTTTGAGTGGCAAGTGGAGCTAGCCTCAAAAGCTTAAACATAACAGCTAGCGAGAAATCAACTGCCTCCTTTACCTCAGTCACATTTCTGAAAAGATCCCAATCAAACTTAGAAAACTTTTAAGAAACAACTCTGTATCCAAGTTCTGTATGTTCTAGTTTTTATTATGCATGGTTTGGGGGTTATCTTATAGACTTTATACAAACAGGCAATGGGGACTGATCAATATTGCATCTGAAAGGACATCCCACCACTGAATGTCATCTAGTCTGGTTGTTAAAACCAGTCTATTGCAGAATGACTTCCTAACTTCAAATTTAATTGTCTTGGAAAACCAATTTAACGAGAAAGTTCTAAAGACAATGGTTTCTCTTTAGTTTATTTCTAATTTTCTTCTAGTCTGGGAATTTCCCAACTAATGTTGGTATACTCCAACAAAATGCATTCCTTTTCTCCCCAAACCTGTAGTTATTCTAGTGTAAGGTCCACTTTTTGGGGACAGTGGAAACAATACAGGAAAAGGTGTTTTCCTTGAGCTCCACCTAATGTCAGGTTTATGGTAAGGTCATCAATTTTGTCACCCTTACAACCTTTAGTAACTAACTTAATTTAAAAGAATTTTAAAATATACCAAAACTCTACCTACCTTTTTTTTCCTTTAGCCTGTCCTGCCTTAATAGACTGTAACTTTCTACCAGAACATAAGAATCGTACATTGAATGCTTTAGCCATACCATGTTTCACACAAAGCAATCAGATCAAAAGAATAATTTTTACCCAAACATTACATTTGTCAAAATTAGATTGCAGACATCACATGTTTGGATTGAACAGTTGGATTCTTATAGTAATGTTCATGTGAAGACCAAAATGCTTGGAGTTAGGAAAAGTTTGACAACTAGGGCCTCGCTCCAGTTCAATACCATGTGCCAGGATCGACAGCATATATAAAACAGTCTTTCCTTCCTCCAGAGCTCAAACATAAAGTCATTGGTCTGCTGCTAATGCCTGTCGGGGAAAAAAACTGATCAGTGGTAGGGCAGAGCACAGGTTTCTCTTGGCTTGACTATTCAAATTTCTGTTATCTAGGGTACCAATTGCTACTTGAAAAGTCTGATCTCTTTTAATAGCCATATCATCTTTCAGATGGGTCAGTGAGCAGTAGGCACTCTCTAAAACATCTTTTGTATAGCTTTTCACATGAACAAAGCTGGGCTGGGCCCTTCTGTAAAAACTATATCCAAGGGTGGAGGAACAATGGGAGTAAAGAAAACAGCCATCACAGAGGCAACAAGCCTTTGTGTAAAGCAAATCAGTAAACACACAAGGAAAAAAAACGCTATGGTTCTCAAAGAGGTGGCAGGAAGGTTAAGGGAAAAGGATAGCATTCAGGAAATAAAAGGAAACACAGAAGGAGCAGGACAGAGAACTTTATCAGTTAAAGCAGAAAGAGGCTGGGAAGGCAGTCAGAATAGCAAAGGCCCAAACCGAGGAAAGGATAGCCAATTCTGTTAAGAAGGGGATAAGACCTTTATAGGTACATTAGGGAGCAAAGAAAGACCAAAGAAGGGATACTGAGGCTTAATAAAGGTGATGGAATGTGGGTAGAGGGGACAGTGAAAAGCGGGATACTGAATTAATATTTCTGCTCAGTATTCACAAAGGAAGAGGAGGAGGTACCTAAACCAAACAAGAAATACTCTGAAGGCGGGGTCGATACCAGTCCATTTACAGAAGAAAGGGTTCTGAAAGAACTAATAAAATTAAAAGTGGACAAAGCATTGGTGCCTGATGGGATTCACCCAAGAATTCTAAAAGAACTAAGGGTAGAACTAGTGACATCGCTGACTACTCTCTTTAACAAATCATGGGAGGATGGGGTGGTACCTGAGGACTGGAGGAGGGCAGATGTGATTCTCTTCACAAAAGTGGGAGCAGGACAGAGGCAGGAAACTACAGACCAGTTAGTTTGACCTCAGTGGTAGGGAAAATGATGGAACCACTTCTGAAGGAAAGAATTGTTGAGTACCTAGAGGCCAGTGGGGCACAGGACCCAAGGCAGCATGGATTCACGATGGGAAGGTCGTGTCAGATGAATCTAATAGATTCCTTTGATGGGTGACCAAAGTAGTAGACCAGGGAGGGGCTGTGGACATGGCCTACCTAGATTTTACAAGGCATTTGATACAGTCCCACACAAAGATTAATACACAAGTTAGCCAGCCTTGGAGTGGGCCCCAAGGTGGTAGCCTGGATAAAAATTGGCTAGACAACAGGGACGTAAGGGTAGTAGTAAATGGAGTACACAGTGAAGAAAGGAGGGTTACTAGTGGGGTACCGCAGGAGTTCAGTACTAGGACGGTCCTTTTTAATGTCTTTATAAGTGACATTTTTGGGAACTGGAGGAAAAGTATGTCTCTTTGCAGGCGACACAAAGATCTGCAACAGGGTTGATACACAAGATGGAGTGGAAAGGATGAGAAGGGACTTGGCAAGGTTGGAGGAATGGTCAAATGTATGGCAGCTCAGATTCAATGCAAAGAAGTGCAAGGTAATGCACATGGAGACAGAAACCCAGGTGAAGAGTACACAATGGGGTGAAATACTGACAACAGTAAAATGGAAAGGAACCTGGGGTAATTATCAGATGACCTAAAGGTGGGCAAGCAATGTGAGAAGGCAGTAAGGAAAGCTGGGGGATACTGGGATGCATAGGAAGAGGCATCAATAGTAGAAAACAGGAAGTTGTTATCCTCTGTACAGACAGTTGGTGAGACCCCATCTGGAGTACTGTGTGCAGTTCTGGAGACCCCATTTCCACAAAGACATAGAAAGAGTGGAGGCTGTCCAGAGGAGGGAATCCAAAATGGTGCAGGGTCTGCACCAGAAGACATACAAAGAAAGACTAAAGGAGCTTAATATGTATACCCTTGAGGAAAGAAGGAGAGAGGGGACATGATAGAAACTTTCAAGTACCTCAAGGAATCAACAAAGTCCAAGAGGGTAGCATCTTTCAGAAAAGAGATGTGCAAGAACAAGGGGCACAATTTGAAGATAGAGGGGACAGTTCAGAGGTAATGTGAGAAGTATTTTTCATGGAGAGGGTTGTGGATGCTTGGAACAGCCTCCTGAGGAGGTTGTGGAGTCAAGAACAGTGGGGGAATTCAAGAATGCATGGGACAGACATAACTCAGTCCTAGTGGGGGGGTAGGAGGAAGTAAGCGGTTGGTTAACTAGGATCTGCAGCCTATCTGTTAGGTAGGAAAATGGGCAGACTAGGTGGGCCAAGCGGTCCTTATCTGCCGTCAAATTCTAATTTTCTATGTTTCTAAGGTGGTTTTCAGTTCATAAGAACCAGTCTTTGGCATTGACTGTATTCTTTTCTGGCCACTTGCTAGCAGAAGTAAGAAGTAGTGAATCATCTGGATGTTAGGAGAGTACTTCTGTTTTTCAGTTAAAGGACAGAAGTTTTAAGGTATATCAAAAAGCTGTTTGTGTGGCCAGCCAGCATCAAAGAAGGCCATCCATATAAATAGTGTCAAGCATTAGGTACTGTTACATTACATATGTCATCATGCTTGCTCCCTGGATCTGAAGGGATTATTCAACCAGGCACACATGATCCTCTTACTGAAATATATAGGTCTGCTTTTGTACCGACATCTCTCACACACATTCACAGTCCATTACAGCATTGGCCTACCGTGTGCAGAACTGAGCTGGAGCTATTTTCATGGTATGTCCCTGGGGAGACACATAAAGGGTTTGGATTACAGATTACAGTAGGCATAGAAATTAAACACAATGCAAGAAAAAGGGCAGCAGTTGTCAGAAATGGGGGTCACCTTCTTAGTGGAGGGAAGGATCTGGGCATGCTTTAAAGTCCTGAACCTGGCTAAGATGGAAGGAGAATTTTAAAAGGAGGAGGCAAGACCAACTGTAGCAAGGTTGGAGAAATGGAGATTTAGGGTCAAGTACATTGGGACTACCACCTTTGGAGGATTTAAGGATGGAAGAAAATATGGTGTATCTGTAACTCTCAACCTTTTGTCACCAAAATGAGGGACATGGACATTTGGACACTCAAAATAAGGGACTATGAGGGACACAGATCCTCAGAAAGGGGACACAGCCTCACACATGGAGATATAAGATCAGAATACTGTGAAACAGTTCTGTGTACTTGTACAGCGTGTAGGTTTAGTTTTGCATCTTAGTGTATTATAAAATTCTGCTTTAAAGTCTGACTTAAGGTACATTCTCAGTGTTGGCAGCACCTCTTCCATGAGGGATGGATGAGGGACAGAGCGCTTTAAGGGTAGAATGAGGATGTCCCTCATAACCAAGGACAGTGGACAGGAATGAGTGCATCAGCTGGTGAGATGGGAGAAAGATAAATGGAATGGATGGGGGAAGGCGGGGTGGACAGAAGGAGGGTGTGGGGAAGAAAGTAGGTGAATAGTGGAAGGGTCTCAGGATGAAAAGGGAGAAGGTAAGGAGAAAACACAGGAGGTAAAGGACTGGTTAAAGAGCTGCTGCGTCTTAAGGAAAACTGACAAATGTAATATTTAGATACAATTTAGCTTGCATTTCATTTATCTTCCATAGATTTCTCCTCCCATTTTTTATTACAGAGGACATTTGCATGAATACATAATCTTTGTCCTTACAGTTCATCTACTTCTGTAGGTTACTCCCTACTTTAATTTACAATACTCTGTTGTGATACCACAATCTGTTGCCATGAGGGTAACTGTGATGTTACAAGCAGAGCATTATAACCTTACGAGAGAATAAACAACAGGAATAGATGAACTTTTAAGGGACACTGATCCTGTTTTCACTCAAATGACCTCTAATACATGATGGGAAGGAAATACAGACCTAGCATAAAATATAAGCTGAATTGTGTCTACGTATCATGTTTTGTTAATGGTCTCCTGAAGGTGTTGATTGCTCTTTAAAGGCAGGCCCAACCTCAGATGGGTCAGAGATAAAGCCCCAGGTGGAGTACTAGGGTGGTACAGGAGACTGGGGCAGGAAATCAACAGCATAAATGACTATCAGCAAATTAGTAGGGAACTTAAGGTTATTCTGGAGGTTGGAAAATAAGTAATTAACTTTGGCTTTCTTGACAACCTTAGAACTGGCATTTTTGATCTGTTTGTACCATGTTAGGAGCACTGGGGAACAGCAGGCCTTGTGCTGGTACATGATATTGTCCTGGGCTTTTAAGCAAGCAACCAGCTGTGCAGAGATCCAGAAAAGGTGGGACCCATGCACATATGACTTCTGAGGAGGGGCATGAGAGTTCCAGGTCAATATATTTTCCTCTATTTTAGAATTTATTTACTCAGGATGCCCAATCTGAGATCCAACTTATTGTTTCCATTGGGGTCCTGCTTCTATCCATTTCTGCAGCTGGGTGGACTGGAGCACAGAAAGTTATGAAACATGTCCAAGGTCACACAGTGTGTGATTCACTCAAACCACTAGACCACACTGCCTCAATAATATCACTTTGTTAAGGAAGAAGTAGGGGGCAGTGCCCATGTCAGATGGCCCAGAGATAGGAAACCAGTCAATGACCTGGATGTCATCCAGGAGGATGGCAGGGTCAAATAACTTAAATGACTTGCACCAGATATATTGTGGTCTTTTGGCGTAGGTGTCCATACATAGCTGACCATCTGGTGGTCACTAATGGGGTACAGGACCCAAAATGAAAGTTTGGATCATGATTGTGTGGATATGCGGAAGGAATCCAGGAAGTCAGAAGACTACTTTACATATTTGTAACCATAAATCTACTACTGATATTCCTTCTTGTTTACATGGACCACCCAACATCTGCCAGACCTAATTCATCTCCTTTTGGTTGAAAGATAGCATCTTTCTTCCATTCTAGGATTTTGCAAATGCTCAGTGGGTCTTCATGACCCTGAGGCACCCATTGAATGACATGAAGTGGGCAGGACTTTTCTGTGATGGATTCTACGGAATTCAGTTTAGAGGAAATGCATGGCGGTCTCATGTGGCTTTAGTATCAGCAGAAGTGAGCTGGCCTTTTTTTTTTTTTTTTTTTTTTTTTTAGATCTACTCCAAAATTTTTTTTCCAAGAAATCAAGTTATTTACCAAGGATAGCCTAGAAGTGACTTCCTCAAGGTCACATTGAGTGTTCCGTTCTAGTGCGGTCTGAACATGGGATCTCCCAGTTCCCAGTTATGAGTGGGGTGAAGACTGATTTAATTTTGAAAATAGGTTCTTTACTTTGCACTGGAAGAGAAGGTTGCGAATTACTTTCAGATATCAGGGGAACAGATACATTATGAAATAGTAAAGTTTGTAAATAGGTAGCTTTAGTACATGAGTTTCAAAGTCTACTAATAGATAAGCAACCACTGGGATTACCTGAGGCACTGTGCTTTGACCAGGCAGCATCATGATTAAGAAAATGCTCAATTATTACTGTAGGTACCATATGAGGAGATGCAGTGGGCGCAGTTGCCATTAATCACAGATTTTCTGAGCAGGTTGTACTTGTGATAGAGGAGAAAAGGTACTGGAAGTTTACGAGAGAGCAAAACTATGGCCTGGAACAGGGCCAACCAAACTCCAGTCAAGGGAAGAATCTAACATTGATAAAGCCAGGGGGTTTGTTTTTAGGATCTTCTCAGCACAGAGGATAAGGCATGAATGGATGGTTATGCATGAAGAAACAACATAAGTCCATCTATAGGGTGGGTGGTTATCGCAAATCTTTCCACTGCACCCTGTTTCTCAGACATTGTCACATATGTTCAGTTTCCTTTGTACTAGAGAGACAAACAGCAGTTGTAATGAAGAAGTAAATTCTACAAACTAATCCATTAAATGCAAAGCAACCAACACAGTTTTATGGCTTAATAAATAAATCAATTTTCAGTTAAATACTTGTGTATTCTTTTCTTGACTACTTTGTCTTCCAGCCTGCATTTACAGTAGCTCAGTGGATGAGCATGGTGGCACCAGCTACCTCTTGTTCAGATGCTGTGGCTTGGGTCTTTTTCAAGGGGAGTAAGACAGCATAGTTTGCAGTGTTTTTAGCATTATAAAGGTGTGAATAATTACTTGAAATAAATATAGTCAACTAATTCACAAGGAATTTTGCAGTGGGCTGATTTTGTTGAATTCTCAGCTGCAGGTTGGAGTAAGGCCCAATTTTATCAGCATTTCCTAGAGGAACTGCTACAAGGTAGAATGGGCTCATCCCACAATAATATATTATAAAAGTCATTATTTTTGATAAGGCCAATGGAGTATTTTACTCAATGGAGTCACGGGCTGCAAACTGAACTGGTTGTTAGTGAATGGGCTAATCAGTATGTAAATCATGACACAATCTGAAATTAGGATTTTGCAGTAGCAAATGTCAGACTGCCCTTTATTAAAGGAGGGGCACAGAGTCTGGCTGAGTCATATGTCAAATAAATGTGGGTTTATGATTCAACTGTGCCTTTGCCCATGGGACCCATAAAGTTCTAGTATTTAAATAGTGATGCTGAACAAGATTCGCAATAACAAAAGTGACCATCTCATTAAAAACATGAACTGTGTCATTCATAACATAAGCTGAATGGTGACATTTTCAGAAAAATTACAGTATAAACTAGACTTCCATAACACTCTATACCTGCCAGAATCTCAGTGAGGAAGTAATATGTAACCCTAACTGGTATGCCATTTCTATCTGACTGCTCTACCAGATGGGCGGGTTCGGGAGGAATATGTCACATGACACATAGGCTAGGTTTGGCTACTCTACACAGGGCACCCAAGTAACTCCAGACAAAGGAAGCAATAACAGTAATGTCCAATACCAGAAGTGGGATTCTAAAGTGTGACTTTTATTCACATCCAAACAGAATAAACAAAGCATAGATGGACCCCACTGGGCTACACTCCTGGTAATGCAGATTAAAGGAGACCAGAACACATCCTCATCACTTTAGCCCTCAGGCTCTGAAACACACTGGGCACATGGCCTGAACTTGTACACTGCTCTGGGTTTTCTCTGGCTCGGCTCCCTTGCCAGCCACTTGGACACTTTCCTATATCATGGAAACATTTACTGGTGGCTCCTATACCACCAAGAGCACTTCTGCTCCATAAGAAATCTTCCTCATCAATTCCATGTCTGGGTACTTTCCTCAGGCACTGGCCAAGTACCTCAGAGAATGCAACAGGTGTCTCAGAGCAAATCCGTAGAGGTGAATTTGTTACTACTGGATGGGGTCTCCCACTTCGCTCCCATAATTCATACTCTGCCATTTCTCTGGACTGTAACACCTCATGCTTTAAAACACTTTGCTGTGTAGATTCCTTTTAAATGTAATTCACTTTCAGTCTACTGTGTTTTCTTCCCATTAGTGCTGGACTTGAACATACTTATTAAGTGGCTGTGTCTATTACTCTAGACCCCCCACAGAGTTAAGCAGTCCAATCCCCACATCCTCCAAACTGTACTTGGCTGTCTTTTCCTGACCCCACAGTAACAGTCCCTTTAGTTTCATTCTGTTTCAGGTGAAAACACATGGCCCTTTAGCAGGCGACTCACCCTTCGGTTGCTGGTGCCCCACAGGTGTTTCCTCCTCAAGGAATCTCTTCAGAGCTTCTGGTGCCTCAGCACAAACTTAAACAGGCAGCTTCTTTCCTTAGCGGACCAAGGGGTTTGCCCCTGGAAAACAGGCTGATACCTTCCGCCATCCCCACAGGGATGGGGCCCTGAACTCATTGAGGCGGTCTCCACCACTTCAGTTGCAGTTCTTGTGTTCCTCTTCAGGTGTAAACACACACCTAAAACAAAAAGTAGCACTGTGACAGAGCTTAAAGCGCTGAGGCCTGCCCTCAGCAGAGCACATCTGCTGAACTCTACAGAACTCTCACACAGACTGACTTCAAATTCCCAATGTTCTACTCTAACCTCCAACTGCAACATTCCAGTGTGGCTTATGTGGCTGCGACAGTTCTAAAATGGTGTCATCCCTCAGTCTCAGCTGAGACTGAGAACATAATGAGACAGTGTGAAATCCATTTAACTGGGTTTCACAAGCTGCTTTCCCCTGCCTACCACTAGGTCTTACTGGGATTCTAGTAACCCCAGGTAGCAGGGGTTACCTCACCCTGGGCCAGGAAATGACTGTCCATGATCATTATTCACCTGACTTAGGCCATCTCACCCCATATGTTGACTGCGGGAGGTAGCGCTACCTTCTCCCCTACCATGTGCTAGCACAGGCAGGCAACACTAAGGGTCTAGAGGCCTTTGGCTGACATATCAGCCTCTACTGTACCACTAATTATGGGTACCTAGTGGCTGTGGTAGAACTGTCCAGAGCATAGCCCTAATAGATCAGTACTGCCCTATGGCCATTCAGGACCACAGCCTGTCTATCCCCTAGCCCTCTAGGAAAACCTGTCTGCCTCTAACTCAAAATTCCCAAAACAAAACAAACAGGGACCTCCCGACCCTGGACACTATGCAACCACACACAAGAGCTAATACCATACACTATGCATTACTCCCACACTCCCCACAACCATACCTGTGGAAGAAAAAGTTACACACAGTAACAACAACAGTACTTTAAACACTACACTCTAAAGTATTACTGAGGAACTCCGATGAGTTCCTCATCCTCTCTTGTCTTCTCTTCTATCTTCTTCAGGAATACCTGCAAGAAAAAGAAAGGCAACCCACACTCCTAATCTGCATACACAGTCTATCTAAACCCTTACCATCAAAACACTGGAGAATCCAAAAATATATATATATATTTTTTTAGAAAATAGAAAAACAGTATAAACATTAGAAAACAGTAGAAAACAATGACATTATTTACAATACATCATATTTGGGGGATGGAGTGCCCTAAAGTCCTATCTAGTGACCACAGTGCCCAAAGGCAAGCCCATTAAAGAGTCTCTCCTGGCCTGGAGCCGGTGAAGCACAGTTCTATCAGGCCAAAGTCCTGAAGGGAGAGTCTTTGAGGACAGTTCAAACATCTGGAGACTGCTAGTGTAGGGTGTGTACTGCAATGTCATAAGAATAGAAAAGTCTGGACTTACCAGTCCCTTGTAGAAGCAATGGCACCAAACCTGGTCCTCAGCAGAAGACTCTCCTGGCAGTTCTTCCCGATACAGCTAGGCCGACATCTTCGAGAAATGACAGGAGGGCACATCTGGAAACTGCTGGATTGATGTCATCTCTGGAGATGGAACCTTGGAACAGGAACAAAAGGAAAACAGCTGGTCTGAAGTCATCCGATCCCAGGCGATGAATCAGGATACAGCTGGGCTGGTGTCTCTCTGGATCTGAAGTCATCTGGTGGGCCAGTCAATGGATTCTGGAAAGTCAGTACACTGTAGAACTGATGAATGTGGGGCACCTGAGTCCTGGGCGTCCAGACTGGCGAAACAACATAGGTACTGCAATGGCTGGAGTGGCAGCACTACCACCACTGCTCTGCTTTCCATTTGGTAGGCATGGGCACATTCGCAGGAAGGTCTTTGCATTGTGGCCAGTAGCATAACGGGTCAGGTGCTTGAATTATTACCCCATCTGGGAGCTCATAATTCACACTGTGAAAGGTTTCATGTCCTCTCCATCCACAATTCGAACAGTGTCCATTAACAGTGTCCTGCCTCTTTTCCACTGGCTGTATTTGTCATGAAACATTCTGTTCTTAACATGCTTGTTTGCACCAGGATGCAGACACTTCATTGCTCCTTTCCAAATCCAGGACTTCCTGCTTTGTTCAGTCTCTCCCAGACTCTCCGAGGAAAGGTAGGAAAGGACATCCCATAGATTTAATTCACTTTCCTACGAACCAGTCTTTCCTCTTTACTAGCTTTGGTCAACCTGAGACCTCTGGCCTGGCTTGGGGCAGTCAGTCCTGGTTCTGCCAGCCACGCATTGTTAACGACACAGAAAAATGGATCCCTGACTTCTTCTTGCACAGCCAGAGCAGTGGAATCATCACTCTTCCATGAGTTCCTCTGAGAAGAGCTTGAGGCTGTGTACCAGTTCCTTTTCACAAGGCCACATAGGTTCCCTCTTCTTCTTCCTCACTGAGAATCTGTGCCCAGGGTGAGCAGTTTTCCTCACTCCTGAGACTGTCCACTCTTCGCTAGGCGGAGGTCAAAACCTCCCATTTAAAGGCCTCCCTCATCTCGTCTTCACCTATGAGACTTGGGCTAGGCTCCTCTCTCCAAGGGTCTACTGATGCTCTTCCTGAGATGTCTCTCTGTGACTCAGACTCTGAAACATCAGCACATTGTTCTGTCTGTAAATCTGCACCCTCTTGCTTTGTGCCACACTCTGAGGGGCCTTCTGCCAACTGCAGATTCTTGAACTTTGTCCATGTGGGAGCCAAACGAATCTTGAGCGCTTTAAACAAATCATATTTCTAGGCACCCAGAACAGTGAGGTACCTATGAAGACGTCCCTTCCAGCATTTAAGCATATCAAACATACTGCGACTGGATATCCAGGAATCGCCACATGAAGGGGCAGTCATCCCCATAGTAACATCTCTCAATGTCCCTTAACTTGTTAACTTCTACTGCTATCACAGCCCAGGCATGATCCGGGTAGCGGGCTGGTCCTGAAGCCATGACTGCAGAGAAAAACAAACAACGCTCACTGTTATTTCAAGTCCCACATCACTGGACACTTTCTTTCTCTTTCAAAATGGCTCCTCTGCTGCTGTGTTTACATTACTACCCCACCCTGTAATGGTGGTGGCAGCACTCCTACATATCAACATTCTGTAAGTGGGTCAAGCCACTGCATCTGATTACACACTCTGCTGATAACTTTGCTCAAACTGCACAAACTTAAACTGTTCTTTTGCTAGCACATTTATATGATTTATCACGGAATTTTTACTCACTAAAGAAATTGTTCTAGCTGACAGTCCCTTAAAGCCTCAGTATTTTATAGCACAGGATTGCCTGTAATTCTTGCTGCATATCTGATACAACTCACAGTCTCTCTCATGGCTTTGAAACTTATACTGATGCTGAACCTATAATTATACTCAGATCGATGGCTTAAAATGCTTGCTTTTGCTGGTAAAACTTAACACAATCCTTCTTGCAAACGATTACACTGCTACACACAGATTCAGCTGGCTTTTGGTAAAATCACTTAGTTTGAGCAATTATTTGGTTATTACTCACTGTTATCAGTAGCTGTTTGCTGCAATGGAAAACGACCTGCAGCCAGTCTTGGAGGCCTCTGGAAAGAAGTGGGTTGACAGTCCTGCCGATTGTCCCTCTGAACACCACACTCACAGTCCAGTCAATCGAGATGCGGGTTGAGCCCAAATTCAAACAGAAAAATCAGTTTTGAACTTTTACAGCGCTTTCAGTCACATGATGCTCCTCCTTGTAAGCCAGTTCACACTCACTCCTCTCCCTCTCAAATGATGTGCAGTCACTCTAGAGCTGGCTTGGGGCGGGACTGATTGCAGTCTCACCAATCACTTAGACACCATGCCAAATTAGCCTATTTTCCTCTCGTGCTCTTCTCCTCACGGCGTCGTCGAGCAGGCAAATTTAAACTGCAAACCACACTTTTTTTCAACTGAAGCTCCTCAGCGGAGCACCACTTCAATCATCCTTCATTGCCATTAAGTACAACCAGTCTCTCAGTTCACAAGAAAGCACTCCAATGTCTAGGGCACAATTTTCCTTTGCTACCCACAGTTCTCCACATTTCTTTTGTCACAAACACCTCAAAAGCTGGAAAACACTGCAACCTGATGCAGGACAAGGCATACACTCTCAGGCTCCACTACTCCCCGCAAACAATCAGCATTTAATAGCAGCACATGGATAACAGCACACAGCAGCACACTAGCCAACACTGCCCCAGCCCCTGGGCTACCCACTGCCAGACAGCCAAAATGCCAGCGTCTGTCCGGCGACCTCTCCCACATTCCTCCCTAAATTCCAAACCCAAATCCCCAGCGGTGCCTCCATTTTGTAACCCCTAATTGGTGTGCCATTTCTGTCTGACAGCTCTACCAGGTGGGCTGGGTTGAGGGAGAATATGTCCTTGGCACATAAGCTAGGTCTGGCTACTCTGCACAGGGGCACCAAGTAACTCTGGACAAAGGAAGCAATAACAGTCATGTCCAATACCAGAAGTGGATTCTAAAGTGTGGCTTTTATTCACATCCAAACAGAATAAACAAAGCATAGATGGACTCCCATGGGGCTACACTCCTGGTAATGCAGATTAAAGGAGACCAGAACACATCCTCATCACTTTAGCCCTCAGGCTCTGAAACACACTGGGCTCACGGCCTGAACTGTACACTGCTCTGGGTTTCCCTGGCTCAGCTCCCTTGCCAGCCACTTGGACACTTTCCATATATCATGGAAACATTTACTGGTGGCTCTCTATACCACCTAAGAGCACTTCTGCTCCATAAGAGAATTTCCTCATCAATCCCACATCTGGGTATTTTCCTCAGGCACTGGCCAAGTACTTGAGAGAAAGCAACAGGTGTCTCGAGCAAATCCGTAGAGGTTAATTTGGTTACTACTGATGTGGTCTCCCACCTCTCGCCCCATAATTCATACTCGGCCATTTCTCTGGACTGTAACACCTCATACTTTAAAACACTTTGCTGTATAGATTCCTTTTAAATGTAATTCACATTCAGTCTACTGTCTTTTCTTCCATTTTACTAGACATGAATATACTTATTAAGTGGCTTTGTCCATTACTCTAGACCCCCCACAGAGTTAAGCAGTCCAGTCCCACATCCTCCAAACTGTACTTGGCTGTCTTTTCCTGACCCACAGTAACAGTCCCTTTAGTTTCATTCTGTTTCAGGTGAAAACACATGGCCCTTTAGCAGAGCGAACTCACCCTTCGGCTGTAGGTGCCCCACAGGCATTTCTCCTCAAGGAATCTCTTCCAGAGCTTCTGGTGCCTCAGCACAAACTAAAATGGGCAGTTTCTTTCCTTAGCGGACCAAGGGGTTTGCCCCTGGAAAACAGGCTGATACCTTCCCCATGGGGCCTGAACCATTGAGAGTGGTCTCCACCACTTCAATTGCAGTTCTTGTGTTCCTCTTCAGGTGGAAACACACACTAAAACAAAAGTAGCTCTGTAACAGGGCTTAAAGCTCTGAGGCCCTGCCCTCAGCAGACACCTCTGCTGAACTCTACAGAACTCTCACACAGACTGACTTCAAATTCCCCAGCTTCTACTCTAACCTCCAACTGCAACATTCCAGTGTGGCTTATGTAGCTGCGACAGTTCTGAAATAATGTCATCCCTTAGTCTCAGCTGAGACAGAGAACAGAGTGAGACAGTGTGAAATCCATTTAACTGGAGTTTCACAAGCTGCCTTCCTCCTACCACTAGGTCTTACTGGGATTCTAGTAACCCGTAACAGGGGGTTACAAATACATGTTACTAAATATTGAGTGAATGGACTCCCATGTCTGTTAATTCTGCTTACTGGTGCTTTAACTAGGGATGAGTAATCAATTTCAGGAAAACCCAATTTCTTCCCTCACACATCTACCTGATTTAAATGGTATGAACACATTCAAGCCATGCAAGAAAAACCTGCTTGAATGGTTTGAAATTAAATTCAAACCCTGAACCAGAAATGGATGTTCAAAAAATAAAGCGACATTTAGCACCTCAGAATATTATCTTGCATTGTACATGTCTGCAAGTTTTGTAAATGCTGTACCTTGTGCCATGTTATTTTCTGTATTGTAGATTGTACTGATTATTTTATTCTGTATTGTACTTTGCTTTTGGCATTTTTTGCTTATTGTACTTTTTACTCCCCTTGTAACGCCCATCCCTCCCAGGTTGCACCTAAAATGAGTTCCAGATTACTCTCTCTCTCTCTCTGGTCACCACATGTTAAAATAAATAAATACATGCAAAGTAGTTCAATGTGTGCCCGCAGGCTGGGTCATGTCAACAGCAGAGCTAGCTACCTTGAGCTGGAGCCTCTGAACTGTGCAGACTTGGCTGTGGTATGAGTAAACTAATCAGGAAGAATATAGAAAAACTGCAAATTTATTCATTAAATAGTTTAGTTTTAGTTGACTGGATAGGGTGCACTAGGCATACATTTGCCTGTTTTCAGACACAACCAGCAGCTAACAAGGAAAAGAATTACACACAGCAACAACAATCAATGCAAGATTATACAGGGTTCAAGGACCGTACCACCAAAACAAGGTAGGTTTTGAACAGAACTAGAATAGAATATCATCAGGTACAGCAGGTAGAATGGTATACAATATCAAAGAAGTCACTAATGCGTAGTGCAGTTACATTAAGGGTAGAATACAATTAGCAGTAATGCCAGAGTCATAGAGCGAGCAACATTCTAAGATTGCTCGACAGTAGGTATTTTCTGGTGAAAGCTAATAGGTGAAGAGGAAATGCAATTGAAGAAGTGCATGTATGGAGTAATAAGCTTGGTTGTAGGTTCAGTGACCAAGCAGGAGGAAGATACTACAGAGGTGTATAAGGTTGTGGGCAGTTGCATTGGTAGCTTTAAAGCAGGAGGGTTCAAATTGTGATCTAAAGGGGCTTACAGATGAGTTCTGCTGTACAGACAGGGGTATGCTATTCAGAGTTTGGGAACTACAGAGGAGAAAGCCAGTTCACCATGTTTAGATCTTGATCTAGGAATGGAAAGCAGTTCAGCTACTGAGGATCTTAAAGTGTTGTAGCTGGTATTAGGTACCAGGTAGGAGATAAGAGGGTAGGGTGCTTGATTCTGTATTATACCATGGACACCATTCCCAACAGTAAGATCCATATGTGCAGGGAGATAGGGCCATCCAAGCATACTGTAAAGTTAGCAGTGGTGGATGAGTCAGTTGCACCAAAGGGTGAAGTGGCAGATGTTGCTATAGCCCATACTCCATTTGCACATTATAATGGCAGTGGTGTGGCAAAGACTGGCCTTCAATGAGTTGGGTCAAAGTAGTACTCTTGCTATATTGAGCCATGCAGAGCGGGAGAGTTTGCACTAGCTCTATAAGCGACACCAAGGCTTGCATTTGTAGCCAACAGACAATGGATACATATGAAGCAAAATCCAGGAGGGGTCCAGAGTGACTCCCAGGTACTTGAAAGAGTGACTGTGTCAAGGTAAGACCCACTGTTGCAGCTCACTGAGAAAGGAGTACCTGGATTTTTTAGCTGAGAAGGAGTGCCAAAGAGCATGACCTGGGATTTGGCTTGGTTCATGAGAAGCTTGTTGGGTGTGAGCCATGACAGAACTGCCTTGAGATTAGAGAAGAGGACAGTGTTGATGTATTCTACATCAGTGGCTTTACCGATGAGCACAAGATCATCTGCACAGAGGAGAGGAGTACTATGCTTGAGGCAGTGATGTAGGGAGTTGATATGCAAAGAGAATAGCAGTGGCCCAAGAATCGAGCCCTGAGGGATGACAATGATAATGGGGATGTAATCTAAGAATGAAAGTCCATTTTAATATACTGTGACCTGTTCAAGAAGCAACTGGTGAAACAGGGTAGGGAGTGTTAAGAGATCCCTAGAGAGTGCAGTTTGCTGATGAGAATAGGATGATCCACCATGTCAAAGGCCTTTGTTAAGTCGATGAATGCTGCTCTAGCATATTCTCCTCTGTTGAGTGAGGTGCAGATAGTGTTTGTTTAAGGTAAGTAGTGCAGTGGTAGTTCTGTGACATTTCCAGAAGCTGGGCTGGGCTGGGATGAGCAGGTTGTGGGTGTCCAAATAGGTGTGGAGTTGGTTGGCAACAATTTTCGAGTATTTTGCTGAGCACCAGTAATATTGCTATTGGTCTGTAGTTAGAGTTTTTCCCCTTTTGAAGATAGGAACTATGTTTGCTTTTTTCAGATAGTAGGGACTGTATTAGAACTGAGGAGAGGTTGATAATTCTGGTTAGGGGTGTCAGTTCATCGCCGTGAGTTTGATGAGTTTGGGTTCCATTCCATCTGGACCAGCTGATTTAGATTCTGGAATCATGTTGAGAAGTTTGAATACCTCACTGGGGGTGATCTGTCTAAATTGGAATTGAGGGTATTGCCCTACAGGAGGTGAGGGGTCAAGCCACCTATAGTCGTAGTTGATGCATAGGCTGTAGGTGGTAAGTCAGTGAATTGCTTATTGAAGGTGTTTGAAATAGTGTGGGTATTGTTGCAGTTCACACCTTCTATTCCAAAATTAGGAGTCATAGAGGATTGTAGTGACCAAGGGCCTGGTTGAGAAGGCTTCAGTACTGGTGGGGGTTATGTGCAGGTTGCCACCTTTGTATGGTAATAGGCACTTTTACTTTGCTGAATAACCGCTTGCACTTTTACCTAAAGACTCTGTAAGAGGACCAGTCTGCTTGGGACTTAGAGTCTTTGAATGAGGCCACCATTTCTCCTTTTCTTTCAGAGTGCATTTGTTTTGGGTTTTTTTTTTGTCCATGGACTCACTTGGAAGTGAGTGGTAAGTGTTTGTCCTGGAGATTAAGGAAGGTTGTATTGAGATGTAAGACAGCTATGTATACATTAGAGGCAGTCCAGATGACATACCAATCTCAGTTGGAAGCTTGGTTTTGAATAGTGAGTGGTCAAGGCTAGAATATTTGCAGAACTGGATAATGTGTGGTGGTTGTTAAGCACTTTGGCCCATCAAACACAGTAAACTGGTGAATGGTTGTTTAAAGAATCTGGGAGGACACCAGAGCATATTATTTTTCGGGATCAGGGACAAGAATTCAGTCTATGAGAGTTGATGTGTTGGCATTATTGGAGAGTCTGGTTGGTTGGGTAATGATTTGAGTAAACAGCATCTTGTTTATAGAGTTCAATGAATGAGTTGGCATGGGCTAATAATTAATATTGAAGTCACCCAGGATCACAAATTCTTTATTGTTTACAATTGGTCCAGTTGTGTCTATAAGGCTGGGAAGCCCATTATAGCTGGTGATTGGTGGTTGGTGGCAGGTAGACACAGAGAACGTGGAGTTTTTGCAGTCACCTAGGGTAAGATTCCGTGACACAGTTCAGATGCATTGGTTTTAGCCTGTGTGGGAGACTTAGGGAGGAGAGGTTTAGGTGTGTTTATAGTACATCATGGTACCACCTCCCTTTTGGAGGATGCCTTATCATACCTGATGAGGCTGCAGCCCACTATTTTGCACAAGGTGTCAGGTACAGATGGATTTAGCAGGTCACCAAGATACAAAGGATGTCCTATTGGTATTGGGGTCCATACTGAGAGCTCATAAAATTGCAGAGCAGACTCCCAATACTAATATGAGCAATTTTAAGCCCCTTCATATCCTTCCACAGAGGGTAGGAAGAGGGTGGGGGGAGGGCAGCGATGCTGGTCCTGGATTGGCTTCTATGTCACCAGCTGAAATTAGAATCAGGTGCAGCCAAACAATGAGGGTGATGAGTTTCTGCCATTTTAAATGTTTACATACCGTAGAGAGGGTCACTGTTGTATTATATGGTATGCATAAGAGGGACCCATACCTTTGGGGCAGGGAGGCCTAGGGCGAGATGAGAACATAGGGCATGAATTAGTGTATTGGAGATGCTAAAGCCTGTCAGATTAGGTAAGTTTAATGTACAGTATTTAGGTATTGAGTGGTGCCTATGAAGAGATATGCTGCAACAAGGTTGAGCAGAGAGGCAAGGACAGTCCTTTGGGTAAAGGGGCTGGTGTGCGGCCAGTTGAGAGGGGTTAGGGTTATGTGAAAGGTATGGGTGAAGGGTAGTCAAGCCGAGGGAGTGGAGACTAGAGAGGAGGATGTGGGCTCTGGATTGGGTTCTATATCCTACACCAGCAGGTACAAGTAAGCAAGAAGGGCATAAACTGCACATTTTGGGTAGGTTCTTAAAAAATGACTTTTATAATACTTTCACACATAATGTGTAATCAAATAGCAATGCTTTAAGATTAATGGTTGTAGATTATTGGTGGATTTAAGGGGAACTACTATGGTATTAGATAGGAGAAGTCCTTGAGGTATGATAATTCATCCCTGTTGATCAGGTCAAAGGGCACTGTGTCTGTAATAATTAGTGAGGCAGTCAGGACTGTGAGGAGCTTGACTAGTAGGTAATGCCAATCCATGAAGTACGTATGGAATAGTAGTGGTAAGCCCTAGTACTGAGGAAGAGAGTTTCTTTGTGGAAGCTATTACTGTACCAAGGTGTTAATGCAGGCAAGGAAGTTCCCAGCAGTGACTAACATATCCTATTCAATGTGAGGGAAATAGCCAGTCTGTGTTCAGTAGTTATACTTAACTCAGATTGAGGCTCTTTCAAGCAGGCAAGAATTGAGTATTTTTAGCACAAGAACTCTAAAGAAATCAGGCTTAATTCATCTAAAGAAATCAGGCTTAATTCATCAAACAGGTATTACATGACAGTGGGTTGCTGACTAATAATGAGATACATGCACAGCTAAAACAATGGAGGCAGTATTACACCCAGTCCTAAAGTAACAGTAAATTTTGAATGAATTCCCTTAGCTGCAGCTGTAGAGCCCTGGTACTGAGTGTGATGTAGACAGCCAGTTCTGAGTGCTGTATCATTTCTTTTAATATAAAATGTATTACTGAATGTCTCCTGCTGAAAAGCAAATGCTCTAGGAGTGACCTCACTCATCCCCCACCCCAGATTTCAGCTGAGATGGAAGCCATGAGAAATGCTGACAGCATGTGAGTTCACACACACTCAGTTTTTAGAGACAGTGTGTTACATGTAAGACTTTAATCAGGATCCTGTTTCTCTGAGTTAATTACAGACTTGTTTAAGTTAATTTTGTTAAGAGAGAAATCATAAAGAAGGTTGATGACTTGGAGAGGAACCTAAGTTGTTACACAGGGGTGCGAAGTTGTAAATGTCCCTGTGAAGCCTGTGTGAGGAAGGATATAGCATGGGATCAAATGAAGTTTCATTTGAAGGCCAGAATTATGCTGAAGTTGCAGAATGTAATACTTTTGCATAAAATATATATTTTCATATATCCTGACAGGGAGGAGCTAGGTGACCTCCTGAAAGAGGTGTGTAAAAAGCCAGCTTTTAATTTAGTCTGTTTTACTTCACAGAGACACATCTTTACCTAGACCTGAAAAAGACACATCTTTGGAGCACTTTAAGCAAGTATTCAGAGACTAAGTACTGTAGTAGGAATTGCACTGTTTAAAACCTTGTTCTTTTAATAGATTTGTATGTTTTGTGATATAACAGTTCTGTATTGTTGTGTTTTACATATTCTTATCTATTATAGTAAAATTCTTTTAGAACTTACTTGGTCTGTCTTTGACTTCTTTTTATTTGTAAGAAAAGTACATGGTTATAGCAGACAATAGACATAAGCTTGAATGGTGATACCAAACTGGAAGAAAGCGTTTTAAATCTGAGGTCTTTATTAAAGTTTTAAAGGGTTCATCTCTGTATACCTGGTTAGGTGCCTGTAGGCAAAGATATCTGGCCTCCGAAGACAGATATATCTGAGCCTGTGCATTGGGTATGCTAGCAAGTGGTTAACAGTTTGAATCCTCCAGAACTTGAGACCAAAGGTTGTTCTGAATTCACAAAACAGATAAGAGGTTACCTTGTCTGTTACACTGTTCAAGACTGCGCTCAGAGGTTGGCACTTTGAGAGTAGATGGCCTGACCTGCTGAGTGGGTTTGTGACACTGAGCACAATCAGTTTTAGTTAGCCAATTGGTAAGGTGGCTGAAAATGGTGCGGATGCCATGAGATTCATGGTCCTGTACTCTGTTTATGAATACCTGGGCTAATACAGGAGGTTCCTGAGGCAGGGAGGGTGACTTCCACTGAACCCTCACAGACCTTGTGGCATGGGAAGTTCTCTGGAGGAATCAGGGCAAGCTGGGCTGATGCAGCAGGGTTCCTGAAGTGGAGGCAGCTTCCAACTGAGCCCTCGCACCCTTGTGGACGGGTGGTTCTCTGGAGGAATCGGGGGCAAGCTAGGCTAATGTCAGCAAGGTTCCTGAGGTGGGAAGGTGACTTCCAACTGAGCCCTCTTGTCCCTTGTGGAGTGGATGGTTCTCTGGAGGATCAGGGGCAAGCTAGGCTAATGCAGAATGGTTCCTGAGGTGGGATGGGTGGCTGCCAACTGAGATCTGACAACCCTTGTGGAGTGAGCAGTTCTCTGGAGGAATCGGGGGCCAGCTGGTCTAATGCAACAGGGTTTCTGAAGTGGGAGGGTGGCTTCCAACTGAGCCTTCATGACCACCATGCAGTGGGCTGTTCTATATGAGCAGTACTACCACTTTTAAGAGCTACGGTATATTTACTATTCCTTCATTGGGACGAAATATTTTTCAGGCCTTTACTGGTGAGTATGAGAATGATGTGTATCTTAAGATAAGAAATGTAGCAGTGGTATTCCACTGCAATATTTATTTTATTTAGGCACATTGTTGTGCCATTTTCAGTGGTATGCTCCTCACCCCAGTAAATGCTGCTGTTGGGCAGAGGTGAGGAGGAGTTTTGGGTTAGTTATCAATGTTTAGGGTTCTCTATGTTAAAATATCACACATCTCAGCTGCCTAATGCCACTTGCAAGTTCTGGTGTGAATGTTATGGAAAGTGGCCCTCCCTCAGCATACCTTGACCCAGCTGTCCAGCTCTGTGGCTCTTCAGAACAGCCAGGATCAAATAGGGAAGTGCACAGAGCTAGTATGTGGTGTGGTGGTAGGTAAGTGTCTTAGGGTCTTCATGGCCCCCATTTAAAGGCAAACTGCTGTAAGTGTAACTGAGTGCATATATTTATTGTGAATTGAACGCCTATATGCTCTTCTTTCCACAAATTGTATGAACTGAATGAGTTCTTTCCAGTGCAAGGAGTACTGGCTAAGTGTTGTTATTCAGTTGTTAATGGCTGTTGTTGATTTTTCACACAGTTGTCTTGCCACAAAATGGAAAAGCATGAACTGGAAATTATAAATACTGTATGCCCACCCTATCTGCCATGAAAGCCCAAGTACTGGGCTGAAAGAGGCACAGAAAATGTTACAGGCAGTAGTAAATCAGATTAAAAACAAAACAAAACAAGAATGACCCAAACAGGCAGCAAAAGATGTGGGAGGAGGGAGTAAGAATGACCTGGAAAAGAGCACAAACATGGAATCAAAATTTCCTTGAGGCAGATACCTTGCCAGTCACTGTTGGAATCCCTCAGTCACCTAATTTGCATTGTTTGCAGTGCTGCTGTGTAGCACAACAGATTTATTAATGAACATGAATCAGGTGAACAGGGTTCTAATCTTGGCATGATTGGTAACATTTTCAAACATCTAACAGGATATTTTTAGCCCTAATTTAATTACATTGGTGTGCTGGGGTGACATGAAGCTAGAATACTAAAGCTACAGATGTGGGAGTTTGCTATGCAAATATATATGTGCAGTGGAAAGTACTGCCTCAGAGGCAACTTTGATTGAATATTTATGCCTCTTTTAAAGAAATAAGAAGTACATGAAGAAGCATCTACCACGTGATGTGCCATTTCCCATTAGTACATAGAACCATGCAGAGGTAGATTATAGTAGTCCTTCAGTTTTAGAGACATCTGACAGCCAAAGCCAAGGCACTTAATTTGAGTCCCAACGGTATCAGCAGCAGCTCAGCTGAATGACATGCTGAATCAGTAGAACTATCAGTGACTACATGAACCTCCAAAGAAAACATTAATCAAGGGCAATAAGACATTGTGAAGAGATTAGGTCTGAGGAGACTCACTGAGCACCACTAAGATCAGTGAATGCACCTTCTTTCTGGAATAATGTAGCCATGTGTTGTCTGTTAAAAGGTGACCCATTGCACTGAGCAAACTTACACATGCTACAGAATAGGCTGTGGGATATATCTAAGGTTTATAAACTTGCCTTTTAAAACTATTTTCTTCATTGGTAATCATTAAGCATTGAGGAATTACATATTTCCACAGCAGGTAACAACAGTACCAGTTGCTCTTCAGACTGCACACTCACACCTCTGGGGCTGGAAGATTGGAAGGTCATGGGTTCTTGTCCACACAGGAACCTGGGTTAATACCCAGTGCAGACACTGCAATGCATCACTAAGGCCGTGGGTGCTCCACTGTTGAGGTACTGTACTTCAGATGACAGGGGATGTGTACCATTCCTGTATGAATATTGTAAAAGTTACTATAATGATTCAGTATGTAAATGGCTGTATTACATTTAGTAAATGTCTTTAGTAAAACAGAAAAATACTTTTAAATTGTCATGTGCTGGTATCCATTTTGGGGACAGGAAGGATGCTGTGATGGCGTAACTACTTCACCATCACAAACAGTGTGCAATAGAGCAAGTTAAACAAACTGCTCCTTCAAACAGAGATCTTGTCAAATCATGATGAAAAAAATAGTGATTTCTCTTGTTAAACTACACCAAACATTAAACTCAGGGTCTTCTTAACAATGTAACAGGATCCCTGTCAACACAGTCCAACTGTTCTCACCTGCTGCAGTCAACACTGTTAAGACTGGTGAGGCAGTGACATTATCACAGCACCCTTCCTGTTCACAAAATGGATGCTTCCATGTCCCCATTTGAAATTTATTTTCATTGTTTCACAAAAGCCATTTGCCAACTGTATCCTTTCCAACCAGTTTCTACTCAACTATAGTAACTGTTGAAATAATCATATAGGAATCCATACATATTCCCTTTTGACTGAGGTAATTTCTGCCCATCTCTGGCAGCTGTTCAGATAGAAGTTAAAGATCAGATGGCACTTACTTTAAGAGATGGAATTGTTCCGGTGTCCTGGAAAATTTTCCCTATATCAAAAAAAACAGGTCCATGACTCACCTCCCCCGCCCCAGGATGTATCTGAAACAAAATACCATATCACTTTAAATGGAAGCACCAAACTTATGTACAGGAAGGACTATAAATGCAACTACCTTGCCAGTTTTATGATTTGCTGTTTTGTAATTTAGCTTGTAGACTATTCTGAAAAATAAGAAAAGCTTTTCAAAAAGCAAAAAATTACAATTTCATGAAGTTCCTATCTCAGATCCAGACAAGAGAATGGACTGAAATTTTAGTTTTGTAGATCCTGCAACTATTTACAAACCTTAACAACTTTAGCCTTATGTCTGTATAGCAATGAGCAAAATCAGTGTTTTATGTAGAAGTTACCAGCAAAAGCTAACCTTGGGAGTGTGGTTATGTTGTGAAGTCATGCTGCTGCTGAAAAAGGAAGTGGGGCCACATCAGCCTACAAAGGCAGGGCATAATAAAAGTTGCATTGAATCAGCTGGGAGTTGAAGATACTGCATGTACTGGGGAAGGATGGTGTGCCTAAGGTATATGTACGTCTGTTTAACTCACTGATCCACTGGGTTCAAACTATATATCATGGAAACCAATGATTTTCTCCTTATATTTTCTGAACTAGTTCAGGTAAGAAAATGGGAGATGGGTTGGGAACTTCGTAACTTGGCAGTTACAGACTTTCAGTTTGCTAGTTCCTGGGCCATATATTAGCATTATTAGTCTGATCAACTTTGGGAGGTAGGGTGGGTTAAGTAACACATACATGAAACCTGACAAATGGAACATTTGAAATGTAGCCCCTAATAAGGAACCAACTGAAGTCTTCTTCAGATTGTCCCCAGTGTGCTCAGCTGGATGAGTTACCTTGCCTGCTTGCACTTGTGATGGGAGATGCCTCCTCTGTCATTCATTCAAGTGTTTTTATAAATGACACATTTGGTCACTATGTATCTGACTTGCACAGCCAACACATTAGAATTACGTGGTTGATCGATGTTTGAATACTGGTGAACACTCAGACTTTATGTTGTCATTGGCTTGGAGTAGCCAGCAGACTTCTTGTGGGCATTCTAGTGAAGGTCTGCAGTAAAAATTTAGAAGATTACCGTTAAATGATGGATTACCTTTGTGGTGCCACCGCCCAGTACTCCTGATAAGGCCAAATATGCATTAAGCTTTCAATGTATGCATGGGCAGCAGAATCTGGATGCTGCTGTGTAATCCAGTGCAGGAAATGAAGGACAGAAACATACAGTAGTCAGCCTGTAACCAGTGAGCTGAAGTACAGTTTCCTGCACAAATCAGTGCACCAGCAGCATTGAGGATAATCAGCATTAAATTCCCTTACAGGCAGTGGGTGATGCTGTATTAATTTTGTCATACAAAATCTGCATACCCGTAATGCTTTTCACTGGGGTTTTAGCTTTGGAATGAATGCATGTGGCTTGAAGAGATTTATAAATACCAAAAGAAAACCAGGGAGTTTTTGTGTTCTTATATTGTTTATGCATTGCACATACTGCTCTTCTTTGAAACTAACTTCTGTTATGCAGTTTTTTCAGGTATGTTACTTCTGACAGTAATGAGTGTTACATAAATCCATTTATTTGTAGCAGACAGGTCATTATGCTGAAGTATTGAGTGCATTGTGTGCATCATTGTTTTGGTCTCCTATGGGCTGGCAATGAATAAACAATATTGTTGATTTATATTGTTCTTTTCTGGGTTACTGTGGAGGAAGTTGTCACTTTATGTGGTCTTCTGGCAATGAGGCAAAGAAAAGTTTCATTTATGTGGTGCTTTTATAAACTATATCCTAAAGTGTTTTCAAACTGTTTGTTTCCTCATGATAGCTAACCTTGATGTCACATTTCATTTCAGTGTGGTCCTGCTAAAGCTTGAAATCAGTTTGAAGTCTCTTAGTCCCAGTAATACTTAGATTTTATTCTTGACAGTACTGTTCCTATTCTTTGATTGTTTCATATTCAGGTTCTCCCCCACCCCAAAAAAAAAAAAAACAAATTTTTAAGGCTGCTTGGTGTAGCCAGCAGACTTCTTGTGAGCACTCAGAGAAGGTCTGCAGGAAGGAAGTAGGAAAATTACCCAGTCAGTGAGAGACTACCTTTGTGCCCATACTCAGTGTTACTACTAATGCCAAATTACACATTAAATGCTCTAAATATGCTTGGACAGCAAAATCACGATGCTGATGTGTAATCAGCACTTGAGACGAAGGGCACACACATAGTGAGTCTATAACTGGGAAGGAAAACAGCAGTTTCTGCACAAATCAAAGCACTGGTAGCAGTGTGGTCAGGCATCAAAACTACTAAACATGTTTTAACATAGCAGTACACATCCAGGGAGTATTTTGACCTTGCAAGTGGTCACAAGCAAATGCATGAACAACAGAGCACAGTCAATAGTACAAATTGCAAACAAGGACAATAGGATTGTGTTACATACAGTTAAATATTGCAAAATAATTTATAAAAAGGCTGTAGCTTATAATATGGACAATAGCATTTCTGCAAACAAGGAGATTAGTTTCAGTTACATACAGTAAATCTTAACCTATAAATGGGACAGTAGGTGTGATATGATCAAAGATCTTGACATACATTCTGATATACAACATACTTGGAAGAGACATTAATTCACAAACAAATTTTGACATGACTATTCCCAGTCTTCTTGTTAACTGTTTTACATGGAGGTCCCTGAAGCAGGTTGCTCCTTTTTAGGCTTCCAGCAAAGCTTAGAAACCTACTGTTGTCATGCATGTTGTTTTCTGCATTTTAGGATGATTAATGATCCTTTCAATGTGTGTGGGTCAGCTGTGGTGAGATCTAAGCAGTGATGTGATAAGCAGACTGTAGTACCAGTTCAGAAATGTCATCCCACCAAGAAATTGCTTACCACTGTGATGCTTTGCACCGGGTTTTAGGCTTTAGAATGACTACTACATGTAGTTTGGATCAAATTACAAAAAGCCAAACAAAGGGCAGGCATTAGATTTGCTACTTTGCTTTACTTTGACTTGAGTAGAGCCTCTGATTCAGTATGTCATTGGAGGCTGATGAAGAAAATGATGGAGTGGATTAGGGATGAGTTAAATGGGTAGGAAATTGGTTAAGGAGAGGTAACAAAGGTAGAAACTAAATGTGTATTGACTAGAGACCAGAAAGAAGGGGACATGATTAAAACATATCGTTTCTTGGGGGTAAAGATAGGGAAAACAGTGGGAAATATTTGTAAGAAATAAGGATGCTGTCACAAGGGGTCATGAAGGAGGCTGTTGAAGGTATGGATAAACAAAATATGAGGAAATTCTACTTTATTGAGAGAGAGTTGTGGATCACTGGAACAGACTACCAGCTGAAGTAGTGGGGGCAGAAACCCTTTAGGGATGGGCAGACCTGTCTGCTTGAAATCAGAACTTTCATGGATCTCACAGGATCTGACGAACCTGGGTAGATCAGGACACTGCTGCTCAGTGTTCCAGGTCCACTGCTATATTTTCTATTTAAAACATTTTTGTTTTGAACCAGATAACCCCTCCTGTCTGCATAAACCACCCATGCAATTAATCACAGAAAAGTAGTCTGCCACACGGCCGGTAATGCACCTGCATGAAAGTAAATGCTGCGTGCATGCTTGCTAAGCAAAATGAGGAGAGAGAGAGAGAGAGAGAGTGAAGGAGACAGAGAGCAGGAACAGGCCTCAAACAGTTCACAACTATGTAGGCAGCATGGGAAAACTGGCCAGAAGTTATCGACTGAAAAGAGTGAAAGGTGACTTTTTAATAATTGCATGACATTTTAAAGGATTTAGAATGACACGCTAAGGAACTGCTCAGCACTACCATTCCTGCTGGCTTCAAATGTAAGAGACAAAGTCAGATACTCAAAATGTAAGAATATGTTGGTTGGGAATATGAAACATGGAGATAATCTAGAAAAGTACTGCAGAAATTTGCTGCCGCTGTTTGTGATTTATTTTAATTTTTGTCAGAGTGCAGTATAAATTTCTGTTTTAATGTCTGAGCTAATGACAGTCCTGTCTCTCTTATTCAAGCAGGATGGATGTGGCTATTCTGAGTGAGTAAATGAGGGATATATCCTTCATAATGTGGACACTTGAGAGGCATATTAATTTGTTTCTGTCTGCACTGATTTAAATCTGCTTTTTATTCAGAATCTTTGTGACTGTTTTGTCCATGAATGTACCTTTTTTTTGCTTGTCTGTGTTCATCTGAGCTGCTCCAGCTCTCTTGAGGCTATACGTTGTGTGCCAGTGAGTGCCTTTTCATTTAAAAGGTGGTGTACTTTGTTGTGGCATTGGCAGGAGGGAATGGGAATGGGTGTGTGCACTATGTGAATTGTGGCAGTGTGGGTGCCAGTCAACATATGGGAGAATGCAAGTCTGCACATCCTGGGGCAGTGGGTTATGCTAAGAGCATGTGGAAGGAGAAAGTGTTTAAGCGGACAGGGTGGATGCTGTAGTTAGTGGGGGCAAAGTCCTTCTGAAGGGTTAATGCTAGCAGATGGATGGGAAGAGGTGTTCATACAGGGGCAGGATGACAGCCAGCAGATGAGTTGGGGTAGGGGTTGAATACATGGGCCAGGTTGACTTTAAAATTGTGAATACAAGCGGGGAGGTATATATATATGGGGCAGGGTGGGTGCCTGCTGATGTGAGGGTGGCAGTCCTTATATTTGGACAATGTGGGTGTCCAACAGATGAGAGGGAAGTGGTGTGCAATGCATTGTGGGACAGGGTGGAAGTTTGAGGGACAGGAAGGGAATCTGAGGATGTGAAAATTGCTGGAGTTGAGTGGGTGTCAATAGATAGGATGTGGATCAAGGGAATCAATATACAGAGGTGAGGAGACTCTTAACAGATAGAAGGCTGGGGATTTGCATACTAAGGCAGCACGTGAGCTACAGTTATACAGTACTGTACCTCCAAACAGATGATAATAGAAAGGAGCATTTCTGTATATCCTGTAACCAAAAAAAATTCTGGCCAGAGCTGATAGGGCTGCAGCTGAGGAATATGGGGTAAAAATATTGAAAATTACCAAGTTATGAGCCTGAGTTAGCAAAATGTAATGAAGGGTCATAAATTTATTTTGTAATATATGTTTACACCAAGTTTTCAACATAGCCTGGTCATGACCCTGCCTGAAAAAGAAGGGCAGAGAAAATGTTCAACTCCTGTCCTAAAGGTGATTTCATGTAGGGACTGCAAAATCAGTGTTAGGGATGCAAAAACACATTTTCGACAGGAGTTGAAAATGGCAGCTATCACAGTCATGAGGTGCTGTAAAGAAATGGCTATGTTGAACATTTGGGGTCAAAATATTGAATATCACGAACTTACATGCCTGCATTTGCAAAATTCAACACAGCCTTATAACTTTAAAAAATATTTTTACACCAAATTTAGGTACAGAGTCTTCCTTACTTGACACAGAATTGTTCATATTAGCGCCCTCAGAGGCGAGACTCCTCCCAATAACCTTTTTCCTTTCTGGCTTAACAGCAAGGTCAGGAGAGCACTGGGTTCTCCCCTACCCCATGAAATCCTGTTTTCCCCAGCATCCCCAGAAAAACATAAGGAGGCAACTAGATTCTCCATATAACAATAATTTCTTTCTTTCCACAAAACAGTACTCCTCTTTAAATCTCCAGGGAATCAGGTATCCCAACAGTTCAACAACAATAGCACAGCCTACAGCCTCCCATGACATGCAACACCGTCATGAGGTTCACATCTTCCAGCAGCAGGCAGAATCCACACTTGCATCATTCCTGCATGCAAGGCACCCCAGGTGAATGGGGTTTCAATACTGCAAAGGCAAATTACATTTCTCCTAGTTTGGGCATTCCTGCTAACTTAACACTATATAGTGAATGGGTTTGCACATTACAAAGGCAGCTTGTCACCCTCTTAGCTTGGTCAGATCTGCCAACAAGGCACCAAATAGTAAATGAGTTATGCATATTGCAAAAACAGTGCAGTACAACTGCTATGATGGCCAGTCCTTCTAACAAGGCACTATATACTGAACAGATCTTTGCATATTGCACATTATATACACCTTCTAGACAGGCCAATCCTGATAATAAGGCGTTATATTTTGAATGGATGCTGCTTACTGCAAATTCAGCTTTTCCCCCTTTCCCCCTCCTAGGTTGGTCAGTCTTGCTAACAAGTCACCATGCATTGCTCTGGTTTTGATTAAAAGACTATATATATATATATATCCATATTCATTGCAAAAACTTTGTTAATGCATCAGTTAGGCTGAGAACTATAGCGACAAAAGCAGGGAAATGAGGTGTTAGGGTTTCCAACCTAATACCCCACCCCACCCTGCAGACACTGGACAGGCATCGGAGTGTGTCCTTGGGGTCCTGGGGCCCCAACACTCACCCCCATTACACCCCCACCCTAAAGACACTGACAGGCATTGAGGGTGTACTTTGGGGTCATTGGCCCCAATGCTCACTCCCATTCCATCCCCACCCTGCAGACACTGACAGGTGTCGGGGGTGCTTTGGGGGTCACTGTCCCTAATGCTTATCCCATTCCATAAGTAAATAAGCTGAAATGGGTACAGTATAGAGAGAATGGGGTGTGCTCCCATGCTCCATGATTTTTCTTATTTTACAGTGGGATTGCAGGGTCCTTTAGACCTTGCGCACTCATCCTCGATGGATGCATGGCCAAATTAGCATAGCCATCTTATTACCCCAGCACATGTACCGGAAGAAAATGTTCAAATCCCTGTAGAAACATAATTGTATGCAATTGTAATGCCACTCAATGCCACAGCTATGAAAAGGCATTTTGGCCAGGATTTCAAAAATAACACCTATGACATACATGACGTCCAGGTAAGAAGAAGGCTATGTTGAAAATCTGGGTCAAAATATTTCAGATTTCCAAAATTATGAGCAGGTGTACTGAAATTGCAATGAATGATCATGACTGAAGACATTTTTCATATTCTCAGCCCAAACTTTGAATATAGTCTTCTTATGACCCCCCTCATAAACCCTTAAGTGAAAATTCTGAAGTCTGTGTCAAATGCCATTCCATGCCACAGGTGTGAAAACATGTTTTGGCCAGTATGAGAAAAATGACAGTTGTACTGTTCATGAGCTAGTGTGAGAAAATGGCTATGTTGAAAATTTGGAGTAAAATATTAAAAATTACCAGAGTTACGCGTAATGCGTGAAAAGTTTCAATGAGCATGTAACTCTGCCATTTTAAGAATTTTATCAAATTTTCACCATGAAACTTTGGGACCCACCTCATGAACCACTGACACTGTTGTTTTGATAATTAGTCGGAAGGTGATTTCATGCAGCGACGCAAAATCACCTTTTGAGGCCCTATTAATAAAATGACAGTGACAGTGTTCATCAGGTGGGGTCCCAAAAGCAAAAGATTGAATATTTGGTGCAAAAATTCCAAGAAAATGGCAGCGATATCAACATAAGTTCAAAGGCTATTGAAATACATTATACGGCACTTGCCTTGATCCCTCAGTTTATGATTCGGCTTTGAAGAGTGTAGATGTGTCCCAGTCCACAGAAGATGACAGTGGATGACCTCTGGAGGTAAGTATAGGGTGACGGGGTGTGGGAGGTGGGTTCTCAGTGGGAGGGTGGGGATGGGGAGGAGATGACTGGGATGACAATGGACCATTTTCTTTTTGCAGGGAGAAAAAACAAAAAGACATCAGGGGACTGTTTTCTTCTTTACAGGAAAAAATTCACTAACTCTTTGGGGACACTAAGTGGGCTCCCAGTGTCCCACAGTGTTGTGGGGAGTCTTCCATTGCCAACATGGGGATTGGGCCCCGATGTCTGTAATTATAAATAAACACAAGGGACTACGGTGGGCGCATCTGACACTGGGGGTGGGCATCCCAGTGTCAGAATAAACAACCAAAGAAATAAATAAGAAGGAGGGGTGCCACTAGAGACCAAGGAGAGTGGGACAGTGGACCATGATCAGTGGGTTGGAGGTGCCACTAGACACCAGGGAAACAGCGGGAGACACAGTAGAGTGCAGCCAGCAGTATGAGTTGAAGCTGAGGCTGCAAAAGTGAAGAAAATCCTGCTGTTCTTATACAGAGAATGTGGCAGATGAGGTCCTCTCATTAACCTTGGCCCCGGGATTGTGGGTGCCAACAAAATGCCTTTCTGACCATTGTTTAAACAAAAAACATCAGAATGTAGCTAAAATGGTTCCATTTAGCTAAGTTCTGATGTTTTGTTTTATATGACATTTATTGATACATTATTTGTACCGTTTCTAATTTTCTTTCACTCACTAAGGCAAAAATAAGATGGATGGAAACAACAGAGCTCTGTGAAAGTACAGCAGACTCTATGTGTCTAAAAATATCAGCTCCAGCAAAATATAAGTGTTACGTGTGCATAAATACTACCTCCTCCCATAAGAAAAGTGTTTATGTGTGAAAATACTACCTTGTGATAGCAAAAGTACTTCTACCTCCACAAATAGTGGCTCTCTGCTGTCGCAGAAATACTTTTATGGTGGACATCTAATTTTTCCCATAGGAAATAATGGAAATTTAAAAATTGAATAACTTTTCAACAGATTAACATTTTTTCACCAAACCTTCAAAGGGCACATGTGTGGCAAAGGCTTTCTACCAGAAAATTTCATACCAGTAGCTAATGCCATTTCTGAGACACAGGTGGACAAAGAAAGGCAAAAACTTGGTAAATTTGGTGATTTTAAACTATAATAACTTTTGAACCTTTCAAAGGATTCACACAAAATAATGGCACATACAGAGACCTACCACTAGAGAATATGCATGGCAAATTTCTTATGAATCCATTGAACAGTTCCAAAGTTATTAAAGTTCAGAAATGTGGCTTTAACATAGAACTGTGCATATATATATTTATATATATTAGAGGCAAAAAACTCCATTTAATGCATCAATTAGGGTTGTTCCACAGTGACAAAGTAAGGAAATTCGGTGTTGGGGTTGAAACCCCCATGGACACCTCCAGCCCTACGCCCCAACCGCATCGGGTGCGCGTTGGGGTCGTCGATCTAACTCTCACCCCATCACATGTGTAAAGAAGCTTGGGTATAGGGCGAATGGGGTGAGGTTAGACCGGACGACCCCAGTGCGCACCCCGATGCCAGTTAGGGGGCAGGCTGGAGGTGTCCAGGGGGTTTCAACCCCAACACTGAATTTCCTTACTTTTGTCACTGTAGAACAACCTAACTGATGCATTAAACAGATTTATTTGCTTCTAATTTCCCTTCTTTTGAGAATGATGGCGAAATACTGAATGTAATGCAGCGCGGATGTCTTGTGACATAGTAACAGGAATACAATGCAAACACAAGGTGGAAATGCAAATGGTAACAGTAACAAAAGCATGAGGCAAATGACACACAAAGTGTAGCACACTGCGTGGCACACACAGGAATGCTAACACTAACAGGTACATAAACGCAAGGCGAAACAGTAACTGTAACAGTAACAGAAGCACATACCCTCTTTTGCTGGAGAACTGCATAGAGAAACACAGTGTGTACAAAGAATGTATGGATTGTAATGGCAATGGAAGCTTAAAAGCGAGCATTGGAAGTACTTCATTGCAAATATCTTAGCAACCGTATGACACAGAACAAAAATGTTAATTTCACAGAAATCATTATTTTCCTGGCTACTGTTTTGGACAAAAATCTGTATCTCGTGCCGTTTTCAAGATCGAGCCCAGAAAGGTACATCATCATGTTCATCTATGGGAAAAAGCATCAACTGGATACCATAACTTTGGAGCCACACAATATTTTTCACCAAACCTCCAAAAGGCACATCTGTGACATGTTAGCTGTCTTCCTCAAATTTCAGGCCAAAGACCTAACCGTTCTTTTGCAGCAAGGTGGACAAAGTACTCCTGTCATTTTGGCCATAGTGTTACAAAATACTTTCATGATTTGCGAAAGCTTTCACACAGATTTGCAAAAGTGTCATGAGCACGAAAGTACTGGTGAAAGTACTTTTCCAGAACTTGAAAAACATATTTCGGGGTGTTTAACCCCAAAATAAAGACATGGCTAGCATCCTTGAGCACCGACTAGGTGAACACAAAAAGAATTGTGTCCCTAGATGGTCCCAGATTTAAATGCCAAGCATTTTTCTGATCAGCAACTGAAAACAGAATGGTGGATCGCGAAAGTACTAGGGCCATTTTACAAAGTAAAAAGTGCATCTACAAAGTGTCAAACTTTTGTCAACTTTTCCCATTGACTTATAATGGGAAATTGTTTTTGAATAACTTTTGAACCATTTAATATTTTTTACAAAATCTTCAAAGGCACATTGGGCACCCTGGCCACATGTTCTCTGAAGTTTTGGACCAGTCAGCATAAACCATTTGACCTGTAGCGAGAGCAAAGAAATCGCTAAAAAGTGTAATTGTGCAATTCATTGTTGCTTAATAACTCCATAGCCATATATCTGACTAGTACGAAACTTGGCAGATGCGAAGATCTAACATGCCCAATTGTGCATACCAAATTTCAGGTAAATCCATTGAATGGTGGCAAAGTTATTAAGGTGCAAAATATGACCCTTTAACCTTAAAAGAGCTACTCAACACCTAACTATGGCATATATATATATATATAATATCTCCTCCTAGGAAGACCAGTCCTGCTAATAAGGCACTATACAGTGAATGTGTTTTGCATACTGCAGAGACAATATACTGTATACCCCTGCTAGGTTGTTCAGTCCTGCTAACAAACACTATTGAAATACACTGAACCACATACCTGTTTCTTCAGTTCATGATCTGGCTTTAAAGGTGAAGACATATCTACGGTCCAGAGAAGATTACAGCATTGGACCCCTGATGGGTGGTAAGTAAGGACTTTGAGGAGGAGTGTGGCAGGTGCTGAGTGGGAAGGGCGCATGGGGGAGGGCAGAAACAACCACAAAATATATCAATAGATGGTTTCTTTTAAGGGTTAAAAAGGATTCTGGATTGCAACACTGAAGTTGGGCACCCCTGTGTCCTCTTATATTTCTGGGGTGGGGTGGGTTAGTGAGTGCTGTCTGAATCACAACAGTGGGGGTTGGGCACCCCAGTGTCACTATTATGTCTCGGGTGGGGGGGGTGCTGAGAGAGGTTGGGAAATATTAAAAACAAAACAAAAAAACAGATGGTCCTGATCACAACACTGGGGATTGGGCACCCCAGCATCACTCTGTGTTTCTGGGGTGGGATCTGGGTGGTATATGCTGAGAGGGAGGGTCAGGTGGTGAGGAATATATATATAATTTAAAAAAAAATCAGCGGTCATGGCAGAACATGGCACACTCTGCCATGACCAAGATGGTTACTACCCCTACTCTGCACATGCTCTAGTAGTTGTGCATGCACAGTACAGTCTGCTCACCATCTTGGACATGGAGAAGTGTGCCGTGGTTCCACACATGACTGCCAACAGTGTAAAAATACTGCAGCGTGACTGCTAATGGAGACAGTGAATGGAGTGCTTCACGGATGCGGAGGCAAATGTGTTGGAACTCCACACTGTTGTCTGATCAGAAAAGTCTCCCTTTTCCAATCATTTGCAGGAGGTCTTCAGGGCTTCACCCACTGCAGCTCTGAAAAAGGGCAAAACA
The DNA here is from genome assembly GCA_016271365.2 of Neoceratodus forsteri. Taxonomy (NCBI): domain Eukaryota; kingdom Metazoa; phylum Chordata; order Ceratodontiformes; family Ceratodontidae; genus Neoceratodus; species Neoceratodus forsteri. The sequence goes on from CM028129.1 coordinate 751,666,392, forward strand.
CAGCAGGAAGATATGCAGAATGGAGTCAGAAACACAGACAGACCCACTCAGATTATAAAATAGTTTATTATTGATTTTAATGCATTTTTGTGGTTTTCTGGCATTAACATTAATTTATGACACGTTCTAATTTGACTCAGAAGCAGTTAGAACTAATCAGAATGCTGACCTGGATCCTAACCCTGATAATAAGAGTCAGGCCTTTGAGGTCTGCCATCCCTAAAACCTCTATTGGTTTCAGACATGGTTGGGATGGGCCAAGGGATGAATAGGCCTAAAGAATGGCATCATGGGATTTTGTGGTAGGTCAGGCTGGGCTATCCTGTGAAGCTATAGGTAGCAAGCATTTGTCAGTGCGAATGTTGCTTTCTTGTATGTCTGTTTAGGTATTTGAAGTCATTGGAGTGCAAATATTGAAAATTCATGAACTTACAAGCGTGCATAGGAACTTCGCACACACATCGTAAAACAGTCATTTTGAGAATTTTTTCACCAAATTTTCAACATTTTAAGACCTCTGCTCATGAACAGTGTCACTGTGATTTCTAATGTGTCCCATACATGGGTTTTACACACACGACTGCGCTATTATGCAGCTACATGAAGCGGAGCACGTTTTAGAGCAAGATGTGAAAAATGACAGCTGTACTGCTCATAAGGAGGTGTGGTAAAATGGCAATGTTGGAAATCTGAGTGAAAATATTGAAAATTCGCAAACTTACGGAGTGCATAGGAACTGCACAACAGGCGCTCGTAAAAGCAGTCATTTTAGAATTTTTCACCAAATTTTCAACATAGGCTTTTTGAGAGCCCACCTTATGAACACTGGCAGTGTCGTTTCATTACTCGGTCCCAAAGGTGATTCGCGGAGTGACAGTGAAATCACCCTCGAGACAGATTAACGCCATGACAGTGCAAGAATTCATGAGGAGGGTCCCAAAACCCCATGTTGAAAATTTGACCTAAAATTCCCAAAATGCCTGAGATATGCAATAAAGTTGAAAAACCCTATTTATTCCATTATACAGCTTACTGGCATTTCCTCAGTTCACGGTCAGCTTTGAAGAGTGCAGACATGTTCCCGGTCCACCGATGATCATCGTGCCGAGCTCCGGAGGTAAGTATGGGTGAGAGGGTGTGGGGAGGCAGGGGCAGGGTGCGAGTGGTTGAGTGCGGGTGGGGGCAGGGAGACTCGAGGACCGTTTTTATTTACAGGATTTTTATTTTTAATGAAGATGACACGGGATGTTTGCCATGCTGGGGTGGGCTCCCAGCGTGGCAGCTGGAAAAACTGTTTGGGAGGCTGGAGCTGAAGGGGATTGGGCACCCCGTCAGCTATAACAAATTGCCACGCTGTGGTGGGCTCCCAGCGTGGCACCTGGAAAGCTTTGGGGGGCCTGCAGCCATGGAGCCAGTGGGGGATTGGGCACCCCATTGACTATAACATATTTTGCCACACTGGGGTGGGCTCCCAGAGTGGCACCTGGACACTTTGTGGGGGAGAGCGTGGAGCTGGCGGGGATTGGGCACCCCTTGACCATACAGTGAGTGTGTGGGAGGTGAGGCGCATCAGCACACAATATGCGTGATTGCATGTGGAGAGCTCTGCTCACGAGCGAGCTCTCCTTTCAACTGTATGCCACTGCATTTTGACTGCTGTCATAGACAGCTGCAGCAGTCATTGGAGAACTGCAGCAGCATATGCAAAACACACTGACTGAATTGGAAGACAGGGTGCCACACCTCAGAAACACGGATGATGGCACTATGTTTCTTGCACATGCGTGCAAGCAACATAAAATGGGTAAAGGTGGGACGCTAAATGAAATCTTAGCTACTCTCAGAAAATGCTGCACAAAATGGGCGAAAGCAGGACCCCAGTAAAAACAAGATGTGGCACCTCAGTTTGTTTTCTGGGTAAATATATAATAAAAATATGTTAAAGCAGGACCACACTAAAATAGAAGATGACACGGGATGTTTGCCATGCTGGGTGGGCTCCCAGCGTGGCAGCTGGAAAAACTGTTTGGGGAGGCTGGAGCTGAGAGGGATTGGGCACCCCGTCAGCTATAACAAGATTTGCCCACGCTGTGGTGGGCTCCCAGCGTGGCACCTGAAAAACTTTGGGGGCCTGCAGCCATGGAGCCAGTGGGATTGGGCACCCCATTGACTATAACATATTTTGCCACACTGGGGTGGGCTCCCAGAGTGGCACCTGGACAGCTTTGTGGGGAGGACGTGGAGCTGGCGGGGATTGGGCACCCCTTCTGCCACAGCAGTGAGTGTGTGGAGGTAAGGAGCGCATCAGCACACACATGCGTGATTGCATGGGGAGCTCTGCTCACCGGGCGGAGCTCTCCCTTTCAACTGTATGCCACTGCATTTTGACTGCTGTCATAGACAGCTGCAGCAGTCATTGGAGAACTGCAGCAGCATGCTGCAAACACACTGACTGAATTGGAAGACAGGGTGCCACACCTCGAAAACAGGATGATGGCACTATGTTTCTTGCACATGCGTGCAAGCAACATAAAAATGGGTAAAGGTGGACGCCAATGAAATCTTAGCTACTCTCAGAAAATGCTGCACAAAATGGGCGCAAAGTAGGACCCCAGTAAAACAAGATGTGGCACCTCAGTTTGTTTTCTGGGTAAATATATAATAAAATATGTTAAAGCAGGACCACACTAAAATGAGATATCACATGTTATATGGGCTGGACTACCCTGGATAAGTACAGCAGCACGCAATTGGGTAAAAGTAGGACCCCACTAAAAATTAGGTTTTGTATCTTTGCTGGGTTAACTAAGGAAACTACAGTGTGCAAATGCATGAAAGCAGGACCACAGTGAAAATGGGATAATGCATCTTAGCTGTGATATCCTGAGTAAATACAGCATAATGATGAGTAAAAGCGGGACCCATTGAAAATTACATTGCATATCAACTGGACCTGGGGTAAATGCATTGTAAACATTTGGTGAAACCAGGACCTCAATGAGAATGAGACATTGCATCTGAGTTTGGCTATCATGCATGAATGAATTAAAAAAATGGTTACAAGCAGGACCTCTTGGGAATAAGATAATTTAAAAGAAGCCAATGCTGGCTATTGCAAACTCTTGTTTACTATTATGTTTCCAAGACTGGATCTTAGTAATCATAGTTTTGTGGGATAGGTGTCTTTATCAGTCTGTTTTAACCATTCATAGTGGTCACAGTCCTAGCTACATAACACTGGATAACTGAACCACAAAGTCACTCTGTGTTTAAATGGCTGAGAAATTTCAGGTGGGTAATTTTGTAGGGCTAATGCTCTGTTAAGACTTGTTGAAAGCCTTGGAAGGCTAATCACTGGCTATACAACATCTCTGATTTATTGACAGTATGATGTTCATGGAAATGTTTTGCAAGGTTTAGTACAATGGTGCAATTAACTGAAACAACATTTTAAAAATTATACCATTTCTGGCACCGTCTTCCTTGCTTTAGAAGTATACTGTATATCTGGTATTGAAGATGATATTGTGGAGGAAGTAAGGCAGGTGTTTCTGTGAATAGAACTAGGATTACAAAATTGAAAGTTAGAATTTGTAGGTTGAAATGATATTCAAATTCCTCTGATTGGAATTCCGTCTCTGATTGGAATTCGATTTTCAGCTGAAAAGTCATATTTTTTACATCAAGACATTTGTTACAGTTTTCACCTCTGTGCATTCATTCATATTTTACTGTGAAAATACTTGAAATTCTACAGTGAAAAATAATGAAAAGAAAGGCCCCAGTATTCACAAGGTAAGCATGGTGCTAATAGATGCACTGTGCAAACTGGACAGCATCTGAATGGGGAGGATCATATTCAGAGGGCCCTCATGCAGCGCACAGTGGATAGCACAATTATGCAGAATACAGTACTGTAGCCATGCAAATGAGGGTGCCGTCTTGTATACAGGATGTAGTGGTATATTCAAAGGGTTCTGGATGTACTAACAGGCTGCCAAGGCAGCACTTAACAGAGCTTACAGATTCTTGCTGTTAGCAACACACACTGGTGTGAGCCCCCGCCTCCCAGGCAGTGCTGCTGCCAGCAACACAAGCTTCCAGTCACCTGATCCCTGAATTCATATTTGTCCCTGTCCCTATATAATACCTGGTAATCTAGTGAACCACCCTCCCAAACCTAATCTCTGTCAAATAATTATATTGCAGTATTGTCCTATCCTTGCTAGTCTACTGGAACCCCCATCCATACCCACTCTCTATACAATTAATTATATTACAGTGTCCTCCTGTCCCTGGTAATGTAGTGGACTTCCTGGTTGCCTGATCACAGTCAAAACAGACCCAGCCCCTTTCCCTGTCTCATGTGTGCAACATCCACTGTCTCCTGGTGGCCACTGATTCAGCCATTAAAAATGAAGATCCACCAGCAGCTCCTCCAGATACTGAATAGCACAGCTCCTCTGATCACCACCTCAGTTGGCTGCTGTCTGAATAACAAGGAGAAAGTGCATGTAAACAGGAGAAACAGTTGATTCGGCAGTATGCTGCACAGGCTCCCTGTCCTTGAGATGGCGGCGGGCAAGATGGTGGATAAGTGAAGCGACTGTGTTGACCACCCTCTGAGAACCTGTTTGAAGATATGCATTATTCAGTGGGTGAGTCAGGGGCTAATGGGGGTAGTGGATGCTCAGTGGTTAGGCTGGGGTGGGAGGGCTGGGTCTGTATTGACCATGGTCACACTGGAATGGGGTCCACTAGAATGTCAGGGATTGCATAAGTAGGGTGCTGGTGCAGGAGGGGCAATGACCAAGGCTCTGCAAAATGCCTTTGCACATTTTTGTGCACTGTTGCACTGTGCATTGCCACTAATGGCCACATAATTACATGCAAATGGCCTCTTATGTGGTCATTAGCATGCAACCCTGAATATAGATCCTGGGAGGGATAGCACTGTCCCATTTGATAGATGTTATCTCCCTTCACTCCTAGGAGTTTATTGCTGGCAGGGAGCTGTGGTAGTGCCACTCATATGTCCTATGCTCAGCGCCATTATGGCCTAATATTCGGCAGGCAGCATGGGTTGGACAGAACATGCTGGCTGTCTGAATATCGCTTCCTGGCAGCAACAAGCTGTTTAAATCCTCTATCAATGTTTAAGTTTAGTACTGTGCCAAATGTTTAAGTTTGTACTGTGTCAAATGTATAACATTCGCACCAAATGTTTAAGTTTGTGATACTTAGTGTATGTTCTTACTGACGTGGGGCCTTTGCAAAGGAGTCTATGACTCTAAGGATTGTAATTCCGATATCTTTCAATAAAAAATAAATAAATAAATAAATATTTAGAACAGCACTGGCTTAGCACAGCACAAATAGATGTGACTGAATAAGGTGGCAAATTGTTTTAAATGCTTTTTCTTCCTTAATCACCAAAGAAGGTTCTGGACCAAAAGAGTTGGGAGGGAGGGCTCAGTTCATAACAATTTTATTACTGGTCCAGAATAATGGGATACTTTATTATTGGTCCAGAATAATTGGATAATTTATTAGAAAATAGAATTATAGGGGCTTAAGGCCCCTCATCTCTCTCTTTGAGCCTCCCTGTCCATGCCACATCAAAGTTAGAGATTAATTTATTGGCCTGTGGAGAGCGTGAAAAGAGTTGCTATAAATGTTTGAAATGTAGCTATTTAACATCTTGTATGCTTTCATGTTCTGCACAGTTTTGAAAATGCCACTACAGGTCTTCAGCTGTAACCAGTGTTGTCATTTCATTATGATGCAGTCTAATCTCTTCCTCCCCTTTTTTCCTAGATGGAACAGATAAAAGGCAAATAAGTTTTTATGAATGATAGTATATTCTGAGGAAAACCCTGCTTATCCCAGTTGTGTCAGAGAAATCTTCACTGTTCAATGGACTAAATTCATTGGACTCGCCTGAGGTGATACTAGTGACAGTTGCACTCCTAAAGATGGAGCGCCAGTGACAGTTCAGAAAGATAGCTCATCCTCTCCGAGTCCTCAAGAACCTGACAATCAGCCCACTCAACCTGAAGAGCTGTCTGCCAAAGATTTCTTACAGAGACTAGACTTGCAGATTAAACTGTCTACACAGGCAGCCAAGAAGCTAAAAGAAGATGATGGCAGGTAAGATGGATTTCACAATACACATTATTCTAGTAATGGAGGGAGGCATCTACCCAGTTGTCACATTTCTTAACCCTTGACTAATTAAACTGAATATCAGACACTGCTGTTTAAAACATTCCACAATTAAGATGTTGCACATTATTGCTGGAACTTATCCATTACCACAGAATGCTTAGCACAGTGACTTTGCTGGAACTGAAATTAAGTGCATCTGGTGATAAAGGAAATGTAATATGGTAAGTTATAGTTCAGTAATGTATGGAAGATCAAAGGGAAACATTTAAGGTTACTTTCTTCATCTGTTTAAGGCTATATGCCTCTAGTGCTGCCCAGAAACTAGAATGACTCCTACAACAATGAATGGATAAATATAGCAATCATTGATGTTTGTGAAATAGGAGGCATGAGAGAGAGAGAGAGAGAGAGAGAGGGGCAAGAGATGTTGAGAAACTCTACATTTACACATATCTGAAAAGTAGCAAAGTTAACAGCCATATAGAAGAAGTAAATAGTACCAGTCTTAAATATTTTTAGTTTGTCTCCAACTCTAACATATTAATGACGTATTAAATAGCCAGTAATTAAAATTATGTAATTATGTTCATTAGATGTTCTGATGTTGAAACTTGCAGCTTTTTCTTGTAGGCCATTAAAGACAGCATGCAAGTCCCCAGCAAAAACAGGCAAACTAGAAAGGATAGTGTTTATTCTTAGACAGAACAACCTCTAGTTTCTTCCAACCTTTCCAAAAAGAATCTTATGTGATATTTTCATAATGCTTGAAACACTTTTTAAAAGCTGTTACATTTGAACTGTTACTCATAAAAACTTCTTTTTAAATTAAAGCTTGGAGTCTGATCCTAATGATACTGTTCTTCTGTGTTGTTACTTGCATATACATGTCGATATAATACATTGTTAAAAATTACTGTTTTATATTAATACAGGACTGCTGTAGTTTTATCTTAACAATATATCTACTTAGCTGAGAGATAAAGATGCAAACTGACTGAAATTGAACCAGATTAAGCTGTCAGTGGTATTTTAGTAAATGGAAATCTGGCTAGAACATCAGGGACAATCGCATACACTTCCTGCAGCTGGCATCCGTGCTCCTTGTTGGAGAGACATGGCAGAGGATGGTGGAGTAGAGTGTGTTTCTGCTGTCCGGCAGAGGAGCCTGTCTCCCTTGCACACAGAGTGCTAAGGAGACAACATTGTCAGAAACCTTGATGGAGGATATGCTAGGTAGCAGCCCTGCCACAGTCAAACAAGTACTGATGTTGTCAGCCCTGAACCCCATGCCATGGTTCCTGAGGTTGATGCAGTTGCTAATGAGACTGGCATGGATTCTAGACTAGAATCAAGCCCTGATCTCAAAGACATAGTAGATGATAGTCTTGTATAGAACATTCACAATCAAGGCCTGCACCTCTTCAGGTGCTTGAAGCCATAGATGAACAGTATGCTGCTGCTGCATCAAGCGCTTATTAAGAAGTGGATACTTTGCCTATTATTGCAGCTGTGAATCAGCTGCCAACAAACTGCGTTTTGTTTCTGCCCGGATGAAAGAATAATGCTGGCTCAGCATGCAGCAGTAGAAATGAAACTGACTAATGGTGTACCACTTTCAGCATTGCCGATTAATCAGTTCTCCACAAATTCTCCTCACCTGGTCTCTCCTGTACGGTACTGCTGTTTCCCTTTTCTTTTTGGGCTGCGGTGACCAACTTTGAAGGGGGCACTCTTAGCGCATGCACTGCTGCGCTAGAGCCCTCAAAACTTGTTGCCAGTAAAAATGTTCACAAGTGAAATAACACGGGCCCAGTTTGGTCTTTGGATGACAACCTCCTCACTGCAGGGTGGGTTAAATGGCTGGTGGAATGGAGTTGGATGCTTACCTCTCTCCTTCCTCTCTGCCTGTGGAACAGTGTCATGTTCCTAGCACAACTCTTCCTTCTGAAGCAAATAAACAAAATGATGTAAGAAACCACTATGGTTCTCAAAGGAGGTGGCAGGGAATGTTTGAGAGAAAAGAAAGCATTCTACAAGGAATCACAGAAGGAGCAGGACAGAAAATTGTATCAGTTAAAGCAAAAGAAAGCTGGAAAGGCAGCCAGAACAGCAAAGGCCCAAACCAAGGAAAAGATAGTCAACTCAGTTAAGAAGGAGATAAAGCCTTTTATAGGTACATCAGGGGAGCAAAGAAGACCACAGGAGGATAGTGAGGCTTAATAAAGGGGAAGGGGGTGGCCAGAGGGCAACTGTGAAAAGGCAGAGATACTAAACAAATATTTTTGCCCAGTATTCACAAATGGCGAGGTTAGGTACCTAAACCAAACAATAGAAACACTCTGGATATGGGAGTTGATACCAGCCCATTCACAGAGGAAAGGGTTCTGAAAGAACTCCTAAAACTAAAAGGTGGACAAAGCAATAGGGCCTGATGGGATTCATCCCAGAATTCTGAAAGCACTAAGGGAGAGCTAGTGACACCACTGACTACCCTTTTAACAAATCATGGGAGGATGGTGTGGTACCCGAGGACTGGAGGAAGGCGGATGTAATTCCACTTCACAAAAGTGGGAACAAGGCAGAGGTAGGAAACTACAGACCTGTTAGTTTGACCTCAGTGGTAGAAAAATGATGAAATCAATTTTGAAAGAAAGAATTGTCAAGTACCTTGAGGCCAGTGGGGTACAGGACCCAAGGAAACATGGATTCACACGGGAAGGTCATTTCAGATGACTCTAATAGATTTCTTTGACTGAGTGACCCAAGTAGTAGACCAGGAGGGGCTATGGACATGGTCTACCTAGACTTTAGCAAGGCATTTGACACAGTCCCACACAAAAGATTAATGAACAAGTTAGTCAGCCTTGGAGTGGGTCTCAGAGTGGTAGCCTGGGTAAAAACTGGCTGGGCAACAGGATGCTGTGGGTAATAGTAAATAGAGTTCACTCCAGAGAAAGGAAGGTTACTAGTGGAGTACTGCAGGGTTCAGTATTGGGGCCTGTCCTCTTTAATGTCTTTGTAAGTGACATTACAGAGGAACTGGAAGAAAAATTATGCCTCTTTGCAGATGACACAAGATTTGCAACAGGGTTGATACACAAGGGGGTGGAAAGAATGAGAAGGGGCTTGGCAAGGTTGGAGGAATGATCAAATGCACAGCAACTTAGATTCAATGCAAAGAACTGCAAAGTAATGCACCTGGGAAACAAAACCCAGGGAAGTGTACACAGTGTGGGGAGTACTAACAACAACAAAATGGAAAGGGATCAGACAACCTAAAGGTAGGCAGGCAATGCGAGAAGACAGTAAGGAGGGAGGGAGGGGCTACTGGAATGCATAAGGAGAGGCATCACCAGTAGAAAACAGGAAGTTGTCATCCTTTGTAATGACAGTTGGTGAGACCACATTTGGAGTACTGCATGCAGTTCTGGAGACCCCATCTCCTCAAGGACATAGACAGGATGGCGTCAGTCAGAGGATGGCAACAAAATGGTGCAGGGTCTGCACCAGAAACCATATGAAGAGACTAATGAAGCTTAATATGTAGACCATTGAAGAAAGGAGGAGAGGAGGGACATGATAGAAACTTTCAAGTACCTCAAGAGAATCAACAAAGTCCAAGAGGGTAGCATCTTTCAGAAAAGAGATGTGCAAGAGCAGGGGGCAGAGTTTGAAGATAGAGGGTGGATGACTCAGGGGCAACATGAGGGAGTATTTTTTCACTGAGAGGGTGGTGGATGCATGGAACAGCCTTCCTGAGGAGGTCGAGGGGAACTTCAGGAATGCATGGGACAGACACAAGGCAATTATAGCAGGGGTAGGAGGAAGTAGGCTGTTGGTTAACTAGGATCTGCTGCTTATCAGTGCCAGTGGCTCAGTAGATAACACACACCTCTGAGGCGGGAGATCAGAGGGCTGTGGGTTCAGTTCCACATCTGGCATGAGTAATATCCAGTACTGACACTGTAGTGCAGCATGAAGGGGTGCTGCACTTCTGAGGTGCCATCTTTCAGATGAGAGCGTTAAACCGAGGTCCCATCTGCCTGGATTGGTGGTAGTTCAGGTGGATGTTGAAGATCCCATGGCACTTATCGAAAAGAGTAGGGAACGTTTTATTGAGACAAAATCGTACAATAGTACACAAAGCATAATACAAAACAAAGGAAAAACAGGATAAGTATTGTACAATCATTCAGGTAACTGCAAAATCAGAGTCAGTGATCCAAGGAATAGCTTTCCAAAGTTCCAAAAGTGTCATATCTGAGTACAGAGTATGTTCATGCTCATAAATTTCTTTTAAATCTTGCACAATCTTTTTCCGAGCTCCAAATAGGAGCAGTCCTTTGCTGTAAAGAAAACATGCAATGCACCATCCAAATATTCCATTTAATGCAGACAAAAACAAGGTTTAAAGTGTCCTGGTGCCATTTTGACCACTGGGAGAAAAAACCCGTATACAAGATTCAAATAAGTAACTGACTGAAACAGGGGTATCCATGCCTGTGCCAAAAGGACCACCAATTTTGATAAAGGAACAGTCAAAAAATAAATGAGGGATAGTTTCAAGTTCTGTAATACATAATAAGCGAGAACACATTCTATCTTGCGACTGCTTATGTTTATGATTTGATTTACATTAATCTTTTCATGGCATGAAAGCCAATGAAAATCCACATTTTGGCTGGAACCTCTTACATTTCCACAATAACAAAAGGGAAGGGAGGTGTTGACTAGGACACTTATCAAAGGGTACTGATACAGCACAAACTGTCAGGAGTAATTTCTTATATAAAACTTTATGTGAATGATTTAATAACATCCGAACAGACACCTTCCATTGTTTGAGACGTAAAACATATGTTTTATGTAAGTTGGTATACCAACAGTTTGTCTTAACACAGTTAAGGAATTAGTTTCCATTGATGAAACCAAATCCTGCAAGAGTCATAAAACCAAGGTTTCCACCCCTTTGGGCATGAATCAATAAGGCCTAAGGTTTGCAGTGAAAAAATACAAGAAAAAATAACAAAGGGTTAACCATACAAGCGCCACCCTCAGGGATAGGTAAATAAGTGATATTCCGCTTTATCGGGTTTAACCTACTACCCCAAAGAGCCTGAAAAACAGGCTAAAGACAGCGGTTTCTAGCTGTCGTGGAATAGGAATACATAACTCAGAAAAAGGAAAGTAGAGATCAAATAGTTTTAATTAAGAAAACACGTTTCTTTTCCCTATCTGCCCCGGTTCCAGGAGGCCACCTGAAGTTTACCTTGTTGCAGTTAACATTCCAGTTAAAAAATCTGAGTCCTGTGTCCCCAAAAATTCCTAAAATGCGAATAGGCCCTCTACTAAACATAATAGGCCAATACGGTCCGAGGGGAGTTTACTGAACTGACCGAATAACCAGACTTTTATTGTAATTTAAAACAGCACCAGAGAAGTTTCCAAAAATAGAGCACTCATGGAGAGAATGAACCACTGAGGCTGCATCAGCTACAAGAAAACAAACATCATCTGCATATCGATCACCTTATAAGGTAAGCATAAGGCACAACTAGAAATAGACTGAATCTGAGAATTAGTATTCAACCGACGGAGCAAAACATCAAGAAAAATACATATAACAACGGGCTTAAAGGACAGCCCTGACAAACCCCCTTTTATGTTTTATGGGGATCATGGGTCCTATCCAACCATTCACTACAGGCACAACAGTAGCCGTTCTATTGAAAGCACAGATCCAGCTGCCATAGCATCAGGTACATGCAGAAAGCAAGTGCTTCCACAAAAATCATGCCTAACTGAATCAAAAGCAGCCTTCTGATCTACAGAGACAACAAGTCCCGAAGCCATACCTGCATAGCCATGAGAAAATAATTCTCGTAAGAGGATCAAATGATCAGAAATTCTCCTTTGAGGCACAGAACAGGATTGGGCGGGATGCAAAACCACCTCTGCTATCCTCACCAAAGCGCTTCACAATAATTTTCGATTAAGAGCTTAAAGTCGGTTCAACATACATAAAGGTCGCCAATTCTCTAGAGAATGGATATCACCTTTCTGTTTATAAATGTAAATCAAAGTACCCTTAGTAAATTCCAAAGGAGAGATTCATGTTAACAGAGAATTAAACACAGATGTAAGTTCTGAGGCCAAATGGTCACCCAGCATCTTATATAAGCCAGCAGGAGACCATCGGACCAGGAGTTCTCTGTACAGGTAATGAAGAAATAGCCAATGTCAAATCCTGCTCCGTGATAGGAGAACAAGCCTGGTCCTGACATAGCTGTGAGGGAGCTGGGATATCAAGGCCACTATACAAAGTCGCACTGTTACCAGCCACAGCAGGGAGGGAGAAAAAGGCTGTAGTATACTGTGTTACAATATGACAAATCTCAGTTTGTGAGGAACATAAGGTCCCTTCTGAATTTAGAAGACACGTCATATTTTTCGAGCGGTCTAACGGGAATTAGATTCAAAAGGACAAATAACATCATGTGCTCCAACAGTACAGAATTTATGTTGATAATAAAGTTGTTGTGATTGCCATAACTGGAAAGTCAACATATCATTCTGTAGGACTTTTATTTGTTGAGTAAGGTCTTGCCCCATCGGTATGCGCTATGGTTAATAATGACTGAAAATGTACCCTCTTCTGCAAATAGTCTAGGTATTCCCTCCTACATTTTAAACGACTAAGTTTTTAAAAAGTGACCAGATCATGTTTCGTGTCTAACCACCACTGAACAGGATCTTCATAACAAATAAAAACAGATTTACGGCTTGTATGAAGGACAGGAGGGACTGCAGAAACATCGGAATCTGCAATAAAGATGTGTTGAATTTCACATACCTGGACCTTACGGGAAGAGACAAAAGAACCAAAACCAACAGAAAGCAGCTTATGATCAGAAAACTCAACCACTTGAACTTTGGCAGAAATAATTGGTACTGTAGGAGTGGAAAACACATAATCAATACGTGTGGCTAGTTTACCCTTTTGGAAGGTAGGGGTGTGTTGTGTAGTAAAGGAGAGAGTAGAGTCCGTTATGGGCGACTCGAACCAATTTACCCAATTCGTGGGAATCACAAAACAGTTTCTTTGTGGCAGCAAAGGAGCTCTTACCTTGAAGACTCAGGCCATAATTAAAGTCACCAGCAAACAATACGTGAAAGAAAGTAGGCAAATAAGGACGAAGCAAAGTAAATAAAGCTATCGCTCAGTTTTGATTTGAGGAGCATAAATGTTTATCACCGGTAAGCACAGGACCCAATGATAAAGTCTATAATAGCGCCCTACCAGGGGCTACATCAAACAGTTTTAGCAAATGAAGTCTGGGATATTAATTAAATTCCAGTCCGAACAAGTTCTGACCAATCGACCAAAAGAAGGACCCAGTAACCAGTCCTGTTGTGCTTAGTCGGATCTCGTGTGTAGTATGAAGTCTTGTATCCTGTAATAAATTAAACCAAAGGCAAAAGCCGTAGAAAGGAAAAAAATCAATCTCCTTTTAGCCATACACTTCATACTATTTACATTAATAGTATGGCAAAAAGTGAAACATAGCAACAAAAAGGAAAACAGACAAAATACATTTTACAATTTCCTTTTCCCAACCACCTTCTTCCCTTTAGTCTTGCTCTGGCCTTTCACTTCTGAGAAAGGCCAGTGCCAAACTGCAACTCAGAGTCAGTGGTACCGTCGAGAGAGAAGAAGCTATGGAGGAAGAGTCCGACTCACCTCCAGCGTCATCAGAAAGGGGTTGGAGAAGTTCAAAATAATTAGATAAGGGAACTGGAGGGTTCCGGACCACTCACAGAGATGGTGCAACCCGAGGTTATTTCTCAGTGACCTTCTACGTATGACACTTGTAAGCACTCGGGAGGGGCATAGTACTTGGACCTGGGACTGGGTCCTGAACAGGAAAATTAGACTGGGCAGGATCAGGGACAGGAAAATCTCAAGCAAGGGTCATCTGTGAAGGAAACTATCTGAGGTGCGACCTCAGAGGATACAACAGGCACTGAAGCCTGTAGTAAGGGCTGGGCTGCCTTAGGGGAGGTACAGCCAAGGAGGTCCAGAGACAGGCCTTCTGCACCTGTGTAATAATAAAGCTGGTCCTCTCCACCATCGTGAAATTCCTGGTTATGTGCAGCCCATTTATTCTGAAAGGTGTGCCCCTGTTCATCACATAAGTTACATCTACATTCATTCAAACAGTGTGCCCTACATGGCCCAATTCCCCACAGGCGTTGCATTTCTTTGTATCACATACATTACTAAGATGTGCAGGGTCACCACACCGATAGCGAGCCTTTGGCTGGCCCAGGTAGAACAAGACCCCTATCTCAGCCTATGAAAAAGAGTTAGGCAGATGTACAACCCCAGAATCATTAGATCGTAACAAGACTTTAAACTTCCAGCCCCCAGTCCAAATGTTCTCGGTATCCAAAATGGCTTCAGGCTGTCCCTGGATGTCACAGCTGTTTTAGCCAATATACAACATCCTCCACCTCAGCTCCCTCATTCTGAAACAGAATAGTGATCATCTTAAAAGTAGGTTTAGAAAGAGAATAGCCTGAAATGGGTCCATAATGCAGTAGTCCACAGAGAATTATACTTTGACCAAAACGCTCCAGTCCCTAGATGTTTGAAACTAATGTCAAGCGTGGTTTCACCAGAGATATGGTATTGACATATATTTCATGGAAAAGAACTTTAAAGAATCCTTTAGAAGCGTCGTGCCACATAGACCCGATCAGGTGGCTCAGGTAACCCCTCCGGTATGCCAAGCGTAACAGCGTTGTGTCTCTTAGCAGCCTGGATTGGAAATTTAAAGAATGAAGAATATGAGCAGGCTTGGTCCGATATTTTTTTGGGAGAGCCAGAGCCTCTATAGAAGTAGTAGAAAGAGAAGCCTGAGGTGGAGAACCCTTCAGATAATCAACACAGGGTTCTATGTAAGTTCCAGTTCATGAGGGAGACACAAGGGGTCAGTAGTGACTTTTGAAGCACCTATCTTGCTCTGTAGCTCTGGAAAATCTTCAGGGCTGGGGACCACTGGAGACGGACCAGACTTCCAACTTCCTGGAACAGTACCCTGAACCCAGCCAGCCCCTCTCAGAGCTGATTCAACAGTCCAGGTAGGCACTTTATTAATATTTACTGTAGGTGATTCTTGTACATGTAGGAAGCTCTGCGATTAAATAGAAGCAGGTAGTGAAAAAGAAACTGAATCTGTTTGTACTGCAGGCGGCAGGAGGTATTTACTGTAGATAAGTCTTGTACATGTGGGAACTCTGTGATGTAATGGAAGCAGGTTGTGAAAAGGAAACCAAATCCGTTTGTGCTGCAGGCGGCAGGGGAGCAGGCAGTAGGGCTTCAGCTACCGGCATACTGTCGGGTCAGAGCCTGTCACAGCAACAGGCAGTAAAGGAGACAAGTCAGGTAAATCTTCAAGAGCTTCCACCTGAGTGGAAGATGCATCTGTGCTGTTGGCTCTCAGGGTTACATATCTCTGTGCATTTTCAGTTTTGCACTAGAAAACGGGCGCCCCTTTGCAAACGCCTCCTGGATCTCTTGTGCTGTTAAACAGTGGTTTTCAGAATCAGATGAAATAAAATCCTCCAGTAAGTTGACTGTAGGCAGGCAAGTCAGCAAGTCAGTTCCTTAAGAAGAGCGAAGGGCTATATATAGCATCCTTAGTATGAGCAGCAAAACTTAAAAGTTGAAGTAGGAACAGCAACAGGCAAAACATCAGTTGTTGGCATTGTGGTCTCCATTTGATTAGAGGTAGGAGCAGAGACCAAATCTCCCACCTCCATAGCTCCCTCCTCAGAAGGTAGAGTCGTCCCCATCTTGGACAGAGGTTCCCCCTCTGACGAGTAGAAATTTCAGTGTCCTGGCCAAATTTCCCTCATTCACTAAAAATACCAACAGCTTAATCTGGTTCAAGGTCAGTTGGCATTCATCTGTACCCCTCCCCGGGTCGTGCCTGAAAATAGGCAGGATTTGTCTAGTGCACTTACCCGATCAACAAAAAAAACTAAACTAAACTATCAATAGGTAGGGAAATGGGCAGACTGGGTGGGCCAAGCAGTCCTTATCTGCCGTCAAAGTCTATGTAAAAATCATTTGGCTATCCCCAATTGACCTCACAGAGCCCTTGTTTCTGACAGCATAGTAATTACCATGACAATAGACTGTTACACACAATAATTGTGAGATCAGCTGGGGATAGTCAGATGCTTTTAGGAAGACAGGGAAATGAGAACTGCACTATCTGAAATGTTTAATTGACAATCTACACGAAAAAGTATAACAAAACATTGGTGTAAATATACAAACTGCCACTAGCACCCTCTTAGCCCTGTGTGCTTCTTGTCTAGTGTATCTATTGGCCTGCCATGCTGAGACCTTATTCCTATACCTACTTTACACTTTGCTAAACCTCCTCCCCTCTTAACTTTACCATTGCTATTGTCTCCTTCTTCTAGTGTTTCACTACTTTTGTTTAACATAGAAACATAGACTTTATGGCAGAAAAGGACCACTTGGCCCACCCAGTCTGCCCATTTCCTTACCTACTGGATAAGCTGCAGATTCTAGTTAACCAACAGCCTGCTTCCTGCAACCCCTTGACTATAATTGCTTTGTGTCTGTCCCAAGCATGTTTGAATTCCCCACTGTTTTAGACCCAACGACCTCCTCAGGAAGGGTGTTCCATGTATCCACCACTCTCTCTGTGAAAAGAATTCTTCACATTACCCCTGAGCCGTCCCCTCTATCTTTAAACTGTGCCCCTTGTTCTTACATCTCTTTTCTGAAAGATGCTACCTTCCTGGACTTTGTTGATTCCCTTGAGGTACTTGAGCGTTTCTATCATGTCCCCCGTCCCTCCTTTCATCAAGGGTATACATATTAAGCTCTCAGTCTCTCTTCATATGGTTTCTGATGTAGACCCTGCACCATTTTAGTTGCCCTCCTCTGGACTGCTTCCATCCTGTCTATGTCCTTGCGTAGATGAGGTCTCCAAAACTGCACACAGTACTCCAGATGGGGTCTCACCAACTGTCTGTATAGAGGGATAATCACTTCCCTTTTCTACTTGTGATGCTGCTTCCTATGCATCCCAGTATCCCCTGGCTCTCCTTACTGACTTCTCACATTGCTTACCCACCTTTAGGTCATCTGATATGACTACTCCCAGGTCTCTTTCCATTTTGTTGTTGTTAGTACCTCCCTGCTATTGTGTACTCTTCTCCTGGGTTTTGTTTCCCAGGTGCATTACTTTGCACTTCTTTGCATTGAATCTAAGTTGCCATATGTCTGACCATTCCTCCAACCTTGCCAAGTCCTTCTCATCTTTTCTACCAGTTTATCAGTTGCATCTTACAGTGATACAGTGTTTATCTGATATTGTTCTGCTGAATCTGTATATATATATCTGTAACCTTGTATCTCACTATGAATTACCTATTATAACATTGTGTTTACTCCACATAATTGGTTATCAAAGTGTTGTACTGTATAATATGCCTTTGTATGTGTATTACCTTCAGGACCTCCTTGTGAATAAGCTTGCTCAATGGAGTCTTCCTGCAGTAAACTTGAACTTGTAATAGTTCTAAACTGTTCGTTTTAGTAGATATCTGCTCTTCAAAGCAGCAGTAGCTATTAACAGAAACAAGTCCCATCATATTCTTCTGTTAGTAATAATGTATTTCTGGTGAAAATATCAATATATCCATTTAGTTTTGTATTGTATTTCACTTCTGAACTAGGTATGGAGTTTTGAAATTTTTAAAATGTCCCTGCTTTTGGGCCACATGCACTGAAATAAATTAAACATCCTGGTGTGGTACTGTGCTTTTACAATCAGAAATATGTGCTAGCACCATTCTAATGCATCCACAGTATGAATCCAGCATGTAAAGTCAAAAAGTAACTTCAAAGGAAGGAGTTTTAACAAGCAATTGTCAGAGCGAACATTCACTTGTAGGTATTTACAGTGGTGTGTGGTACTGGTGGTGGCTTCAGAGTAGTGAGGAGGCAGCAGTAAGAGCGGTGGGTGCCACATGGTGGAAGCTGCACTGCAATGCAGCAAGTAGCTGGTAGTCGTGCTACAGCCCTGGCTGGCCTTAGTGGACTGGGGAGAGGTACCGGTGGCAGGAACCGCCAATAAGAAGCTGCATCGTGGGCAATGTATCTGGGGAGGGGTCAGAGGAGCGAGGACTGGGGAGAGACAGTGGGCCAGACAGCATGAAACACCAATAAGGAAAGCCACACTGTGGCTAATGTAAGCCTGGGGGGTCAGAGGAGTGAGGGACCAGGGAGAAAGAGAGCACAAGGTATGAGCCACCAGTAAGTGGGAAGCCACACCTCTGCAAAGCCAGAAGGCAGAGGAGCAAGAACCTGAAGGAGAGGAGAGAAAATGCACCAGGCAGCATGAGCTGCCAATAAGTGAAATCATGCCATGGCTAATGTAGAGCGGGGGGAGTGAGGACGGGAAGGAGAGAGTGCAGTGGGCAGCAGGAGCTGATAATAACCATAACTCAGCCACGGCATCAGAGTCAACTGTAATGCACATGGCAAGAGTTACGGCTACAGAAAGAAATGAAGCACTGTCTCATTAGATAGCATTTAGGAAGCATAAGGAAACACAGAAGGAGCAGGACAGAACTGTACCAGTTAAGGCAGAAGGAAGCAGGAGGGTTGTCGAATAGCAAAGGCCTAAACTGTGGAAAAGACAGCCAACTCAGTTAAGAAGGGGATAAAACCTTTATAGGTGTATCAGGGAGCATAGAAAGACAAAGGAGCGATAGTGAGGCTGAATAGAATGGATGGTGGGTGGGCAGAGAGGACAGTGAAAAGCAGGATACTGAATGAATACTTCTGTTCAGTATTCACAAAAGAGGAGGTGGGGAGGTGCCTAATCCAATTAACAGAAGCATTCTGGACAGGAGGTCTATCCCAGTCCTTTCACAAAAGAAAGTGTTCTAAAAGAACTCCTAAAACTGAAGGTGGACAAAGCAATGGGGCCAGATGGAATTCACCCCAGAATTCTAAAAGAATTAAGCAGAGAACTAGTGACACCACTGACTACCCTTTTAACAAATCATGGAGGATGCTGTGGTACCTGAGGATTGGAGAAAGGCAGATGTGAGTCCCCTCACAAAGTGGGACCAAGACAGAGGCAGGAAAGTACAGACCTGTCAGTTTGACCTCAGTGGTAGGGAAAGTGATGGATTCACTTTTGAAGGAAAGAATTGTTGAGTACCTAGAGGCCAGTGGGGCACAGGTCCCAAGGGAGCATGGGTTCACAGCGGAAGGTCACGCCAGATGAATCTAATTGATTCTTTGACTGGGTGACCAAAGTAGTAGACCAGGGAGGGGCTGTGGACATGGCCTACCTAGACTTTAGCAAGGCATTTGACACAGTCCCACACAAAAGATTAATAGTCAAATTAACCAGCCTGGGAGTGGGTCCTAGTGTGGTAGCCTGGGTAAAACATTGGCTGGACAAAGGACACAGAAAGTAATTGTATATGGAGTTCATTCTGAAGAAAGAGTGGTTACTAGTGGGGTACCACAGGGTTCAGTACTGGGTCCAGTCCTTTCTAATGTCTTTATAAGTGACATTGCAGAGGGAATAGAAGGAAAAGTATGCCTCTTTGTAGATGACACAAAGATCTGCAACAGGGTTGATGCACAGGGAGGCATGGAAAGGATGAAGGGACTTGGCAAGGTTGGAGGAATGGTCAAAAGTATGGCAGCTTGGATTCAATGCAAAGAAGTGCAGAATAATGCACCTGGGAAACAAAACCCAGCGGAAGATTACACAGTGGGGGAGGTAGTAACAACAACAAAATGGAAAGGAACCTGGGGTAATCATAGCAGATGACCTTAAGGTTGTCAAGCAATGTGAGAAGGCAATAGGAAGGCTGGGGGGATACTGGGATGTATAGGGAGGCATCACCTGCAGAAAACAGGAAGTTGTTATCCCCTGTACAGACAGTTGGTGAGACCCCATCTGAAGTACTGTCAGTTCTGGAGACCCCATCTCTGCAAGGACATAGATAGGATGGAGGAAGTTCAGAGGAGGGCAACTAAAATGGTGCAGGGTCTGCAAGAGAAGCCATATGAGGAGAGACTAAAGGAGCTTAATATGTATGCCCTTCAGGAAAGGAGGGAGGAGGGGGACATGATAGAAACTTTTAAGGACCTCAGTGGAATCAACAAAGTCCAAGAGGGTAGCATCTTTCAGAAAAAGATGTGCAAGAACAAGGGGACAGAATTTGAAGATAGAGGGGTGAAGGGGTCAGGAGCAATGTGAGAGTATTTTTCACAGAGAGGGTGGTGGATGCACAGAACAGCCTTCCTGAGGAGGTTGTGGTCTAAAACTGTGGGAGAATTCAAGAATGCATGGGACAGACATAAGGCAATTTTGTGGGGTAGGAAGAAATAGGCTGTTGGTTAAATAGGATCTGCTTATCCTCTAGGTAGGGAAATGGGCAGACTAGGTGGGCCAAGCGGTCCTTATCTGCCATCAAAATCTATGTTTCTATGTATTAGAGCAGTTGATGTCTTTCAACTACAGAACATGCCACATCAGCAGGCAGAACTACTGTCATGACCAGAGTGCCTGGTCATTGGTCAATCTGCCAAGCCCACAGCAGATTCAGCTGTGATTGGCTAGACAGTGACACACCTCTGAAATGCTGTTAGTTCATTCAGGCCCTGAGCTCCCATGCTCCATCATGTTCCTTACTTTCGTGGTGGCAGCGCGGGGTCCTTCTGAACTTGTGCACCCATCCCTCTGTAGATGTGTGTGGCAATTATCAGCATAGCCATCTTATTACCCCAGCACATGTAGGCAATAGACAAAATTTTCTAATCCTTGCCAAAACATAATTCTGTGCAAGTAGAACGTCATTTTGTGTCACGGGTGAAAACACACATTTTGGACAGGATTTGAAAAATAACAGCTGTGACATACATAAGCTTGGGTAATAAGAAAGCTAAGTTGAAAATGTGGGTGAAGATATGTAAGATTTCACAGTTATGAAGTTGTGTACTGAAATTGCAATGAATGGACATAACTTTCATTTATTAATATTTTGACCCCAAATTTGAACATAATCTTCTTATCACCCCACCTCATGAACCCTATATGAAAATGAATAAATCCTTGGGAAAATGCCATTCCGTGCCACCATGCAAAACACATTCTGGGCAGGATGTGAAAATTACTGCAGTATTGTTCATGAGGTGGTGTGATAAATGGCTATACTGAAAATTGGAGGAAATATTGAAAATGACCAAAGTTACGCGCGTATAGAAAACTTTCAACAAGCACATGTAACTCTGCTATTTTTAGTAGTTTTTCCACCAAATTTTCAAATGGCCTTTTGGGACCCCACCTTGTGAACACTCTACTGTCATTTTGTTCATTGGTCTGAAACGGTGATTTCAGCACAGCAACCACGCCATTCTGTGCCACAGGTGCGAAAACATGTTTCGGACAGAATGTGAAGAATGACAGCTATACTGTTCATGTGGTGGTGAGAAAAATAGCAGTGTTGTAAATCTGGAGTGAAAGTATTAAAACCTGCTGAATCTATGAGCGTGCACAGAAAATGTTAACCACTATGCATAACCTAGGTGTTTTGGCATTTTGCAAATTTTCAAAATGGGCTTTTGGGACCCCACCTCATGAACAGTGGGGCAGTAGTTGATGGGAAGTTGATGGAGGCCATCCTAAAGGAAAGGCTGGGAGCATTCTTGGGGAACAGGGACTCACGATCATAGGCAACATGGCTTCGTCCCCGGCAGATTGTGTCAGACTAACCTTGTGGAGTTCTACGAGGGGTGATGGCAGCACTCTATCAGGGTAGACCAGTGGACGTCCTCTTCTTGGACTTCAGCAAGGCATTTGATTTGGTCCCTCACACGGGCCTGCTGGAGAAGCTGGTTGGGATGGAGGTGAAGACACAGATGGTCAGGTGGATTGGAAGTTGGTTGTCTGGACGCGCCCAGCAGGTGGTGGTAGGGGGTGTGTCTCCTCTTCCATGGGAGTCATGAGTAGGGTCCCACAAGGATCAATTCTGGGTCTGCTTCTTTTAACGTCCTTATTCTGATATCGGGGTGGGGGTATCAGGTGCGAAATTAGTCTCTTCATGAACGACTCTAAGCTGGGGGTTGTAGTGGAGGGGAAGAGGGCAGGATAGCCCTGGCAGGGTGACCTAGATACCCTGGAGGGGTGGTCACACACCTGAAATTGAAATTTAACTCCAGTGAATGCAAGGTGCTTCATCTAGGGTGTAGGAACCCAGAATATGTTTGTACCCTAGGGAGACATTCTGCAGGCCTCATCTGGGGAAAAAGACTTGGGGTTCTGGTGGATGTCAAAATGAATAATTCTGAACAATGCAGAAGGGCTGTGGCCAGGGCAAATAGAATGCTGGGCTGCATCACTGGGGATCACCTCGAGAGGTGATTCTGCCACTGCAAAACAGCCTGGTTAGACCACACCTTGAGTACTGCATGCAATTTTGGAGACTGTACCTAAGGAAGGACATCTTACTCCTGGAGCAGGTCCAGAGGAGGGCAACTACGATGATCCAGGGGCTGGGGGATAGGGACATACAAAAGCAACTTGGGAGCTAAACCTTTTCTTGCTGGAGGAGAGGAGGGACGGGGATATGATCGTGGTCTTCAGGAACCTGAAGGAATAAATAAGATAAGCTAAGTGGTTTCCTTCAGAGAAAGAAGGAGGAGTCACTGAAGGCACAGCTGGAGGCTGGAGGGGGAGACTTCGGGAGAAAGAAGGATGCGGTATTTCACTGAAAGAGTGGTGAAACCATAGAATGCTCTGCCTAAAGAGCTGGTGGGGTATCTACAGTGGAGGGGTTCAAGAGGGGCTGGGACACATTTAGGTAGGAGGAAGTGGGGAAGGCTTGTCGGGGGATCTTTGATGAAATGGTACCCATTCAGGTACTGACTCCCGAGCAGACTCGATAGACCATAGGCCTATTCTGCTGGCATGTTAGTATGTTAGTTTTCAGTAGTCAGTCCCAAAGGTGATTCCGCATAGCGACCAAGAAATCACCTTTCAGGACTGAGTAATGAAATGACAGTGCCAGTGTTCATGAAGTGGGGTTCCAAAAGCCCATGTTGAAAATTTGCAGAAATTCCTAAAATGGTCAGATATCAACATAAGTTCAAAATGCCATTGACAGCCATTATATTGCACTTACCTTCATTCTTCAGTTTGCAGTTTGGCTTTGAAGAGTGCAAGCGTGTCCAGGTCCACAGAAAATTGCAGCTGCCAACCTCTGGAAGCAAGTATGGGATAAGGAGGGGTGCGGGAGGTGGGTGCACAGAGGCGGGTGGGAATGGGGAGGGAGACGGCGCTGGTGACAAGGAACTATTTTCTTTTTACAGGTTTAAAAAAAGATGTCAGGCACTGTTTTCTTCTTTTCAGGTTTTTAACTGAAGAACTAAAGGCATTCAATAACGTTCTGCATGGGGAATTAGTGGATGCACTTATAGAACACCAAATTCAGGGATCATAACTGACTGGATAGTCTCTTGGCTTAATAACAGGAAGCAGAGGGTGTGTATCAGGGGGTCTTTTTCTAGCTGGTCAGAGTGACGAACGGAGTTCCCAGGAATCCGTGGTTGGGGCCTTGCCTGTTTAATATCTATATTCACTCAGTGACTAGTAAGGGTTGTCTGTGAGTCAAAATTCACTGATGATACTCAGATAGGAACAACGGTGAACAACACATCGGATGCAGATAAATTTCAGTCAGCACTGACTATGATGGAAGAGTGGGCCATAAATACAAACTGTTATTTAATACCGATAAGTACGGTAATGCACTTCTGGAAAAACAATAACAAAACAGAGTATAAACTTAGTGGGCAGACACTAAGGGAAGTCACAGAAAAGGGACCTTGGCATCAGGATCTCAAATGACCTACTCTTTAAACAACATTGTAGTTAAGACAGCTAGTGGCATATTAAACTGCATCAACAGGCATATTAGGAGCAGGAGAGAGGCACTAGTCCTCTGTATGGGTCATTGGCGAGACCACATATGGAGTACTGCACTCAGTTTTGGTCACCAGGGTATAAAACTGAAGTAAGATTACTTGAGAAAGTACAGAAGAGAGCTACGTGCATGATTACTGAGGTTAAAATGAAGATTATGAGGAAAGGTTATCTGAGTTGGGGATGTTCACCCTGGAATATCGCAGATTAAGGGGTGACATGTGCATGGTTTTAAGGCACTATCAGGTGAGGGGTTATGGGAGAAGTTGGGCCTCAAATATAGGGAGCAGAAATATCATACTAGAGCCCACCCCTTACAACTAGCTGGGGAAAGATACCTGTCGAAAAGAGGAAACATTGGTCCAGCCTAAGGGTAGTGCCTCTCTGGAAATTTTCTGCCTGTGGAAGTGGTGGCCAACAATAGTATGAACGAGTTTAAAAACAAACTGGACAAGTACTTAATAGCTGACAAAATTCAGGGGTATAGCTAGGGCATACGTGGCGGCGATATGGACAATGGTCTTCTATTCTCTGTATTAACCTATGTAACCTGTGTGACCTATGAAGATGTTGGGACACTGGGTGGGCTCCCCAGTGTCCTAGTGTTTTGGGGGTACACATCAGGGGACACTGAGATCAGCTCCCAGTGTCCCTGTGTTTTGGGGTACATCAGGGGACACTGGGAGTGGGCTTCCCAATGTCCTAGTGTTTTGTGGAGGTACACATCAGGGGACAGTGGGAATGGGCTTCCAGTGTCCTGCAGAGAAGAGGTAAGCCACACCATGGCTAATGTGGAAGGCGGGGGTTTCAGAGGAATGGACAGACTGGGAGAGAGAGTGCGTCAGGAGCCTCCAACATGTAAAGCCTCACCGTGGCTAATGTGAAAAGGGGGTCAGAGGAATGAATGGATGGGGGAGACAGTGCAGTGGGTGGCACTGGCAGGAGCTGCCAATAACCACATCACTCAGGCATGTGCATTACTGTTAACTCTAATGCGCATGCCTGGGGTTACGCCTACAGAAGGAAATGAAGCACTCTGTCACTGATGCGGTTCATTTTCAACCAGAGAATATGCCACATCAGCAAAGCAGAACTTGAGTCATGACAAGAGTGCCTGATCATTGGTTTACACTGCCAAGCCCATTGCAGTTTCAGCTGTAATTGGCTTGGCAGTATTACTAACTCTCAAATGCCATATGTCCCAAGACGCTCCTTGCACAAATGCTAATGAACGTAAAACCATGGTGGCCCTCTTTAATGACGTGTGTCATTATTTATAAAATTAGTACAACATTTTTTTAAACATCTGAGATAAAATCATACTGATGATGAATCTAAGCATGTTAAAGATATGTTTGAGGCAGTATATTATAGTGCTTAAAAGCACCGCTGCAAATGTTGAACTAGTTTTGAATCCTGCAGCCACCACTTGCATATGTGTGACCATGAGCAAGTCACTTAACTTCCTGTGCTCCCAAAGGATGCACCTGATAACAAGTATTAGGTTAGTGTGTCTTCCTGGCCAAAAATTGTAAAATAAAATATTCATACTAAAAAACTATAGCATGAATTTTTTGCCCTGTAAAATACTGCTGCATTAAATGAACTGGGGAACTAAAACCAAAGCAGAAAATCTGAGACACAGAGAGTGTGCATGAGACAGCGAGAGACTACCAACATGAAGCAGAGATCTGATGCAGAAAAAGTGGTTAGCATAAAGGGCATTTTTCTAGTGGGTCAAGTAGCTCAGCAGCAAGGTGATCCCTTCAGGTCATTTAGCCCTCAACAACAGGATACCTTGCTGGCAGAGTAAAAGTATCTGTCAAGCCATCATCAAAAAAAGTCTGAAGTAATAAAATTTGCAACCCTCAAAGAAAGTCAAGTAGAAGAAAGATGTACAAATGATAATTTTACAGAAAGGTGCCACAGTGAATTTCTGAACTGAAGGATGAACAAACTGCATCATCAACACTGTGGAAACAAGCAGGAGCAAAAGAAAGTCTTTTACAGTATCAATGACTGCAAGACAATGAGAGGTTAGATTTACACAAAAGAACACACGGATGAAGAAATGTCCCATCTAAAGAAGAAAAAGGATACATTGGCAGTATTAGAGCTTGTGCTTTACATGGCAGATATGCTTTGTAGACTGAGAGAAGGTCAGAGTCTAGAGTCACTAAAGAATTTGGATTTATATGGCTGTGAGGATGAAAAACATAATGATGAGGTTCCAGAGGAGACTTCAGATTCATGTGATGGCAAATATGAAAAGAGAGCCAGTTAAGAAACGAAGTTCTAAACAAAATGGCGAAGTATGAGGCAGCTCTCCTCCAGCTGAACCAGCAGTTTGTTTCAAGGCACCACCACCACAGTTACAGTACTATTTTCCTGCTGAACTCAGCTCTGTTGTTTCATAACAGAAATGTTGCCTTCCTGAAATACAATCCTGGCATATGCTCGTTGGTCCCTTTTTATATTTCTCTACAAAGTGGTAAAATCTGATTCTGTTCTGTCTTCTAGATAAATCATCATTGTGGGGCAAAGGTACAGGAAAATGGTACTACACCCAGAGTTGCTGGACCTTATGAGAAACTTGTGTTTGTGTATAAAAGGAAAGAATGTGTCTCTTGTAAATTTGATTATAAATCTCTTATTGGCTTTTCAGCCAATCAATAAGAACCACAGACCCTTTTATCTGGCATGCAGTTGTCATCTTGTGCAGGGAACATTAAAGTGGAGTCACCCACTTCAGAGGCGGGATAGGAAGACTAGGCGATCTGCACTTTTGGAAATAAAAAAGGAATGAATCTTATAAATCACTCTAGTCATCTTGAGTGATTTATAATAAATTTAAAGGCACTTCACGAAATGTCTCTAAACCAGATAATCACCTCACGAGTTGGGAGACAGAACCCAAAGTTTTGCCTGATAGTTCTCGCCTCCCAAACTGCCTGAGAGGACACTTTCATGCCACAAGAGACATCTTGCCCTACACATGTACACTTATAACCTATTTGAAGATGTCTACTAATGCAGATGCCCATTTTGAAGGGGCCCTGAGTGAACCATTCAGCACACTTGAAATTTTGTTCAAACTGATTTTTGTGAGCTATTTGCTATGTAGGCAGCACCATAAAGTGTGGACATGGGTGAAGTTTGTGGAAATCAAATCAAAAGTTAATACCATGTGAGTTGGTCTTTATGATTTCATAAGAGGCTGTAGAAATAAAGGAGGAGTTTACCTCTACATGATGTGAGCTGTACTTGATCAAAATTAAATGTGATTTTATTTTATTTCCGGGGCATGTAAAATACAAACACTGTACATTTTGTAAGTGCACTTCTTGTATACTGTTGGTCTATAGGGCCTCTGTGGTGTGTCTTTCATGGTATAAGAAACTTAGAGCATGAGGCTTGGGTGAGAGGATCATGAACCAAAACTGAGTGGCTCTGGCTGCCCAAATTTCACAAGAGGAATCTCTTATACCATAAGACACATCCCTGGGAGGCCTGATTAACTTATTATGAAGCAGTCAGGTTAGCTAGGAGGATGTATAGTAAGTTTTAGTGCTGTTTTATTAATTTCAAAAGTTAAATGAGGTTGCTGTCCCCGGCTGTGAAAAGGAATGCACCACTCCTAATGTTTCTGCATGAGAGACCATTGTACATAGGAGACACAATGGCTCTGTGGACTGATTGGCTGAAATCACTTAAGAGATTTATAATCTGAAAACAAATGTTTTTTAGGTACATGCACATCAGTCCATTGTCTATATTAAGAGTACAGTGCCTTATCACATAATATCAAAATTGTTATGCAATGTGTTCAATAATAGCAGATTATTTAAACAATATTGTTCTGCAATATGTTTAAATAATATTGCTCTACAAAATGAAGTGATGTACATTTTATAACATCATAAGGATTTCCCCAAAAGGACATTTTTGTAAAGAAATTAAAAGTATATTTAGTAGAGAAGACAATGTCCTCAAAAGTAATGGAGCCAAAAGTAAAGTCCAGTAATGGAACATGGGTAGGTGCGAGGAAAAGAGAAGTGTTCCTTTCACTTCACATCCTTCTCTTTTCTCATGTTTGCAGCTCAAAGTATCCTTTATGTGGATGACCGTACTAGCTGCACCAGTTTTGAACTGGAAATGCTTAAGCATACAGCGACATTCTATCTCATCCTGCTATGACAGGTGCAAAATGGTTAGCCATAATAACAAAAGCTACATTAGCTGCAAACATGTTGAAGAAATGATGTGATGTCCTAAGGATTGCTATTGCATAAACCACATCAATTTAATTATTAAGTTAATGTACTAATTATTTAAAATGTTCCTATCCTTTTTATTATCTTCAATCCTGTGGTTGTAATAAAGTCAAAATTGAACTGAGTCACATAGTCGGGCAACTACAGACTTGTAAGCCTTACCTCAGTGCTTGGCAAAGTGTTTGAGTAAAGACAGTCATAAACAATGTGGCAGTACAGCACAGGGATAAAATGGACTGTTTGCTAGAGTACAACATTTTTCTTTTTTTTTTTTTCTTCAAAGATCCTGCTAAACCAACCTGATAGCCTTCTTCAGGGAGATAACTAGGAGGTGGCTTGGGTCAGGCAGTGGATGTAATCCATCTGGACTTTAGTAAGGCTTTTGACACTGTACTACATGGAAAACTAATGGAGAAATAGTATAATATGGAATCCACAAAGTGTACAGAAGATGGATAGCAAATTGGCTGGCAGATAGGAAGTAGAGGATTGTGTACGTCTACCATTCAGAACAGAGGGATGTGCTGAGTGGAGTACCCCAGGTGAGTGCTGGATCCGTTCAGTACTCTTTACTCTTTAAAATTGTTATTAAGGTCCTGGTTTAGTGGGTCAGCAACAGGCTACTGAAGTTTGCCGATGGCATTACTTTGGCAAGAAGAGTGGACACAGTAGAGGAGGGGCAAGCATTTCAGGGACACCTCCCACATTAGGGGTGCAGGTAGAGAAATGGAAAATTAGAGTAAATGTGGGGCAGTGCAGAGTAATACACTTGAGGAGATATCTAAGTTGCACATACACCATGGCCCAAATATTCAATGGGTTTGCACCTGGTGCAACTAGAGTTGTGCCAAGCGCAACCCCTGAAATGTGCCAGGGCAATAGTGGGTATTGCACAGCACAATTCCGATGTGCCAGGGTGCAAAGATAATGTATCGGTACATCTCCAGGAGGCATGCTCATGCATAAGTGGCCACATCCCGATACTCAGCCGGGATGTGCGGCATATGCTAGCACAAACCTGAGATCGCCACATACCAGGGCATAACGTTGAGCCTGTAAAGAAGGCTGAAATAGTAGCCACCCACAGGCTGGCCGCTGTAGTGCAGGGTGCAACACAGTGGCTGCCAGCCATAGGTGGCTCCCCAGAACACCGTCCACAAGCACCCACATAACTCCCTGGTAGTCTAGTGGTACCCCACCCCGTAGCCCCAATCATGGTAAAGTCCTATATGGAAAGACCCTGTTAGTCTAGTGGTTCCCCTCTCCTGCCTGTAGCCAGATCACACTAAATACATTGTGCGGAGTATCCTGGTGGTCTAGTGGTACCCTCCTCCTCCCATTGCACTGATTGCCATAAAACAAATGATTAAACATTCCCGGTAGTCTAGTGGTCCCCCACCCCTCCTGATGCTCTGATCCCATAAAATGACAGTTTAGCCCTTCCTTGTAGTCTAGTAGTCCCCCACCCCTCCTGTAACCCCATTTGCCAATCATATGCTAAATGCACCTCCCTGGTGGTCCAATCGCACCTGACCCACTCAGGACCCTCTGACCTACACCAGCTCCCTTTCTGTCATTGGCGGGCAGTAGCAAACCTATTCACATACTGCCATGGCTGCCCTACCAAATGACAGCTTACAGTATCTGCTGTAAGTTCACTAGTCCACACTGTGGCCCAATGGGCTTACAGTGCATACTGTAATAGTATAAAATATGTGAATGACAGACATCATGCACATATTGCCAAAATCACAGTATACACTACAAGCCCACTAATCGACATGTGGACCAATGGGCTTATAGCTGATACTGTAAGCGTCAGTCTGCCAGGGCAGCTGTGGTGGTATGTGGGTGGGTTTGCTGCTGCCCACTGATGATGGGGAGTTGGGTGGGCAGGAGGTCCTTTGTGGGTGGGAGGTGGAGTGCCACTGGACCACCAGGGAGGTGACTTTAGCTGCATGATCAGTGATCATGATTACAGGAGGGGTGAGGGATCACTAGACTACCAGGAATGTTTAGTCATTTATTTTATGGCAATCGGTGCTATGGGGAGAGAGGGGTACCACTAGACCACCAGGATACTTTGCACAATGAATTTAGTATGATTGTGGCTATGGGCATGGAGGGGCAAACACTAGACCACCAGAGTTTTTCCATATGGGACTTTACCATGATCTGGGCTACAGAGAGGGAGGGGGTACCACAGGACTACCATTGCACTTATTTAAATATATTATGGCTGATCGGTGCTGAGGAGGTACCACTAGACTACCAGGGATATACTGGATGACTATTGTCGGTGACCGGAGCGGCGGGAGGGTTGTGGGGTTTTACTTCCCATCCTCAGACAGCACCGCATGCTGTGCAGGGTGCCAGGTGCATTTCGCTGACCAGCCTGGCACAACTCATGCAAATGGGGCCATAATGACATGCGATGGCCCCATGTGCGCCTTGCATACATTATGGCCCAATTTGCATACTGCTGGCTGAATATCAGGAATTTGCACACAGTGCATCTCTATTGCTGCGCGCAGTTCCCATTCCTGGTATTCAGCACTATCTGGGGATGCGCAGCACATTGTATTTGCACATAGCGCAATTATGTGATATATTCAGAAGAGATGCATCATGGCTCATCTCTGATAATATATCCTATGTTACACCAGTGCAACTTGGTTGCACTCTTGCAACCACTGGCGCTTCTTCCAGGCGCAAGTCTGAGTATTGGAAACCCATGTGTATGCAAGAGTGCCAGCATAATAGAGCAATAGGATCTAGGAGTAGTGCGGACCTGAAGCTGAAGCCCAAAGGTAGTTTGCTGCCTGTACAGTCAAGGAAGTGTGTACAGTGTTGGGCACAGTAGCAGGAAGGTAAAGAGCAGGTCAAGGGAAGATCCCCATACAAGCCGTGGTCAGACCACCCCTAGAGTGCTGTATTCAGTTCTGGTCACTACAGTACAGAAAGCACATGGAAGATATCAAGGGGTCCAGCACAGGGCAACCAAGATGATTAGTAGCTCAGGAGGCAAAGGCTCTGAGGAGAGACCACTCAAATTTCTCAGCCTAGAAAAGAGAACGCTGAAAAGGGACATGATTATGGTACTTCAAATGTTAAATGGACTTCAGTATCTATGGTGGAGAATGTACATATGTTTGAGCTGGTGCGTGCAGGCAGAACCAGAGGACATGCACTCAAATTGAGGGCGACAGGCTAAGAGGAAACATTAGAAAACATTACTCATAGGAAGGTGATTAAAAGGAGGAATAGCCTACCAATTAAAGTTAAAACCTAGCACTGTTAAAGCTTTCAAAGCAGGACTAGAAAGATTTCTTGAGGTTTATGCAGCATGAGCAGGGGCAACATTCTAGTCATTAAACTTGGATGTGACAGCACTCAGGTTGGTATTGCTGCTGCCATGTGGCAGGACGGAGGAACACTGTGGACACGAAGTCCCATGCATCTTCTCAATACTATGCTACTGTGATGGTACTACATGTAGGTATCACTTCACTACACTTTGCTGCACTATCCTACATTACTGAGTTTACAAGTAGGTGCTAGTTGTCACACACATTACAGAGTTTATAGAATATATTTGAAAATTAGCTTCTCTTAACACTTTTTATATTCATGTTGATACAGATTTTCAAGTGGAATCACATATATTAGTAAATTGCCATCAATTTCTTTGGGAAGAAACACTAACTTCACTTGTCAGTGAATGCCAGCAACATATAAATAGGTGCATGTCGGTGGTTTACATGTTACTGACATTCAATTATAATTGAAATTAATATTATTCTAAAATTATTATATTAAAACATTGAATATGATTTCGCTTGTAAACCTTTATCAATATGAAGAAATAAAAGTGAGAAATTGAATCAGTTATTAAATCTTTTCTAAATGACTTGGTTGCAATTTTGTGACATGTATCAGTCACATGTAAACTTTGTAGTGTAGCATGAGGCTACATGGTGTGGTGTCAACTACATGAATACTCCTCATCGTTACCATATATGGACTCAGGCCACAGGCAGATTACGGATGCATTATATCTGATAGCAGTACAGCCTAGAGATTACAGAACCAAACTTTGAGGCTGTGGCTCTAGCAAACCTGGGTTCAATGTCACAACCACCACTTCAATGCTATGACCCTGAGCAAGTTCCATTAGAAAAGAAAAATATTTAAGATTTTTTTTATGTCAGCTTGATCAGAATAGCTTTTAAAATCACATTTGATTGAATTAGACCAAATCTAACTAAAGGTAGAATTTATTTGTTAACCTTGACCTTTATTCAAGTAAATAAATTCTCCTGTAACAGTACCGAAAACTAAAACTAAAACCTATATCTCTTGCTAGATGTTTAAGAAAACATGTAGCTCTTACTGTAAATTAGAATGTGTGTCTAGGTCTCCGCCTGAGGCCCCAGGTGGCTCTGATAATCATTTGTTCCAAAGGATTTTAAGTCAGTTTGAAGGCATTAAATATCTTCTGTTCTGTACTGTACTGTTCTTCACTGCACAAGGCATGTCTGTGTCCCAAACTAATGTATCTTGTTACAGCATGGTAGAGCTATCTCATGCCCTCCCACATGAATCAGAAAAAGTTTGGGGTGGAGGTGGATCTTACTCCAAAAAAAACTAATGCTGCCTCTCCCACTACTCAGGTTACAGTTCTTGTACCACCCATTTAAGAAAATGAGTACCTGCAACCATTGATAACATGAAAGCGTGTTATTTGAGGGGAAAACATTGCTTGGAGGAGGGTATGGGAGAAAACTATTTGCACTTTCAGTCAGTTACACAGACAGAAAACATGACATCACTCCTTTTGTACATGCAATACTCCTGTAGGCTCCATCCACAGTCGTAAAACCTGAACATAAACAGTTACCCACTATGTTTTGCGCTGGATTAACACTTTAACCAAATAACATAATAGAGTTATTACAGCATATAACAATGTGCACAAGTTAGATCATTCTATCCTCAATCCTAATACTGTAGTACACATTGTCCTAGTGTGGCTCAGTTGGTAGCACATATGCCTCTGGGCAGAAGGTCATGGTTTCTATCTCAGACTAGGATTGAGCTCATACCTTAACGCTGACACCTAAGAGCAGTACTAGTGGGTGCTGTGTTGTTGGATGTGTCATCCTTCAAATGACCCATTAAACCGAAATCCCTTCTCGCCATCTCTGATGCTGTCCTGGTGGGTGTCCAGGTGGAAGAAAAAACCAAGGCACTTTTTGCAAGAGTAGGAGATTTTCCTGATGTCCTAGACAACATTCTGCTTCCCATAAACTGGATCATGCAATTGCAAAAACGTGGT
The DNA here is from genome assembly GCA_016271365.2 of Neoceratodus forsteri. NCBI lineage: Eukaryota > Metazoa > Chordata > Ceratodontiformes > Ceratodontidae > Neoceratodus > Neoceratodus forsteri. The sequence continues at coordinate 751,700,231 of CM028129.1, forward strand.
GTGGGTGTTATGTGTGAAATGGCTGCCACTGCACAGTCAGTCACTTCACTACCAGTCTAACATTGCTTGTAAAGCACTTTGGGATACAGTGTATATGAAAAGCACTATATAAATGTTGATTCTTCCTGATGCTAAGTCCTTTGGCACTCTTACACTAGTTAATTTCTTAAATCCACATAGTGGATACTCTAAGTTTGCAGATTGTCTTAGAGTTGAAGGTCAGCAGTTGGCATATTTAGTAAGTACAGTATTTGCATTAGTGGTGCACAGGGCAAGAAGGTTAGCATGTACAGTAATTGAAGAGTATCAGCCCTATATATAGTGTAGTGCCCAGCCTGGCCAGGTCAGGCCAGCAAAGAGAAATGGAACTTACAACCTGGGGAGTGTTCTCCCTCAATATTGTAGAATGTCTCGAGGGAGAGTTTCAATGGAATGGACAGCCTGTTTTGTTTTGTTTTAAAAAGAAATGAAGTGGAGCTCAGGACTGGACAGCCATCAAAGAAGGCTGCTCTGTGTGTGAAGTGACTGGCCAGCCAGTGACAGCAGGTGGGATTGCCCATTACTTGGGGGTCCTCGTTGTGTCCTGGCCAGTCTGGTGAAGAAATCCAATCTGACCAGCATTTTGGCAGCACCCAGCTGTGTGGCCAGTAGCAGCTGTTTTGAATTAAATTGTGGCTAGCAAGTCGAGTGATTAAGGGAGCGCTTGCAGTGCCCCAAAGAAGAAAAGAAAAGAAACGTTTTTAATCTGAAAGGGAGAGCGAGGACACAGGGAGGTTAATGTTAACAAGGTAATCAATACCTGCAGTCCTCCTCTTGTCCCTCCATCTGTGAAGTCAGTGGTCCAGCAGTATTAGGAGGTCCATCAGTGTTGGTGGGTCCCCTGAGCAGCAGCAGTTGTCCAGTCATGGTGTGGGCTCTGTACAGCCCCATTTTGTTTTTATTTAAAATTAAAAAGCAAAGTCCAGTCCCTCATTGGCAATGCCCACAAGTTAGGCTGCATCCTGGGAGGAGAGTGTCAGCCAGAAGGGCATCAGGCCACAGTAAGGCCCCAAGGGAAGACCTCTAACTTCCTGCAGCCAGCACCAGCACCCAAACTACCCTACCTCCTCCTGCCTGACTTTCCCCGAATGGAGGTGGAGTTGGCAACAACACCATGGAGGAAGTGCTGACCACTAAAACTGTTTAAAATGAAATAAATACAAGTTTATTTCAGCACCAGTGGGTGCATGAAGCGCCACCTATTAGTGGGGCAGAGCAAGGCACCAGGAGAAAGGACCACTTGAGGGCAGATCTATTCTAATTTATTAGTTTATTAGAATAAGCTCCAGCAAAGAGCTTAGAGGCAAGGCAGGCCCTAGATTTAAAGGGACAGCAAAAGGGTTCCAGCCAGGGACATAGGCAGACAAAACCCCAGTATTCACCCAAATTAACCAGGGTGGGCTAGTTGGAAAAGGGGCTAGTTAGCACCAAAGTTAAATTTTGTAAAAAAAAAAAAGCAAGCCATAATTAAGTGAAAGCCAAGCTTGCCAGCTAGGTTAGTGACAGGAGGCTAGTTAGCCCAAAGCTGTTCTGTTGTTATTTATCCAGAAATAAGTACTTGATGGGCCAGTTAGGGAAACTAGCCCCAGATCATAAGGGAGAGTTCCACAGAGCGACAGGAGTGGCTAGTAGCCAAGTGGCCACCAGTAGACCAGTTAAGGCTAATGTTTGAAAGGTGGAAAATTCTTCCATTTTAAAATGCACTAAGGTGTCGGCTTCAGCCTGGAGCAAGGGAAGTGGTGGGCCAGCCAGTTGGCCACCCCAGCAGCATAGTAGCCCAGCCTCAGCCAAGGGCTAGTGACCTAGTAACTGCCCAGTAGCCCCTAAGTTAGGGAGGGACTGTGAATGTGGGAACTATTGAGTCAGCTGGCCAGATTAATCACAGCCAATAGTGTAATTTTTCTGGCCCTGTTGAACCCAAATGCCTGTGGGAGGGGTCTGTCAGGTTTCCCCATCACTGGTACACACATAGAGGCCACTGGACTCAAGTGTAGGCTAATAATCCCCACAAAAGGGATAATAGGGAGAGAGGTTAATTGGGGTAAGCAACAGGGCAAATTAGAATGGCAATAATCCTGTTACTGTGCCTCAAACCTGCAGTTCCTCCAAACTGTGCATACTGTGCCCTGCAAACCAGCAGTTGCCCCTAACTGTGTATTTTGCCCTCTGCAGTCAGCAATTGTCTCCAAACTGTGTTCTGCCTGAAAGGAACTGCCTGAATTCATGTGTGTCCTGTATCAACTCAGAGGTTCTTCAGCTTCTTCTGCATCTCATTTCTGGGATCTTGCATCAGCCCAGAGGTTCTTCAGCTTCTTCTGCATCTCATTTCTTGGGATCTTGCATCAGCCCAGAGGTTCTTCAGCTTCTTCTGCATCTCATTTCTTGGGATCTTGCATCAGCCCAGAGGTTCTTCAGCTTCTTCTGCATCTCATTTCTTGGGATTCTGCATCAGCCCAGAGGTTCTTCAGCTTCTTCTGCATCTCATTTCTTGGGATCCTGCATCAGCCCAGAGGTTCTTCAGCTTCTTCTACATCTCTTTCCTGGGATCCTGCATCAGCCCAGAGGTTCTTCAGCTTCTTCTACATCTCGTTTCCTGGGATCCGCATCAGCCCAGAGGTTCTTCAGCTTCTTCTACATCTGCTTCCTGGGATCCTGCATCAGCCCAGAGGTTCTTCAGCTTCTTCTACATCTTGTTTCCTGGGATCCTGCATCAGCCCAGAGGTTCTTCAGCTTCTTCTACATCTTGTTTCCTGGGATCCTGCATCAGCCCAGAGGTTCTTCAGCTTCTTCTGCATTTTGTTTCCTGGGATCCTGCATTGGCTCAGAGGTTCTTCAGCTTCTTCTGCATCTCAATTCCTGGGATTCTGCATCAGCCCAGAGGTTCTTCAGCTTCTTCTGCATCTCATTTCCTTGTATTCTGCATCAACCCGAGGTTCTTCAGCTTCTTCTGCATCTCTATTCCTGGGATCCTGCCTCGGCCCAGAGGTTCTTCAGCTTCTTATGCATCTTGATTCCAGGGATCCTGCATTGACCCATGGGGTTCTTCAGCTCCTTCTCCATCTTGATTCCTGGGATCCTCCGTCGGCACAGAGGTTCTTCAACTTCTTCTGCATCTCGATTCCTGGGATTCTGCATCAGCCCAGAGGTTCTTCAGCTTCTTCTTCATTTTGTTTCCTGGTATCCTGCATCAGCCCAGAGGTTCTTCAGCTCCTTCTGCATCTCCTTTCCTGGGATCCTGCATTGGCCCTCAGGTTCTTCAGCTCCTTCTGCATCTCATTTTCCTTGGGGTCCCACTTCAACCCAGGAGGCTTTATAGTTGCTTGGGGCTCTTGTGCATTTTAGTTATTTTCCCACTTTGTTTCTTCCAGTTTAGCTAAGCCAGCCATTGCGGTGCAGGGTAGTCCCCACTCTCAATCCTTGGGGCACATGATGCTCTGACTTTGATTTATCCTGGTCATGCTGGTATAGAGTAATAAGGATATGTAGCATAAATTTATAGTATTACTATAGACGACTACTAGAATAACAGAATGATAGAGTGATAGTATTTATAAGATGTTGAATTATAGAAGTATAGAGAATAGAGCTCTAGAATATAAAGCTATTGCAGAGTATAGAGAATACAGTTCTAGTGTGTGTATGTGTGTGTGTGTGTGTATATATATATATATATATATATATATATATATATATATATATATGTATATATATATATATATATATATATATATATATATATACACACACACACACACACACACACAATGTGTATTACCTGTTCTCTGGTATTTTGTACCTAGTAAGTCTTTTCCAGTCTTGAGTTTGTCTCCTGCCTCTCCTTACTCAAGCACCGCTACACCATCAACAAATAAGAACCAGTGTTTTACAGTAGTACAGCCTTTTGGATCACTTCCTTTGGGACCCATGGAACAAATGACTTTTTGCCCTAAAGCTTTCCTCACAGCTATGCTCAACGTCCTGAGATATGCTCTGTTCAGGACCTGTGTGACCCCTTTCCTCCCCAGGTCCAGTGCGCCTCAACTATTCCTCTGGCTTCCACTCATGGCAGGGACACCAGGAGTAAGCCATCCTCCCCTGAAGCAGTCCATTGTGTGGACTTGGATCCAGTGTCGCAGACACCAGGACCTAGGGAGTTCAGGAACCCAGACCATAATATAGATAGGTATTGGAATTTTTTACTTTGGTTTCCTCCTTCCTTCCTTGATGTGAATGCAGCCTGCTTGGTGCTGACCACGTCCCTGCAGCAGGGCAAACTCCCAGTCTCAGCCACAGGAGTCATTGTGGTGGCGGAACTCAGCAGCAGCCCTCCCTGTGGAGGCACATTGATATGTGTGGCTATCCCAGCCTGCCCCACCTCCTGACAGAAGCGACTCAGATTACTCCCAAACTGGGGCCATCTGCACTGCCCGTGCAACATACCTCTGGGGCAGCCTGCAACTAATGCACTTAAGAGTGCTGGGCAAACCAAGGTCAGCACTGGGGGCATACATGTGTTTCAGCCACTGGGAAACTGACTTTACAGAGCTGCAATTTAACTGAACTTAGCTTAAAAGGAATATACAGTTATTGTCCCAGGCAAAGGAAAATATGCTCGGTAGCAAGAGGAAATTACTTTGAAATTAATTATGTGAGAAACATCAATCTGGTAGAAACAAGCTTTGAATTAGACATTAGCTTGTGACATTGTTGAAAAGGGTCGCTTTTAATTTTCCCCATCAACACTTCAAATGGAAGATGACATGATTGATTGATTGATTTAATGTATAGTATGTATGTACAGGAAGGCCCTTTAGCAGCAAGTGCCCAGGTTAAGGGTGACACTACATTACAGTAACTATGAAACAACAATAATTTGAAGATATATACTATCACAGAGGTGTGTGACACCATCTGCAGGGTGTATAGAACAAAGATAGCACTGAAAGGATCAGCCAATGTCTGGAACAATTTAAGGTAGCAGTCAGTGAGCTTGAAATACATTATAGTCTGTGAAGGCATGAACAGCTGGCAGTGTTCAATGGGTAAATAGTTTTGCAGTTGCTTATTGCACACATGGTAGGTTAGCACGGTCTACTGGTTAAGAGTAGACATTAACAGAGAATGCCTGGGGCCTGGATTTTTGTCACAGTTAGCAGCACAAAACAGGTGAATTATGCTTACATCGTGGCACCACCAGTAGAAACTATGTTCAAAATTTAGTGTGTTTCGAGGAGGGATTCTCCCCAATAGTGGTGAAATGCAAAATGGCCTCTGATGTTAGTAATAATAATATAAAAGTTATTTTATAGTGCAATTCAGAAAATCAAAGTGCAGTACACATTTTATCAATAAAACACTTAAAACCAATTGAATAATAAAAACAGTGCAGTTCCAGACTTTATACCAATATGCTTTTAAAACCATTACTAGATAAAATCCTCAAAGGCAAGATGGAACAAATGGGTCTTTAAGGCCATCTTAAAGCTCTCCACAGTCTGAGTACTCTCAAATCTGATGAGGTAGAGAGTTCCACAGGGGGGGGCCATGTACATAAGAGCTTGGACCCAGAAGTTTTCAACCATACCTTAGGAACCTGTAGCAATCCCTCATCAGCTGAGCAGAGTGGTCAGCCAGGGCAGTAAGATTCAGGAGCTCTTGCAGGTAGTCCGGACCCTGTCTGTGTAGAGTCTTGAAGGTCAGAAGACCAACCTTGACAGTGACCCACCACTGTACAGGCAGTCAGTGCAGTTTGCACAGCACTGGAGATGTGACTCAATGAGGAACCCTATCAGCAACCATGCCACTTTGTTCTGCCTACAAGGATATGATAGAAGGCATCCTTAGGATGGCAGAGAAGGGGAGATATTGCTGATGGGGACCTGAATATGCAGATGTTAACTGGAGTACCTTTGCTGCAGCCACATCCAAGAGCAGGGCCATTCATGATGCCCTACAGTGGGCATGCCTCAGCTAGTGTTGGAACCCACTCGGAGGAGCAATCTTAGATCTGGTACTCTCAAATGGGGACAGAGAGAGGATCTCAGATCTAGAAGTGGGTAGACATCCGGAACAAGTGACCACCAAACAGTGTGGTTCACGATAAACTCAGATGTAGAGTCAAGCCTACAAAAGTAAAAGTACTGGACTTCAGGAAGACTGATTTTGTCAAAATGGAGAGTGCCTCAGAAAAGCACTAGCAAACAGACAAGAAGAAGGGTGTAGCAACAATGGGAAACATTAAACTGCCATCACAGAGGCAACAAGCCTTTGTGTGAAGCAAATAAACAAATCAAACGAAAGAAAAAACACTATGGTTCTCAAAAGAGGTGGCGGGAAGGTTAGGGAGAAAAAGATAGCATTCAGGAAGTGAAACACAGAAGGAGCAGGGCAGAGAACTGTACAGTTAAAGCTGAAGGAAGTGGGAAGGCAATCAGAATAGCAACGTCCAAACTGAGGAAAAGATAGCCAACTCAGTTAAGAAGGAGGATAAAACCTTTCATAGGTACATTAGGGAGGCGAAGAAAGACAAAAGTGAGGGATACTGAGGCTGAATAAAGAGGCGGGTGGGTGGGCAGAGGGACAGTGAAAAAGCAGGGATACTGAACAAATACTTCTGCTCAGTATTCACAATGGAAGTGGAAGGGGAGGTACCTAATCCAGTCAATAGAAGCACTCTGGATATAGGGTAGATATCAGTATTTTCACAGAAGAAAGGATTCTGAAAGAATTCCTAAAACTGAAGGTGGACAAAGCTATGGTGCCTGATGGGATTCACCCAAGAATTCTAAAAGAACTAAGGGAGAACTAGAAACACCATTGACTACCCTTTTAACAAATCATGGGAGGATGGTGTGGTGCCTGAGGACTGGAGGAGGGTGGGCGTGATTCCCCTTCACAAAGGTGGGAGCAACACAGAGGAGGAAACTACAGACCTGTCAGTTTGACCTCAGTGGTAGGAAAATGATGGAATCACTTCTGAAGGAAAGAATTGTTGCGTACCTAGAGGCCAGTGGGGTACAGGACCCAAGGCAGCAAGGATTCACAGTGGGAAGGTCATGTCGGATGAATCTAATAGATTTCTTTGACTGGGTGACCAAAGTAGTAGACCAGGAGGGGCTGTGGACATGGCCTACCTGGACTTTAGCAAGGCATTTGACACAGTCCCACACAAAAGATTAATAAACAAATTAGCCAGCCTTGGAGTGGGTCACAGGGTGGTAGTCTGGGTAAAGCATTGGCTAGACAACAGGATGCAGAGGGTGATAGTAAATGGAGTCCACAGTGAAGAAAGGGGGTTACTAGTGGGTCTGAGGGTTCAGTACTGAGTCCCGATCCTTTTAATGTTTTATAAGTGACATTGCAGAGGGACTAGAAGGAAAAGTAAGTCTCAGCAGATGACACAAAGATCTGCAACAGGGTTTATACACAAGGTAGGGTGGAAAGGATGAGATGGAACTTGGCAAGGTTGGAGGAATGGTCAAATGTATGACAGCTTAGATGCAATGCAAATGAGTGCAAAGTAATGCACCTGGGAAACAAAACACAGGAAAAAGTACACAATGGGGAGGTGAGATACTGACAACACAAAAATGGAAAGAGACCTAGGGTATTTATATCAGATGACCTAAAGGTGGGCAAGCAATGTGAGAAGGCAGTAAGGAGGGCTGGGAGATATTGGGATGCACAGGAGTGGCATGCAGTAGAAAACAGGAAGTTGTTATCCCTCCGTACAGACAGTTGATGAGACCCCATCTGGAGTACAGCATGCAGTTCTGGAGACCCCATCTCCACAAAGACATAGGCGGGTGGAGGCTGTCCAGAGGAGGCACCAAATGGTGCAGGGTCTGCACCAAAAGACACACAGCCGCTCAGTGGCGTAGAAGGTTGAGGTGCTGGCACCTTACCTCAAACCACGCCGGTGACCCAGGTTCAGAATGGCTTGGGACGCCGGGTGGCTAGGGAAGGAGAGGATTGAGCATCCATAGGACTGCTCTCCTCTCTGGGGTGGAGTCTTGGTGGAGCGCTCGCAGCGGCCTTGCAGGAGACCAGGAGCCCAGACGCATCGTAGGGAGGGAACAGCCAAAAGCGGAAAATCCGGCCAGACTGATCAGATGACGGCTGCTGGTCCACCACTGCCATCGATGCCCTGAAGTAGACCATTCACCTCAGCAGCACCCTGGGGCCAAGTAAGTGTGCTGGGTGCTGCCCGGTGCCTTCCGTCTTGGAGGAGGGGACCTGCCCGGCTAAGGGTTACATCCAGGTTACCCCAGGGACAGCAGCGATTTGAGGTGGATGTCTCAGTAGGGACAGGCAGAGCAGATGGGACCCAGGCAGCTCAAAGGAGTGGTGGGTCATGAGGCACATAAGGGAGAAAAAGATAAGACAAAAAAAAAAATATACAAACAGAGACTAAAGGAGCTTAATATGTATACCCTCAAGGAAAGGAAGGAGAGGGGGACATGATAGAAACTTTCAAGTACCTCAAGGGAATCAACAAAGTCCAAGAGGGTAGCATCTTTCAGAAAAAGAGATGTGCAGGAACAAGGGCACAATTTGAAGATAGAGGGGAGGGCTCAGAGGTAATGTGAGGGTGCATTTTTCATGGAGAGGGTTGTGGATGCATGGAACAGCCTTCCTGAGGAGGTTGTGGAGTCAAAAACAGTGGGGAATTCAAGAATGCATGGTACAGACTTAAAGACAATTCTAGTGGGGAGTAGGAGGAAGTAGTCTGTTGGTTAACTAGGATCTGCAGCTTATCCATTAGGTAGGGAAATGGGCAGACTAGGTGGGCAAGCAGTCCTTATCTGCCATCAAATTCTATGTTTCTATGTAGCTGTAAGTGGCGAATATCAACCCCGAAGCCCTAGATAAAGGGAGTTACAGTAGTCCATGGGCAACATCACAAAGGCGTGGATCAGTGTTGAAGGTCACTAGACGAACAAGATGCCTAACCCAGGTGATGTTCCTCAGAAGGTAAAAAGAGGACTTTGACTACTGCCGACATCTGCAAATACAATGTCAGCCCATCGTCAAGAATCACCCCAGGTTTTGCACACATTCAGAGGAAGGCAGCTGGTTCTCCCCGAGCCAGAGCCCGAGGGAGACCCTGCCACCGACTCTCTATCCAGTGAACTGGATCCATCACCAAAACCTTAATCTTATCAGAGTTCAACTTCAGCCAGCTGGTCTTCATCCAGTCCTGGATTTCTGAGGCAGCTATTGAAGACCGAGACCGCACTATCCTAGTTAGGCACAAAAGACAGGCAGAGCTAGGTATCATCTGCATAACAGTGAAACCTCAGTCCATACCATCTCACAATGACTCCAATGGCAGCATATGCACAGTGAACAACACTGGGACAGAACAGAGCCCTGAGGGACTCCACATGGCAGAGAGAATGAGACCGAGGAATACAACCCAGACACCACCCTCTGGGACCTGCCAGTGAGGAAAGATTGAAACCATCTGAGGACCATCTCTGACAGGCCACAGATACCCCTCAAGCACTCCAACAATTCCCCATGGTCCACGTGTGTCAAAGGCTGAAGAGATACCAAGAAGCACCAAGATGGAACAGTGCTTCTGATCTCTAGCCATTAAGAGATCATTGAGCACCCAAACCAGAGCAGTCTCAGTACTATGCCTCATCCAAAAACTGGATTGAGAGGTTCATAGATATCATGGATGGTAAGGTGGTTCTCCAGCTGCAGTGCAACTACTTTTTCAATCACCTTCCCTACAAAGGAAAGGTTAAAGATTGGCCTGTAGTTAACAGGACAGTTTGGGTCAAGAGAAGATTTCTTAAGGAGTGGTGTCACCACTGCCTCTTCATGGAGTTTGGAAACTCACCTGACTCAAAAGAGCACCAGACAATCTCTGCAAGGACAGGGTCGATGGTATCCACACACACCCCATTATGGTGTGTTGGGCCCAGGTCCAGGCTACAGCAAGTCGGCCACATACCCTGGACAATCCGCACGACATTTATGATCTCTGGCCCGTCAAAGTGTGCCCAAGAAAACAGGATAGTAACCAAGCACCTGCCACTGACAACCCCCGTGAGAGCAAGCTGATTGGATCTTGGCCCTGATGTCGGTCACCTTATCAGCACAGAACTGAGCGAACACGTCACACTTACCTTGTGAAAATGCACTTCAAACTTGCAGACAGGTTGGAGTGTACAATCTGTCCACAGTTCAAAAGAGCTGAGCTGGTCGATTCTGAGCTGTAGCAATCTCCCCAGACAGGAGTTCTGCCTTCTTATGAGTGATTGCTGATTGATTGTACTGATAATGTTCCATCAATCTAAGGCAGTCTGCATCAGGGCTGATCTCCGCCAGCGCCACTCTAACCTTCGTCCAGCTCATCTCAGCTCCCTCAAGGTCCCATCAAACCAAGGGAACGGAGACAAAGAGTGAGAGGACAAACACAGACAGGAGCAACAGAGTCCAGAACTCCCATCACGGCCTTATTATAGGACTGAACCAGGTTCTCTGGACCCTCGCTTGCATCCAGCAATCTCGATAGGTCTAATATTGCCAAAGGCCTTCAGGGTCACATTCCTCGGAGGGCGGTATCTGACCATCTCCACAGGGCAGGCCTATAGGAGCCCAGAAATTGAAACTTATAGTGTGGTGATCGGACCACCTGACTGGTTCCACCACCAAGTCGGAGGTCTCCATCCCCAAGAGGAAAACTAGGTTGAGTGGCGACCCTGATTATGGGTTGCAGAGGCCACTACCTGTGTGAAGCCCAATGAATTCATAAGTTGGAGGAAGTCCTAACCAAATTCTGCGAGAGTTAGACCAGACTCAGGCATTGAAGTCATCCAGCACCATCAACCTAGGTAACTCCAACACCATGTCGACAATGAAGTCCGCGACCTTCTGTAGGAATAATTTCTCACCCCCATGTGCACGGTAGATGAGAATGATCCTACACCCCACACCTGCAACTGAAGTACACTCAGACAATCTGGACTCCTTAACTGGCACCTCTACAAGGCCCAATTCTGATTTAAAACAAATTGCTACACCCCAACACTGCAGTCCAATCTTGAGCGATGTATCACTGAGAACCCAGCAGGAATAGCCACCTCCAAGATGGGGCCAGCATTCTCATCCAGCCAGGTCTTGGTGATGCAAGCCAGGTCTGCTGTCCCAACAAGATCAGCTATAAATAGCCATCTTGTACCTCACAGACCTGGCATTGCACAACACTGTTCGAGTGAGATGGAATTCTGGGTCCAGCTGGACTACTGGTCCTAAAACACTGGAACCCTTGGGTATGGGAACCAGATAAGGAGAACCATGTTCTGGGACCCATTTCACCCCAGGGCATCTCTGGTCCTAACTATTCAATCCAGCCACCCAGCTCACCCCTGAGTTGGGGTGAACCAGGTAGCAAATGGGGTGTGGGGTGTGCATCTGATTAAACCCCAGCATGCACCATTGGCCATGGCCAATCATCCCATCTAGAAGTGTTGTTATTCCCTAACATCTCCCAAAATCTCAGCTGTGTTATGATCCAGTGGTTGCCCCTAGGTTACACCCACTGGTTTGCCTCCCTGGTAGTCCAGTGGCCACAGCTTCTCCCCAGTGGAGGGTATCCTGGTAGTCCAGGGTTCTCCTCTCTATCCACATCAGTCTGGCAAACTTAGTGGGCCCCACACCCTCGAACATGTCCCAACTCCAGTCTTATCTGTGCTCAACCGCAGCACTGCAGCCATGGGGCGGTGTGCAGATATTTATAACCAGTTCTTTTTTTATCCAGCTGTTTGTTCCTGACCATTGACTTGCTTCTCCTTTGTAGTTTGTATCAGCTCCCTCCACACCACCACATCTGCAGCTTTCCCTTCTGTTGTGACCATTTTGGATTTACACAAGTTCTGAGAGTGCCATGAACCATCAATTACATGGCTTAAGGTACTTAGGGTTTGCCCTGTGATTTTGTCCCACCACCACTTATGTGACACCAGGCAGTGCCCAAACAAGCCCTCGTATGCAAGCAACATCCCTTTGTGGTTGGAGGCAAGCTCTAGCTCACCGCAAGGTCACAGGCAGAACCTGATGCCTACCTCCGCACCTGGGAGCACTTCTGTGGCAGATTTCCTCCAGCCCACTGGGCCACCAGCTGTTTACTAAGTCTGCTCCTGAACCCAAGTCAGTGGTGTGAAAAGCATATGTGACCAACTGGGCCGTTGTGTAGCCCTGACCAGGCCCTTTTCTTCATGTTGTTTTTCCCTGTATCACTGATGTTGCCCACTTCTGCTAGGGAACTCCTAACCACACCTGCTGACTTTCTGTCACTTACCTGCTCCCAGGAGTCCATCAATGGCATTTCCTTAGCTGAGGGCATTTGCTTCATGGTGGGTTCCTTTACAAGTGTCTTCAGCCATGACCTGCAGCAGGCTGTCAGGAGCAGTGGAACCAACAGTGCCAGCATCGTGCTAACACACATCAGAGTTTTTCTGCTTTGCTTTATCCTGCCCTTGGGATGCAGCAGCTAGGGCCCTATTGCCCCCAGCACATAAGCACGTGTGGGACCAGGCTGCATCTTCCCTACCACTTGACTCTTAGGCTGCACCACCACCTGTAGTCACCCAGGCAGTAGTGTTGTAGTGGAGATCAAAGCCCTCCTTCCACTAGGACACTCAGTCCTTATCCTCTTGGCCAGCCCCCAATGCCCTGGACTTCTTCCTGAATCTGGGTCACCAGTTTTGCAAGCTTTAATGTAAGCAGGCCTTTGAAGTCTGCTGTACTTTTGAATATTACCATGTGGAGCATTTGCACTGCAGCCTGGACCTGTTTCCTGACCACCCATAATGACCACTGCAGCACTTAGGAAAGAGTTGCAATCCCTGTTGAGCATGGCTCAGTGAGGGGCCACTTTGCACTGCATGACACTGTCAGTGAGCCATACTGTATACACTGTGTGCTCCTGAGGGCTCAGTCGGCGCCAGATGTGGTGGTGTAAGGAGGTCTGTTCTGATCGCAGATCAACGGTTGGGATGGGGGTGCAGGGTGGTGGGTCACACTGAAACAGGATGGGGAGGGACCCTAAACTACCAGGGAATGGAGGTTTTCACATTTGGGGATGGCGATCAGTGACCAGGACGGGTGGAGGGACCGCTACACTATCGGAAAAAGTATTATGACATGTCTGGTGAGCATCAATAACCAGGGTTGGGGGGACCACTACACTGTGGAAAAACTATTATGATGTGTCAGGTGGGCAATAGGGGACCGGGACCATTACAGTATGGAAAAATTATTATGGCGTGTTGGGTGGGCGATCGGTGACTGGGGAGGGACCACTACACTATGGAAAAATTATGATGACATATTAGGTGGGCGATCAGGGACAGGGAGGCCACTACACTATGGAAAAAATGATTATGACATGTGGGGTGGGTGAGCGAGGATGGGGGTCACTATGCTATGAAAAACTATTTTACCATGTTGGGTGAGCGATCAGGGACCGGGGGACACTACCTATGGCAAATGAGGTGAGCATTTTGGGTCTGCGATCCCGATGGGAGGCACCACTAGACTACCAGGGAGATAAAGCTGTGAGCTTGGGCTGGTGGGGGGCAATGCAATGACATATTAATGCCATGAAAATGAGCCCATAACGGCATCCTAATAGCCACTAGCGCCTTGCATGCCCAATGGGCTCATTTGCAGGCTACTTTTGTGAATAGCACTTCAGCTGGCGTGGCGCAATTGGCTCTGGGGCCATTTTTCAGGCTGGCTGTGGGGCAGTGCTACTGGGTATACCACTGCTTTTCCTGGAGTTAGCTGCCCCCACTAGCTCCTATTCATGAGTCAGATAGCACACCAGCTATCTGACTGTGACTCTATGATTACCCTTCAGTGCAGCCATGAAGTGCCATGCAAACATTCTAGTAAAGTGCGAAGTCTCACTGCAAAGTGTGGAATTTCTCCCATGAATGGAGGAATTTCACCATTTAGGTGAAATTCTGCCATTCGTGGGCAAAATTCCACACTTTGCATTGTAAACTTCATCATTTGGGCATAGTTGAAGTATTTGTAGTTGAAGTTGCTGAGGGCAGAGAAAACTTTACTAAACTCTGTGAATGTGAATTTTGCCTACATTCAGCAACTTCGCTGGTAAATTAAAACTTCATCACATCTCTACTCAAATGTAGATAAATCTTCAGTGTTGATAGGTGACTCAGCAATGATTGTTTATAATTGCATTCAAATTCTACTTGTGATTATAGAAAGTCATAATACCCATATGCTGACTGAACAGCGACACCTGTACCGCAAACAACAGTACAGCAATGAGTCGCTGTACTGTCACGGCGCACCAGCACTGCTTTCTCGGGTCTTCCACCTCCCGAATCAACACTGACTCAGAGTTGATTATATTAATTACGGGTGTGGAGGCAGAGCCCCCAAAAGAAACAAAGTGTATTCGGATGGAGCTATGCTGACTGCAATTGTGGTTCATAAATCCATCGCTGGACATCAGTTGACAAAACATTTGTCAAACCAGTGTATAAAGCCCATAATACCACTGCTGTGCTATTATAGCAAATATATTATGTCTCAGTGATTTTAGAATGTATAGAATAACACATGTAGGAGACTAGTTCATAAAATAGAAACATGGTATAAGGTTACGAATGCAATAGATTAGAAAATGATTGCAGGACAGGAACAAAATGTTATTAATAATGGTGATTTGTCCATGGAAATAAGTGACAGAAGAATCCCAAGGTTACACATGGGGCGGGGGATGTTATCCAGTATTTTATAAGTAATATGGAGGTGGACACCAGTAGCTGGATTACCAAGATCACTGATTACACTAAAAGAGGAAGGGTGGTTACATCTCAGCAGGAAAGTAATGAAATACACAAGGGCCTGAACATGCTCAGAATATTAGCAGAAAATGACAGATGATTTTAGTGTTAAAAAGCTACACAATGATGCATCTCAGTAGAAAGATAGAAACAAAATGCTTCCTAACTGACACAGTAATTGTTAAAACTCAGCAGGAATGACCCAGGGGGTTAAAGATCAGCAAAAACTTTAAATGGGGACAACAGTATGGGGCAGCAGCTAGTAAAGTAAATTAAATCATGGTGTACATCCAGAGAAACTCCATAAGCAGATCAAAAATACTGTTTGTACTACACTGCACATATCATCGATTAGACCCCATCTTGAAAAGTGTGCAGTTCTCATCCTCATATCTGAGAAAACACATCAACAGGATTGAGAAAGTGCAAGGAAGAATGACAAAGGTGACTGAAGGCTTGGAAGCCATAGACTATGAGGAGTGACCGTAGAACTAGGACAGTGTTTATTGAAAATGTTCCACAAACAAGACACTAAACTGAGTGAAAATCTACATGTTCTAATATAGGGAGAAAAGTTGTTAAAACTAACTTATAGTATTATTGTTTTATGTCAGAGGTTTCACCAGGATTGACATACTGACCTGTTAACAGCTGATTTCAGATGTATCTTGGGGGTGGAGGGATAGATAAATACAATAAGGTACCATAGTGCAATACATCAGCATCTGAGCATCAATGAAATTCTGTATCAAGTAATACCATGCAAACAAAATAAGATGCAATAGTACAAAACATTACAGATGTGCCCATATTCTGTACAGAGAAGCTGAAGAACAACAAGGTGCCTAAGGGTGGAAAGGATTGCACTTGAACTGGTCA
The DNA here is from genome assembly GCA_016271365.2 of Neoceratodus forsteri. Classification (NCBI taxonomy): domain Eukaryota; kingdom Metazoa; phylum Chordata; order Ceratodontiformes; family Ceratodontidae; genus Neoceratodus; species Neoceratodus forsteri. Next base: position 751,715,983 of record CM028129.1, read on the forward strand.
GAGAACAACCCCAACCATGGTGAACTCTCAGTTCAGCAGGTTATGAGGAAACCTTTGGCGGGGGGGTGAGGCAGCTGCCAAGATTAGAGGTCATGAACAGTTGCAGGAGGGAGTTGTTAAGTCATGGAGAAGAGACTTTAAAGGACTGATTATATATGGACCCTCTCAAAACAAAACAGTGAGTTGTTTGATTAGAAACAGAACATATAAGACAGAAACAGATGAGTGATCCATAGAGTCTTCACAGTAACCTACCTGTAGGGTACCTACCTGCCTGATTGATAGGTCTGTTTACATATATGATGTCATAGTGAATTGTGATAACGTTGATTGACATGTAAGTCCTGATTCACTGATGTGATGTGACAGAAGTCACATCAGTGAATTCATGATTGTTTCTGTTTGAGCCAGGATGTAATCATAGAGGATATCTATATGTTATAAAATAATTATTCAAGACTTTTGACTGGCAGGATTTGTATTCCAGCAGCCACAGATTTTGGCCTATTGTCTTGAAAAGGCCATTATTTTAATGTGATATATTAATTTGAAGAGGTAACATATTGCAGACTTCAACTTTGTATGTGTGTAAGCATCCCTGAAAATGTGGTCCTTAAATTACCGTACAGTGGTTAAATTACTGTACAATGTGATAAAGTTGTGTTCAATTCTCTGGAAAAGGAAGGGATCTTAAATGATAAGTATAAGTTGAAAAGTGTGTTACTGGTATGTATGCATAGAATTTACAAAGAAATCTAAAATTATAGACCTCAGGTTGTAGGTTGGACCAGTTGTGCGCAAACCTGAGCTTGAATCTGAGCTTGGGACTTCAACCTTATTGCCAGAATCTGAGCAGTCTCATGGAAGTGATTGATGGTCTTTAATTTCATGGCACAATATTGACTGCTTGGCATATCCTACAGTCCCTACCAGCAAATCCAGGAAGCTTACATATGGTCACGGTGTAACATGCTCACCAGTCCCCTAACTATTAGATATATGATTGCTTTATAGTTCCTTATTGTGAGTAGGGTAATATGGCATTAAAATTGGTTAAACTACCTAACTTGATATTGTGGTAGTAACAGTTTTTGCAGTTAAGTAAGTGATTCCATGACATTCCTGGAACCAGGATGTCTAACCTGGGCTAGTATGGTTGACGTTGAATTACAAATGTGAACCACTTTGACCTTTGGGTGTGCTCATTGCCTGGCTCTTGTGAATGCCCAGATGGCTGACTACAGAGAGGCTTAGATGTAGTTTGCAGAGGTAAGTGCTTACCAGTTCTCTTTTTTTTCTTCTTTTCTTAAATAATTTTACTGTCACATGATGAGACATAGCACAAATGTAACAAAGACATTGGCAAGGCATTCAGCATACATAGTACAGTTCACAGAAAGCATGGTGCAACTCAGGTATGAGATTCCAAACAGCCTCATTCTGTCAGCTTCAAAGTGGGTCAGGGTATAAAATCAAATTTTTGGCCCAGCATGCATTGAACCCATCTACTCCATAAAGACTCAAGTTTAGACACTAAATGGTTCTGTCTAGCAGTCAAATTTCTTCCTCATCAATATTTAACATTGCATCCTATCACTGCACACTAGAAGGTATGTAGGCTGCAAACCAGTGCTTCATGATTGTCTTTTGGCAGTCACCAGGCAAATATACACTAATCACAAAGAAAACATACAGCAGCTTCCTGGTGTTGGGCGCCATGGAGGCATAGAGGGTGGCCTGAGGGAAACTAACAATAAGAGTACTCTATCAGTAAATGAACCTTATCTCCAAAAATGATTTGGAGGGCTACTGTAAGCTAAGTCCAAAATGGTCAAATCACAGGGCAGTGCCAACAAATATGCCCAGGTGTGGCTTGGAGGGTGCCTCAGCCTCTCTAACAAAGTGCTGTTTTATCAGGTTGGCATTTCACCACAATCTGGGGAGTACCAAGAAGTGGATAACCGCCTTCCAGGAGAACTCTCTGCATATGCTAAGAAGTTACACTGTGTATGTTTGTTGGGTACCTGAATGGCTCAGTCTGGGTTCCTGAGTCTGTCTCTCATCTCTGACAGATTTTGTCCATATTCCAGTCTGTCAATTGTAATAAAACTTTATATAGTTGTAAAATATGGAGGCGGATTTCTCCATTTGATACTCTAATAATCAATGTGTGGATCAGAGGGATATCTTTTTTCTTTGGCCATGACAGGAGGGAAGCTTTATAAAATTAATCATCTGAAGGTATCAGTATTGGTCAGTCTGCCTTATGTTAAATGTAGCTTGTAGATCTACAGAGGGTGTATATCTCTCCCCTAGAAACTGGTATGGGTGACTAGACCAGCTAAGATAGGCATGATCCAAGCTTGCAGATGCATAAGTGGAGTTATATGGAATAGAGGTTAACAGGTATCTCATGTCCAGTAAAATTTTATGGGCATAGTCCTTATGCCATTGCATAAGGTCTCCCAATGATAAGGATTTGCTGTAAGGATATTTTGGGGACACTGGGCAGGACAAATAATAGTTTAGTAGTATTAAGAACATTTTCCACAACTAACTCTAAAGTCTTCCAATGTGCCTGATATCCTGTGTAAGCCAATAAACTGCAGAACAGAGCTGGGCTACACTATGATAATGTATCAAACTTGGGAGTGCTAGATTGCCTTGAGGTTTGGGGAGGTGTAAAGTAGAACATTTTATTTGAGGTCAAGAGCCATTTTAGATAACAACGTGATATCAGTTCATCCCACTTTCAGGAAAATAGGGCTGATGGCATGGATGGGAGGGTCTGGGAAAGATAAAGTAACTTTGGTAGGAGAACCGTGTGAATACTATCTATTCTGCATAGCAGAGAAAGTGGAATAGTATGCCAAGTGTCAGATCCTTTGTAAATTGCTGTGCTGAAGAGTCATAGTTTAAAGTCTATTGATTGGTCATAGTTCAAGGATCAGTACCCCAAATATTTAAGTACAGGAGATCCCATCTAAATCTAAAATGTTGTTTAGTAAAGGCATTAGGGAATAATGGTACTGCAGTGCCTCAGTTTTGTGGTGTTAATCTTATACCCTGCATAAGATCCATTTGCCTTGACAGTGTTCCAAAGGGTATATCAATCACCATAGCGACTCCCCAATGGTGTAGACCAGCACAGTGCCAGGAATCAGGCAGAACCCACCCATCGCTATGCTGGTCGACACGGCAATCGGGACTGCATCGCTGGGTGTTTGCACCCCCAGTCCAAATCCGACTCAGAGTTAGAATCCTAGAGACTGGGGGTGTGGGGGCAGAGCTCTGACAGGTGTGCACCGACATCCCCATGGCTACAATTCTGACAGTCAGCATTGTAGCTGTCACTGTAGGGCATGTCAGCTTAGTGCTGTCGGTGCTATGGGTAAATTGTTCCATAGGTGGGGCTAAGAGATGTCTGGGGTAGTTAAATATATTAATACAGTATATTAATAAATCATATGCATATAATGCTATTTTGTTCCCCAACATGATGCCCTGGATATTCAAATGTTGCCTGATGGCTTGAGCCAATGGATCCAAGTATAGTGCAAACAGTAACAGGGATAGGAGCACCTCTGGCAAGTTGTTCAGTGTAGCTTAAAACTGGGAGAGATTTGGAGATCAACCTCAACATAAGTCTGAGGGTTGTGATGTATGACTCACACAATGTGAATAAAGGTGACAGGAACTGCATCTATGCCATAACTGCAAATAAAAGAGAACCATGCCACCCGTCAAAGGCCTTCTGCATCTAGGGTCACTATTAGAAAGGGTACGCTTGACCAGGTGGAATGGTGGTGAGTATACAGTATAAAGTTCATTTTATGCTCACCAGTTTTCAGATGGTGGTATGATGGAGCCAGAGCAGCCTGGAGAGGAGACCAGGACATTCTGTAATAGGATAACGATACACACTGTTCATGGCAGCTCAGTGTTAAGGTAGCAATGCACACCATTGCATCACTGCAGACTTGCATTTGGGAATGACCTCACGCCTTTGAGGTTATATATGCATTCTCTACAGAAGAAGATAGAGATGGCTACAGTGCATGTATCTACAGCATCCCTGCTACGGAAAATGTGGGATTCATGGACCAGGAAACACTGCCCATTCCTCTCATGGCTTAGGTCAAGTGTTGCAACATGCTGTGCACCCATGATTACTGGAGAAAGAGTGTATGTGGGAGGTGTCTGTGCCCAGGAAAGAGAAATAACTGCTTTAACATAAACGGATGGTGAAAACCTGACCACTTCCCACATATACCTCATTTCTGTGTGTGAGTGACTCCTGTGACTGGGGCAAGTTCATAGTGGATTGTCATAGCCAAAAACACAATAGTAAGAAGAGAAACCAATGCCTGATAGGGCAATAGCCAAAGAGAAAATTATGTGTTCAGTGTCAGGAAAGCCAACAATACAATTCCTGTTTTCAGTAGGATTGTCCAAGATCACCCTCCCCACACACACTTGTTTTCAAAGGGAAATTTGCCCAAACTGTTAATCCAGCTATTAAAATATCTTAAATTCTGCATACTGTACAAAAAAAAGACAGTGTTGAACTGTGTCAGTTGTTTGCCACAGATCAGAACTTTTTGTTGCAAACGGCTGTATCTTTTGAAAATAGATTTGGATGCTTGGACACCATTGAGCAGATGCAGACACAGGCATAGCATAAATTTTCATCTGTGCCCTACCCTTTTAAAACTCTTGGTGGTAATTCTCAGATGCAATCAGGTAGATGCAGAAGAAGGCAGAGTATGCATCTGTGTCCATTTCTGACCCCAATGAAAATCTGTCCCATTGTCTTCATTCTTTCTATTCAGCTTGTGGTATCAAGTTCTGAGATGTTTTGTTCAAGCCAGCTGCAGTTGCTAATCATGCTAATGCTTTCTCCAACTGGCTTTTTCACCACCTAATGCACTCAAGACACGTTAAGGCATCGGAGACATACTGTTGCTGTGCAGTATATGGTAAAGCAGCCTGCTGAAAATATAATTATTACTTAATGACTGTAACTATTAATATACATAAATCCTTTGCTCTGCACTTTTCTCAGTAAGATTGGCACTAAATCCTAGTACTGCATTTGCAAAATGTTTTCAGGTTGTTTGACTTAGTCATATCTAAGATGGACTGGTTAGACAACATGATGGTTTTTCCATGCACCACATTAGGCACATTATTATAACACCTACAGTCCCTTGCTTTAGTCATCATTTTATTTTAATTAACTGAACAAAGGGATAATGGTCACACTCTGTTGTCCATTTTAAGTTTTAAAAAGCCATTACTGCTATAACTTGTCATCCATTATGGCCACATGTTGAGTGTAGGATAAGAAATTGCATCTAGAAGACAGGTTCTCCATGCAATAGACAGCACTTGCAGAATAATGGATGAGTCTGGCCACCCAGGGCTTTACTGAGTAAATGAATGAACTGCTTTAGACTAGTCAGCTGTCTAACACAACGGACATTTTGCTGTATGAACTCAGGGTTAATTGGTGCCATGAGCATAGGAAGTTTGCAATTTTAACAATAGTCTACTTATTGAGGTGCAGGATTATTACAGAATGATTGTGTTTATGTTTAACAGTGTAGAAGAATGGAAACACACAAGTAACAAGGCTCTAATACATTACAGCCTAATCAATTTTTGTACGAACCTTGACGTGGCACACATTCTGTGCTCAGTCTAATTCAAAATGTCTTCCACAAACTGAATGTTAACACCATTAGGTTTCAAAGTGTGCCTAGTTTAAAAATCATATGCTATGGTTGCTAGCATTCTGTAGAGACTACTGATGTAGCTGGTAATTTAATTGTAATTCTTTTTCTCTTCGAAAAGTAAAAATCAGACTTTACGCCATACTGGTGTTACCACACAAAATGTGTTTGTTTATAAACTTTGATCAACTTGTACTGTTTCTTTCCGGGACTTGGGAATGCACAATCTAGCCACTCACTATGCAGTGGGCGGAGAGGAGACTAATGTATCATAAATAGCTACACTGTTCGGGGTGTCCTAATGTTCAGGATGTATGCAATAACAGAAGATCAAGGATTTGAAGCAGTACAAAGTTGGAAATGAGTGCACCATTCTATACATTTCAGTTGTACTAAGAAAGGAAGCTGGCAACATGTCTTGCAACTTCCATGTGTTTTAGAGAAGGTACGTAATCATAAAATCCAGGTTTTCAACTAGAAACAACAAGATGCAAAAGGTTTGACGGTGTCCCTTTAAGTTACTTCTATGAATTCATGAGTGGCAGTGCCTAATTGGTGGGGAAAAATATATTTATGTAAACTATCTGTCATAGGTAAGGGATATTATGTTGTTATTTTATACCCTGGGCACTATGAACATTTTCTGACATTATCGATCTGAGAGCATGAAAGCAAAATTCTATGATACATGAAGAAGTTTTTGTTTATCTGTACATGTATACATTGCTGATTACAGCGAAGTTTTTTTTCACAATATATTTACACAGGTCAGTCCACTGATTTGATTTAGTAAGTTTTTTCTTTTACAACATTTGTGTGCCTTTGACAACTCAGCAGCAGAAAAAGCATGTTGCTTTCAGTAGGATCCTGCTATAGTGACAGATATAGAATATAATGGATTGTAGTGAAATAACACATTTATCTCACTAGTGAGTGGTGAGACCCATAACTCATGAGTGGTGATGTCATGAGCTAGTTATAAAGGTCTTACCACTCGTGGTGGGGATAAATGTGTTATTCTACTGCAACCCATTATGTATTTGATATATACCACAACATTTATAATGTTTTTTTACTGGTGTTTTAGCTTAAAACTGCCTTCTTTCCACTGTAAGTTCTCTATCTGGCCCATTGCTGTCTGTGTTCTATTTCCTGATTCTAAGTGGAAATATGTTCTAAGTTAAATAAATTGTGCTCTAAGTGAAATAAATGATGTTCTAAGTAAAGATATTTATCCCCAAATAACATGATTTATTTAACTAATTTGTTCACCATTTGGTGGGATATATTGTGACTTAAGTGACTTACAGCAGATAAAGACCTCATGACCCATCGAGTCTGCCAGATTCTATGTAATTGTGAATTGTACCCAATTGGACATTCACTCATGTCCCATGTTTAACCCCCACTCATTTTTACAATACCCACATGTCTGTCCCATCTAAGCTTTATCTTTTACAGTATTAGAAAACGCTTTTTCAGAAGGTTGGTCCAATTTTCTACCACCGCCTCTTGAAAGTAATACTTTAGGCATATTTTGAAACACCCCACCACCAGTTTCATAGTCTCTCCTGTGCTAATGCCTGCTTTGATTTTAAATAAATCCCTTTAATGTCTCTATCATGTCACCTCTCTCCTTCTGTCCCCCAATCTGTATAGATTCCAGTCTAATAATCTTTCCTCATAAGACTTACCCTGTTGCCCTTTGTATAACTTTTGTTGCTCTCCACTGCACTGCTTGAGACATGTCCCTATCTTTTTCAAATGTGTATTCCAGAACCATACACACAATACAAGTATGGCATCACCAGAAACATATTGTATATGAGTAATATTTCATTTCATCTATTACTGATTCCTTACCTAATGTATAACCTTGTTGTTACTGTATATAACCTATATATAACCTTATTTATCAGGTGGGTGAACTAGTGTGTAGGGAGCTCAATGTTTGGTGGGTGGGAACTGAATCTGTATTACTTGCTTAATTGGCCTAACTATGGAGCTACACAGCTTTCAATTGATCAGATGCACTTTGTGGTAACATGAAATCCTCTATAAAACAAGGTTTGGGGGTCATAGTAACGTAGTAATACAAGGTTAGAAGGGACCTGTGTCGATCTTGCATAGTCCTTTCATAAGTAGGGATAAAATGCACGTGTTGTCCTGTGCTTCCAGGGTCCTGGGTGAAGCTCTTTATTTTGAAATACTGACAGAAGCAGGAAGGAGGGCATACTGTATGCACATATTAAAAGACAAAGACCTTGACACAAAAGCACTAAAGTAAGGGATACTCAAACATATTGGCAATTCAGTCATTTTAAAGAAATGCAACATTACACACACTCACACAATGCAAGACATCATGGGTAATATATGTGAATCATCATGAAGGAACTTTGGTTGGTTAAACAGGATCATATGGTCTCAAAGGCCCCAGAAACAAGTTGCAGTAGCTGAAACCCTCAAACCACCAACATGTGTTTAGCAGAGCTGTGCAGAATGTCCAATTTCTGTTTCCACCAGAATTCTGCAAAATTTCCTAAATGCCACCTAATTTCATCTAACATTGTCAAAAGCAAAAGTCCAAAATTTTGAAAACAAAATGTTTTTAAACAGTGGATTAGTAATCACATTTAACACAAACCACAGAATCGTATTCATTGCTTTCCATAAACCACAGATTCATTTCCACAGACTGCAGAATAAATGTTCCACAGATTATGTAATCTGTGGAATTTTCTACTGCAGGTTACATAGAAATGCTTTTCAGAATTATGCCAAATTAGGAAAAAATTTAAAAGCTTTTCGAAACAGAATTGTCAGTCTGCATGAATTCAGCCAGTGGAATTCCACATTCTGCATAGCTCTTGTTTTGTTCTTCTTAGGATTCATCAGTGTGATGACATCATTTTCTCAGCCCTGAACAAGAGATCAGCCTGTCAGGTGTGCAGTATACCTTGCTCTGGATGTTTTTTCAGTATAGTCTGTTTACTCTCATGTTTTTCTGTCACCCAGCCCAATGAGGGTGAATCTTCTGATGATACCTCCATCTAGCCAGGAGGACACAGAGTGACTACTTCACAGTAGTCACCAGTGCTGCTGCTATGATTGGCAAGCAAGGATGTGTGAATGCCAGACAGCCTGTGCCCTCCTTCCCAATTTGCTGAGCTTCTCACTTCCTGGGTACACCTAGTGTGGGATTACAGCTCTTGTGCATGGCCCCAGTCTCAGAGGAGGCAGCTCAGTGTGCTGTGGTAATGCCACTGAGACAGCCCTTTCTATGATTTTAAACACAAAATGTTTCAGCACTTGGAGAAAGGAAATTTCACTTCTAAGTTAATGTTCTGCTTCCTGCCCATATCCTCTGTTCTGTCTTTTTCAGGTGACACAATCTATTTCTGTGTCTCTCTCACACCTATTTGTACAGTATTTAGTGCCTCCATGACCTTCTCTGAACCTACTGTATTTCACATGTTTAATAATTTTTGTGCAGTTATTATATGTAAGTAGTGTTAATTTGTAGCTCACTGCTTATCCTTGGAATGCTTATTCAGGTTATGCGCTAGGTAATTTGTATCAGCTGAAAGAACAATAGCAGACTATCTTAAGTCGCATCTTAGCTTTATTTGACCAGCCAGCTAATCCAAGTGTACAGAACAAACTGGCATCCCCATAAGGCTCAAACAGACCCACATAAACATTCACAGTCCACCCCCAAACGAAAGTGAATTAGCTTTGAGTTTGGATCCATTCCACACACTGGACATATGCTGATTATGGAGACCAGATTCCAGCTAAGGATCCCTGACTCAGGACTCGCTCCTAACTGTCCTGTCCACAGAACCAAAAGAAATAAGAGAATAGCAACCTACACTGTGTTTCACATCTCAGCCACTCCACCAAACCTCCTTCCCACAGAGCATGCTGTACAATGTTTTATTTCACAGAGTCGGACATATCCAAACTAATCATTGCTATTAAGCTGTATCTACTGGCCACCCACAGCAAACTCCTCCTTCAAGGACCTTGCCTCAATAATGTGTGTAATCAACAGATGCAGGCTTGAAGCCTTTGTTCTTGGAGGCACCAACTTCGCCCAGTGATGAATTCAACCAGGCATTTCAACACTCTAGTGGTAACAAAACTTTCCCAAATCATCATACAGGCTACCTAATGAAACAATGTGACTTGCAAGTACTCTCTCCTTGAATAGACCGTAGTCAGCCAGACTAAGTAGCTGAAGCAGGTGTCCAACCTGACTTCTACAGTGACCACTCCCCTAGCTGTTGTCTGTAAAATCTGGAACTCCATCCCACAGCTCCACAAAAGCAACCTATCCCAGTCAGATCATACAGCCACCTTAATCCTGTGGGCTTCCTGTATGACCTCAAGTATATCCCCTTGAGTCCTTTGATCATGTCCCAGACATTGACTTGCCTTGGCCTTCTTTTGAGGCAAGTACCAGAGTTTGCAACCTCCAGGTTTTAAAATAGAGCACCAAAATCGATCTTTCAATAGCTCTACAGTGCATCAGTGAGAAACCAAAACTGGGCACCAGTTTCTCACAGATGAACAGCAGTGTTAGTCTTTAGCCAATCAGAACACAAGTATTAACATACTGTCTCATCACTAAGTTTACAGGTCAGTTATTGCAGAATAATGGACAGTAGCTCTGTGTTCTAATTGGCTGAGAGGGATCTATTTCAGTATAGTTAAGTAGTAATGGTATAGTGAGCTGAGTTCATGGGGAATATCTATACTGCTATATCAATAACAACTGAGGCCACAGGCCAGGGTGTTTATTAGCATCCCAGTGCAGTTATTCCCCTTTAACCACGTCCAATAGGCCTTTATTGTTTTTATACTGCAGAACACACCATGGAAAAACACTGTACTAAAGCATTACTTGTAATACACACAGACACAGACTAATGAAAATGTTTTACCAAGTGAATTTCAATTAATGAATGTAGCTGTTATGTAGAGTGGTCCAGTAAAAATGCATTTATCTTCTTCTGTGAGGCCCTGTAAATAAAACATTCCTTCTGACATTTTTCCTCAGTGAAGATGAGTGCCAGAGTGTTGGCAGTTAACAGTAGTTTTGTTAGTGGTGACCAGTCAGAATGCTGGCATTAGCATACAGTCGCTGTTGTTCAGTCCACTGTCCAGTTATGGCTGAATAATGGGACAGTAGCTCTTGTCTACATGGTGTTTTCTGCAGTAAAATTAAGCAATAATGCATGACAGGTGTGTGTTGTAGGATAGCATCACACTTCAGGTGGTTGAGTAAAGACCACAGGCTGAGTGCATCCAGCACCGAGAAGTAATGTTATCTCCCATACACACCCTGTAATGTATTATTGCTATAATACAACACCTCATTTCAAAAGCTAAAGAAAAGAAACATTTTAGACAGTTTTGTATGTGATTTTGAAGTGTGCAAGTATATCTAGTTTTTTTGTCTGTGTCCACTAGGTGGTACTGTTTTCTGGCACAGGATTTTCATCTGTGAGTTTTAAATGTCAGTCACTGACACCCACCCCCCATACACACACACACACACACACACACACACATGCTCCCTGTTTTGTCTCTTTATCTTCCTGGCCCCATCAGATAGCTGTCACTGAGAAGGCCCCTGCCCCAGGTGAGACAGAAGGTGTCGAGACAGCAACCCACCCTCCTCCATGGCCAGTGATCTTCTAAGAATCAAAGCGCTCTGTGCCTTCTCACTTAGTAAAGCAGTTGATCATGTGATAAGCTGTTGTGCTATGTGAGAAGCATGGGATAGCCTTCATTCACAGAATGTGGCTGGCCATGGAGAAGAGCAGGCTGCCCTCCAGTCACCCTACTGTCTCACCTTGGGTGGTGGCCTCTCAGTGCCTTAGAAGATGTGGGTGCTCGGGGAAGGAGAGTAGGAGTTGAGTGCTGGTGGGGGGCTGGGATGTTTGATTACATAAATTAAAGCACTGAAGACGAGATAGTGACAGGCCATGGAGACAAGCAGGTTCCTGCCAGCCTCCCATCATGGGAGTTTTATTTTTTTTTAACTTAAATTTGTAGGTATTGGGACAGAGGAGGTGGAGGGATTGGAATTGTAGCAGAGGGTGGGGGAACAGGGGGTTGTGTTTTAAAGGATTGAGCTGAGGAGGAGGGTGTGAGCCGTTTTCATTCTTTTTTTTAAAGGACACAAATAAATGTATGAAGACCAAATTTCTGAATATTTAGGGCTTCTGATACAAATATTCGGCTGAATATTCAAAATGATGTATTCACCCACCCCTAACAGTTATTCCCCTGTAAACCTAGCTCACTATATCAGTCCATTATTGCTTTTATACTGCAGAAAACACCACAGGAGAAAGAACATAGTATCAAGCATTACATATGGATATTCACTGTGTCTAGTTTTCTGGTTTGGAGATACATGGATAGATGTGTTTTCAAGGTTTACAGATGTTGCAGTGAGCAGCTGTTCTGGGACAGGTCATCCGAGTTGCTTTTATTTTTTGCCCTCAACTATGAATGGTGCCCTTCCATCATAGTCCCAACCACATCACCGCCACATCCCCAGAATGTGCAGAGCTCCTTTGCCCCATGGTGAGGACCCCAGTTATGGCAGTGACTGAATCCACATGGAGCCGCACCTGGTCAATGGGTGCAGTGCCAGCTGGACTCTGGATTCATCCTGCTGCCTGGCCAGGATTTACTGTTGTTCCTTTCCTCCCCTGGATTTGGGGAGTCAGGAGTATGAGCTTGCAAATGTATGCCGCAATCGGGTGTGCACATGCATGAGCCCGCCAACTCCCTGCACTGCTGAAAGCCATGCAAAACTGCAGCTCCTGTGCTTCTACAGGGGGCACTCATGCTACAGCATGATCAGTCTTCCCTCCTGGAGATGGCAAGTGTCCTCTGGAATGCACAGTCCTCTCGCCCCCAACAACATGGGCTCATTTCAAACCCGGTCGCCTTCTCTCAATTGGAAATTTACTGCTGCACCAGTGTGCTGGCTAGGTTATCCAGGTTGCTGATTATAGAGTAGGTAGTGGTCTTACCTACCACAGCAGAGCCAAATTTGACAATGTTGCAAAAGAGGATGAAATACATTACAAATCAATGACAGCCAAACTCTGTCATTTTGAAAATGCAATTTCTGTTGTCACAAGTACTTTTAATTTGAAGCAGGTTATAGCACTCAACAAACTTAATAAAAGAGACTGTAATGCTGCTTTTAAAGCATACATTTTCACTTTGATAATTTTGTTGTCAACTTTATGGATATGTGCAGAGTTGTCTAGTTTTGCATACATGGACAGATGTGATTTGTAGGTCTACAAATGTAGCATTGAGGAGCTGTTCTGGGAGAGGTCATCTGGATTTTTTTTAACTTACTGTTTTAACCCCAACAACAGCTGGTGCCTCCTTCCATCAGAGTCCCCAGTCCTGTCACCTCTTTATCCCCAGGACTTACTGAGTTCCTTGTTGATGGTGTACTCCCCATTGTGAGGCCCCAGGATGGGATCAGAACTTAACAAATTTGCATGGAGCTGCTTTGGTTGATGGGTGCATGGCCAGTGGGACTCCAGCTTTTTCCTGCTACCCAGCTATGATTAAATGTTGCAGGCAGCATACACATGCACACATGCAATGGGTGTATACATGTGGAGCCAACCAACTCCCCACCCTTGACGGAAGCTGTGCACTACTTCACCTGTGCTTCAACAGGTGGTGCTTGTGTGGCAGCACTGTCAGCCATCCTCCGAGGAGGGTTAAGCATCCTCTGGGATGCTCACCTCTTCTCCACCTGGCTGTCCTCCAGCAATGTGAGCTCATTCCCAAACCCAGGTCATCAGTGACTTGAGCGGTGCCAACGCAAGCCAGGTTTTCTGGGTTGCTGACTATACAGTAGGTGATTGCTTTCTGTACCACAGTTCAGCTAAATTTGAGACTCTTGCAAAAGAGAATGAAATTATAATGCTAACCAAATACTATTATTTTGAAAATGCTATTTCTGGTGTCAAAAGGACTTTTAATGTGAAACGGGCTATGGCACTCAAAAGATTAATAACAGACTGTAATACTGCTTTTCAAAAATTTATTTGCACTTATATCTTTTTGTTGTCAGCCTTCTTAACAGTGCAAATATGTAAAAATATAGCAGTCATCTAAGGCCATCTGTTGATCTGACATTTCCTGTAATGGATCAGCACAAGGTTTGATCAAGATTTTCCTAAAAGGTTCAGAATTAGTAAACCCAGTTTGTATAACTAAACATATTTTTATCAAGCTCTCATACAGTAGCTTTGTCTGAATATGTTAACCCCTTGCAGTGATGTACAAGATGTCATTATATTTCTGCTAATTATTTGCCTGAGTTTCACATTCATTTTCCTTTTCACAATGCAAGAAGTGTGTGTGTGTGTGTGTGTGTGTGTGTGTGTGTGTTTCTGTGCAATATTGTCAAAATGTGCTGTGTGAAAGAACATTTAAATAAGACTTAATGATTTGAACCGAGGTACGAAGAGCTAGAGTCTAAATGATCTAATCTTTTCTTGAAATTAGCATGTAGGAAATGAAAACTGATAAATACTCTAAACTGTGGCAAGCTTTACATAATTTCCTACCCTCCAAACACTGAAAATATAATTTAGGGCACTTCATGATCGCACAGGCTCTCTGGTTGCTGCAGCTAAAGAAAAGTTAACTGATAACCTCCTTTCAATAATTAATTACCTCATCCACAAGGCACAATGCTAGAACCAAGAATGGTACATGTATTGTATTGCTTGATCCTCCCAAATATGTCAGCCATGCAGAAATTCAGTAACATGCTGAATGCAGGAATCTACAGTATTTGGACTGGCTTAATGGCCACTGCCCCAGCTCCTGCAAATGGAAGTGTAAAACTAACATTCACTATTATTGGAGTAATAGCAGTGGAAGACTAGTACAGCAGTGTTAGGAGTGGGGGAACTTGGTGGCAAAGAGGGTTCATGGGGCACTGCCCCTGAAAACTAATTGATCTGCTGTGGATGGAGATGGGGGCTGTGGGGGCACCACCCCAAGTATGTTCAGCTGGCTAAGTGGCTTCATATGTTAAAGAAAATACAAAATCACATATCCCACACAATGCAAATCACCACAGAATGTTATGCTGGTTCAACTTTAAACAGAAATTGCAATGAGTGCGAAAGGCCCCTCACACAAGTTTGCAAAGGTGCTAACAGATACCCTTTGCAAACTGTATGAAACTTTAACTTCTTTCTCTCAAAGTTGAACCAGCATAACATTCTATGATGATTATATACAACCATGATGCTTTGCATTGTGTGGGCATATGTGATTTTTATTCTTCTGAAATGCCTTCCCAGCCAAAATGCCCTTGAGGTAACCCTTGCCTCAGTGTTTGTGCACAGAGGTTCTTTTGTCTTTCATATGTTAAACTTTATCATCACCTGAGATTTCACATCATAATTTCTTCAGCCATTTTGCTGGCATAAACTGTACCTGCTTCAATGGATCTCAGTAGAACTATTGGATGGTTATTACCAATGTGACAAAACATGGTCCATCTTGAAACCTACATCTGATAACGAGGACTGGGAGTCCTAAAGGCACCTTAGAAACAAAGTAATATCACTCACCAGCAAGCTAAAACTGACAGGTTCATCAGTCACAGGGAAACAGGTTATCTGGAAGGACACAGAAGGTAATCCTCGATGAAAAGTTCTTGGGGTAAATGATGTGATCAAGGGGAAATCCAGCCGTCTATTTTGTGGCCAGTTCTTTCAATATATACACTAGTGACATTGGGATTGGGTTTTACAGGAAAGTTATATCAAACTCTACAGGAGAATGGACAATGAGGAAGGGATTAACACTATGAAGAAGGAGGTAGAGGGATTAGAAAAGTGATTGGGCATTTGGCAACTGACATTCAGTGCCAAAAAGCACAAAATGATGCATGTTAGGTGCAAGAATCCATAGATGGAGTACAGGATAACTTGAGTAAATGTAGAGTACTCAGGAGAGGAAAGGGACCTGGTGATAGTATAGAGAATAATGCATAGGGTGGTGTGAGTTATGAGGACAACACACACCAAGGATGAGTAAAAAAACCTCATGGATATACACCTACTTTGGTTTTAGTTTTTATAATAACTGGTGCAAGGAATTGTATGCCAAAAAGTCAGAAATAAATGACAAAATATATGATTTTATGTTAAATAGCTATAATTTGTTTTACTGGAACATGTTTATAGGACTCATTTGATAGCAGGAACTTGTGGCAACAGTCAGATTGTGTAAAAATGCAAATAACAGTTTTCTAAAAGTGATCAAGATGGCCTATCAGGCTGGGCGTCTGTTGCTTCGCTCTTGCATTGCAGTTGAAGTGTTTTAGTTTATTGTTTTTAGTTGCATTTAACATTTTACTGTTTTATCACTTTTTGCTTTTTTTTGCTTTATTATTGTTTTATTATTTCTTCGTGGACTGTGTTCGGTTACCAGTTTGTTGGTCTGCCAACTCCGAGACTCTGGACTTTGGGGATCCTGGAGACACAAGAAAGTGTATTATCCCTTTGCCTGTTCGTCTGAGCTGTACGGTTGCTCCTTTTTACAATTAAGCTGCCAGTTTTAATAATCAGTTGGGCTAGCAGTTATTACATTAGCTCTTGTGAACTGGATGTTGTGAGCTGAGCGCTGGGAGTATTTATTGTTCTTTTTGGGGGATTTCACTACTGCTCTGGTGCTTGAGGATTTATTGAGCCTAAGGACCTATCGATTTAATTGACCGCAGGCTGTGGGCTGCATGGAGAATGGTTTCACAGCCTTTTTAACTCTTGGATCTATCGGCCTGGTTCGATCTCTTTTACACCTGGTTGTTTGTGAGTACAGAGGCTGGAGCCTAATTGGACCCTGGCTTGGTTTTTCTTCTTGTCCAGGACAAATTTTTGCGAGGGTTTACTTGTATGAAGATAGAATATCTTTGAACTGAGGCTCTGAGTCTGGATTTTGACTATTTTGTGGGCCTTGCCTAAATGGGGACTTTAAGGCTTCTTTCCTGCTTTTATTGCCCTTCTTGGTGAACCATGGCCCATCCGATTATAGTGGTGCAGGGGGTCTCCCTCACTGGGGAACCAGTGGGTGATGGTCCTTCCTCAGGGCACCCTGGAGTGACCATTTGGGTGGGCTCCTCCAGGGTTTCATAGCAATCTGCTGCAGCCGGGTGGTGAGCTGGGGTAACCTGTTGGGTTTAGCTAGGTTATATTTCCAGTCCCAAGCTTTTTCTGTTTTTAGTGGACAGACTGCTTGGCTGATTAAAATACCCCGATTCGGTGAGAGTGTTTTCTGGGGTATTGGCCCTTGGACATGTAATTAATTTTCTTCAATTTCATTTTATTATTTATATCTGGTGTCTGGAGGATCCTGTACCTTGGAAGATCTGCAGTGAGAGTGCTTAGGACTGGGACCTCCTGATGTTCTTTAATTGACTTCAATTACAGTACTTGTATTTATTTTTGTTTGTTGTATTATTTTATTTTATGTATTTAAATGTGGTAGTAAGAGTACCATTTTGTCTCACCTGGTTACCATAGTGAGAGTATTGTGTAACCGGTAGGGCTGTTTGTTTATTTTCATTTTATTTTATTTTACTTTATTTTTATTTATCTTTGGTTTATTAATTTTATTAATTTGCTTTAATTAGTTGATTTATTTTAGTTTGTTTGTTGTCTTTGGGATTTATTGGGGGTGTTGTGATTTATATTTTTAATTGACTTCAACTGCATTACTGCTTTATTTGAAAATTGGGATTGTTTGTGGTGTTTTACCACATTTTGGGGTATTTTATAGAATGTGCCTGCTTGCACCCCCAGTCCTGCGCTATTCAACCTCCTTTCTCATGCCCTCCACCTGCTCTTCTCCTCCACTTCCTGCTTTCTTTACTAGCACTGTCGGGCGCTGGGGATTGCCCACAGGGTGGGGGTGGGGTTGAGGGGCTAGACATTGGAGCTCAATAAGCAGGTTTCCCCATAGGAGTGATTAAGTCCAGAAGATACCCTGGGCAAAATGGAGCCTAGAACATGGTAATCCATGCCTAGTCCTCATGCCCAAGGGCACCTCCTTTAGGTGGGTAAGTAGCCAGGACGCCTCATGAAGCACCGCCCAACCTGGCATTGTTATGCAATGCCAGATCCATTAAGAACAAAACTGCAGTGATTGTGGATTTTGTTGGAACAGCGGATCTGGCTTGCATCACTGGAGACCTGGTTGGATGATAATGCTGGCCCAGTTTTGAGGCAGCTATTCCTCCGGTACTCAGTGATACATCGCCCGAGGTTGGATCGCAGGGGCAGGTGGGTACCGTCTGTTTTAAGACAGAATTGGGCCTCACTGGTGTTCCAGTTGAGGAGATGGAATCATTTGAGTGCACTGTGGTAACTGGTGTGGAGTGCAGGATAGCTCTCATTTACCATCCACCAGGGATGAAAAGCTGTTCCTGCAAGAAGTAGCAGACTTCATTGCCAACATGGCATTGAGTGAGCCTCAGATTGATGGTTCTGGGCAACTTCAGTGCCTGATCGACAATGAATCCTCGCTTTTGGACAACACTTCCTCCAGCTGATGACATCACTGGCTTCACAAAGGTTTTTTCCTCAGCTACCCATAAAGGTGGTCATTCTCTTGATTTGGTCTTCCTCCTGGGGATCGAGGCCTCCACTTGGGGGTGGAACCTGTCAGTTGGTCTGATCACTACACCATGAGGTTCAATTTTTCTGCCCCCTGAGTAGGTCTGCCTCTGTGGAGATGGTCAGTTACCCACCTTTGCGGGATGTGGTCCCTGAAGACCTGGCAGCGGTGATTGACCTCTCGGTGCTGGTGAGACCAGCACTGATCCAGAGCATTTAGTGGTAGCCTATAATAAAGCTATTACTTCAGCTCTTGATCGGATTGCTCTAATTCATGTTCGTCCCCTTCTGCCCTCGGACCCCATGGTTTGATGGGTCACTGAGGGAGATGCTAGTTGGTCAGAGATGGAACGCCGTTGGCATAAATCCACCTTGGATACCGACCATCTTATTTGTTAGAGCATTATCAGCTCAATCAATCAGCGATTTTCCATAAGAAGGCAGACTTCCTGTTCAGTGAAATCGCTGTTGCTGGGAACCGACCGGCTCAGCTCTTCCGAACTGTGGACAGGTTGTGCAACCCAACCTGTTTGCAGCTCCGCTTAGTTTTTTCACAAATTGAGTGTGATGAGATAGCTCGATTCTTTGCGGTAACAAGGTAGCTGATATCAGGCAGGAGATTCGCTTTTCGTCTGTGGGTGATATGGTTAGTTGGTGCTTGGTCACTATGCCTGGTGTTTCCTGGAGTACCTTTGACCTACCAGATTTTGTTGAGATTATGAGGATTGTCCAGGGATGCGCCCATGTGTTGTAGTTAAGACCGGCCCTACTTCCTAATTTTGGGTTGTAGATGTCATTGGTCCGGTCTTAGTTCAGATTGTCCGGTGCTCCTGGAATCGGGTGAGTTCCATGGCTCCTCAAAGGAGGCAGTGGTGACACCTTCTGAAGAAAGCTTCTTGGACCTGGAGTCTCTGGCTAACTACAGACCTATCTCAAACCTTCCTTTTGTGGAAAGGTTGTCGAGAAAGTGGTGGCAATTCAACTGGAGGACCATCTAACCACCATAATCTATACGAACCTCTCCAGTCGGGCTTCTGTAAGAGGCATAGTACTGAGACGGCTCTGGTTCAGGTGTTCAATGATCTCCTGATGGTGAGAGATCAGAGGAACAGTTCTGTTGTGGTACGCCTTGATCTCTCCTCAGCTTTTGACACTGTCGACATGGGGTCCTGCTCAAGCGCTGGGTGCATCTGTGGGCTGATGGGTACAGCACTCAGATGGTTTTCATCCTTCCTCACCAGTCGAACTCAGAGAGTTGTCTCGGGAATATTTACTTCGAGTCTTTCTCTCTGCCCTGTGGGTACCTCAGGGCTCGGTGCTGTCCCCATGTTGTTTGCATTGTATATGCTGCCCCTGAGACATTGTAAGGTGGTATCAGCTGAGGTTTCATTGCTATGCCGATGATACCCAGCTCTACCTGCCTTTGCACCTGACCAGATGTGCGCCTCTCAGTATTTAATAGCTGCCTCATTGAAATCCAAGACTGGATGAGTTCCAGTGGGTTAAAGTTGAGTGCAGGAAAGACTGAGGTTTTGGTGGTGGACCCTGGTCATCAGATAGAGGGTTGGGATCGACTTGCCCTCTGGTTTATTCCTGGGAGGCAAGCAGATCCCTACCTCTGAACAGGTGCGTGACCTGGGAGTGATACTGATGATGGTTTAACCTTCACATCAGGTGTCTGCTGTCATCAAGTTAGCCTTTTATCATCTTAGGAGCATTGCCAGGATCAAGCACCTTGTTCTGCCTGGCAACTTGCCAATTTTGGTCCACGCCTTGTGACCTCGTGCTTTGACTACTGTAACTCCCTGTACCTAGGGCTTCCTGGGTTGATATCCGCTGCTTGCAGCTAGTGCAGAATGCGGCTGCACGTTTATTGACTGGGGCACCAAGAAGATCTCATATAACCCCTGTGCTGCAGATCTGCACTGGCTGCCAGTTCAGTGGCGGATCACCTTTAAGGTAGGTTTGTTAACTTACAAGGCCTCACGGACTGGGTCCTGACTACCTGAAAGAACTTCTGATCCCTTACACCCCTGTGTGAGAATTCGCCAGCTGATGAGGGGTTGTTAGAGATTCTGAGGTTAGATTGAAGTCATCTGGGGCTCGGGCTTTTATGTTCGCTGCCCCATTCCTCTGGAATTTCTACCCCGTCAGCTACAGGAGTGCAGGACAGTGGGAGTTTTAAGCAGGCATTGAAGACCTTCTCTAGGACAAAGTATTTCCGATTTTCAATGATTTTATTCTTATTTATTGTTTAATTGTGTTTGTTTTTTATCTGTGAAGCGCCTTGATGATTTGAAAGGCGCTATACTAAATAAAATTATTATTATTATTATTATTATTATCTTGGCAGTCATTTTTGGTCATCTTTCCATATCCTGGAAGTGATTTCTAGGCAGAGTGCTGTCCAGACTGATAGGTAGTGTTACAGTTAAAACGGTAGAACTGAAGGACAAATACTTTTCCAATTCAGGATATACCCAACATCACCGAAATAAGAAGAGGACCTGTTTCATTTAGCACAGGTTAGTGACATAATTCTATGAGGGAGATTATAGTTTCTTTGCGGAAACTGTTCCTTGGCTGTACATGTTGGTTCATGCAGACTTTGTTCAATGAGAGTTATCAGTCGCTCAAAATGACATATTGAAATGTCATAACATCTGGTGTGACATCACACCCAATTATTGTGGTGTTTCATGAAACCTGAAAACAGGTTGATAAAGCGGTCACCAGTTAGAAAAAATTACTCATCACAATAATGTTTCTTCTTAAGGGATCACTCACTATGTTTACACTTTATGCAGTCATCTCAGCCAAGAGTGATGCCCGGAGATAGAACCAGTGCAAATTTTAGAATTTGGAATATAGTGTCAAACTCTGCAACCACTCTACATGATGGCCATTGGTATCTGTTTCAAGGCATAGTGGAGGAGCAGTTAGTGAAACTAGTTAAAGCACCACCAAAATGTTTTTAGAAAATTTTTATAGAATATTTAAACTCCAAGCAAATTCAAACAGACTTGTGAAATTGTACCATATAAGCAATAGCAATAAGTTTACAATGGTAGGAACTGCAATAATAATGCTCAAGCAACCTCAATGAAAAAGGAACTGATTCTTGTTTGAAAATATTTTGGGTTCTGGAAGGGAGGCAGGGTTAGGGAGTATAACATAGTGAGTGATCCCTTAAGAAGAAACAATATTTCTATGATGTATGTTTTTCTTTTAACCCCAGGAATCACTCAATGTTTACACTTTATGCAGACTCAGTAGCGTAGCAGTACCTTGGGAGGCTGTGTCCAGAACCTAAATAGGAAAAGGTTCTGCAAAACAGCAGTTCCAAAGCTGCCATCCCTTCTGGATTGTATGGTTAAATGGTAGTGCTTTGTGAAGGTGTATGCTGTATTCCAGGTAACTGCTTTGTAAATGTCTAACAATGAGATGCCCTTGAGAGTGCCACAGAGACAGAGGTTCCTTTGTGGAGTGTGCCCTAAGCCTCTTGTTGACATTTTTATATTTCATAGCAGAAATGAATGCAAAGACTATCCAACAAGAGATAGATCTCTTTATGGCTGGTTTGCCTTTGTCAGCCTCACCATAGATAACAAAAACTGGGTACTGTGGGACCTGACATCTTTTTTTTTTGTGTAACGAGGAGAGAGACACTAATCTGAAAGCTTGTTTACAGGTGCAACCTGGGAGTACAAGGAAGTTAAGAGACTTGCTCAGGGTCATACAGTATGCAAGTGGGGCTGTGGGATTCAAACCCAGGTCTCCAGGTTTACAGCTCAGAGCCTTAAACCACTGCGCTATACTGCCTCCATAACTGCCTTTTGTCTGGTCCATGTAGATAGACAGGACTTGTTTAGGTTCATGCTATGCAGCTTTTCCTTGTCTGAACTGCAATGCTCTGGCTAAGGTACAGGGACGGTCACATGATTGATTAAAATGGAATTCAGATGCCACCTTAGGAAGACATTTTTGTTGGTTCTAAGAACTACTTTATCTTTGTGTAGGATTATGTAATTTGGCTCTGTGCAGAGGGGTGCAATTAATTTACCTTCCTAGCAGAGGTCATTACAACCAGAAATATGGTTTTCCATGTGACATACTTCAGGTCACCAGTTTCCACAGGCTCAAAGGAAGCCTTCATAAGCTGGGCAAGGCATATGTTGATGTCCCAGCAGGGTGGGGCAGGGTGCCTCAGTTGTGGATAGAAGTGGCTTAGGCCTTTAAAAAAACTTTTGAAAAGGGGTTGTGAGGCCAAAGACTCTTCCTTGCCAGCTATGTATGCTGACACTGCTGCTACACACACCTTTCAAGTTCAAGGCCATAGGCCTAATGACTGTAGATGTACTAAGTATTGCAGAATTATAAGCAACCCTGCTTCTGTTGGGTTTATTTTTCTGGGGCACACCAGTAATAAACCTTTTCCATTGAGGGGAATAAGATTCGTAGCAGGTTTCCTTGAAACCTAAAGCACCTTCAGGACTTCTTCTCAGAGGTCCAATACAGAAAATTCTAACTCCTCAAGAACCATGCCCTCAGGCAGAGGGACCCAGGATTTGGAATGTTATTCTGCCATGGGGCAAAGTTAACAGATTGTGGCTGAGTGGCAGGCTGATTGGATTCTTGTTGGACAGGACCAGGAGTATCGGTACTAGGCCTGTCTGGCCCAGCCTGGAGCAATCATGTTCATTGTTACAGGTTCCTCCTGAGTTTCAGGAGCAGATTCTGAATGAGTGGAAATGGTGGAGGCATACAGAAACTTGCCTGTCCAGTCCAGTATGAGGGCATCCTCTGGAGCTGTTCCTCTGGCTCATGGTCTGCAACAAAACTGTGGAGCTGGTAGTTCTCCCAAGATGTAGACAGATCTCTGTTGGGAGTGTCCCACCTTCTGAACACTGTGGCCATAACCTGCTGGTTTATGGCCCATTCAAGATTTCCTGGCTGATTCTGCTTAGGAATCTGCCAGGACATTGTCTTTTCCTGGCAGATGCACTGTGAATATGTTTGCTTCTAAGGAATATGGCAGGTCCCAGATCCTCATGGTTTCTGTACACAGTTTTTAGGATCTCATTCCTCCTTTCTTTATGTAGCACATTGTGTGGTGTTGTCTATCCTGATTTGGACAGTCTGACCTTGTAGCTTGTATGAGAAAGACTGTATTTCTAGCAGTACTGTTCTGAGCTCCAGGAGGTTTATGTGTTTTACTGACTCCTGTGGGATCTATGTGCCACTGCCAGTGAGGTCCTGCAGGTGGGCAACCCACCCCAGGATGAGACATCCATAGTAAGAATACTTGTTGGTGATTGCTGAAGGAAGGGAATGCCCTCTGAGGTTGCTTCATTTCTTCCACCACTGTAATGATTACGCTAGTGCTTTTGTCACTGGCACTAGCTTTGAAAGTGAATCCCATCTTTGGGACCAGTTGTGCCTTAAGTGGTACTGGGTATCTTTCATTTGGAACTTGGCCCATGGAACCACAGCTGTGGATGCATCCATGTGACCTAGTAATGATAGGAAGTCTTTGCAGGTCTTGGTTGACCAACTGTGAAAGACTGTGCAGTTGCTATGAAAGCTGTAACTTTGGCCTATGGGAAGAAAGCTTTTCCTTCAGGGTATTTAGTCCTGCTCCTATAAAGTCCAGTATTTAACTTGGTTCCAGCTGGGACTTCTACAGGTTTATCAAGAATCCCAGATTCTCCAAGGTGCTTTTACTAACTGAACTGAGCACCTTGCCTATTCTATTTTCCTGAGACTAGCCAGTCATCTAGGTAGGCAAAACCACCACACCTTGTTTTGTCAGATTTATAACCACCATAGCAGGTATTTTGTGAAAACCCTTGGAGCTGAGGTGAGACTAAATGGGAGAGCTATGAAATAGTGTTGGCAGTTCCCAGTTTGAATCTGAGTTACTTTCTGTGAGACTGCTTGACTGGGATAATGAAAATAGGTATCTTTCAGATCCAGAGATCACAGCCAACGGCTTTTTCTGCAAAGATGGTATCACTGTTCTTAGTGTGACCATCTTGAATTTTTCTTTTTCAAATCTTTGTTCCAAAACCTGAGGTCTAAAATGGGTCGCCTCTCCCATTTTTCTTCTGGGTCAGAAAGTATCTTGAGAATAGGCCCATACCCCATTGGGAGGCAGTGACTTTTCTATAGCTTTTGATATGAACAGTTTTTTTTAAACTTTCAATTCCAGCAGACTTTTTCTGTGGGAGAGTGAGCTGGAAAACTGTTGTGTTTTTGCAGGTTTGGAAAGTGTTTGAACTGCGACACAACCCCATGCACACTACTTCCAGTACCCATTTGTCTATGGTAATGTTTACTCATTCCTGGCAGTAGTATGACAGTCTTCTTCCTACTGCTAATGGTTGGGTGACCTGGGCAACATTGTCAAGAGTTTTGTTTTGGCTGGGGCTTGGGCACTGGAGCTGCAGCATTATGCCTAGAAGCCCTTTTCTCTTCCCTTACAGTTACCTCTTTGTGACTGGTACTCATAAGGAGCATAAGACATAGGTTATTGGGAGTATCCCTACCTCTGCCTCCCTTCCATATGACTTGCAGGAGGTAGAGGCCTTTCCTTCTCATGGGTACTTTAAAAGTGGTTTTGTATTCATCCACTTTTTCATGTAGGCCCCTGTTTTGTTACCAAATAATCACTTTTGCTCAAAGGAGAAATCCATGGCCTTGTTTTGAGTATCCTGAGAATAGATTGTAGTCTTCAGCCAGGAAAAAAACTTCTTAAGGACTCTGCATGAGCCAAAACCCGGCAGCAGTGTCATTAGTGTCTTCCAAAGTGTGGAAATGATATTTTGTGGCATCCAGGGCTGATCTTGCTGTAGCAATCAGGTACTGTGCCAAACCATCCTCTGCTCTTTCTGCCAGTGCCAGCAATGTGTTCCAAGTACCTTCTGGTACTGTGCTATATGTGCTAATTAAGCTGCCTGCCTGATAATCAGGGAAGCTGTTGTATAAATCTGTTTTGCTATAGTTCCTAATTTGTTAGTCTTTTCAGAGGGATGCACAGATAGAGTAATTTTGCTCTCTCTCTCTCTCAAGCAGCAACCTGGACTACACCATAATGAGCAGGATGAGCATACAGATATTCCACACCCTGCTTCTCCACCTGTTATTTCTCCTCAATTGTTTTGTCCATGGCTGCAGCTGAAGTGGGTGCAGCCGTGATTTTTGTGATGGACTTTTAAGAGATTATGTATGGTAAGTAATATCCTTCTTGGTGGAACTACTCCCAGCATGCCCATAAAATCAGCATCCTCTTCATCTTGCTTCGTTTCTAGAGGGGATGTTGAGGTATCAACCATCTGTCTGGAAAGTGAGGGAAAAGATGAGTATTCATCAATTTGCCTGGGAGGAGGTCTGAAATCTTGCTCAGGTGTGCTCTGTAACTCCATGGGGTCACCTTACCCATATGCACATAATATTCTTCTTCCTGCTCCTCCATAGGCAGATAGGTTGGACCCTGAGCCTGGTGGTGGTATGTATCAGATTGAAATTTCCCATGGCCTGGACCACCTGGAAAATTGCCACCTTTTGATACGTCCTCTGATGAGAGCATTTTTATGTGCCCTCTGCCTGCTCCTTTCTCCATGCAGGAAGCATGGCCATGACATTATTTTCTTTCTATTTCATTTTACGCACAATTCCCAGTGCCTGCTCTAAGACTCCTTAATTTTTATTTTGCCATTACTAGATTCAGGGTTCTCCCTTTTCAGATACCCTTGATGTCTGAATCGCCTTTATCAAACCTTTCTGATGGCTGTGCAGCATTATCTTTTTCTTTTTGTCACCTTTTGCATTATTTGCTGCTGTACTTGAGGAAATGAATTTTCAGATGTGCTTTCCACCATAGTTGGGACCCCTCAGAGCCTTTTTATTATTTTAGATGACACGAGGCAGGCTGAAAAGGTATGCTTATTTTTAAATGTGTTACCCTTTAAATGAGGTTTTTAGGCAACATATATGACAGGACATACAATTTATAAAGTTGTATTGTGAACTTAAACACTTTAAACAAAGCTTGTGATAGTCTGCTCTTGCCAGGAATGGAAAACAGTTTGTACAGTTTTTGATGGTCCACAAGTTCTCTCTGACATACCAATTAAAGAGAACCTAAAATAATTAAAATGATTCCCAAAACTGATGTAGTATAAGCGCCCAATAGCAAAAATAGCTCTTGTACTGAAGAAAGTGGCACTGTCAAATTAGTGCTCCTGTAACAGGAAGCAATTATAGTAGTTAAGGAGAAAATGCACAGACAGAAATGGAAGTAAAATGCTCTGTTCTCTGTAAACTTGATAGCTAAAATAGTAAACCGCTAAATTAAGCAAAATGGAACATGGTTTACTAGCAAAATTTGTTATAATAGCTAAGTAGGATGTTCTCTGGTTCCTGGGAATGAAACAGGAACCGGAGAAAGCTTAATTTACATAAAACCCTTTCTAAACGCAGAGTAATCGAGAAAACTGACTAAAGTACACATTTTGGTAAACTATAAAATAAAAATAAAACCCAACTGGAGAACCAGCCATTACCAGAGTTCACAGCAGGTTGGCAGCTCTCTTCAGGTGGAGAGAGATCTGAGCAATGGCCATAGTGAAGCATAGAAGCAGAGGTTTAACCTACATTCCAGATTTTAAATTTGTACATTTTCTGTTTCCAGGTGTCACTCTAAGCCGACATAACTCTTAAAGTGTAACTATTAACTGAGTGATTCCTGGGGTTAGAATTATAATTTTAAAATCTAAAATCATTCTCTCAGTGTAGCAAAGCATATACTGTAGGAAGTCTTACAAGGTTGTTGGATTGTATCAGTAAGTGTTTCACAAGTCATAAAAGGAAAGTAATTCTGCCACTGTACAGGTTACTGGTTAGATTAAATCTGGAGTACTGTGTGCAGTTTTGTAGCGCACTTTTGAAGATGGACTGGGACAAACTTGGGACAGTACAGAGAATGATGACAAAAATTATCCAAGGCCTGCAGCGAAAGACCTTGACTGGATTACTTCAGCATGTAGTCACTTGGGAATAGGAGTGAAAGGGGGGATATGACTGAGTCATACCTATTGTACAATAGGGTAGATTCCACTAAACTGTTCATTGTGAGGAACAGTCCAATCACTGGGGTAACAATCTCAGGTTGTTAGGGGATGTTTAAGAAGGACACTAGGAAATTATTTTTTTTCATGAGTTAGTGATGAACAAGTGGAACTGCCTGACCAGTACTGTGGGTCCTGCAAAGACCATAACTGGTTTCAAAGCATTGTGGAACAGCTTCAAGGAGATCATAAGCAAAAGGATGGTACAGTAAACACTGGAGAGGAGGTATTGGTGGGGAGAAGAGCAGGGCTAATAACGAGTAATGTGGGCCTCAGGACTGCTGATCAAATATAACCTCTTTTGAGCAAAGGTCAGTCCCAAGCCATATCATATCTGATTTATAATAATAACCTGGTCACCAACAATCCTGACATTGCATACACTCTGAATATGTATTTTATAAACCTACTGTAAGTCTTTCCCTGCAAACAGCTTCACAGAATCCGAGCCCAGTCTCATCCAGACTGACTGGGACTCCTAGTCCATCTAATGGGCCTCAGTTTTGATAAACAATTTCAGTGACCTTTGTATATCCTCTAAAATCTCTTATACATAACAGATGCAATTTATCATCACCATCATCATCATCAACAACTTTATTTCTTAGCACAATTTCTTAATTGCAACTCAAGGCACTTTACATATATAAAGAGACATAATAATAACAAGCAGTATGCATATTAAACATTTCCTTAAAAGGGCATACCAACTAGCTAGAAAAGAAGGCCTGATTGAATAAATATGTTTTAAGTTCCCTTTAAAAGCTAAGGATCAGGCATCCCTTATGTAGCAGGGGAGGAGTTCCACAGGGTTGGGTGCAAAGGAAAAAGCTCTAGCATCTGATGTAGTCAAGCAAACCATGGGAACCTCCAACAACCCTTCTACAGTGGATCGAAGGGATGGACAGAGCAGCGAGAGCACAGAAAATCTTGCAGGTAACCAGGCCCCTGACCATGCAGGGCCTTATAGGTCAGCAAACCAACCTTGAAGGAGATCTGCCCCTAACTGGCAGCCAGTGTAGAGAGCAGAGCACATGTGTGATGTGACATGACCTCAGAAGACTGGTCAGTAGCCTGGCTGCAGCATTCTGCACTAGCTGCAGGCGATGAAAATCAACCCCGCAGCCCCAGATAGAAGCATTGCAGTAATCCAGTCTCAAAGTCACAAAGACATGGATCAGTGATGGAGATCGTCTGACGGGACCAGATGTTTAATCCGGTGATGTTTCTGAGATGGTAATACATACATTGGACTACAGCTGACACCTGTGACTTAAGTGTCAGACTGCAGTCCAAAACAACACCCAGATTCCCGCTCTAGCTGAGGTAAGCAGCTGGGAGTCCCCAAGCATCAACCCGGAGACTTGTCCAGATTGCACCTCCACCCCAGGCGATTTGATCCACACCTAATACCTCAGTCTTGTCCGGTTCAAAATCGATCAGTTGGCTCTCATCCAGCTTTATATCTCAGAAAGGCACTGACTGAACATCAATTCTGCACCCTGCTGCTCAGGTGCAAAGACGGTATAGCTGAGTATCATCTGCATAGCAGTGAAAACTCAGCCCATATCATCTTATAATGTCACCTAGTGGCAGCATATACACTGCGAACAACACGTGGGACAGTACGGAGCCCTGCAGGACCCCACATGGTTGGGGCAGGTGTGCCAAGGAAACAATTCCAATACCACCCTCTGCATCCTGCCAGTGAGGAAACATCAGAATCAATTGAGGACTGTACCATACAGTCCACAAACCAAGAGGCGCTTCCAACAATACTCTCATGGTTGACAGTGTCAAATGCAGCTGAGAGACTGAGGAGAATAAGAATAGAATAACTTCCTGATCCCTCGCCACCAGGAGATCATTCAGCACCAACCAGGGCAGTCTCAGTGCTATACCCTTCCTGAAACCTGACTGGAGAGGGTCGAGATGTCATGGGCTGACAAACAGATTTCCAGTTGATGGGTCAGCACCTTCTCAGTAACCTTACTCATGAAGGGAATGTTAGAGACAGGTCTGTAATTTGCCAGAGTCTGAGTCCAGTGAAGCTTTCTAAAAGGGATATCACCACTGCCTCCTTTAGAGGAGCAGGAAGACCCCTGTCACTAAGGAGCTCCAGACTACCCTGGTTAGGACCGGACCAATGACATCAACACACACCACAAGGAGGCGCGTTGGTCCCAGGTCCAAATCACAGAAGGTTGGCCTCATCTCCTGAATGACCCTAATGACATCCACAACAACCAACTCATTGAAGTCAGACCAGACATGCTGATTACCCGTGACTTCAGACTGACCACTGCATGCTCCTTTGGAGGCGCTGATTGGATTTCTGTCCTAATGGCGGCAACCTTACAAGCAAAAACTGAGTAAGCTCATCACACTTTGATTGTGAAAAGGTTCTCCTGACTGAAGGCAGACAGGATGATATAGCCTGTCGACGGTGCTGAAGAGCTGAGTCGGTCTGTTAGATTGCTGCAGCAATCTTCCTGGACAGGAACTCCGCCTTCTTACAGGAGATTGCTGATTGATAGTCCCAATAATAGGACATCAGTATAAGTTTGTCACTCACAGATCTGGATCTCTGCCAGCACCTCTCCAACCTTCAACCCTCAACTTCATCTCCCTGAGCATCCCATCAAACCAGGGCGATCTCTGGTATGAAGTGAGGGGTCAAACACAGACAGGTGTGATGGAGCCAAGGGCTTCAGTAACAGCCTTATTGTATGCTAGAACCAGCTCCCAGACTCTAGCACGCACTCATCTTACCTGATAGGTCCGGCATCCCATCACACCCTGTGGTGTCAGACCCATTAAAGGGTGGTACTGGACCATCTCCGTAGGGGAGGGTCTATTGGTATGGTGTTCCACCAAGTGACTGGTTCCACCATAAGGTCAGTGACCTCCATTCCCAGCAGGAAGACAAGATCCAACGAATGGCCATGTACGTGGGTTGCAGAGGTAACAACCTGTGTTAGGCCCAACAAATACATCAGTTGGAGGAAGTCTTGACCAAACTGGCGACTGTTCATCGTCAACCCAGGCGTTGAAGTCACTCAGAATAATCCATCTGGGTGACTCCAGCAACTGCTCGATGATGAAGTCCATAACTTCCTACAAGAATTCCTTCCCATCACCTGGAGGGCAGTAGGTGAGCAGGATCTTGCAACTACACCTGCAGCCCATTGAGTGGCCACACATTTGAAGGACCTCGTTGTTCCTACTGGGAGGGCCATAAGGCTCAAGTGCATTTTGAAACAAATTGCCACACCCCACCCCTACAATCCTTTCTCTGACAGTGAATCACTGAGTAGTTGGTGAAATTGCTGATTCCAGAATTGAACCAGCATTTTTGTCCAGCCAGGTCTCAGTGATGCAAACCAGGTCAGCTGTGGAAACAAGATCAGCAATAAGTTATGTCTTCATTTTAATAGACCTGGCATTGCACATCACTGCACAAGAAGGATAGGCAGATGAGGCTGATCTGGATACCTGCCACTATTTGTGTAGCCCTTGGATATCGGTAGAAGACAGTGGGTCCCCTTCCGGGACCCATTTCACCCCAGGGCACCTCCTGGTTCTCACCACCCCACCCCCCCCATGCTTCCTGTAGGCTCCACCGATCTTCACTTCCTTCCTCCTCGAGCTATCCCCAGAGCCTGCATCATCTGTAGACTTCTGCTGGCAGTGGGGGACATTCAGAGGGCAGAGATCACAGCGTCTAGAGGTAGAGTATACTTTTATGGGAATCAATCATCCAACACATATTAACATAGAGTTAGTGTCAGAAGGAATGGAAATAATAGATAGCTGTTCACACAAAAGTTCAGGTGCAACACACAGGTAGTGTGGTTTTATTTTCAGAAACCAAATAAACTAAAAAACAATAAACAGCTAAAAGCACACTTGACAGCAGTCAAGTTTTGGTCACCACTATGCTTGGTGAAAAGCAAGGACTCTTTAGCTTATTCCAAGCTTCAAGACATGAAGCTGAGCATGTCTTGCACTAATACTAGTCAGATACCTTCTGACTACCAATCTGTCTGGTAAGACCAAATGAAGGGTTTTATACTCCCTTGGTCAGGTGATCTGCCCTTTTAGATAAATACATTTTCAATTAAATCAGCTCGCACTAGGGTTTGTCAACATTCAGAGTCTAAATCCCAACACCTAGTGAGTGCCAATGCAGACATCCATCAAATACTGACCCCAGTTTGCAAAATGCCAAATGTGTCTGGTCCTGTCTCTTTTAGGCAATTCCTTGCAATATGTCCCTTTCCCAGGCAGTTATGACAAATAATCTCTGTTGAATAAGCCTTTCTCCCTTGCCTGGTTTCCCCTTCCTGCTTGTGTGATGAAGGAAAAAGGTTACAGGTCTTACCAGGTTGGGGTTAGACTGAGTCCTTTTGAAATTTCTGTTCTGGTATGGTGCAGCCCAGGTAATCCCTCAGCTAGAGTGATGGTCTTCTCAGCTGTCTCTGGCCAGTGTTCACAGACCCAGATCTGAACATCATAGCACTGAATATGAGTGAATTGCTCAGTCACAGTCATTTCCATCAATTGTTCCACAGTCTTGTGTTCCAGTTGCAACCATTCGTTGCACAATTTCCGTAAGCGTATGTAAGTCTCTCTGGGGTATCAGAAGGCTGCATCCTCAGGTAGTGAAACCTCTGCTAGTATGTTCCAGTATTGTCATACCTTTGTAGTATTTCTTGTTTCACCAAGTTGTAATACTCTGTGTTCCTGGTGTCCATGTGGTTGTAGGCTAGGAGTACACGACCACTTGGATAGGGAGCCAGTCTTACAACCCACTGTGCTTTTGGCCATGAACAGGCCCTGGCATTCACTCAAAGATTGCTAAGAATGTCTTCACATCATCCATTTCAGACATTTTAGTGAGTTTTGTGTCTTTAGGTGGTTCTGGCTGTCCCTGTGGTTGGTTGGCCCCCAAGAGCTGTGCAGCCTGCATGGTATCTGCCATTGCTGATCTTGGCCCTACCTTTCTAGCTCTCTGTTTGCCAACCTCCACCTGTTTGACACATAACCATCTCAGTAGTTCATGAATGTCCTCCAGAGGTTCATCAGCTATCACTTTTCCAGTCTCATGCATGCTGGCTTCCAAAACATTGGTCTTGGTCTTGGGCCAGGCTCCTGGACCCAAGCCTGGATTGAGTTGCTCTCCATACTTCTCTGTCATGGTCCTCGTCAGCACCCCTTGGTGCCTGGACTCTGCAGATCCTTCTGTTGTTGCATGAGGCTATCTGGTCACCAAGGGCTGGTAACCACTGGAGACATCCCCTGATTTTTGTACTTCATTGTCTAGAGTGGCTTTCTCAGTTATGCAGGAACATCAATCCCTGCTCCATATCTGAATAGGAAGTCAGTATTTTATGTGCTGAGTACCTGCCCTGTGTTGTACAACAAATTTATAAGGCTGCAGGGCCAAGCACCAATGCATGATACAGGGATTTTTACCTTCATCTGTTGTATCCAACAAAGAGGATTGTGGTCTATAATCAATTTGAATTAATTCCTCCACAGATAATATTTTCGAATTCAATTGCCTATTTCATCGCCAAACCTTCCTTCTCCATTGAGTATTTTCTTTCCTCTCATTGAGTTTATGACTAATACAAATTATAGGGTGTTTCTTCCCAAGAATAGTCTGTTTGGAGTTCTGAAAATATTTCTTTGATACAGCTTTACCAGAAAGGTAACAGGATACAAAAGTGTTTGTGTTCTGTTTATTCTTTTATCAAAACAGTAAAATGACTATTCTTGTATTAAACAAAGCAGTATTATGTAAAGGGGATTTCATTTCTCAACTTTAAACACTGTTTTGAGTCAGTTCCTTGGTTTGTTTTGTGCTTTACAAAACTATGAGAAAGTGAAAAAAATGGTCTGCATTAGCATACACTTCTCTAAATATTTTAGATACAGAAAATACTTGCTTAAAACTTGGCGGCTACTGACTGTCTTATGGCTGTTATACAGTTTTTTCATATCAAATACAGTTTTAAACATAGCACTATACTAGTGTTCCCAAGTAATTGATATTCAAGGCCATAATTACAACATCATGCTAGATAGTAACGTTACTTTAGCACATGCATGCTTTTCTTTCTTATGCTAACTAGCATCTTATTATGAATGAACCTTTCTAAACACTGGCACACTTTATATCCCTGGGAGGACTGGAAATGAGAGGGAAAAATAAAATAATGTGGGTAATAGATACAATAGATAAATGGGGTGGGGAGTGCATCCTGGTGACCAGCCTGGAAGGAATAAGGTGAAATCATTAGGATAGGAAAACTATAGCTAGTTAGAGGTGCTGTTGCAACAGACTTGAAGCACAAAAGGAAGCTCCCAGGGTTGCTAGAGACCAACCTGCCACAGTTAGCTAGCCGATGTAAAATTAATGCCCTTATAGCCTTATATAATCACACAACCCTTACAAACATACCAAATTGCCAGCAGAAACAGGACTCATGGTCTGTCTAGTATGCTTGAGTGTGCAGCTATCCCACATCTCACAGCTGCCCTCACGCCCCTTCCCAGTATACCTACCCTTACCCTGTCCCAACCCTCTTGAAACTGCCCACCGCCTTACAGGACAGTATCTCGGCCTGGTAAGGTGTTCCATTTGTCCACCACTCTTTCCATGAAAAATGTCTCATCTTTCTCTTGAATCTGCCCCCAATCTCAGTCCATGCCCTCTTGTGCCCCTCCTTCTCATCTGAAAAACCTTTTGTGTTGCTCATGTTTATCCCCTCAGACACTTAAATGTCTCAATCATATCCCCCATCCCTCCTCTCTCTCCACTGAATACATATTCAGCTCTCTCAGCCTGTCCTCGTGAGGGCTTGCTCTCCAATCCCTGGACCATCTTTGTGGCTCTTCGCTGCACCCCTCCAACAGTCTGATGTCCTTCTTCAGGAATGGGCACCAGTACTGCTTGCAGTACTCCAGGTGGGGCCTGACCGATGACCTATACAGGGCAGGATAACCCCTCCTTCTGGAGGATATCCTCTTGTAATACACCCCAGCATTTTGTGGCTTTTGCTGCCACCTTCCTGCACTGAGCAGAGTTGTTTATGCTCCCGTAATGATCACTCCTAGGTCCTTCTCCTCTGTGGAGCTCCCAACTGATACCCCATTCAAGTGATAATCCTCCCTGGTTCCTGGCTCTGAAGTGCAGAACCTTGCACTTCTGGCGTGAACCCCAACTGCCATGTTTACGCCAAGACTCCTGCAGCTTAATCAGGTCCTCCTACAACCCCTACCATCCCTCCTGTCATCAACCACAGCTCCCATATTGGTATCATCTGTGAACAGACTGATCTTGCTATGGATCCCATGTGAGATATCAGCAATAAAATCCCAAACAGCACCGGGTCCTAGTACCGAACCCTGTGATACTCTGCTAGTCACCACTGTCGGTGACATAAGGTTCCTACCACCACCACCCTTTGCTGCCTTCCCTGTTGCCAGTTTGTGATCCATTTCACCATTTTGGTCCCACCCCATATATTCCAGTTCCCTCCAACCTCCCATGTGGCACTGAATCAAAGCCCTTGCTGAAGTCCAAATACAGGACATCCACTGCATGGCCCTGATCCAGTTCCCCACACCCAGTCATAGTACTCTACAAGGTTTGTCTGGCAGAATCTGCCCACTATAAATCTATGTGTGACCATCCTGGAGACCATTTTCCTCCAAGAAGCTCACTAGCCTCTCTTTAGTATGGTCTCCATGAGGTTTCCCACCATTGATGTGAGGCTCACTGGTCTATAGTTTCCTGGTTCATCCATTGGGCCACTTTGTGGATGAGCACCACATGGGCCATTCTTAAGTCCTGTGGTACATATCCTGTGTCCAGGAGGTATTGAACCGGTCAGCCAGTGGCCCCCCCAGGACCTCTGCCAACCCCTTGTCACTTAGGGTGAATGCCATCAGTTCCAGGTGCTTTGTCCACCCTTAATGTCCTCAACTCATCCAGTACCCTGCTTTCTGTAATCCCTATATGTGTCTTCCCTTCCCCACCCACTCACCCCTCACCTGGGGTATCTTCCTCCTCTGCAGCATGAATAAAGAGCAGACATATTTGTTCAGTGCCTCTGCTTGCTCTGCCCCTTTCTCCACCTACCCCATTGTTCTTAATCCTCACCAGCTGATCCTTGCTCTTCTTCTCTCTCTGATGTAGCAAAAAGTCTTTTTCTCCACGCTTGATTCCCTGTGCCAGTCTCCACTCCCTGGATGCCTTGGCCCCTGACCAGTCTGGTAACCTCCTGGACTTCCCATGTATGTATCCTTATCTTCACCCCTCCCTGATTTCCTGTACTTTTGAAATACTGCCCTCTTGGCCCTCACCCCTTCCATAACCTCCTGTGTCAGCCAACTGGGTTTCTTTGCCTTCCTTCTTGCCTTTCTTCCTAGTGCAAGATTCTGTTTCCACCACCAGCCCTTCCTTTATGATGTCCCATTTCTGGTCTGCATCCATGTGTGGTTGCATTCCTGCCCGTGCCTGCCATAATTTCCCCATCTTATTAAAGTCTACCCCTAACTCAATAACCCTTGTACCTGTGCCCCTGTTTCCTCCCCATGTTGAGCATAAACCACACCGAATAGTGATCACTCCCAGCCAGTGGTTCCTCCACTTCCAGATTCCTTACAGCTTCCCATTATCCAGTACAAGGGCAAGAGTCCTTTCTAACCAAGTCGGCCCTTGTCCAGCTGTGTCAGAAAGCTGTCTTGAAATGCTTCTAGCAGGACCCACCCTTGCACTCATGGTGGATGGGTGCCCCACTCCACCCCTGCTAGGTTGAAGTCCCCACCACTAGTGTGCACCCCTTCCTGCATACCCTCCTAATTTGTTCAGCTAATTCCTGTCCTGGTCAATCCCTTGAGCCAGTGGTCTGTACACCACACCCATCCTCAGTGTTCTATTCTTTGCATCTTGAACTGCATCCATAGTGCTTCTGTCCTCCCTCCTCCACTTCCTCCTTACGTCACTTTATCCCTCCCTTACATAGATCACCACCCCACCACCCCATTCCCTTAGCCCTATCTTTTCTGAATACCCTGAACCTCAGGATCATCATATTCCAGTCCTGGTACTGGGTGGCCCAAGTTTCCATGATGGCGTGAATGTCCAACCCCCCACTGCCAAGAGAGCCTGTAACTCCGCTGTTTTACTCCTTAGGCTTTTGCATTCAGTGAGACCGCCTCCTCATACAATAACCATACACCATTCATACTGTACCATCACTTTAATACCTAGACCCTTCCACCCACAACCCTCCCAACAATAAAATCTGAAAACCAGTTCAATTAGGGGAGTACTCAAGTCTGTAAGGCAGTCTCATGGCAGATATCGGGTCCAATCTTTAGACTGCAAACTGCAATTTCTGCCAGATTAAAGGTAACTCTGTTCTCTCACAGGGAGTATCTCTTTAAATATTCTGTAATCGCTAGGAACCAGCTAGTTTTGTGAACGCCAGTGACTAAAGAAAAGGAAAATCCAGTACACATTCAATCAGAGCAATACAGGCTCAAACCACTGTTGCTGCTCTATTTGGTTTTTTATTGAATCAGTTCCAGAATATAGGGACCTCCAACCCTCTCACTGTCTCTAAATTAAAGACCAATGGCTTCATGGAGCTCAGTTGAAAATTTTGGACCAAGACTTGGAAATGATAGTCATTCTCTGCATTTCATTTCTTGCTCTTTTTTTTTTTTGCAATTTAATAAGCTTTTATTAAAAGATATAATAAAGACAAATACAACAAAATACAAATAAAACAAATACATATACAACAACCAGGGGACCTTCCATCACATCAGTAAACACCCAAATAACCTACACATGACTTCAGTAACTAAACAATGATACCCTATCTACTGTATCTATATACAGTATACATGTATTCCTCCCTCCCAAAACAGCCCTCTAAAACCCTTTTCCCCACCTCCACACTCCAACCCCATGCAGGCATATATAATCAGGTCAACCATGTCATCCAGAAGTAAGTAAGTCTAAGATACAGTAACTATAAGAGTATATAATGGCCAACCTAAACAAATATAAGAAGAGCAACCCAGAAGGGGGGACTGGAGTTATGACACATAACTCACCTCCCAGCAATAAACTGAACAAAGGGGTCCCACCAATTCTGAAACTTTAGTAAACTATGATTATCTGCAGCAATATCTCTTTCTGCATTCAAGGAATTTAGCCTCTCTTGAGTTCACTCCTCAATTAGGGCAGATTATCACTCTTCCAGTGTCTCACTATAATATGTTTAGTGACCCGTGCTGTTACTGCCACATAGCTTTCTCCAAATTTTATCTAATAGTATTATAATTACCCAATATACAGATTTCAGGGTGAAATAATGGGTATTACCAAAAAAAGAAGAAACCAGTTGCTTAACTGATTGCAAAAAGACAGAAACTTGTGGGCATGCCGAGATCATATGGAATAAACTGCCTTCTATTGGGAATATCTGTGGCACATTGGTTCAGAAGTCTTACCATTCTAAATAATCTGTAGGGAGTAAAGTAGAGATTATGTAACATATTTAATTGTAACAATCAGTCTGTCCTGTTTAATATGCTTATAGAGGTCTTTCCAAATTGATACCCAGACAGCTGAATCATAATTCAGTTGAACACTTGTTGCAGGTAATATGTTGTTGGGAACACAGCTTCCAGGACTGTTAACTTAATTCTGTAAATCCAAGAATTAGGTTTATTTTGTATAGCCAGTTGTAAAATACTGCAAAAGTCGAGCTGGCCTCAAATGTAAGGGTGGATCCCCAAGAAAGAGTGCAGACAATGTTTAATCCAGGCATTTGTTAAATCCTAATACTGAGACTCGACACTGTAGTACAGCATGAGGGGGATGCTGCACTCCAGAGGTGCCGTCTTCGATGAGACATTAAACCAAGGTCCCATCTGCCTGTTCTGGTGGTAGTTCAGGTGGATGTTAAAGATCCCATGGCACTTTTCAAAAGAGTAGGGAATTTTTATTAAAACTTGAAAGTAAATATAGTCGAATTGTGTTACATCACAAAAAATCATAGATAAACAAAACTGAAACCACAACAGTTTTACAAGCATGCAACCTATATGTTAGAACTTAAAAGAACAATACATACAAAATGGTGTTTCTTCACACTAAATCATAAGAAAGGAATAGGGAAACATAAATAAGCATTTCATCATATATCAACCCCAAATCTAAGTAATAAATACTGAAATAGGACCCCTCCACTAAAAGTGTAGGGGATTTTGTATAATAACCTAAAAGCAAAATACATACCAATTAGTGTTACTTCAATGGAAATTATAATAAACAATGGAAAACATAGACATTTTATCTTGTATCAAAACAAAACTGCCTGTCTATATTGTAACTTTAAAACCATAAAATTCATACCTAGTAGTATTACTTTCTACGAAATCATAATATAAAAGGAAAATAAACCTAAGTATTTCATCATCTCATTAAAACAAGACAGTTTTAACCTGTGTACTCCTCTATCTTGGCAAGCAGCCTTCTACTGTTAGTATATAAATAAAGGAGGGAAAAAGAGGGTATCTTAGATTCTTTCCGCCATCTGTTTATGCATGGCAACACAGAAACTACTTATGGTTGGCAGCTTCCCATCTTACAGAATCCAGTGGATACCCCCACCAGTCCTGGAAAACCTGTATGGGGAAAAAGAGACTTTTCTTGATTTCTCATTTTCAGAATTGCAGCAACTATCATACAAAACAATTGGTCTTCTATGATAACCATCTGTTGTAAGGTTAAATGACATCTCACATTCGGGGTAATATTTGAAAAAGCCATCATGATCCATAAGGTCTGTTAATCATAATAGACCATGCAGGTGGAATTATACCCATAATAAAAGATCCCATGTAGGGCTCTGAAAGGGTGTCAATCCATTTGTGATTAACGAAGTCCCAGAAACGAGAAATGAAGGGACAATCAAAAACAAGTGGTCCATAGTTTCAATGGTGGTAATAGAAGTGCTTCTAGGACAATATCTTTCCTCAATACCTTCATGCTTGAGATTACCCTTAACATTTAATTTACCATGAATGGACAACCAGGTGACATCCCATATGGGAAGGAATACAGGGACAAGTCAACATTTTCCTGTATTCTCCCTGTCCTATATGGGTCTTGTAGCAATGGATGTGAGCTCTACAAAGAATCTCCCCATGATATGTTCATATAATGCTTTCCTAGATAGTGTCAAAACATGTTTTTTGTCAGTATCCATTGTTTAATTTTACCAAAACTAGATTTAAAATAATCAAGTAAAGAACTGAGATCTTTGTTTTGGGATCTCCCATGTAGCGGCCAGTGCTGGAGTAAAGGCTCATGGTGTCCTTCACCCAAAGAATCCACAGTTTGTCTTTACTCAGATGCAGAGGTTTCAAGTTTACATTCACATAGATGGAAAATAGAAAGGAACCCGATTTATCATTTTCAGACCCCTTGTGATTTCCAGAAGAAAATCCCCTTTGATGGGGTTGAGCCTACTACCCATATACAAGTAAACAAAACAACTATACAACTTGATTTCTAACTATTTTAGGAGAGCATAAATCCCACTAAGGTGTTAAAATAAAGAGAGTAAGATGGTCTTAACCATAAACACCCATTTATTCTTGGCCATCCTCCATTTATTCCACTTGGTCACTTTATTTTGAGCCTGTTGCAATTTTACCTATCAGTTAACCAAGGCCATATCCCAGTGCCCAATTATAACCCTAAGATTCAACATGATTCTGTGGCAACCGTATACCAATTATGGTATCTATAGTCTGGTCACCCTTCCCTATAGGCATGCATTTGCTTTTTGTGAAAATTAATTTTGGAATCAGATTTGTGAGAAAAGGAAGACAAAATCTTACCAGCTTGAATGCATGAAACTTGATCTGCCAAAATAAGGCCTAATCTGCTATAGCCACAGTCCTGATCTCATGATCAGTGCTGGAAAAGGACAATCCTGTGAATTCAACTGACTGATTTAGTTTCCATAGCAGAGGGTCTACTGGAAATATATACAATAATAGGCTAAGGGGCAACCTTGACACACCCTCTCTAAACTCACACCCTTTCCCTATCCATCCATTACAAGAGGGTTTAACAACAGCTTGTTTATAACAGGCCTGTATCCACCTGATAAACTGAGCTGGACTCCCATACCAGAGTAGGGGAATTTTCCCAGTGTCCTGGCCAAATTTCCATTCACTAAAAAAAATACCACCAACAGCTTACAAAATCTGGTTCAATTTCAGCTGGCATCTATCTGTATCTCCCTCACCCCAGGACGAGGCTGAAAATAGGCGTACAATTGTCTAGTCCTCCTTCCCAGTCAACAAAACCTAAATAAATGCAAAAACTATGTGCTGGGAGGAGAAATCTGTCTCTAAATTCTCTGACGGTAATACATTTATAATGTTTAACAAAATTCACCAACGAGATATATCTGAGTCTTTCCAGAGAGATGATGGAAGTATTTTCTTATCAAATGTAATATTTGAGTTATTATAAAATGGTTGTCCAAAATCATCTTGGTACTTTAACTTAAAAAATGGCATAACTGTATATGGGCTTGTACAGACCAGCCAAATGGAGATTTCCTCAGTATGTTGGGTAGTTTAGTGAAAGAGGTATATAGCAACAATTGTAGTAACGATATGACATATTCTAGCCCTATCCATTTATATTTGTAACCAACAGGTAACATAGGGTGCCCCTCTGCCAGGTGGTTTCACTGAAAATATTTGGCACTGTGTAGAGCAAAATAGTATTGTAAAAGATGTGAAGTTGTAATCCCCTTCCTCTTTAGGTCTGCAAAGCTTCCAAGAGCCCACCTTGGTGGCTTTCCTAACCTAAGAAACTTAGACCAGATAGAAGTCAGCTTAACAACCCATTGTTTGGGAAGGGTCAAGTTCAACATTGAAAGAGGGTACATTCATTGGGATAAAGTGACCATTTTTAAAATATTGTCCCGCACCACAAAGAGAGTGGTATAAGTTGCGCCTCTGAGATCTAATTCTGATTGTTTAACCACTGGGTCTAAATTTAGTTTTCTTAGGAGATTAATATCTCAAGTGAGTTTAATCCTAAATAACATAATGAACGTATTTCCCATTGAAGCCCATGGCCAAAATGTCTGACTGAAAACAAGTATGTGATAAGGGAATGCAGTGGTTTTGTGTAGATTTAATTTATAACCAGATATGAGGCCATATTCTGAAATTAACTATAATACTATATGAGAGAAGTTTGCCATTTGAAATATGCAATAGCTTATTGTTGGCAAACATGGAGAGTTTATACTCTGTTGACCCTTTGGAAATACCTCAACCCAGATAGGAAAAATCATTTTCTTGGCTAGAGGCTCTATGTATAAATTAAATAACTTGGGGATGGGGGTATCCTTGACGGTACTTTAGTCATGGAAAGGTGCAGAAATCTCTCCATTACACATTATCCTAGCTGGGGCATACATATAAAATTTGAACCCATTGAATAAATTCCAGTGGGATACCGTATTTTGGTAACAAATCAAATAAGAAGTTCCAAGCCACAAAAATCTAATGCCTTCTCCACATCTAGGAGACCAGCACCTCATCTGTGCCCGCCTCCCCAGATGCGGAGAGCAGGTGAAGGATTTTCTAAAGTGGTCACGGAGTGACGCCCTGCAACAAACTCCACCTGCTCCTGGCCTATTAACCTGGACCATGCCTTTTAAATTTTAAGGTCAAAATGCTCAATAAAATATTAATGTCGATATTTAAAAGCAAAATAGGTCTATCATTATCTGGGAGAGTAGGGTCTCTCCTGTTTAGGTAATGCAACAATTCTGGCTTCCAACAAGGCTGTTTCTTTAATATTTAAAATATATAAATAGTTAACTATAACCTTCCGTATGGGTGCCAGCTCATTTTTAAAAGTCCTGTAGAAAAGTGGGCATAAACTGCCTGGCCCTGGGGCTTTGTCTGATGGAAGAGAACCTATTGCTTCTAAGATCTCTGCTTCAGTAATGGAGCCCACCAAGGAATCTTTTGGGAATCCTCAAGAATGGGCAGATCCAATCCATCTAAGAAATTTATAAACTTTTCCTGATAACCTGGGTCTAGCTCAGGTGCTGTATATAGGGACTGATAAAATGTTTTAAATACAGTATATCAGCCATGCCTTTAGGGTCAGAAACTAAATGACCAGAGTTAGGATTGACTAAGGCTGCTACCCATCATGCTGCACTTTTTGTTTCAGGCGCATCGCTAGTAAATCCTTCCCACCTTTCTCCCCTGGTCAATATAGGTGGCTTTCAAGGAGGTTGCCAACGCATCACCTTGTTTAGTAAATAGGCTGAATATTTGGCTCTTATGGATGTTAATTCTTTCCATAATTGGTCATCGGAGGATTTGGAAATCATATATTTCAATATCCGGATTTGAGATAACTATTCTCAGCTTGGAATTCAATTTATTTTTCTTAATTGTGGCCAATCTTATAAACTCCCCTTCCAAAGGGTCTTCAGGGACTCCATAGCACATCTTTCACCACAATAGAATTAGCATTTTCTTCCAAAGAGAGGAGAATTAATTTTTTCATATGAGCTTTGATATAACGGTCCATCAGTATAATTTCTCGCACTTACATCTGGAGAGAATTTGGCTGAAAACATACTATACATTTTTTTCAGAATGCTTATTTCACAGTTGAAAGTTAAGACTTCTGCATACTGGAGGATATGTGAGATGTCAAGGGTAACTCCTACCCACGTAGTAATTTAAGGATGGAAGGGACTCAAGGTCCATCCTGTTCCCCTGCCCCACTTTGTAAGCATGGATGAATGAATACACTTTGCAAACAT
Organism: Neoceratodus forsteri; assembly: GCA_016271365.2. NCBI lineage: Eukaryota > Metazoa > Chordata > Ceratodontiformes > Ceratodontidae > Neoceratodus > Neoceratodus forsteri. The sequence goes on from CM028129.1 coordinate 751,759,455, forward strand.
GTACTAATTTATAGAGATTTCCATATCTGCTCTTCTACCACCTAGGGTACACTGGGATTTTCTTGGTAAACAGAAACTGTCTTCATGTTCCCTGTCACCACTGTTAGCAGGTCCATATTTTCATCACTCTCTGGAGAAGGCATGCCTCATAACTGACATCTGAATTTGCCATCTCTGAGCTTCAGGGCATTTATTAGAATGTTCTAATTTTCAGCATTTACTCTTCTCATGTTCTTTAGGTTATTACAGATGTAATCAGATATTCTTTTCTGTTGATTCTTTATTTGCTGCTTATGGGGTTCTTCCATTACAGCAAAAGATAAAACAAATGTCAAGGAGCTTCTCTCCTTGAAATACCAGCTAACAAAGCTCTAGTAAAAGAAGGCTTACAGTGCAACCATATCTATGATTGTGTAATACTGGTTACTACTAAGATATATTGTATAAAATGAAACACTTTCCTTTCACTTTACAGAATTGGACCCTTCATTGTTTGCAAATAAGGGCAACACTAAATTTTCTGTATAGTAGAAGTTTTGTCCACTTTATTGTATGATTTTGTGAGTAATTCTGAGTTATGCTACAGGTTTGTCAATTGTTTTCTTAAATACAGTGTAATGGTTATGATACTAAGCACACAGTTCTTGTTATTGTGTAGTGCATACTTTTATATGAGTTTTTGTTTACTCAAGGGATGTATTTCCTCCCATGTATTTTCTGTGAGAGGATTCATGTTTCCATGTGCTTCATCAATAAAGAGATTATAAAAAAAATTACTGTATGAAGTCCATCATCTGAGATATGAATTATGACACACCAATCTTTATGGAATAACATGATATATTTGAATGTTGGATGTCTCCAGCAAACAAGACAGCTGGGACATGAAACACAAACTTAGTTAGTTGTGGTGGTCTTTAGAGTGCACATTTGCCCCTATACAGCCACCTCCAAAACTGTGATGCCTAAAGGCTGGCAATATCTGCAGGAAGGGTAGACTATCCCCTGCAATCTAATGAGCAATTCATGATGTTTGTGGTTGCATACAGGCTGTGCAACCACTAGCATGATGTATTGTGACAGCCACAGGGTCAGAAATTGCATAATACCAGTTGTATGGCACCATTCCATGGTCCATGCTCTGGGCTGTAGGCAGACTGCCACCACTGGCTTTCCACACCACTCCCCTGCCCAGTTCCTGGATTTCATTCTATGGGCTGCAGATTTTTGTTTTTGACATCTGATGCCAGTCTTCCCTGGTGCTTCTGCACGCGAAGCTGCTCAGTACTTTTTTTCATGGTGTCCAGTGCATTCCTCCTCCCCAGATCCTATTCAGAGTGAGTATCGTGATACTGTGCACTGCCTAAGCCATCCCCCTACTGGAATATAGGTTCCAACTAACAAGGTAGCAACCCCTGAAGATTGCTTGCAGTAGTTCTTGCCAGTTAGGGTCACTGTTCCTTGTGACTCGGGGAGGTGCATCTCTTGGGAGGTACAGGTGGTCCTCATGTGTGCTGAGGTATGGTGCTGTAAGACACAAACCTCAGCACAAACTGTAGGATTTTCTATATCATGTGTCATTGCACTTATGAAAGTAGCCCCATGTCATATTTCATATACAGTGAGTGTGTTTGTGTGTGTGTGTGTGTGTGTATATATATATATATATATATATATATATATATATATATATATTCATCAGAAAACTCTGTTAATGCATCAGTTAGGTTTCTATTACAGTGACAAAGTTTGGAAATTGAATATAAGGTTAACAACCCACTCCCCAGTCTTCACACACCAACAGGCATCAGAGTGTGCCTTGGGTCTTCGCCCTAACTCTACCCATTTTATTTGTAAGGAACCAGTGTTTATACAGGATAGGAGAATGGGGTGAGAGTTAGGGTCAGTGACCCCAACGCACACCTCAATGCCTGTTGGTATGTGGAGGGTGGATGGAGGGTGGTAGGGTTGTTAACTCTAACATCACATTTCCAAACTTTGTCACTGTGATAGAAACCCCAATTGATGCATTAACAGAGGTTTTGTAATGAATTTCCTCTTTTGAAAAAGCATTATGTTACCCATATCTGTTTGTGGGATCACAGAGCCCAGCCATCAAGCATGCATATTGCAATTGTTCTGATTTTCATGTGGGAGCACAGGGTCTGGAGTTATACTGTAAGTGTAGAGACATTCTAATGAACTTGCATCTTCCTGTGGGCTCTGTGCTCCCAGTACTGCATAATGGAGAGCTCTGCAGCCCCATCATTGTGTAATGGTATCCATATGGGAGCACAGGCCCTCTGGGCCCTGCTCTCCCATCTACTCATAAGTATAGAGACAAAGCACAGGCCTAGAGACATTCCAAGTAACCCTTGTGCTGTAAATGTGGCAATATCTCAGTAAACATAGGAACTTTGAAAACATTGCACCACAATTGTAACCATGACCTGGCAAACTGCATGTATGCTTAGCTGTGCTAACAAAAATCCATATCTCTAACCGCTTTTGAGATATAGGTGCCAAAGGTACTGCAGCCACCACAATGTTACTCTGGAATTTTCAAAACTTCAGAATGTTGTAACTATGGAACTGATGTAAATGTTTTCATCAAACCAGCAAAAGGTACATCTGTGGTGCAAGCCCTTCCTACCCTGCACGTTTCAGCCTAAAAGTCCTTACTGTTTATTTGCAGTGAACTGGCAAAGAAAAGCACTTTTTGTAGGTAGTGTCGCAAATTTGCATCCATTTTGCAAATTTTGTGAAAGTTCCGTGAAAACTGTTGCAAATATGCGATTCACTCTTGTGAAAGTGTCACAAATTGTGACACTTTCATAAAGTCAGTGTTGCAAACTGCAACACTTCCAACAGACAAACTGTGATAAACACATTTCCAAACATAATTTTTAAAACTAATTTTAGGATTGTGTTCTTGGGCTTTGTTAGGTAAACACAACTATTAGTGTTTACCAAGGGCAGTATTTTGAATTACATTTTTACTTGTCGCTAACTAAAACAAGATGGCAGAAGCACGACAGTACTAGGTCCATTTGCAACAGTAAAACATGCTTTAGGGGCGTATATAAGTACTTTCACATAACACCGATATTTTTCCCATAGGCTATAATGGGAAATTAAAATTTTAGAACTTTTGAACAAATCCATATTTTTCACCAGACCTTCAAACTGCACATCAGTGACCAAGATCCCATTTACCCTGAAAACTTTAGACCAGACACTGAAACCGTTTGGCCTTAGACCTGCAAAAATGGTAAAGTTCACATTTTGTGGCACTCTGCAGCTCTGTAACCAGACTACTCACTGAGCAAAACTAGCCAGATCTAGAGATCTATGGTACCAGAAGGCACATGCAAAATGTCAGGCACGTTGGTCAAATGGTTACAAAGTAATTAAAATGCAAAATTTGGGGTTTAATATAGAAGTTGCCGGCAACCATAATTATAGTGGTACTACTGTGCTACTAATATATACAGTGTATATATATATATATATATATACATATGCACACACACATATATTCTTTGCAAACACTTCATTAATGCATCAGTTAGGGTTGTTTCCACACCAACAAAAGTGTGGAAATTCCACATTAGGTTTACCACCCCACCATCCCACCCCATGCCCCCTCTTCAAAACCCTAACTGTGCATTCCCCCAAACCCCACCACCCACACACACATATAAGCAAGTCAAGGGCAAGACAAGCAAGCAGGGAGAAGCAGGATCAGGTAACAGAAGTGACAGACAAGTCTGTAACCATTCCAGGAGACACAGGCATTGTCACAGTACACCAAGTGTATGAGTTGTGCATATGAACATACGAAATTTGCCAGCAGATAAAGGCCTAGAGGTCTATCAAGTCTGCTCACGAATGTGCAGCTAGCACCCTTTATTCTGCAGCTGCCCCTCCTTCCACCCTTCCCTTCATTAACCCTCCTTCTTGTCCTGTCCCATCCCCTTTGAAGCAGTCCACTGTTCTACTGGATACCACTTCTGCAGGTAACGCATTCCACCCAGCCACCACCCTCTCTGTAAAAGAGTGTCTCCTCATCTCCTCCTGAACCTTCCTCCCTCCAGTCTCATATCATGGCCCTGGTGGCCCTCCACTCCCTTACTTTGAACAGCCCCTCTGTACCAGTCTTGTTTATTCCTTTCATGTATTTAAAGGTTTCAATCATGTCACCTCTGTCCCTTCTCTCCTCCAGTGAGTACATGTTCAACTCCTTCAACCTCCTCTCGTATAAGTCCCCCAGCCCCTTGATCATCTTTGTCACCCTGCGCTGCACCCTCCAGTAACTTAATGTCCTCTTCAGATACGGGCACCAGTACTGCATGCAGTACTCCAGGTGTGGTCTAACTAATGACCTATACAGTGGCAGAATCACCTCCTCCCTCCTCGAGGATATACCCTTGCAATACAACCCAGCATTTTGTTGGCCTTTGCAGCTGCCTTCCTACAGCCATCATAGTGGCTTGGGGGTACACAGACATGTGGATGTTGCCCACAAATATGGTGTATTAGAAATGACAGTGTCTGTGAGCCTAGCAACAGTCCTTGAATGTTTGCATTGTGTTTTGTGGTACAGTGAGTTAGTCCTTATAGCAAACAGTGGTAGTAATCAGTGTACTGTCTTGTAGCATAGTTTACAAGAAAGATGTAAAAGCATCAGTTGTAACATGCAAAGGTAACCATAAAACACAGTTAATGAATGTTTGCAGGTAATGCAGCAGCATAACAAGATGTGGTGGCGGTAGTTTGCCATCAGAGCAGTATGGTCAAAGTACTGTGAATGTGGAGGTATTCTGTGCTGCTACCACATGCCTATGTGGCAGCAATGATACTTGCAGTGACCCAGTTGTTGGACTATGACACATATAAATCAATATTTTGAAAATGTGTACAGAATAAGTGTAATTGTATTTGGAAGATATGCCAGCAGTAATGTGTCATCACATTGTGCTAGCAGTATAGGGTCACTTATACTGTATTTGTTTTTCTATTACATAGTATTATGTGAAAGTAGTCCAGTGCTGTGATTATTGTCCTCACAGATGTGCCAGAGTGGTGTACTGTTGTACAAGGTTGCATGTGTTGGGGGTTGGGGAATGCAGTTAGGGTTTTGAGGAGGGGCATGGTAGTGGAGTGGTAACCCCACTGGGAATTTTCACACTTTTGTCTGTGTGGAAACAACCTTAACTGATGCAATAACAAAGTTTTTCCAAAGAATTTCCTTTCTTTTTTAAAAAGTGTAATGTAAGGAGTAATAGAAATGGCCGACTTGGTGGGGCGCAGGGCTTTGGGCCCCACACTCCCACCAAGCCATCCAGTTCTGCATAATGATATGTGTGTGTGTGTGTGTGTGTGTGTGTGTGTGTGTGTGGTGTGAGCGCTGGCCATCCGGCCCTCAAGGCCTCCATTCACAGATACCTATGGAGCAACCACAACCCTATAAGGCAAGGAGCCTTTGTAACAGTAAGTTGTCCATATCTTGGAAACCATAGGAGGTGAAAAAAATTCAAGTGTGGTTGTAATCGTGAGCGTGAGTAGCTGTTGCAACATAAGTTGATTGCATCTGAATCTCACATCATATCAGAGATACAGGCACCAAAATGCAATATGAATGCTAACTCTGAAGGCATAACAGTGGCCCACGTCATGAAAATGACCAGTTGGAACACTAATTTGCAAATATCTCAGGAACCGTATAAGGTAGAAGAAAATTCAAAGTTTAGGGGTTCAGGGCTTTGTAACCTAGTTTTGTGCTTAGTCCCCCAGAGGAGTAAGAAATTTTGCAATGAAAAGTCTGTATTTCGAACTGCTTTTGAGATGCAGGCCCCAAAAGGTGTAGTGGGCGCCGACTGTTATCCTATGAGAACATTTCTGAACTTTGAAATTCTGTAATTATGGCCCTGTTGAATGTTTTCATAGCAAACCACCAAAAGCACACTTGTGGGACTAGGCCTTTCCACCATGAAACATTCAGGCAATACCACAGTCCACATTCCCACAATGAAGGAACAAAGAAAACCACCACTGCAATGTTATCCTATGGGGAAACTGGTGATGTTCAGAATGGTGTAACTATGGCCCTGTTCAATGTTTTAGTATCAAACCACAAAAGGCACATCTGGGACACAAGAGCTTGCCATCATGAAAATTTCAGGCCTATAGCACAACCCACCTTTCCACAATGAAGTGACAAAGAAAACAACTGCCGTAATGTTATCCTATGAGGAAAATTCAGAACTTTGGAATGCTGTAACTGTGGGTCTGTTCAACATTTTCAAACCAAACCACTGAAGGCCACATCTGTTGCACTAGGCTTTTCACCCTGAAAATGTAATGCCAGTATCAAATCCAGCTTGATTGTGACAATCAAGGACAAAGAAAAAGCATTTAAGAAAATGTGGTCATGAAGTGTTACCACAGTCATTAAAATATGATCACGACACTCCTTTCTGTATAACGAGAATACAACCGCTGAACATATAAAATAGTGTTACGGTTATATTTTAATGATCGCATATTGTGGCAGCAACATATATTATCGGCGAGATCAGAAATGGCAAATGGTGCAAAAATCTGAAAACCACATTTCCAGACCAGCTAGTGAAAAAATAGTGCCAGATTCCTGTTCCTCAGGGCCCGATTAGGTAAACCCAGTGGTTAGTGTGTTGAAAAGTTCAGTATTTTTGAGTTATATCGCTTTTCTTCGCTAACTGAAAACAAGATGGCGGCAGCACACACTATTTTTGGCAAGCTCGACACTAAAAAATATGATTACGCCAATTTTCGAGCTGCAAGTATAAATTTTCCCATAGGCTATAATGGGACACTAAAAATGCTATAACTTTTGAATGTAACAAGATTTTTTCACAAATCTTCAAAAGACACCACTGCTAACCAGGAGCCATGCAAATAACCCAATTTGAACCCACTCAAATGCATTCTTCAGTGTATTATGGATGGACAAAGAAAACGTAATGTTGGGAATTTTTCACTTTTGGGGGTGCTATGATTCTGCAACCGTACATCTGATTAACACAAAATGTCTAGATCCGGAGATGTATGCTAAATCTTTGTATATGCCAAATTTCAGGCAAGTTGGACAAACAGTTTAAAAGTTATTAAAGTGCAAAATCTGTTTAATAATATACATATAAAAAACTTGTTGATGGTTCACATCGAATCTTAAAGCTGCACTATTAGAGAGGACAAGCTATGGAAAAGAGCACGAAAATCTCAGACCCCTACAAACTGGTGCCACTTCATAAGGGCTAGGAATCTATGCACCAAAATGATTAGAGGTGCAAAGGCGGCCTATTATCGACTGAATTTGACGACGCCACCAAGAATCCATCTAAATTCTGGAAATCATTTATGATCTGTCTGGCCACATGCCAGGAAACTCTCTACCAGACAAGATCACTCTGGCACTGATATTATTAGTGACTGGCTAAAGATACTGGATTCCTTCAACAACCACTTTGTGACTGTAGGCCTTGCATTTGATAACTCTCCTGCAAATCTACTATGCCTACAGCTTGGCACCAAGATGCGGAACCTTGTGTCATTCACTCGAGATTCTCCCTGCATCCTACCGCCTCAGAGAAGCTGAAGATATGGTATTGAAGCTGGATGAAAAGAAAGTGCTGGTACTGACTCTTCAATCCATATTTTTTAAAAGTGGCACAACACATGATAGCTGTGCCTGTTACTCACTTATTTAACCTATCCTTATCCCAAGGGATCATACTGTCCATTTGGAAAACAGCACATCATTCCTCTGTTTAAATCAGGAAATCTTGATGATCTTAACAACTATAAGCCTATTTCTATTCTTCCCATCCTGTCTAATCTATTGGAAAAATTGTAAGTAATCAGCTAAGGCTATACCTAGAAGATACGAATCTCCTTAATCCTGTCCAATCAGGTTTTAGAGCAAAATTTAGCACTGTTACAGCTCTTTCAAAGGTGACCAACGATTGGCAAAGAGAACTGGACAATAGAACCTATGTCTGTGCTGTATTTTTAGATTTAAGCAAAGCCTTATACACTGTCAACCATAGTCACCTTCTTTCTTCCTTGCAAGCAATAGGGCTGGACACACTATCCTTGCAATGATTTAACAACTACCTCTCAGACTGTATCCAGCAAGTAAAGGCCAAGGTGAATTCTCAACCCTCAAACCACTTCTAAGAGGTGTTCCTCGGGATCTATATTAGGTCCTATTTCATTTGCTGTATATCAACAACATTGATGTCTCTATAACCAGGGCCAACACTCATCTATTTGCAGATGGTACTGATTTGAGCTGTTCTACCCAGAAGCCGCATTAATAACCTGCAAGTTGAATTCAATTTACTACAAAACAGCTCCTAAACAAAAGCTTGTGCTCAATGCTAAGAAAACCAAAGTGATGCTTTTCTCCCTGGTCATGCAGCCAACCGGGTTGACGTAGGACTAGTGCCACAAATTTCTACAATCCTCAGAGAAAAATTTAAATTTGTTTGAAATTCAAATACTGTATCTGGGAGTTTGGCTGGACCATAGGCTCTCCTTTATAGAGCACATAAAGGACTTACAAAAAAACTACAACAAAGATTAGGGTCTTTCTTTAGGATCAGCCACTACCTAACAAAAGATGCTAAAATACGTTTGGTCCAAATAACGTTTCTCTCCTTGATCGACTACACGGATCTCTTGTACAGTCATTGTCCTGCCTCTTACCTTTCAAAACTGGACACGCAGTATCACAGAGCCATGAGATTTATTACAGGGCTTCCTTTCAGTATGCACCACTGTGCAATATAGGCAGCCATGGGCTGGACTTTCCTTCAGTATAGATGGAATAGAAATGCTGCTCTATGGACTCTTACAGTGATCTCCACTAAGCTCCCCAAATGCATTGCTGACTGCCTCCCTTAAACCAGCTAGGCAAGTATGCCCTGAGGAGCTTTACAACCATCTCCTTGACAGTCTCCAAAGTCAAATCACGCTTTGGTAGAGCAGCCATAAGCTTTTGCTGCCCTCTTTATGGAACACTCTTCAGAAAGTATTGAAGCTGAGTACTCTTGTCAGCATTGCTACTTTCAAGACCCTTTACCTCGCCTTATTAAGGAGACCTGTAATTGTTTCCTTGATCCTAATCCTGCAATTGTCTACCTACTCTATGTTGTAGGTCTCCCTTCTCTTACTCCTTGTTTTTACATATGTAAAACCATCCTTCATGTGATTGTCATTCTTGCCTTCTAGCTTCTCTGTCCAGCCCCCACAGCTCTCCTGTTTATTTCCCCTCCTCCCTCATTATGGTGGATGTTCCCTATTTCAGCTAGCAGATCGAGCTGTATGTCCCTTTCCTTAGCTCCTCACTCTTACCCTTCCTTCGCTACCCCTATCACCCTATTTCCCTTGGCTCACTCCCTAGTATCCCTCACCCTGATGCCTTCCACTGTACCTATGCCAATATTCCTTCATCCTTATAACCTAATGCTGCCTGATCCTGGCCCTGGTTCTGGTCCCTAGTACTCTAACTTATTCACTCCAACTGAGTTACTACCTCTCACCCACCATTCTTCCCTTCCCTGCCTCCTAAGGTACATGTTCTCATGCAGTACTTGGAAGGATCCACTACTATAGCTATATATGGATGTTGAAATTGCTATATGATTCTCCTATGATACTTCCATTTTGTATGTCTATTATCTGTTGCACCTTATTTCTTATGTATTATTAGTGCATTGTGATCATGTATGCATATATATATATATACCTATGTATGATTTTTCCTTTTGTACGTGACCTTGTTATACCCAGGTCCATCTTGCAAATGTGCCTCACTCAATGATGTTCGCCTGGATAAATAAAGATTTTGATTGATTGATACAGATATAGGCGCCAAAACGCATTGCAGGTCCCACAGTGTTATCCTATGGACATTTCTCAACTTTGAAAGCTGTACCTATGGGCCCATTGAATGTTTTGGGACCACACCATGAAAAGGCACATCTGTGGTACCAGGGCTTGCCACCCTGCAAATTTCAGCCCCAAAACCCCAACCGCTTTGATGCATTGTGGTGGCAAAATTGTTTTTTTTAGGTGCAGTAGTGTCGCAAATTGCAACACTTTTGCAAAATTTGTGACAGAATGGGCACAACACTTTCATGATTTGCAAAAGTGTCACATCCATTCTGTCACAATTTGTGACACTACAGGGGCCAATCACCGGAAGGCTTCTGTTTGGTTTTTTTCCTCAAAAAAGATAGTGTTGTGATACTAGGAACCGACTAGGTAAACACAGCTGTCGTGTTTACCACGGGTCCCAAATTTAAACATCAGGAATTTTTCTGTCTCACTAACTGAAAACAAGATGGCTGCCACACAACAGTAAAAGGGCCTTTGTGACAGTAAAATGTAGTGAGCATCTTTCAAGAGGCACATATATTTTTCCCATTGACTATAATGGAAAATTAAAAATTGAATAACTTTTGAATGGATTAATATTTTTCTCCAAATCTTCAAACGCACATCAATCACCCAGACTGCATCTTCCCAGAAGATTTCAGACCAGACAGACAAATTGTGTGCGCTGTATCCACAAGCAACAAACACGCAAAACCCCATTTTTGTGCATTATTTGGCACTCTGCAGCTCCACAACTACTCATCTGACCATAACACAACTTGCCAGATCCAGAGATATATGGTGCCCCACCATGCATGCAAAATATCAGGCAAATCCATTGTATGGTGGCAAAGTTATTAAAGTGCAAAATTTGGCATTTAACATAGACTTGGCCAGGCAACCCTAACGATAGCTGCACTACAGTGCAGCTATTTATATATTCATTGCAAAAAACTCCATTAATGCATCAGTTAAGGTTGATAGTACAGTGACCAAAGTTTGGAAATGTGATAGGGTTACACCTGCCACCCCACCCCATACCCCACCCTCCACACGCATGTGGCATTGGGGTATGCGTTAGGATCGTCAGCCTAACTCTCACCCCATTCCATGTAATCAAGCTGAGTTGATGCAGTATAGGAGAATGGGGAGAGAGTTAGGCCTGAAGACCCCAATGCACACCCGATGCCTGTTGGTGCGGGGGGGGTCTGGGGTGGTAGGAGTGTAACCCTAATGTCACATTTCCAAACTTTTGTTGCTGTGCTATCAACCATAACTGATGCATTAATGGAGATTTTGCAATGAATTTCCCTTCTTTTGAGAAAGTGTATTGTAACTAGTAACTGGTATGTGTTAGTGGGATTGTGGGCCCTCCCTGGGCCCTGCTCTTCACATTGTCAGTTTTTGCATAATGGTATGCTTATGTCAGAGTGTGGGCCCTCTGGGCTATGTGCTCCCACTTACACAAAGCACGGAGTCATACAGCAGCCCCATAGTACTCCAAAGGAACCCTTGTAACACGCTTTTGGCAATATCTCCATAACTGTAGCAAGTAAGAAACAAATTCCACCGCAGGTGTAATCTAAGACTTCAAAACTTCCTCATCAGCTTAGCTGGGTAGAAAAAAATCCATAACTCGCATCATTTCTGAGATACAGGTGCGAAAGTCGCCGCAGGCACCAAAGTGTTAGCCTATGGGAAATTTCTCAACTTGAGTGCTGTAACTATGGGTCTGTTGAATGTTTTGGTACCAAACCACCAAAAGGCACATCTGTGGGACGAGGGCTTGCGACTCAGCAAATTTCAGCCCAAAAGCCCCAACCATTTTGCCCAACTGGGATGGCAAGGATTTGCTGTTTTGGGTAAAGTACTGTCACAGATTACGACAGTTTTAGTAAATAGGCACAACACTTTCATGATATGCAAAAGTGTTGTGGCAGTTTCTGTCACAATTTGAGCATTACTGGGGCTCTTATTTTAAAAAGGCATTTCTGGGGGGAGGCCCTCCAAAAAGATAGGGTTGTGATCCTCAGGGACCTGACTAGGTAAACACAGCAATCAGTGTTTACCTAGAGGGTCCCAAATGTAAACGCCAGGCATTTTCTCTCTTGCTAACTGAAAACAAGATGGCTTCTACATGACAGTAAAAGGGCCATTTCCGACAGTAAAATGTAGTGGGGCAGCTTTCGAGAGACGCATATATTTTTTCCCCATTGACTATAATTGAAAACTTGTTTTTGAATAACTTTGAACGGTTTAATATTTTTCACCACATCTTCAAAAGGTACTTCAGTGACCTAGACTGCATCTTCTCTGAAGATTTCAGACCAAACGGACAAATTGTGAGGGCTGCAGCATGAGCAAAGAAACACAAACCCTGCTTTTTATGCTTTTGACCACTCTGCAGTTCTGCAACTGCTTATTCGACCATAACGCAACTCATTAGATCCAGAGAACTATGGAACAAAACTGCACATGCAAAATTTCAGGCAACCATTACACGATGGCAAAGTTATTAAAGTGCACAATTTAGGGTTTAACATAGAAGTGGCTGTGCAACCTGATTACTGTATACTGGCACTACTGTACCAGTATAATATATATATATATATATACACACACACAATGATATATATAGATAGATAGATAGATAGATAGATAGATAGATAGATAGATAGATAGATATTAGAGGCAAAAACTCCGCTTAATGCATTAGTTAGGGTTGTTCCAAGCGACAAAAGTGAGAAAGTTCGTGTTAGGTTGAAAACCCCCTTGGAACCCCCAGCCCACCCCCAACCAGCATTGGTGTGCATTGGGATCGCCAGCCCTAACTCTCACACGAATGAGAACAGAAAGGGTAATGCACACGGTGGCGAGCGGAAAGGTCTGCCACGTGATGTGTTGTCACATAGTAACATGGTGCCTGCAAACGGAATGTCAATGGGCATGGTGACGCAAAGTGAAACAGAAGAAAAGTTACTCACCTTAGTAATGTTGTTTCTTCTAATGGAGTCTTGCTATATTATGACAATTGCAGTATGACCGCAGGTTGGAACTGCTCGGAGGTGAAATAGTTAGCTTCCATGCAGGCATGGAACTTAGAGCGCCGAGCTCGGTTGAAAACTCTGTCTGTTGTGCTTCAAACGCAAACTGTCAGATCTTTACGAGCTAAAACTCACTAAGGTTCTGTGTGGAAGCTGTAAACCTACACTAGCCAACTGGCTACTAACATAAACACTCATTTTGGCCTAAAACAAAGACTCAAGTCAGGACACCCAAAATGCAAAAACACAACACCAATTCACCCAAAAGGTAGGTGAAGAACAACAAGGTGGCACAAAAAAAAGTGCTAACTCGTACTGCCCACCCACATCCCCAAAACAGAGTTTCTGAGAGGGGCAGGCAGAGGAGGTCATAATATAGCAAGACTCCATTAGAAGAAACAACATTACTAAGGTGAGTAATTTTTCTTAAAACAACATGAAGTCTTGCTATATTATGACAATTGCAGACTACACAGCAGTATCCCCATGGAGGAGGGACAGAACCTACCTAGGAAATAGGCTTCTGAAGCACGGTTGTGTTAAACCGAGCATCACTCCTAGCCTGGATGTCCAGGGAGTAATGCTTGTAAAAGTGTGAACTGTTTTCCAGGTAGCTGCTTGACATATTTCTAGAATAGGAATGTCTCTGGCAGCAGCCAGAGAATCAGCTGTACCTCTGGCAGAGTGAGCCCTCAGGCCTGAGGGGGAACTTTACCCAACTTCTCATAGCAGAATTGGATACAAGAGACAATCCACCTGGCAATGGATCTTTAGTGGCTGGCTTCCTTACCAACTTCGCCATAGGTGAGGAACAGTTGAAGGAGTCAAACCTATGACCCTTGGTATGCTCTGTGTTAGTAACTAAGGGCTCTCTTCACATCTAGGCTGTGCAGCATCCTCTCCCAGAGGAGGAGTGGTCAGTGAAGTACACTGAAGTGAAATAGATTGATTAAGGTGGAAATCTGAAACCACCTTAGGCAGGAACTTTCTGTTAGTCTGAAGGACCACCTTATCTCTGTGAAAAGAGATAAACTCCTGCTCCACTGACAACGCTTGTAATTCACTTATGCATCTGGCAGAGGTGATGGCTACCAAAAACACAGTTTTCCAAGTCAAGAACTTGAGCTCAGCTGAAGACAAGGGCTCAAAGGGGGTTGCATAAGCTGAGCAATGCAAACATTAAGATCCCAGGCAGGGGCAGGATCCCTGAATGGAGGTTGGTGTGAAACAACCTCTTAAAAACTTGGAAAATACAGGATGAGCTGAAAGAGAAGAGGATTTACCTGCTGAAATAAAAGCAGACAAGCTGCCAAGTGCACCTTCAGGGTAGCTGTCTCAGCCCCAAAGAATTCAGGTGGACCATATAATCCAGGACTATGGGTAGATCAGCAGAGACTGGGAAATATGCTTTTCCAAGCACCATATGGAAAACCTTTTCCATTTGGAATTGTAAGTAGCCCTGGTGGAAGGCTTCCTTGGCCTTCAATATATCCATTACACCTTGGGAAAGGTGTAAATCAGCAAACTCTAACTCTTCAAGAACCAAGCTTTGAGATTGAGAGATTTGAGATTCGGTACCAGACCCTTCCCTGGGCACAGGTTAACAGATTGTGATTCCTGGGAAGGACAGGGGAGATGGACTGCTAAGGACAGCAGGAGTGGATACCAGGGCTGTCTGGCCCAATCCGGAGCTATCAGAATGACTTTGCATGATTGGGATCTGATTTTGACTAGCACTTTGAACAGGAGAGGAAAGGGAGGGAAGGCATAGAGAAACTTCCCTCCCAACTGAGGGCTAAGGCATCCAGTGGGAGTGAGCCCAACACTGGGGGCCTGCAGCAAAAAGAGGAAGTTGGCGATTGTCTGGGGCTGCAAAAGATCTATCTCGGGTGCCCCATCTGGCAAATACTACTCCCAAGACCAGGGGATCCAGTGACCATTCATGTTGGCCCTGGGAAATCCTGCTGAGAGCATCTGCCAGGACATTGTCTGTGCCTGGGAGGTGAGCTGCCGTAGGGAGGTGTTCAGGGAGTAAGCCAGAGACCACAGCTTATCAGCCCGGTGCACAAGGCCATAGACCGAGTGCCCCCTTGCTTGTTGATGTACCACATTGTAGTGGTGTTGTCTGTTCTGACCTGAATACTTTTGTTCTGAACAGATTTGGAAAAAGCTTGAAGTGTTAGAAAACTGCTCTGAGCTCCAACAGGTTGATGTGGAGCAGAGATTCCTGGGAGACCACAGACCCTGGGTGGTGAGGTCGCCCATGTGAGCTCCCCAGCCCAAGAGGGACGATCTGTAGTAAGGATTAGAGAATGAGACTGAGTGAAAAAGGAACCCCTTGTCTCAGGTTGCTCTGATCCTGCCACCACTGTAGGGCTTGGATCAGGGTTCGAGTTACTGGGATCAGCTTGGTAAGAGGATCCTTTCTTTGAGACCAAAAGCTCTCAAACCAAACTGGATGTCCCTCATCTGAAATCTTGCTCCTTGCACAACTGCTGTGGAAGCAGCCATGTGTCCTAGGAGCTGCAGAAAATGCCTTGCTGGCCGGAGACCTGCAGGGTAAATGAGGAGGCCAGGGAGACTAGGGTCTTTGCCCTGTCCAGGGGAGGAAGGCCCTGGCTTCCTTGTGTGTTCAGTTCTGCGCCTATGAAGGTAAGAAGCTGGACCGGGTTCTAGAACTGACTTTGAGAGATTCAGAAGGAACCTAGAGAGGTAAGCAGTTGCTGCTGCTATCTGAAGGTGTAAATTGACCTGGTCTGGGGACTGGCCTACTAAGAGCCAATCGTCCAGGTAAGTAAAGATGGCAATCTTTGCCTTCTTAGGTAGGTAACTGCTACAGCCAGGCATTTGGTGAATACCCTTGGGGCAGAAGTGAGGCCGAGGGCATTGCTCTGAACTGGTAGTGGCCTGAGGGCAGCTTGAACCTGAGGTACTTTCGATGGGAGCTTCTGATGGGAATATGGAAGTAGGCATCCTTGAGGTCCAGAAGCTAGCCAGTCCCCTGGCCTTAGAGAGTGTAGGATAATTCCAGAGTCACCATTTTGAACTTTTGGCTTTAAAAGGTGCTTGTTTAAATACCTGAGATCCAGGATGGGCCACCATTCTCCTGTCTTTTGGGGTAAGGAAGTACCTGAGTACAAACCTTTGCCCTGGTGTAGGGGAGGAACCCTTTCCACAGCTCTGAGAGCCAGGAGGGAAGAGACCTCTGCCTCTAGGGCGAGTGCTTTTGATGGAGTTGCAGGTGGAAAGATCTGGTTCTCAGCTTTGGAAATTTTTGAAACTGAGAACCAGTCCCTGGCTTACTACTTCCAGGACTCACTTGTCTGATGTTAAAGACTTCCAGTCCTGGACAAAGTAAGCCAGCCTGCCCCCTACAGGTAGAGGAGAATAGCCCTGGCAATCCCATCAGGTGCCTGCTTGGCAGGGGCTTTGGGCTGAGAGGTGGAAGCAGACCTGCTTGTACCCCGCCTGCCTCTCCTCTAAAGAACCCCTCTGAGCATAGGCGGAGGAGGAAGCTTGGTTGGTAAAAGGCCTATGAAAAGGCCTGCCCCTGCCTCTAGGAAGCTGCTTTTGAGGAGTGACCTGCCTTTCCTTGGCCTGTGCACCCTATAGGTGGTCCTATATTCATCCATTTTCTTCATGTAATTTCTGTTTGCTCCCCAAATAGAGAATTTCCACAACAGGAAAATCCATGGCCTTAGACTGGGTATCCTGAGACAGGGTAGTACATCTGAGCCAAGCCATCCCGCGGCGTGCCACAGATGTAGCCATGACTCTTGATGAAACATCATTAGAGTCCACTGCAGCATGAAATTGCACCTTGGATGCCTCAATACCATCCATAGCCATCTGTTCCAGCTCCCTGGCAAGCTGGTCAGGGACTTGTTTCGCTAGGGCCAGCACAGTATCCCATCTGGATTTCTGGTACCTAGCAGCATAAGCCATATAATTTGCTTGTCTGAGTCCCAAAGATGCTGCCATGTATTGTTTCTTTGCCATAGCATCAATTTTCCTGAGTCCTTCTCAGGGGTGTGAAGCTAGGGGAATATTAGCCTTGTCACAGGCTGCAGCCTGCACTACCCCCACATGGCTGCATTGTTGAGTGAGGAAATCAGTGTCGGAGCCTGATAAGGTATACCTCTTGTCCATCCTTTTATCCACAGGAGGTATAGTGTGAGGAGTTTTAAAACTTTTACTGTCTGTTTCCAAAAGATTTATGCAAAGAAATAGACAGTCTCCTAGACTCTGGAATATCCATCATTTCTACATAGTCTGGCTCCTCTTGGTCATCAACAGCTTCCTCAACAGGGAGCTGGAGAGTTTCAACAACTTTTATAAAACATGAAATGAGAAGGGGACTCAGAAAGCCTTGGAGGAGAAACCCTAGGGTCTATCTGGAGAGATGTCCGGATCAATGGGCACATCCAGATCTTCAAAACCATAGTCACTCTCCTCATATTCCTCTTCCCCTCCCGGTTCATAAAAATCCTCAAAATCATAATCTTGAATCGGTTCAGTCAGAACCGGAGAGAGAGACTGACAATTTGAATTGCTTTAGCTATTTCCTCAGCAGTTGGGGAGAGAACTTTGGCTCTACACTAGCTGACTTTCTAGTCCTTTTGCTGGAACCAGCTCCTCAGAACCGGCTCTTCGCTTGCCTGAGGAATGGGTATCGGAGCAGAAAATGAGGACTTGGAATACTAAATAGGTTATATCTCAGGAACCGTACGACGTAGAAAAAATGTAAAAGTCATATGATTTACAACTGTCCTGATAGTTTGTACTTAGCCACGATTAGGGGCTAAGCATTTTCTGATGAAGAGTCCATATCTCGCTACCGCTTCCGAGATACGGGCCCTGAAAGGCGAACACCGTAATGTTATCCTATGGGAAAAAGAGAAGTTCAGAGTGCCATAACTTTGCCTCCCTGTAATACTTTTCACAAAACCACTGAAAGGCACCTCTGTGGGCTGTTGGCTGTGTTCCTCCAAATTTCAGGAAAAAGACCAAACCATTATTTTGCAGCAGGGTGCCAAAAGTATTCCTGTAATGCGTCGGGCGCCCGTAATGTTATCCTAAGGGAAAAGCATCAACTTTGGAGTACCGTAACTTTGCCTCCATGCAATATTTTTTCAACACAACACTGAAAGGCACATCTGTGACATGTCGGCTACGTTCTCTCCAAATTTCAGTCCAAAACTCCAAACCGTTCTTTTTGCAGCGGAGTGCCAAAGAATTGCTGTAATTTTCCACAGACTAGAAAGGTACTGTCGCAATTTATAAGCTCATAAAAATTTCATGACACTCCATGAGCACGAAAGTACTTTTTCCAGAAATTTGAAAACATATTTCTGGGGTGTTTACCCCAAAATAAAGACATGGCTAGCATCCTCAGGGTCCGACTAGGTGAATACACAAAGAATTAGGTTGCTAGAGGGTCCCAAATTTAAATGCCAAGCATTTTCTGATCACTAACTGAAAACAAGATTATGGATTTGCGAAAGTTACAGGGCCATTTACGAAAGTAAAATGCATTTTGACACTGTCAAACTTTTTGTTAACTTTTCCCATTGACTTATAATGGGAAATTGTTTTTGAATAACTTTTGAACCGTTAAATATTTTTCACAAAATCTTCTAAAAGCACATGGGGACCCCGCCACATGTTCCCTGAACATTTTGGGCGGTCGCATAAACCGTGCCACCTGTAGGTGCGACCGTAGAATTCCAGAAAAGCGTGAAACGCACGTGACAGATCACGCTTTATAACCCACAGCCGGTATCCAACTGGTACAAAACTTGGCAGATCCCAAGGTGTATGGGTCTTGATCATGTATTCTAAATTTCAGGCAAATCCGTCAAACAGTTGCAAAGTTATTATGGTGCAAAATTTTTGGGTTTAACATAGAAATGGCTCCTCAACCTAACTATGGTAGCACTAACGTGTGCTATATATATATGTTTTATATATATATATATAAAATATTCATAGCTAAAAACTACGTTAATGAATCAGGATTTTTATTAAAGCATCAAAGCTAGGAAATTCGTTAAGGTTACTAACCTGTCTCCTCGCTACTCCTCCACACACCAGGTGCTGGGGTGTGCCATGGATCATCAGGCCCAATCCTCACCTCATTCCATGTGTAAACAGGCTGACATGGTACAGTACAGGTGAATGGGGTGAGAGTTAGGCTAACATCCTCATGGCACACTCTGGACTATGTTGGTGTGTGAAGAGGATAGCGAAGTGGATGGTTGTGTTGGTAACCCTAACGTTGAATTTCCCAGCTGTTGACACTCGATAAAAACCTTACTGATGCATTAATATAGTTTTTGCAATGAGTTTCCTTCTTTTTGAGAAAGTATAATGTAACTGTTATGTGGTTGTGGGAGCACTTCCTCATGCTGCCCATTTTGTATAATGATATGGACATGGGAGCCAGGACCTCCAGGCTCTGCACTCCCACTTACATATACAGTAAGTACAAACAAATACCACAATCCTATAGTTATGAAAAGGAACCCTTGTAACACTAATTTGGCAATAGCTCAGTAACCATAGCAACTATGAAAAAATTCCACTGCAGTTGTAATCATGACTTTGAAACCTCCACGGGAGACTTAGTTCACCCAGAATGAAAAGTTTGTATCTTGAATCGTTTAGAGATATGGGTGCCGAAGGCACCAAGGGCAACACAATTCAATGTGCACATGTAACCAGACATTTTCAGGATTTTTGCACCCACTTTTCAACGTTACCTTTTGGGGACCCCATCTCACAAACAATGGCACTGTAATTTTGTTAATCCGTCTCAAAAGATGATTTTGCAGTGACTGTGCCATTCTGCACTACAGGTACAAAACACATTTCAGGCAGGATGTGAAAATGACAGCTGTACCTTTTATGAGGTGGTGTGAAAAATGGCAATGCTGAAAATCTGGAGTGAAAATATTAAAATTTAGCTAAGGTTACAAGCGCATAGAAACTGCACAGTGCACGCTTATAATGCAGTCATTTTTATGTTTGCTTGCACGCATGTGCAAAAACATAGTGCCATGATATGAGTTTTCTAGAGATGTGTCAGCCTCTTCTAATTCAGTCAGTGTGTTTGCAGGCGTGGTGCAGTGCGCCAATCACTGCTTCAGCTGTCTATGACAGCAGGAAAATGCAGTGGCATACAGTTGAAAGGAGCTCCACTTCGTGAGCAGAGCTCCCTCCTCCTGCTGCTGCTGCGCATATTGTGTGTGCTGGCGCTCCCCCCACGCATATAGTGTATAGCCGGACGGGGTGCCCAATGCCCTGTCGGGCTCCATGCCGCCTAAACAGCCTTACAGCTGCCACACTGGGAGCCCACCCAGCGTGGCACACCGCATGTGGCCGCGTGGGTGGCCAATCCCCGTCAGCTCCAGCCCCCAAACGGCCTTGGCTGCCATGCTGAGCCCACCCCAGCGTGGCACAAGCCCGTATGGCCGGCGGGTGCCCAATCCCGTCGGCTCCAGCCACCCCAAACAGCCTTTCCAGGTGCGGCGCTGGGAGCCACCCCAGCGTGGCAAGCGTCCCCGCGCCATCTTTAATACTAAAAACAAAAAAACTGTAAATTAAAAATGCTCCCTAGCAGTCTCCCTGCCCCCACCACGCCACCCACACTGTGCACCCTGCCTCCTCACACCCCCCATACTTACCTCTGAATCCAGCGACGATCTTCGGTGGACTGGGAACACGCTCACACTCTTCAAAGCCGACCGTGAACTGAGGAAATGCCGGTAAGCTGTATAATGTAATAGATAGGTTTTTTTCAACCTTGCTGCATATCTCTGGCATTTTGGAATTTTTGCACACATTTTCATCATGGGGTTTTGGGACCCCTTCTCATGAGGTGCTGTCACTGTCATGGCGTTACTCGGGCCCAAAGGCGTTTACGCCAACTGCGAAATCACCTTTCCGAATGATTAGCGAAGCGACATTGCCAGTGTTTATAAGGTGGGCTCTCAAAAGCCTATTTTGAAAATTTGGTGGAAAATTCCTAAAAATTGTTTTACGCAAGACGCGTTGCACAGTTCCTATTTATCGCCGTAAGTTCGCCGGTCTTCAATATTTTCACCCAGATTTTCAACATTGCCATTTTACCACACCTTCTTATGAGCAGTACAGCTGTCATTTTCACATCTCACCCAAAGCGTGTTTCCGCCCATGTACGCACAATGGCACAGTCGGTGTATCTAATCAAATGCAGGATACATTAAGAAAATCACAGTGATGCTTTTCATGAGTAGAGGTCTTAAAATGGCTATGTTGAAAATTTGGTGAAAAATTCCAAAATTACTGTTTTGAGTTATGCTATGCGAGTTCCTACTTACGCTTGTAAGTTCACTAATTTTCAATATTTTCACTCCAGATTTTCAAAATTGCCATTTTACCACACCTCCTTATGAGCAGTACAGCTGTCATTTTTCACACCTCACCCACGCAGCTCACTACGTAGCGCATACGGCGCAGTCGGTGTATGAAATCAATGTATGGGACACATTAAGAAAATCACAGTGACACTGGTCATGAGCAGAAGTGTTAAACGGCTATGTCGAAAATTTGGTGAAAAATTCCCAAAAATGACTGTTTTAGGAGCGACGCTGGCGCAGTTCCTACGCACGCTGGCAAGTTCCCGAATTTTCAATGTTTGCACACCAGATTTTTAACAGTGCCATTTTTAACGCACTTCCTTATGAGCAGTAAAGCTACCATTTTTCACATCTCGCCCAAAATTTGTTTCCAGACATGTAGCGCATAATGGTACAGTTGGTGTGCGAAAACAATGTTTGGGACAGATTAAGAAAATCACAGTGACACTGGTCATGAGCAGAGGTCTTAAAATAGTATGTTGAAAATTTGGTGACAAAACTCCATAAAATGACTGTGTTATGAGTGAGCATTGCGAGTTTCCACGCACCGTGAGTTCATGAATTTGTAATATTTTCAGTCCAGATTTTCACCAGTGGCATTTTTCCACACCTCCTTAGGAACAATACAGCTGTCATTTTGCACAACAAGGCGAAATGTGTTTTCACACTTTCAGCGCAGAAATGCGTGGTCGCTGTAGGAAATCATTGTTCGGGACAGATAAAGAAAATCACACTGACACTGTTCATGATTGGAGGTCCCAAAATGCCTGTGTTAACAATCTGCTGTAAAAAAAATCCCCAAACTAGTTACATTATGGGTGTGTGTTGCACAGTTTCTACGACGCCATGACTTCACCAGTTTTTAAGATTTTCACAGCAGATTTTCAACATTGCCATTTTTACACCTCCCCATGAACAGTACCGCTGTCATTTTTCACATCCTGTTCGAATGTGTTTTGCACCTGTGGTGCCAAATGTCGTAGTCACTGTGCAAAAGCAGTTTTCGCTAACAAACTGATATTGCCACTGTTCATGAGGCGGAGTCACAAAAAACATTTTGAAAATTTGGAGTGAAAATACCAACAAATGCCTGAGGTGTTAGGGTTTCTGACCATATCGCCCACCCTGTAGAGAATGACAGGCATCAGGGTGTGACTTACATTCTTACCTGTAATGCTCATACCATTTCCACCCCACCCTGCTGCCAGTGAGAGGCATCAAGGTGTGCCTCGGACTCTTTGGGCCCAAACTTCACCCCATTCTCCTATACCGCACCCATCTCACCGTATTTCCTGATGGAATGGGTGCATAAGGGCCAAAGACCCCAGCACAGTGACACTTGTCAGTGTCTGCAGGGTAGGGTGTGGTGAAATGGCGTGGTCGTTATGCCTGACGACCCAAAGGCACACCCCAATGCCTGTCACTCTCTGCAGGGTGGTGGTGGAGTTGGCTTCGGTTCAATACTTCGCTGCCATTCCTATTATGCAGCTCTGTAACTTCTACACTACCAGTGCCAATGCCAGCAAGCAAACATTCGGCAGCGACAAATGCTTGTTTGGAATGTTTTCACCAAATTTGCAACATGGGCTTTTGGGACCCCCATGAACAATAGCACTGTTGTTTTGTTAATCAGTCCTGAAAAGTGATTCCATGTAGTGACCATGAAATCACCTTCGAGACTGAGAAACAAGATGACAGTGCCAGTGTTCATGAGGGTAGGGTCCAAAGAACCCCATGTTGAAAATGTGGGCCAAAATTCACAAAAATGCCAAAGATATCAACATAAGTTGAACTCCCCACTCCCCATTGACTACCATTATATAGCTTATCGGTATTTCTTCATTTTATGTTCAGTTTTGAAGAGTGCAGAGGTGTCCCGTCCACTGAAGATTGCAGCCAACCACCAGAGGTGAGCATGGGGTGGGGAGGTGAGGTGCACAGAGTGAGGATGGGCATGGGTGGAGGGTGTGGGGAGACATCAAGGAATCGGTTTTTTTAGGGAAAAGACATTGGGGACTGTTTTCTTAATTTCAGGGTTTTTATTTATATTTGAGGACTCTGAGAGGGCCCCAGAGTCCAAAAAATATTAAGGGCACATGGAATGGGCTACCCAGTGTCCTACACTATCGGGGAGGCTACTACTGACACGGGATTGGGCATCCCACTGTCGGCAAATTCGAGGAATGTAGTGGGGACACTGGGAATGGGCTATCCAGTGTCCCACACTATTGGGGAGGGGTTGGGGGCTACTGCTGACATGGTGGTTGAGCACCCTGCTGTTGGCAAATTCAAGGAATATACTGGCGACACTGGAATGGGCTACCCAGTGCCCCACACTATTGAGGGTGGGGGCTACTGCTGACACCTGGATTGAGCACCACACTGTTGGCAAAATACATCATGCACCATCCTGCATCGAACTGCGATGCTGTTTGGCAAAGCATGGCAGTTTGATGCAGGATGGTGTATCGCTCCTGAGCCATGTGGCGAGGGTCTGTTAAAAAAAAGTCAGAAGCATATTCCTTGGGCCCCATTAGGTAGACACAACTGTTAGTGTTTACCTAGGGGCATTATTTTACAAATATTTCAGATTTCTAGCCTCTAACTGAAAACAAGATGGTGAAAATCTGAATTAAAAATGAGACTGTGACCAGTAAAGTGTGAATGGTAAATGGCTTTTACCATTTGCACATTTACTATGTGAACAGTAAATGGCATTTACTGTTCATACATTTACCATTCACAAATTACTGTTTGCATGGTAAACGCAATTTACACTGCATACTGCCTGTCTTGCATCTATCCAAAAATCATTACAATTAAAAATGCCAATATATTGTTACACCAAACCATCTAAAGGCACATCCTTGGCACACTCCCCATCATCCCTGTAAAAATCAGAGCCAAATTTAATTCTATGTGTGCTGTACAGGAGAGCAAAGAATCCTATTATCCTATGGAAAATATTTGGACCACTTTATATCTCCAAAACCATAAAAGATGCCCTTGTGAAACTTTCCACATCTTGTGACACTGACAACATGACAGCACATACCAATTTTAGGTTATTTGGTTGAAAAATGACAGAGTTATTAAGGTGCAAAAATTGAGATTTAACATTGAAAGGCTGTACCAATACTAACTTTAAATGTAGCAAACAATCCGTATCCTCAATCACAAGTGTGTGTGTTGTGCAGTTTCTACACTTACTCATAAGTTCCCCAATTTTGCATGTTTTCACTCCGGTTTTCAACATTACCATTTTTTCCACACTACCTCTTGAACAGTACAGCTGCAATTGTTAAAATCTTAGCAAAACTGTTTTTCCGGACCTGTGGCTCAAAACGGCGCATAGTTGCAGAGAATTACATTTATGACAGGAATTTGAAGGTTTTCTGTACTAGGTACATGCGGTTAGGTGATAAGAAGGTTACGTTGAACATATGGGTGAAAATTATTTTAAGATGGCACATAAAAAATGGGCAGCTTGAAGGTAGGTCCTGTGCTCACACCAACACATGCCAGTTGCCAATTACATTACACTTTATCAAAAAGTAAGGAAATTCATTGCAAAAACTTTGTAAATACATCTGTTAGGGTTGAGTGACAAGCGTGAGGAAATGAGGCGTTAGGGTTGACACGTAACACCCACCCTACCCACCCACCACAGACCAACAAGTGATGCAATTTGCCTTGGGGTCATTAGGCTAACTCTCACCCCATTTTCCTATGCTGTATCATGTAAGCTTTGTTACACATGGAATGGGGTGAAAGTTAGCCAATGACACCAAGGCACACCCTGTCACCTGTTGGTCTGTGGTGGGGTGGGGTCGGTGTTAGGTGTCAATCCTAACACCTCATTTCCCTACTTTTGTCACCTGAAGTCTAACTGATGTATTAACAAAGCTTTTTGCAATATATGTATCTACAGATATATAGATATATATCTTAGACCTCATACTCTCAAATGGGGCAGTGAGAGGATCTCAGATCTAGAAGTGGGTTGCCATCTGGGAACAAGTGACCATCAAACAGTGTGGTTCACGTTAAACTCAGCTACAGAGTCAAGCCATGCAAAAGTGAGGGTACTGGACTTCAGGAGGGCTGACTTTGGCAAGATGGTAGAGTGCCTCAGAAAAGCACTAGCAAACAGGCTAGAAGGAGGGCTGGAGCAACAATGCGGAATCATCAAACTGCCATCACAGAGGCAACAAGCCTTTGTGTGAAGCAAACAAACAAACTCAAAATGAAAGAAAAGCCACTATGGTTCTCAAAAGAGGTGGCTGTGAAAGTCAGGGAGAAAAGATAGCATTCCAGAAGTTTAAGAAAACACAGAAGGAGCAGGACAGAGAGCTGTACCAGTTAAGGCAGAAGGAAGCAGGGAGGGAAGTCAGAATAGCAAAGGCCTAAATTGAGGAAAAGATAGCCAACTCTGTTAAGAAGGGGATAAAACCTTTATAGGTACATCAGCGAGCGAGAAAGACAAAGGGAGGGATAGTGAGGCTGAATAGAATGAATGGTGGGTGGGCAGAGGGGACAGTAAAAAGGATACTGAACAAATATTTCTGCTCAGTATTCACAAAAGAGGAGGGGACGTGCTAATCCAATTAACAGAAGCACTCTGATAGGGGTTGATCCCAGTCCTTTCACAGAAGAAAGGTTCTGCAACAACTCCTAAAACTGAAGGTTGACAAAGCAATGGGGCCTGATGGAATTCACCCCAGAATTCTAAAAAGAATTAAGGGGAACTACTGAAACCACTGGCTACTCTTTTTAATAAATCATGGAGGATGGTGTGGTACCGAGGACTGGAGGAATGGATGATTCCTCTTCACAAAAGAGGGACCAAGACAAAGGCAGGAAACTACAGACCTGTCAGTTTGACCTCTGTGGTAGGGAAAGGATGGAGTCACTTGAAGGAAAGAATTGTTGAGACCAGTGGGCACAGGACCCAAGGCAGCATGGGTTCACAGCAGGAAGGTCATGTCAGACAAATCTAATAGATTTCTTTGACTGGGTGACCAAAGTAGTAGACCAGGGAGGGCTGTGACATGGCCTACCTAGACTTTAGCAAGGCATCTGACACAGTCCCACACAAAAGATTAATAGTCAATTAACCAGCCTGGGAGTGGGTCCCAGGGTGGTAGTCTTGTAAAACATTGGCTAGACAACAGGACACAGAAGGTAATTGTAAATGGAGTCCACTCTGAAGAAAGAGGGGTTACTAGTGGGCACGCAGGGTTCAGTGCTGGCTCCAGTCCTTTTAATGTTTTTATAAGTGACATTGCAGAGGGACTTTAAGGAAAGTATGCCTCTTTGAGGATGACACAAAGATCTGCAACAGGGTTGATACAAGGAGGCATGGAAAGGATGAGAAGGGACTTGGCAAGGTTGGAGGAATGGTCAGAAGTATGGCAGCTAGGATTCAATGCAAGGAAGTGCAGAATAATGCACCTGGAAACAAGAACCCAGGGAAGAATACACAATGGGGGAGGTAGTAACAACAACAAAAAGGAAAGAGACCTGGGGTAATCATATCAGGTGACCTTAAGGTTAGCAAGCAATGTGAGAAGGCAGTAGGAGGTCTGGAGTATACTGGGGTGCATAGGGAGAGGCATCACCAGCAGAAAGCAGGAAGTTGTTATCCCGCTGTACAGACAGTTGGTGAGACCCCATCTGGAGTACTGCATCCAGTTCTGAGACCCCATCTCCGCAAGGACATAGACAGGATAGAAGCAGTCCAGAGGAGGGCAACTAAAATGGTGCAGGGTCTGCAAGAGAAGCCGTGATGAGGAGAGACTTAAGGAGTTTAATATCTATACCCTTGAGGAAAGAAGGGGAGGGGGGACATGATAGAAACTTTTAAGTACCTCAGTGGAATCAACAAAGTCCAAGAGGGTAGCATCTTTCAGAAAAAGAGATGTACAAGAACAAGGGGACAATTTAAAGATGGGGTGGTTTAGGGGCAAATGTAAGGAAGTATTTTTCACAGAGAGGGTAGTGGATGCATGGAACAGCCTTCCTGAGGAGGTTGTGGGGTCTAGAACTGTGGTAGAATTCAAGAATGCATGGGACAGACATAAGGCAATTCTTGTGGGATAGGAAGAAATAGGCTGTTGGTTAACTAGGATTCATGGCCTATCCTGTAGGTAGGGAAATGGGCAGACTAGATGGGCCAAGCGGTCCTTATTGCCGCCAAAGTCTATGTTTCTCTGTTTCTATAAAAATGTTGTTTTATTTTGAACAATATTGGAATTACAACCTTATATATCCTTAGATACACACACACACACACACACACACATACACACACATATATATATATATATATATATATAAAATATTCTTTGTAAAAAAAAAAAAAGACTTTGTTAATATACCAGTTAGGGTTCAGATTAAAGTAACACAATGTGGTGTAAGATTCCCAACCCTAACACCCTACTCCCACCCTGCCGGCAGCAAAAGGAAAAAACCATTACGGTTTCACCCCTCCTGAGTCTTCACAAATCAGGCCTGGGGTGTTCCTTGAGTTGTCAATCCTAATGCTCACCCCTTCCGTCAGTGAAAAAGATGAGATGTGCAGGCTATATGAGACACCTTGTGCTTCCATTCCTCTATAGATGCATATATTCATGGTAGGAAGCAAGAGCCCTCTGGGCCATGTGCTTCCATTTCTTCTAAAAAGCAATTTATTTGCTTGGTTGTATGGTTTGTTAAACTTCCAATGTCATCCTATGGGAATTTTGATTTTCTTTTATTTTATGTTTTTATCTGGAGTTTAAATATTTGTGGGGGTATTGCATGTTATTGTTATAGTACTCGTGAAGACCTTTGTGTTGATGTATAGTGTGTCCCTTAACTGCAAACACTAAGAGAGTTATGGCTTGTTGAAGTTGAAATGTGAAAAGTCCAAATTCTTTCTCAGAGGAAGGATCCTATTTTGTATGAATGAGACAAGTTCACAAAAGGATCCTTCATATAAAAAACTATTCGGACTTAGTTTTTTACAGATTTGTTTTTGTATGAAGGACCCTTTTAAGTGAGATTTTCTCATTCATACAAAATGGATGCCTTTACATGAAAAAATAATTTGGGCTTGGTTTTTTCAGATTTTTTCATATGAAGTGATCCATTTTATTTGGTTGTTTCATTCATACAAAAGGATGCCTTCATACAAAAAAATCTGAAAAAACCTAAGTCCAGTTTCTTTTCTTATAAAGGATCCTTTTTCATATGGTCCAATTCCTTTTCATATGGCCATACCAAGAATGAAAACTGAGTTAAGAAAAGATTTTAAAATGTATAAAACACATTTCTAGGTCATTTTCCAAACATGACTGCAGAATCCACCTAATGGGGCCCGATTAGCAATATACATGGGTTGGTGTCTCTGCAGGATCTCATTTTACAGGTTTAAAAAAGTTAAAAAAAAAAGGAAATAAGATGGCAGCCATATGAACAAACTCTGGCAGAGCTAATACAGCTGTAAATGCATTAACTAGATATGGGTGTTTCATGGGCTTAAACATAAACATGAATTGCCACTGCATACACTAACTGAATCAAAGTACAGTACACTGAGAAAGGCAGATATAAAAATAATGCCACATCTGTATTACAGTTACCTATATGTTTCACATTTTATTATATGCACTATTATAGCAATCAACTCAACAGAACCGGCCATCATATACATGAAGGTACTGTACCTTAATTATAAACATTGCTGAGACAACTGTATGTTCTGACATGGTGGAGGATAAACACAATGTTGAGGTATAATTAGGAAGACATTTGATATGTTACACGTGAATATATGAACATACAAATCTGCCAGCAGAAACAGACCAGTGTTTAACTGATTTTATTTAGAGACTGCTATACAGTACACACACACACACAATAATTAGTATAATATAAAGTGCATATACCCAAATGTCAATGTAAATCTTATTCATTTCATTACAAGTTGTTCTCTTAAAGGAAGATCTTACTGTACAAGGCCTAAAATGGGCATTGGATAAAAGTAAACTGGGGTTTATCTTTTATTGTTGCTCCACCCAGGCGACTCAATACGAAAACAACCACCACTTGATATGAAGCAACATGAATTACTGTAGTTAGTACAGGACAGAAACAAGTAGGAGACTGAGTAAGTGAGTAGACAAGCATAAGTATGGTAAGTCAAATGACATTTCAAAAGTCTCACTATTATAGTTGATTTTACAAATGCATCTGCACAGTTGACAATTTTGTAAAAAAAAAAATAACAATGGGAGTTATTCCACATATGTCCACAGGTGTCACACATGCAGGTGGGCGGATTTGAGGCCCGGATGCACCAGTCTGCCCTGCTCCTGAGTCAGAAGATCATGGCAGAGAGGCAGAGGTACTGGGGTTCCATCGATAGCTGTTGAAGCAGAGGAAACCAAATCTGATGATGCCAATGAGGGGCTATTAGAATCACGTGAGCCTCTTCCACCTGTAGCTTCAAAAGTACCCTCTGAGCACTGCGAAGAGAGGAAAGGTGTACAAGAACCTCCTTGTCCAGCAAAGAGACAACATGTCTCACCAGAAAACACCACGCCTGGGAACGAGCAAGCAAAATTTGGTAGTGTTGTATCAGAATTGGAGATGCAGAGGTCTATCTCCGACCAAGCTTTTGACCACCTCTTGATTTAGCTCCCACTTGTGAGCCCTGACAGTGGTGTGGCTGAGACTGTATTCAGGACATTGCTGATACCCAGCACATGGACAGAAGTCAGGCAGAGGTCATGCTAGACTGCCCAGTACCACACTCGCATCATCTCCTGGCATAGATGGTACAAACGAGTGCCTCCTTGTTTGTTCAGGTACCAGACCACAGACACATTGTCGGTCTGAACCAGGCGTGTCCCCAGACTTAGAAGAGACTGGAAGATCTGGAGGGCAGGCACTGCCCTCACTTCTAACACATTGATGTGTAGAGACACTTCCAGCTGAGACCATGTTCCCTGGGTCTGATGGTCTCCTAAGTGGGCTCCCAGCCTTGACATGAAGCATTCATTGCAGTGGTCATGGTAGAATCATGGGATTGAAGGGAACCCCCATGGAAAGCTTGGAAAACTCCTGCCACCAAAGAAAATCCTTCTTCATGTACCAGACACTAGGACCCTGTGGTCCAGGTTGTCCAGCCGCTGATCCCATTGACACGAAGAGTCCATTTGGTCACCCTCATATGCATTCTGGCTAGAGGAATTGTAGGGATTGCAGCTGCCATCAGCCCAAGAAGATGGAGGAGCAACTGGGCTGCGGTCCAGCATGAGTTGGCCACTAATCTGACCTGGTTCTGCAGGGTCTCCACTTTGTCCAATGAGAGGAAGGCCCTGCCCTGGACCATATCCAGCACTGCCCCAAATGAATTGTAGATCCTGGGAGGGAGAGGTGGATTTGGGATAGTTGACTGTTATTCCAAGTCTGGAAAAGAGGTCCAGGTGAAGGAGAGGACTTCCTCAGATTGCTCTGCAATGGGGCTGACAGGAGCCAGTCATCCAGATACAGGCACAGTTAGATCCATCTACAGCATAGGGCCACAGCCACCACTGCTAGGCACTTAGCAAAACCTGAGGTGCCGAGGATAGGCCAAAAGGAAAGCCTTGAACTGGTAATGTTCCCGAAGGAAACTGAAGAGCGGAGGGCCTGGAAGACAGGGATGTGCAGATAAGCATCCTGCATGTCCAGTGCACAGCGCCAATAGCCCTTGTGGAGCAGGGTAGTAGTCATTGGATGGTGAGCATGCAGAACCTCTTGCACTCGACATGCAGGTTGAGCATGTTGAGGTCCAAGATGTGTCTTAGGTTGCCCATCTTTTGGGCTCTAGGAAGAAATGGAAGTAGTACCTCTTCCTATCTGTGCCAGAGCCACAGGCTCTATCGCTGACTTTTGCAGAAGAGCCTTGATCTCATCCCTATCAGAGACAGGTGTCTTGGAGGATAATGGGAGAGGTCTGTGGGGTTGTCCAGAGGCCTGTCTAGGAACTCTATGGTGTGACCTCTTGCTATTAACTGAAGGACACAAGAGTCTGTAGTTATGTCCTGTGACCCCAGAAGGTGGAGGTTAAATCTCCCCACTGGTTCCCTAGAGGATCTGGAGGAGGCAGGGGGTCCCCCAAGTCAGGAGGCTGAGGAGAGAGCCAGCTGCCCTCTGGGGAGCTTCTGGGACTTGGTAGGTGGAGTAGCAGTTCCGGATGCTGGATACCGCATTTGGCCTGGTGTTTGACAGGAGCCTCTTTGGTCTGGCATCTCTGTTGCTGACTAAAAGGCTGTTTGCCTTTGTAACCCCTCGCACATGAAGCAGACGCCACGGATGGATTTACCACGGTCCTGCAGTTCAGTGATAATATTCTTGGTGTCACCTCCAAATAACATGGATCCCTTGAAAGGGCATCCAGGATGGAGGTCTGGACATCTTGTGCCAGGCCAGCAATTCTGAGCTACATATGTCACATAATGCAGACAGCATTGGTCGTGGTGCGAGCAACTGAGTGTACTGTGTCATAAGTGGCCAGGAGGGCATGACGACAGATTTTAGCTATTCTCACTGTCTTGGCAATCTCGGCCATAAGCTCCTGATCCTGGCTAGCTTCCAGCTTGGACTTGAGTGAGGCCAGGGAAGATTTCTGGTAGGAAACCATATAAGCCACATAACTAAGGAACCTCGAGCACAAGTGGAGGAATGGATCTTGTGACCAAAATTGTCCAGCTGCTTAGACTCATTATTAGGAGGAGACATGTTTAAATGTTTAGGTTTAGAGGACTGGTTGTGGGCAGCTGTGATAACTGGGTATGCATTAGGATGGCCAGTAAGGTGTATGACCCCAGCTGGGGTGGTGACATCCTGTCTGCCTTTTTGAAACAGCCAGAATGGAGGAAGGCTGTTGCCAGATAGTGGGCATCAGGGTCTTCATGGGGCCCAGTCTAAGGCTGTATGGGTATAGGAGCTGTCAGCAATGTCTAGATGCTCTGCAAGCCTTTTCTGCTTTGGAGCCATTTCCTGGATAGCCCAGCCACAGGCATTGTGTATAGTTATGAGGAGTTCTGCAAAGGAAGGGTCCTCCTTAGGGACTCTCGGGACTCCTTATGCTGTGGCTCTACAGGTGTATGCATACCAGAGCTGGAGGATGAGTCCCAGTCAGAGTCTGAAGAGTGCCTGCTGGGGTCTGAACCCTTTTAGAGGAGTATCCTGGGTTTATCCCTGACCTGGTATCTACAGGAGCCTTCTCCAGAAAGGTCGGAATCCACAGGGAGAGGCTGATCTAAGGGTCAGAAAGGAGGTGGGAGTAGAGGCTGCCACTGGTTTCGATGGTCAAGCTCTGAGGCTAGTGAGTCCTGGCCTCTTGAATCAGGTTCTGAAACTCGGCCTGGATATCAGCCTGTGGCTGCTGTGGAGGCAGAGGCTGAGGCCGAAGGAGATGATGGAGGAGGAAGCTAGTATAATGGATATCCCAGCATCTGATATTGATGGTATCCATGAGCCTGCTAGGAGTAGGAAAGCCTGAAGGAGCATACCCTTGAGTAGACATAGCCCGGTACATAATGGGGTTGATGACCAGGCATTGGATACCCTGGCAAAGGGTACATGGGTATTATGGGGCGGATAGCAGGAATATTGCCCATAGGTCCAGCCAGAGGCAGAGCTGAAGGCCCAGCAGGAGGTCCAGAAGGACAAGGTGTCAGCCCCATAGGGGCATTCAAAGGGCTGGCACTGGATCAGGCACAGGAATGTCCAACACCAGAAGATCAGCACCTGGAGCCTGACGGAAGGCCATCTAGCATTTGAGAAATGGCCAGTGCCAGACATACCCTGACCTGGTGAAGGGTCACCTGATGAATGGTCACTCGGTAGAACCTGAGAGAAGACCCATCATCATCTGGGAAGACAGAGTCCAAGATGGTGGAAACTAGTTGTCCAAGGGGCTTGGGTTGAGGAGGTCCTGATGGAAGGTCCCCAGAGGGATTAACAATAGATGCAGTGGGTGAACCAGGAAGAGACTGACCTGGCAAAGGAGGAGGATCCTCCAGATTAGCGCCAACCTCCAGATCTTGATCTTCAAGCAAGCCCAGAGGGTCTGGTTGGTTTAGTGGGAGCAAGGAACCTCTAAAGACTGTTGCATGTCTGGCAGCTGGCTCAACTCAATGTCGGGGTATCCTGCGACCCCAACAGGAAAGCATCAGCTGTGCGGTCCCCAGAGGAAATGGGGAGTGACTTATCAGCCACAGCCGTGCAGATGTCAGAAGAACTAATGTCCGACTTATCAGCCTGGGCCACGCAGACAACAGCTGAGCTGGTGTCCAGCTTACCAGCTGTGACCATGCACTCCTCAGTGGGACTGGGAGCGACTCATTGATCTGGCTGCTGGTGATAGACCCTGAAGAAGAGATGGGCCTAAGGAGCACAATAGGGTTCTGTCATCCAGAAAGAGCCTAACTGCATGGGTAAAGCAGACAGGAAGGCCATGGTCTGATCCACCGGAGCAGTAGGAGACATGAAAGTAGAGGTACTTACCAAGTGTAGGCCCTTCCAGTGTCAGTGGTGCCCAATGGTTGCCATCAAGTGGATGGACACCTATCCCAGTCTCGGTGCTTCTCCTTGTCATTTTTCTTCTTTGGGGTTCTGGTGTTGGAGAAAATTTTTCCTGCAAATTCTGCAGCTCCTTTTCCATCAAAGCTAGCCACTTCTCCAGTAAGTGGGATTTGAGCTTTTCTGGTGCTAATCCATGTGGCCTAGTTGAAGGATTGGTAGGGCACAGTCCTTGACCGGTGTTTGGGGCCTAGGCACATCATGCAATGGGAATGCTCATCCGCATGCAGGATCTGGGTGCAGCGTGACTTTCCTTCTTCTTTCGAGGCATCACCCAACTGTTCACTTTCCTGAATTGTACCTCCAACTATATCTCATGCTGTAAATTTGTCACTCTTATTTATTTGCTTCCCTTTCTTCTGTATAGCCCTCAAGGTCTCTGTGTTAGACCTGTTTATACCATAGTTAACTATGTAATTGTCTGACCTGGTGTTCTGTTCTCTTTTATGCTTAACTGGATGTTTGTGTAAATTGGCATTTTTGCTCACATACTTTTCAGTATAAAATAAAGATTGATTGACTGATTGATTAAAAACTTAACTGACCTACCTGAACCACAGCAGTTTTGTAAAATCCAAACTGGCCATACTGGGTGCAACTTGCACAAACACTGCTGGTCTGGTCACTCTGGCTGCTCTGTTCAGTCTGACTTTTATGTATCTGGTCCTCTCCTGAAGTCTGTTTTTCAACCCTTCCTTGGCATGGTTGAAAACAGAACCATCAGGACCAGACCAGATAGGTAAAAGCCAGACCAGATCATCTGGAGTGAGTGAATCAGCAATATTTGCACAAGCTGTGCCCAGCCCTGATTTTACAGCTCTGGTCCAGGTCTGGTGATCTGGTTTTTACCATACCCCACTGCATGTGGCTTGGTGACACACTGTACAGATGGATGCAGAGTGTAACCCATTGAAGGTTGAAGTCTGAGAAACCATTATGCTAAAAATACCAAGACTCATTCAATTCCTGATGTTCCCCCAAGTCTCACTTAGTCCTCTACCAAAGTCATGCTCAGATATTGGTGCCTCTACATCCACACCATTAAACTATTAATGCCATCATGCCTCTTCTGCTGCCATGAGCCCATGAGCTCCTATCCATGAAGTCCCATTCTGCATGTGGCAGCACCCCCAAAAAAAAACAGGTAATTTTCCAGGGAGCAGCTTTACACCACATCAACTAAATTAGTGCTAAACTCTTTATTTTAAACATTTTGTTGAGAATTGTTTTGTTTTATTATATCCATGGTCAGGAAAATGAATTTGTAAAAGAAACCAAAGTCCACATTTATCAGTTCATTTAATCACAATACAGCGTGTTATGAACTAGTCAGATTCTATGTGCAACCTAAGTCAAAAATTGGACACACGCATGCCTACCTATTTGCAAGTGAAGCAAATGTGATTACTATCATTTAGTTGTAAACACCTATAGTCACAAATTTCAGGTTAAGAACATTCAGTGTAATATAAACAGTAGTTCAGAAGTGCCTGCTTAGAAAATAAAGTTGGTGAATGACTGCTCTTAGGATGGTGGTGTCAAATGGCTTAATGAGGTGTCATAGGGCCTGAGGGCACAGCAGAGCTTATTTGTTTTGCAGAAAGCTCCAGGAAGTGTTTAACCCATTCTACTTCCAATAGCTTTCTATGATGTCTGTACTATCCATTGATAATCTGACACAGAATGACTGCAGCAAGATAATGAGTTAACTTTCTGTGGGCTCAATTATCTCCTCAAGCAGGAGGAAAATAGTGCTCTACAGCTTCACACACACACACAGGCAGCAAAATAATGAGGCTTCAGTGGAGGAATCTATTTTAACACTGTATCATGTTGTTGGGTAGCGAAAATGACATTAGCCCTTTTCTGAATGCAAAATATCTACTGGGCTATGCCCACAGCCATAAAAAGGATTTTTTTTCTCATGGAAAAGGATTACCCCTATATGAAAAAGGATATGTTTTCATATGGACCAATATTATTTTTCATTCCAAGCAGCTATCAAAAAAAAGAAGTACTGAGCATGCTCAGAACTGAAATTTCACATTCTTATAACTTTGGAGCGGATTAATATTTTTCACCGAACCAGTTAAAGACACCACTATGGCCAGGGCCCTGTGTCTGTGGCAGGGCTCTTTGATTTCTATGGCAGCATTTTCTGATTTCTGTGGCATGGTTTATTCATTTCTCTGGCAGAATGCAGTCCTGTCATTGGATAAATATGATGTGATGTCATCGATGACATCATATGCTGAGTATAGAGAGGAGGGGCTTCAAGATAAGCGAAGTGGGAAAGAAAACCTGACACTATGGAAAACAGTATATTTATATGAAAATTCACCAAAAACAATGAATTCTGTGGCACTGTATATATTCTGGCATGATGCAAATTCTGCAACCACAGAACCACAGAATTCCAGGGTCTTGACTATGACCGAAGTCCTTGCTACCCTGAAAATTTCAGAGCAAAATTCTAAACTGTCCAGGTGCTACAGTAGGCAATGACAAGACAGCAAAAAAACCTGATTTCTTTCACTTTTTGCTATCTGTATCTCATAATCCACACATCTGACCAGAATGAAACTTGGAAGTCAAAAATATTGCCTCTGAGACTGTGCATGCAAATCTGTTGAACAGTTGCAAAGCTACTGAAGTGCAAAGTTTGAGGTTTAACTTAGAAACCTCTGCTCAACCCTAACTATAGTGGTGCTACTGCACCATTATAATATATATAATTGCAAAATCTGCTTAATGCTCTAGTTAGGGATAAAGCCACAAAAGTAGGAAATGTGGCATTGGTGTTTTAAAAGCTAACACCCACACACATAACCTGCACACACCTATAGGCATCTGGGGTGTGCCTTGGGGTCATCAATCCTAACACTCACCCTGTTCTCCTATACTGCACCCATCTCAGCTTATTTACTTAAGGAATGGGGTTAGCATTGGGCTGACAACCCCAAGGCAGACCCTAACACCTGTTGGTGTGTGCAGGGTGAGTGTGGGATGTTGGCTTTAAAACCCTAGTGCCACATTTCTCAACGTTTGTACCTTTATCCCTAACTAAATCATTAATACAGTTTTTGCAATTTATTTCTACTTTTGAGATAGAAATAATCATATACTTATTTGTTTATGGGAGCGCATGTCCTTCAGGCCCTGCACTCCCATGCTCCATAGATGTGTATATGTATAGCTGAGGAAGCACAGGCCTCTGGGCCCTGTGCTTCCATTATAAGACAACAGTGACCAAATTGTCAGCATAGCCGTCTTGTTACCCCACTCATGTACAATACAGAACATTTTCAAATTCCTGCCAAACTTAATTCTGCGAATCTGCAATGTTATTCCATGCCAAACATGTGAAAACACATTTTGGCTAGGATTTGAAAACTGACAGTTGTGACATACATGAGGTGGGGTAATAAGATGGCTATGTTGAAAATCTGGGATCAAAATATTGACATTTCCAGAGTTATGAGCATGCATAATGAAATTGCAAGGAATGGTCATAACTTTCACATTTTATTCATATTTTGACCCCAGATTTTCAACATAGTCTTTTATGACCTCACCTCATAAACACCGTAACTGAAATTTTTCAAATATGTGGCAGAATGCCATTCTACACCATAGGTTTGAAAACTTGTTTTGGACAGGACTTGAAAACGACAGCTGTACTGTACTGTTTATGTGTTGGTGTGAAAAATTGGCTATGTTGAAAATTTGGAGTAAAATATTGAAAATTACCAAAATTATGCATGTGCATAGAAACATTTCAATGAACGTGCATAACTTGGCCATTTTAGGAATTTTGTCACCAAACTTTCAACATGGCCTTTTGGGATCCCACCTCATGAATACTGATAGTGAAATTTCATTATTCCATCTGGAAAGGGATTTCATGCAGCAACCGTGACATCACCTTCTGGACCTGACTAAGAAAATAACAGTAACAGTGTTCATGAGGCGAGGTTTGTTTAAAATCCGTGAAAAAGTCCTAAAAATGGAGGTTATGAACATAACCTCAAAATGCCTTTGAAATACATTATACAGCACTACCTTGATTCCACAGTTCACAATTCGACTTTGAAGAGCACAGACGTGTCTCGGTCCTCAGAAGATGACAGCCAATGACCTCTGGTAGTAAGTAGAAGTAAGGAAAGAGTGGGGTGGTAGGTGTTCGGTGGAGGGTCAGGATGGGGAGAGGGACAATGAGGAGGATGATGTACCATTTTATGTTTTTCAGGTTTAAAAAAGATGTCGGTGGACTGTTTTCTTTTTTCAGGAATTTAAACCTCCCTGAGGAGGTGCCATTAACCAGAAACAAAAAAAGAAAAGAAAATAAGAGAATAATAGGTGGGGTGCCATTAGACACCAGGGAAATGTATGGCAGGGTGGGGGTTACTACTAACACTAAGGGAGAAATTGAATAGGGATCGGAGGTTGGGGTGTGCCACTGGACACCAGGGATACATAGAGGAGGATGGGAGGATACCACTAACACCAATGGATAAATTATTATCATAAAATGATGTATGGGGATTGGTGGGTGGGACTGCCACTAGACACCAGGGAAACAGTGGCTCATAGCTCAATCTGCATCTGGCAGCATGAGTTCCAGCTGCAGCTGCAGGAAGTCAAGAAATCCACCATTCTTATACAGAGAATGGGGGCAGCTCTCCTTACTAAACTGGGCACACAGGATTTTGGGTTCCCAGAAAACATATGTGGGCACAATATTTAAAACAAACATCAGGAATGGTTAGACTCGATGGGCCAGTAGAGTCCTTTTCTGCCGACACATATCTATGAATCTAGCTAAATGGGTTCTGTTTAGCTAGCTTGTGATGTTTGCTTATTAAAATCACAGCATTTTTGTGTTTTCTCCAAGTTTACTGGCTCATGAAAAGGTGAACAAGATGGTAGTTGGCACGGCACACAAAAATGATAGGTGCCTAGCCAAACAAGTGGCCCAAAAGCAAATGGGCATTTGCTGCATCAATTATTTTACTTTCACCAGAAAACGTTATTCGAAAAACCATGCTGTGCATGCGCAAGTCGGAAAACACTAAAATTTAAAGCTTTAACTCTGGAACCCCTTAAAATCTTTTCACCAGACTTGACAAAGGCACTACCTTGGACATGACACTTGCCTGCAAGTTTGGGGCAACAATTCTTTCTATGTAGGTTGTTGCGTAGAGCAAAAAAACGATGTTAAGTATAGGAAAAAACTTTTTTTTCTTAAAATAACACATGCAGATCTCAGAAACCACACAAGCTGCTGTCACAAAATTTCCACACAGCAAGACTTTGCCTACTACACAACACATGCAAAATGTCAGCTCATTCAGTCAAAGAGAGCCAAAGTTATTAAGGTGAAAACAGTTGAGTTTAACATTAAACAGCCTGCTCAGCCCTAACTATTGTGGGGCTATCGTGCCACTATAATACTCTATCTATATATGAAATGTTTTATATATAAACTATATGCCATTGGTGTCTCTCACAACACCTAAATTGGATTATAAAGTATTTGCCTGGCAGAAAGCAACAAGTAAGGATTGGTAATACTGTATTGATATTGCTTGCACTCATGTAGGTGTTCCACAGGGTTCAGTCTTTGAATCACTGTTTCTTCTCTGTTCATAAATGACCTTCCTTATCTCAACATCAGTTGTGATATAGTGCATGGTTAGCATCTATTGGATGTAGAAATCTCTACATTCAAAACTTCCGTTATTACCATAGCTGTGATGTCAAAATGTGTACAGTGACTTTCAAAGTCATTGTATCATACAGTAGTTCTGTCAAGACACCTGTGGCACAGTGAAAACCAGCTGTGTAGTTTCTCCCACTATACAGTACAGCTGCAAAACTGATATTTATTCTATCTTCGTGTCCTTCATTTGTTACATAGAAAACCACATACTATGGTAATCAAACACAACTTGGCATGTGTTTCCATTTTAATGATTAGATGGCAATATGGACCACTCAGACTTAGAAACATAGACATAGACTTTGGCGGCAGATAAGGACATGAGCCCATCTAAGTCTGCCCATTTCCCTACCTACAGGATAGCGCAGAATCCTAGTTAACCAACAGCCTATTTCTTCCTACCCCCACAAGAACTGCCATATGTCTGTCCCATGCATTCTTGAATTCTCCCACAGTTTTAGATCCCACAACCTCCTCAGGAAGGCTGTTCCATGCATCCACTACCCTCTCTGTGAAATAATACTTCCTCACATTGCCCTGAATCACCCTCCTTCTATCTTTAAATTGTGTCCCTTGTTCTTGCAAGTCTCTTTTTCTGAAAGATGCTACCTTCTTGGACTTTGTTGATTCCACTGAGGTACTTAAAAGTTTCTATCATGTCCCCCTCCTTCTTTCCTCAAGGGTATACATATTTAGCTCCTTTAGTCTCTCCTCATACAGCTTCTCTTGCAGACCCTGCACCATTTTAGTTGCCCTCTCTGGACTGCCTCTATCCTGTCTATGTCCTTGTGGAGA
Organism: Neoceratodus forsteri; assembly: GCA_016271365.2. Lineage (NCBI taxonomy): Eukaryota > Metazoa > Chordata > Ceratodontiformes > Ceratodontidae > Neoceratodus > Neoceratodus forsteri. The sequence continues at coordinate 751,799,957 of CM028129.1, forward strand.
TGGGGTCTCCAGAACTGGACACAGTACTCCAGATGGGGTCTCACCAACTGTCTGTACAGAGGATAACAACTTCCTGTTTTCTGCTGATGATGCCTCTCCCTATACATCCCAGTATACCCCAGCCCTCCCTACTGCCTTCTCACATTGCTTGCTAACCTTAAGGTCATCTGATATGATTACCCCAGGTCCCTTTCCTTTTTGTTGTTGTTACTACCTCCCCACCCATTGTGTATTCTTCCCTGGGTTCTTGTTTCCCAGGTGCATTATTTTGCACTTCTTTGCATTGAATCCTAGCTGCCATACTTCTGACCATTCCTCCAACCTTGCCAAGTCCTTTTCATCCTTTCCGCCTCCTTGTGTATCAACCCTGTTGCAGATTTTGTGTCATCTGCAAAAGGCATACTTTCCTTCAGTCCCTCTGCAATGTCACTGATGAAGACATTAAAAGGACTGGACCCAATACTGAACCCGCGGTACCCACTAGTAACCCCCTTTCTTCAGAGTGGGCTCCATTTACAATTACCTTCTGTGTCCTGTTGTCCAGCCAATGTTTTACAGGCTACCACCCTGGGTCCCTCCCCAGGCTGGTTAAATTGACTATTAATCTTTTGTGTGGGACTGTGTCAAATGCCTTGCTAAAGTCTAGGTAGGCCATGTCCACAGCTCCTCCCTGGTCTACTACTTTGGTCACCCAGTCAAAGAAGTCTATTAGATTCGTCTGACATGACATTCCGCTGTGAACCCATGTTGCCTTGAGTCCTGTGCTCCACTGGCCTCTAGGTACTCAACTATTCTTTCCTTCAGAAGTGACTCATCACTTTCCCTACCACAGAGGTCAGACTGACAGGTCTGTAGTTTCCTGCCTCTGTCTTGGTCCCACTTTTGTGAAGGGGAATCACATCCGCCTTCCTCCAGTCCTTGGGTACCACACCATCCTCCCATGATTTATTAAAAGAGTAGCCAGTGGTTTCACTAGTTCCTCCCTTAATTCTTTTAGAATTCTGGGTGAATTCCATCAGGACCCATTGCTTTGTCCACCTTCAGTTTTAGGGTTCTTGCAGAACCCTTTCTTCTGTGAAAGGACTGGGATCGCCCCCTATCAAGTGCTTCTGTTAATTGGGTTAGGCACTTCCCTTCCTCTTTTGTGAATACTGAGCAGAAATATTCGTTTCAGTATTCCTACTTTAAACTGTCCCCTCTGCCCACCACTGTTCATTCTATTCAGCCTCACTATCCCTCCCTTGTCTTTTCTCGCTCGCTGATGTACCTATAAAGGTTTTATCCCCTTCTTAACTGGAGTTGGCTATCTTTTCCTCAGTTTGGGCCTTTGCTATTCTGACTTCCTCCTGCTTCCTTCTGCTTTAACTGGTACAGCTCTCTGTCCTGCTCCTTCTGTGTTTCCTTATACTTCGGAATGCTATCTTTTTCTTCCTGACTTTCACAGCCACCTCTTTTGAGAACCATAGTGGCTTTTTCTTTTTTTTGATTTGTTTGTTGCTTCACACAAAGGCTTGTTGCCTCTGTGATGGCAGTTTTGATAATTCCCATTGTTGCTCCACACCTCCTTCTAGCCTGTTTGCTAGTGCTTTTCTGAGGCACTCTCCTTCTTGCCAAAGTCAGCCCTCCTAAGTCCAGTACCCTCACTTTTGTATGGCTTGACTCTATAGCTGAGTTTAACGTGAACCACACTGTTTGATGGTCACTTGTCCCAGATGGCAGCCCACTTCTAGATCTGAGATCCTCTCACTGCCCCATTTGAGAGCACGAGGTCTAAGATTGCTCCCTCACGAGTGGGTTCGAAACTAGCTGTCTAATGCCTGCCACCTGTAGGGCATCAAGAATGGCCCTGCTCTTGGATGTGGCTGCAGCAAATGTGCTCCAGTTAACATCTGGCATATTCAGGTCTCCCATCAACAGTATCTCCTCTTTCTCTGCCATTCTAAGAATGCCTTCTATCATATCCTTGTCCATTCCTTCCCCTGACATGGGGGTCTGTACACAACCCCTGTGCAGATTGTGGTGCCCTTTCCAGTCTCCAAGGTGACCCACAGTGCCTCCTCTCCTCCCTGTTTACTCTTTTGTTCAGTTGCTTTTATCCCTTCCTTTACATAGAGAGCTACTCCTCCCCTCTTCTCCCTGCCTGTCTCCTGTAGATTATGTACCCTGGTATGTTAACATCCCAGTCATGGTTCTCTGTGTACCATGTTTCTGTGACTGCTACGATATCCAGGCATCCTCTTCCATTAAGGCCATCAGCTCAGGGAGCTTGTTGCCCAGACTACGGGCATTGGTACTCATTCCTCCATTTCCTGATGGCCTTACTCCCCTTTGTCCCCATCCCTGTCCTTCTTGCCTTTGTCACTTTCTCCATTTACCCCTGCCCTTCTCCTATTGACACCTCTGTGTTGGTGTTTGCCGCACTTACTACCATGATTATTTGGGGGCTAGGATTTTCCTGCTCCTTTCCAGTACCTCCCCTTGGCTAGTTTAAAAGCTTGCCAATGAAGCATTTAAACCTATCACCTAGGATCCTGGTTCCCTCCCGGACAGATGCAGCCCATCGTGCCAGTATAGGCTTGCATCACTCAGGTGGACCCCAGTCCCAATGAAGCCTAAATCCTGAGCTCCACCAGTTTTTCAACCACTGATTGAATCCTATGGTGCGGAACACCCTAGCCTCTCCTATGCCATAGATGGGTAGCACCTCCGAGAAGGTTACCGTGCATGCTGCTTGACTAAGGCCCTCCCAATTCCACAAACTCTTCCTGCACTTCTCTAATCCCTTTCTTAGCCAGGTCATTTGTCCCTAGGTGGACAATGACATCCAGCTCCCTTCCTGTGCAGCTGCTCTGGCAATCCTGAGGATTCGCCTCCTGTCCCTCAAGCCATGGCGCCAGGCAGGCACCTTACCTCCCTCTCCCTTCCTCCCCAGTTCTACCTTTCTAACAATGGAGTCCCCACCAGGAGTTGTTTTTCCCTGCAGGGTCCCCTGCCACCCTCCTGTGGGTCTCCTTTGTGGAGTTCCCAGCATCCTCCTTGGTCTCCACTGTGGGTGCTTCAGTAGAGGAACCACACTTTGCCAGAATAGCATAGGAATTGTGGAGGTACAACTGGAGAATGGCCTCTGTTCCACTACCTCACCCTCCCTCAGCCCACTGTGGTCCAACCGCTCCTCTTCTTGGCAACCTCTGAGGCAACGGCAGTAGAACTGGTGGTCCCTGGATGGAAGAGGAGGTCCCACAAATCCTGGCCATCTCAGCCTGGAGATGAGCAACCTCCACCCTCAGCCCAGAGAGGTGCCTGCAGATGGGACAACACCGCATCCTCCAGAACATCTCCCGGAAGACTGCTGCTCCACAGCCACTGCACTGCACCCTCCAATCATGTCTTATTTCTGGCCCCTTAACTGTTTGCAATCCTTACTCTTTCCTCTGTTTTTTTTCTCTCTCTCCTTACTTTCTGTCTGTGTGCCTTTAAGCTCCTGATTGTCCTGTCCTGACTTTGCTCTTGTGGTCAATTTGCTGTCATCTCAAGCCTAAAATGGAAACACAGCCTTGTTGTGTATGGTTGTCCGACATTATTTTGTATATTTTGCTTTATGCAACATTACAAAGTCACATACAGTATTGGTACTGTTTCTTAAAGAAGAAGCTGATAGATGCTGAATAGTGAGTTCAATAAATGTCAAGGCTGCAGCCTGAGGTATACAGATATTCTTTATGGTGTCACAATGGTTTACTGACTTGAGCCTTAGGTTTTAGCAGTCTCAAACTTTTCCGCCAGTGTATTTAATATTTATAGTTTAAAGTGTAGCCAGAATTCTTTGCAGCATAACATCTGACATTTTTGATAGCATAGTAGCTCATGAATGTTCCTCAGTGATTTCAGAGGAAGCATAGCAGGTACATTTTCTTCCCCACACTGTACAATCTGAGTAAGGAATTTGCTACTAAAACCATTAAAATAGCATTTTACTTGCACTTTCCTGATGGCATGATACCCCAAATCATTTTTAAAGGACTACCAATGTTTTGCATAAAGTAAATTAAAATATTTAAACCCGAGTCAGCTTGTATTTCCAATGTTTTCAGTATGTCTGGCTCCTTATTGTTTGCTACAAGATATATTTGCATACAATACCAGAGGAAAGATTGCTACTAGGGGCAAAACTGACTTTATAACCTGGGAGAATACTGATTGTCTGAAGCAAAAGGTCTGGTGGTAAGGAGATAAGGTTTTGCCATTTCAGGATTATTTTAAGGTGTTTATTCTCATTTAGTCCAATCCACTGAGGTTAAGCAAATAGGGGGCAGCAGCTAAAGCCACTCCAGGAGAGGTTGTGCTTGGGAAGAACATATACCAAAACCAAAAAAACAAAAATACCAACATCAACACCTAAACAAATATCACTGAGACAAGCTATTGTATGTAGTCTAAATCTGTATTTGAAATACAAAGATTATTTTTAAAAAGTACCAGTGTAGAACCGGTAACAGCCAAGTGAAGGGCTAAACTTCAGCTAGTTTTGCACCTTCTGGGCTTTCTCAACAGGAGAAATTAGTCAAGGTTTAGCCTTCACCTGACGATTACCTGCTTTGTACTGGATGTTGCTTCATGTGTGTTTTAAGGATTTTGTGATACTGAATAAAGATTTAGACATAGATTTTCTTAGTAGTCTTTGTTTAGGTACAGGTTGTTATCAATATTTTTGGTTTTGGTGAAGCAAGTAAGAATTTCTAGAGTATTTTTCTGAGTGTGGTATTCAGCAACATGAAAGATAGACCATAAATCTATATATGGAACTGTTGACTACAGAGTAGAAAGAGTGGGAAAGGATCTCCTTAAAAGGGAAGGTGACACAACTACAAGACTTCATTAGCAGCAAGAGAAATACTGAAATCTGGACTTTAGAATTAATGGAATGCAGTCTTGAGAAGCATAAGGAAGGATTACACTTAATAAAATTGGTGTTTTTGCTTGTATGAGTGTTTGTTTTAGTTGCTCTGTGGTGATTAGACTTGTCTAAGATGTGTATCTGCACCTGTAAAATGCATGTCTACTTGCAAATCCCAGGATTCAGGAATCAAAGAAAACTTTAAAGATTTTGTTTTGAAAAACCTTTATTGGTTACAACTGTACTTCCAGAGTGGTAAACTGGCTAGTTTGTGTTCAGTTGCATTGGCTTACGTTGTTGCTTGTTTAACTACTCCAGTCTAGAATCAGAGAACTTATACCTGGGGAAGAGTACACAGTCGGGGTGAGATACTAACATCAACAGAAATGGAAAGGGACCTGGGGTAGTCATAACAGATAACCTAAATGTGAGAAGGCAGTAAGGAGGGCTGGCTGGATACGGGATGCATAGGGAGAGGCATCACCAGTAGAAAACAAGAAGTTGTTATCCCTCTGTACAGACAATTGGTGAGACTACATCTGGAGTACTGCACGCAGCTCTGGAGACATAGACAGGATGGAGGCTTTCCAGAAGAGGGCAAATAAAATTGTGCAGGGTCTGCATCAGAAGACATGCAAAGAGAGATTAAAAGATCTTAATATGTGTGCCCTCGAGGAAAGGAGGGACAGGGAACATGATAGAAACTTTCAAGTACCTCAAGGAATCAACAAAGTCCAAGAGGGTAGCATCTTTCAGAAAAGAGATGTGTAAGAACAAGGGGCACAATTTGAAGATAATGGGTAGACAGCTCAGAGGTACTGTGAGGAAGTATTTTTCATGGAAGGGTTGTGGATACATGAAACTGCCTTCCTGAGGAGGTGAGTGGAGTCAAAAACAGTGAAATTCAAGAATGCATGGGACAGACATAAGGCAATTCTAGTGGGGGTAGAAGGAAGTAGACTGTTAGTTACCTAGGATCTGCAACTTATCCATTAGGTAGGAAATGGGCAGAATAGGTAGGCCAAGTGGTCCCTATCTGCCATCAAATTCTATGTTGCTGTGTGTCTATGTTTTGCAATAGAATGGGCGTATGTGTGAGCAGAAAGGCAAAGAGGCAAAAATGAGGTGGCATGAAACATAAAGGGTACAACACAGGAAATTAAGACCACATGGGAGACATTGGAATGGGATGGGTGATATAATTGCTGCAGGGTCCCCAACTCCTTTTTAAACTGGTAGCATTGATTGTCAAGTGCAATGAACAATAGCCTCATTAATGGATTAAATTGTCACTCTGCTCAAATGCTGTAATTACATAGTTGCACCAGCCTGACATCACCATTGCTGTTGAAATGGAAATTATAATAGTACCGTCATAGAATTCTGACTGTGCATCACCTGGCAGTAGAAGCAAATTAAGTCAGAGGGACTCTCATCGGTTTTTATGCAAATTGTCTTATGTAAAAAGACTGAGGCAAAAGAAATATAGGAAATATATGCAGTATAAGTTATATTGTGTCTGTGATGTTTTCCAAGTTTTTCCTGAAGTATCATCAATCCTTCCAAGTGTGTAGTTTATTAAATAAAATGCCATGTTAAGTGCTTTGTAAAGGATACTAATCCATCCCTAAAATATTGAAAGATTTGCTTTGCAAGATAAAACTTGCCGATGAGATGTAGTAGTGAACATGTCATAATTGCTCCCTGCCTTAATCTTCACCACAGCATGTTAAACATGGAGGTGTTTCAAAAGATGACTGCCTAACAAACAGAATCTATAAACAGATTGATGTAATAAAACAAAATCCTGGCTGAATATATTTAGAAGTGGTGGCTGCACAAGTTCTACCCTTATATTTTGCCTTTTTTTGTTAGATTTTATGTGGCTGGAAAACCTTTAGTAACTAAATTTTGTGAAATAAACATTCTGCTATATTTTCTGTTTGAATAGTGCATCACTTGACATTTAACATTCATTACTCAAATATAAATTTCTGATGTACATAACCATAAAGATATTAAAGAAAAATGTATACCATGAGAGGTGAACAGTGTTAATGTTATTATATAGGATGTCCTTCAAGCTTCTTACTGAGCTATACGTAATCACTTTTCTCTAGCCTTCATTGTGCTCTTAAATGAATGAAACATGTAGTGGAGGTTAGTTATGACAGAAACCTGTGATGTACTATTACTCAGCATTGACCCATGCCATCGTGCAATTATGTGCCCATGAAGTGGAACTGCTAACTTAAATATACTGAACAGTATATTAATACTAATCTATAAGAGCGGCCTGTTGGCACTGAGGGTTGTGGCACTAGACACCACACCTCGCGCCACGCTGATGACCCAGGTTCAGAAGTGAGCTTGGGTCCTCGGAGGCTGGCCCTGGGAGGAGAGGATTGACAGCCTATGACAGCTCTCTCTCCTGGGGGTCAGAGGGATGCATCTCTGAGCTAGTGACACCCCCGCGAAGGCAGGGGTCACTGCATTCAGGGAGTGCTTGCCTATGCAGGGAAGTGCCGTGGGAAGACATCCTTGCTGACGGCATGGGAGCGTGTGCACCAGCACTGAACATCACTGCACATCTACCGCACTGGAGAACAGGGTAGTACACCAGAAAATGGAAAACAACAGCTTGCAGGGTAGATGATGGCACCTGACCCCTTGCCCACCGCGGATCTCACCCTCCTGGCCTTCCAGTTCCTCCGCCCCAGCCCTCAGCATGTCCAGAGTCTAAATGTGCCCAATGAGGAGGACAGCCCCACCCCAGATGGGTTAATCTGGGAGTACAAGGCTGCTGGAGGGGTGAAAGAGGAGGCTTGGGTTGGGGGACCTCAGGCAGGCAGGATCGGCCAGGATGCCTGAAAGAGACTCCGCAGGTTGTGACTGGAGGGAAAAGAAGTTAAAAAATTACTAATCTATATACAGGAGATAAAAAATACAAGTTCTAGTATAGGGATGTATACAAAAGGACTGCTGAGTGCAAAGCAGTGTACACAAAAATAACTTGCATCATCAAGATGAACTGAGAATTGAATCAACTAAATTGCTTGATGGAAAAGAAATGAACTAGAGAATCAGAGCAGCTGGAAATCAAGTAACTTAATGGGATTCATCTTGTAGCAACAACTGAATACAAGCATCTAGTTACAGTTGACAACTTCCTACACTTTGACAAATGTGGAAATAACACACTTACAAAAGTTGTCCCAGATTTCCCATCCCTAAGGGAGACAAACACCTGACGTTGTAGGTGCTCAGATCAGCAATTAATTTAATGTTGAATTTTTCCATACAACCAACACTATTTCTTTACATTATCACATATCTGTTCCATTTCTTAATCACCATCCTTCCTTGATCATATTTACACAATTCATATCTCTTACTCAACAGTATTTACATTTCTCTTTCTTGTGGTCTTCTTCTTCCTCCCAGGTGTAGACCTGGGAGTCCACTTGTCTCTTCTCTGGAGATAACAGTGTAAACTGAAACCGCTTTTCTCATCTTATTGTAGTTGTTGTTGTTTTAATTCTGTCCCCCCACCCCACCCTTGTGTCCCTCCTACGTTATTTTCCCATCATCTCTTAGCCATCCACCTTGGCCGTCCTCCCTATAACAGTGCCCCACTTTTTATTTTTCTTGGTATCTAGTTCAACCTGCCATCCACCTTCGGTAGTCCTTGTATATAGGGTGGTGGGAGGAAGATTATACTGTAAGTAGCAGTAAAGATGCAGATGCCCTTCTGCAGCCTCTACATACCCCTTATTTTGGGTCCTCCTCTTGCCTCTCAACCTATCCCTTCCTTCCTTCTCCCTTGTAGCTCCTCCTATGTTGTGATGTCATAGCCCTCCCCATATTTCTGAGCCCCACCCCCAGCCAGCCTCATTGGAAAATGCTCGCCTCTTTTCCATTCGTCTAGAGAACCCCCTTCTAATTCCCATCCCCTCCTGCTTTACTACTCTCTTCCCTCCACCCTACTTCTTTACTTTTTACAACAGGGGGCACTGAAACAACTGTGTCTGCCTTTTAAAAGGCAAGCCTCATTGTCCCAGATTTCCCATCCCCAAGGAAGACAAAACCTGATGTTGTGGGTGCTCAGATCGCAATTAATTTAATGTTGAATTCTTTCCATACAACCAACACTATTTCTTTATATTATCACATGTCCATTCCATTTCTTAATCACCATCCTTCCTTGATCATATTTACACAATTCACATCTCTTACTCAACAGTATTTACAAATGTATGGCAGCTTAGATTCAATGCTAAGAAGTGCAAGGTAATTCACCTGGGAAACAAAAACCCAGGGAAGAGTACACAATGGGGGTGGGATACTAACAACAACAAAATGGAAAGGGACCTGGGGTAGTCATATCAGATGACTTAAAGGTGGGCAAGCAATGTGAGAGAGCAGTAAGGAGGGCTGGGGATACTGGGATGCATAGGGAGAGGCATCACCAGTAGAAAACAGGAAGTTGTTATCCCTCTGTGCAGACAGCTGGTGAGACCCCATCTGGAGTACTGTGTGCAGTTCTGGAGAACCAATTCCGCAAGGACATAGACAAGATGGAAGCTGTCCAGAGGAGGGCAACTAAAATGGTGCAGGGTCTGTACCAGAAGACATATGAAGAGAGACTAAAGGAGTTTAATATGTATAGCCTCGAGGAAAGAAGGGAGAGGGACATGATAGAAATTTTCAAGTACCTCAAGGGAATCAACAAAGTCCAAGAGGTAGCATCTTTCAAAAAAGAGGTGTGCAAGAACAAGGGGCACAGTTTGAAGATAGAGCGGGCAGCTCAGCGGTAATGTAAGGAAGTATTTTTCACAGAGAGGTTATGGATGCATGGAACGGTCTTCCAGAGGAGGTTGTGGAGACAAAACAGTGGTGGAATTCAAGCATGCATGGGACAGTCATAAGGCAATTCTAGGGGTGGGGTAGAAAGATGTAGGCTGCTGGTTAACTAGGATCTGCAGCTTATCCATTAGGTAGGGAAATGGGCAGACTGGGTGGGCCAAGCGGTCCTTATCTGCCGTCAAATTCTATGTTTCTATGTTTCTTACATTCCTCTTTCTTGTGGTCCTCTTCTTCCTCCTCTCAGGTGTAGACTTGGGAGTCCGCTTTGTCTCCTCCCTCTGGAGGTAACGGTGTAAACCAAAACTGCTTTTCTCATCTTATTGTAGTTGTTGTTCTTAGTTCAGTTCCCCAATTCCATCCCCACCCCTGTGGCCCTCCTGTGTTATTTTCCCACAGCCTGTTTCCAGCTTGTGTTGGAAGTCAGGCCTTCCCTCCTTATACATTTTTACCTGCCTTCGCCATTCCTCAATAGCCCCCATCATTTCTGTGATAAACATGGCAACTCCCAACTCAGATAGGTGAACTCCATCTGATCTGTAAAAGGCATAAATGGTCTTCTCTACTCCCCATCTAATCACTGTCCTTCCCATGGAGATGAACAGAAGACGATCCTCCTATTCATCTTCCTTCTTGCTCTGTCTATGGCCACGTGGTTCATTTCCCTGTCACACCCTGTGGGGTGCCATATCTGACCATACCAAGGTCACGTGTGGCCACCATTGTTTATCTTTTCAATGTCATGCTTAATCTGTAAATATATGTCTAACCAGGGCCTGGACCCTATGTCATTGCCCCCAAATGGACAATTAACATGCCCAGTGTCAGTCTCCTCTGCGCATTTCCTTAGGGTAGATAATATATGCACACTTCATGCCCTGATCCTGTTCAGGACAGTCTACAATGTCTGGAGTCCTGGTAGTCATTTCCCGCCTTCTGTGACACACTCCTTTCTGCCCAGTAAATGTATGAGTGCCCGATATCCACACCTCCACACAGCATCCATGCCCTGAATGAATGAGATAAAAAATAAACCTATGAGTGAGTTTTCAGATGGAATCTTGACTCTCACCCCTACCCTTAAACCCTTACATTTCTCCTCCCCTTCTAATACCTGTAAGACAAAAGAAAGTAGTTAGCATGTGTTGCCATCCAGGTGCTTGATGTATCTTTTGTAACATTCAGATTTCCATCTGTCTTTTCTTGTATCTGCCCCTGGTACCCCTGATGCTGCTAATTGGGATGCCTCCAATCCTAAAAGAATGCGATGAGAAACTCTTTGGGTCCTCTCCCACAAACTTCATGCCTTTTTCAGTACTGCTATGATCTGATAGCTGGTTACTGGCTTCCCATCACCATGCGTAAACAACTGTCCAGTTTTATTCCTCCACACCACAGCATAAGCCCTCAGTGCCTGGACTGGACATATTATCTGTATTTCTTGTTTGACCTGCAACCTTTTCCCATTTGGTCTGTTTTAGAAAATTGTAAATGTATCATCACCCCTTCCAATGTCCAGGTTAAATCCTCCCAGCCTATCCCTTTGAGCCCTGTCTCCCCGTCCCATTGCCTCACTCACTCACCCGAGAGCACTATGGTACATGACCATGAAGATGGCCCAAAATAGGGTTGCTTCCTTCCTGATTTGCATATATTTGGTAGTGCTTCTCCTAATCTTGTTAACAGTTGTTCAGACACCGCTTCCTTATGTCCGAATCTTTTGTTCTCAACCTCCCCACCCTGCATCATTCTCCTAATGAACATGGTCTTTGTGGGGTCCCTCCACCCATAAGGTTGCACACAAGCTGATAGCTGCTAACTGGATTCCCATTGTGGAGTGAGCTGACCCTTTCTCCCATTGATGCACGATGTATTTGCCAAGTTGGTCATCAGTGACTGACCCAGTTACCTGCATGTGGTGCATTTTCCTGAATACTTGGAAAGCTTCCACACCCACTCATATGCCCTCAAGGTCCAAGGTGACCATGAGTTCTGAGACAACAACTCAGTTCCTTCCAGCCAATTTCCCAAACATTCTTTAGTATGGGTGTTTTGTGTTCTTCGCTCTCTGTGCAATGGCTTGGAACCTATCCAGCTGCAGATGGGAGAGGCTGACAGCCACAGTGGTCTGTATCCCTTCTATGTGCCTAGCCCTAAAGGACATGTTTAACTTCAAACCCTATAGTACTAGCCATCTCAACACTCTCAACACGGATTGGAGGATGTTCCCGATTGTTCAACATATCCACCACCACTATGTTGTCACACCAAACGTCACCTTTTTTTATTCCCTATTTATGCTCCTCCGGACGGCCGCCCCATCCAACTGACTCCTCCAGCCCCGCCTCCCTGGAATTGCTGGGCGCTTACCTTGTACTCCGGCCCAGGAGCAGAGCCTGCGGGAGTTGGTCATCATCCTGCTTGCTGCTGCTGGCTTTTTCTGCCTCTGGTTTTCACCCAGGAGACCCAGGGTAGAGCGCATGTGCCTGGAGGTGCACATCGCCTACAGCCCAGTTATGACCCTATCCCCACCCCTGGCCTAATCCCTAGCCCCTCTGAGCCTGTGCAGCTCTAGCTTCCACTAGGGGTCACCATTGGCTGAGGATGCCCATCACCTCACGGAGGGAGAGCCTGCCTGTCGGCAGCTCAATCCAGCTCTGACCACCACCGCCCCACTGCCGACCTCCGATGACCGGGCTCATTCCCAAACCGGGTCACCAGTGTCCCGCAGGTAAGCATCCAGCACCTCAGCCCTCAGCACCACTGGGCCAGCTAGAACATCACCTTTTGGTTTGAAGCTCCACCCCAAATTAGTGTGCTCACCCAAATTGGTACTATTTCTAACAAAGCGATATTCTTAGTCAACCCTTTATGGCCCCACTCTGCAGGCCATGCTTCTGAGAACCATCGACCCCTAAAGTATCACCCCATGCCCAACCTGCCTGCTGCATCTGTGTACAACTCCAGGTCTGTGTTGTAAACCCATTCTTCCTGCCAAAGTGATACTTCGTTAAACTGGCTAATAAATTCTTCCCATATCCCCAGGTCTGCTTGTGTCTAGATCCACCCAATGATGTGGCCGGCAATACTCCATGTGGCCATTGCCAACCTTGTTGTGAAGGCTCTGCCTGGCCCAGTGCCCTGCAAACGCAAGTTGGTGACCAGTTAACTGCTGTACATGCCACAGCTGCACCTCGGCTTCCCCTTATGTCCCTTAATAGTTCTTTCAGTTTGTGTACCTTTTTATCCAGTAAGCGGAAAACCTCCTGGCGTGTGTCAGTTTGATGCCCAGAGATTCAATAACCCTACTAGGCACTTCAGTCTTGTCTGGTGCCAGTGGCACCCTAGTTCCTGACATAATTGTTGGAATTTCGTCAACATCTGCTCTGTCTTGTCCCATCCACTGCCTGTAAGTAAGAAATCATCCAAGTAATGTATGATTGCCCTGTGTCCATTTTTGTTGAAAACCCATTGAAGGCAGGTGCTGAACAGTTCAAAGGTGGCACAGGCTGTTGAGCACCCCATCGGCATGGCTTTATCAAAATAATATTGGTCATCCATCTTAAAACCCAAGGTCCCAGTCTTCTGGGCTGACTGGTAATAGTCTGAGCGTATACTCGATGTCCATTTTAGCCATCCAAGCCTCTGGGTTGCTCTGATAATCCATGCTGCCTCCTCAAGGGTTGCATAATGCACCTTGCTGTCTTCCTCTGCAATATAGTCATTCACTGACTCACTCTCTGGGAAGGACAGGTGGTGGATGACCTGAATTCCCAGGCTGCTTTTTGGTACTAAACCCAGAGGAAACCCTTAAATTATGTAATGGCGGGGCCTTGAATGGGCCTGCTACCCTCCCAACAGCTTTTTCTTTCTGAATTTTCTTCCAGAAATGTCTTCCTTTCCCCTTATGGACCTTAAGTTCTTTGCGTCTCTTCTCACTCTGGGGCCATGAAATTGTAAACTGAAACCTTGTCTAAAACCTCTCACCAGTCTGTCCTTGCTCCTTATCTGGGCATCACTGTAACCAGCGTTCAAAAGTTCTACCTTTATAGGGGTCCTGGCCAGCCCCAAGTTACCATATACCATGGGGCCCCATTCTCCCCATCAAAGGTCTGGCCCCCTCCCATTAACTCCCTCCCTATAACCCCTGTTCCATGCCTGACCACTGAAACCTGGCTGGCTCCCTCAAAAATTCTGCCCTCAAAATCCTTGGCTCCCACCTGAATGTCTACCATTTGTCCAGTTGGTCCAGCATTTTGATGCCAGGTGACTGCCCCGCATTTTGAACAGGCATGTCGAAATCTGCATTGTGGCCAGGTACAAAAGTCTCTGTTGTACGCCAAGCAACATTTTTGTAATAGGGTAGGTTCCTTCCCCTCCCAATCAGGGTGGATTGGTCCATAACATAATCAGTCCAAAAATCTAACTGTTTTGCATCCCACAGCACATCCCTGTATGTAGCCATCCTTTGCCTAAAAAATCATCATAATATAGCCATCGACCCCTCCCCGGCCTTTGCCCTGCAAATGATCAGTGAATAGGTAATTAGCAGTATCCCGAACTCTGGTTTCTTTCCATTGCTATCGCCCGAATATGTGGCGAACCCCACAAACCAAGCATCCATGTCTTACCCTTAGTGAATTTGTCCTCCTCTTTTCCCCAACAGCACTACTGTGGCTGCCATCTCGCTGTTTCCTATATTCGCTTTTCATTGTATTTTGTGACCACCTCCCTGCTAACAAAGCGAATGTATCTACATAGTCCCCTTCCAAATGTTTTCCTTTGTAGCTAACGGACGTGTTCCCTATCCTCATTCCAGGGACCCATATCTCTTGTCCCCCCGCAGCACTGGTGTCCTTTTCTCTTCCTCTCCCTTCACCCCTTTCCTGCTTTAATGTCAATTAATGCCTTCTCAAATTGATCCAAACCTTCTGATCCTATAGAAGTAATCATTTGCTCAATGTATTCCTTAATGCTGCTCCCAATATTTACACACTTTTACCTGTTTGCAGCTCTGGCTCAGGGTCTTGAGCTGGTCCAGGAATGGGGACCTATGGCACACTCAGCAGCAAACAGATGGGCATGGTTGGGTTCAGCAGTGGCATTGAATGAGGAGTTGGTGGCATGGTGGGTACTGGAACCAGGACCGAGAGGCTCTGGCTGCATAGTGGGCATTGGAGGTAATTGAGCAGGATCCACCCTGACCAGGGCTGGTCAGCCTGGTGGGCTCCTGGACCTTGTTGGTGTCATTTTCTGCCTTTTCCTTCCCCCATCCCTCTGCCTTCTGTTTCCTCCCTATCTGTCTGGCTGTAAACCCTCCACCAGCTCCCATACCTTGTTGGCTTTGCTGCCAAATCCAGTATGGCATGATAGGCATCTTCCTTGGATGGTCTGCTTTTCTTGGGTGCCATGGCTGTTATCCGTCCTGAAACAAAATTTTGCTGTGAAAACATAAATAACATGGTTGCTCTGCACAGTTCCTTTGTGACCCATTATGTTCTCCCCCGTCATTGTGCTCACAGGGTTCAGTGTCTGTGACTTGCCTTTTGTAAGTATAGGCCCCCACCGTTACTTTCTTCCCTTTTTTTGTTGGGGAACAAAATTCTTGCCCTCTTTTGAGTGATAAGCCCTGTGCCCTCCGTTATACTTATTGCCCTCATGCTATATCTTAGTTAACCTGCACCCTCTTAGCTTAGACATCACCGTTCTCTGGCCCTCAGTGGCCTGTTCCTTGTCTGTCCCAGGGTAAGTGTCCTTAGACCCAGATAACTGCGTGGTCAACTGCCCGTGTCTCTGGCACAATTATTTCCTACTTACCCACTGGAGGACAAAAACTTGAGCCTGCAGTGCAGTTACCCAGCTAGTTAGACTACAAACTATAAATATACATATATAAATATGATTCACATTGTTTCCCCAACAGCACTGAGCAAAGACTGACAAACTGCGAATAATTGAAGAGGCGCTGTGATGCCTTTTTTGTGCGTTGTTTCCAATTTTGCCTCCTTTTTCCTCTGAGGACCCTCCCCGATCTTTGTGAATCCATATAGGAAAATCCCGATTGTCCCATGGCCCTGCTTGCCCTTGTGGTGTCAATCTGCATTGCTTTCTACTAAAGCACATGCCCTTATATAATCCTCCACTTACTATGCCCCCAGGCACTTGGCCTGTACTGCTGTTTAAACCCCCATCCCCTCCCTTTCCTTGGCACACCATATTTACAGACTTTCAGCTCAGAGCCTTAAACCATTGCTCATACTGCCTCCCAGCTTGAAAAAAAAAGCCATCCGGAGCAGCAACCCTTAGGGTCCCTCCACGTGGCTAGGCCTTGCTTTTTTTTTTTTTTCTTTTTTTAACAAAACTCAGAAAGAACCCCGCCCCCACCAGTGTTTTCCCAGCAGTTTCTCCCATGCGGTTTGGGCCTCCCACAGCCCGTGAATCTCCCGCACCTGGCACTTGTTTGTTTATTATTTTATTTATTTTTAATCCCAGTTTGTCTTCTGTTGCCTTCAGCAATGACCTGCTTTCTCCCCTTCACGCCGCTAAACCTCAGACCCCATATCTGTTCGCCCCTTCCTTATGCTTGCTCCCATGGTAAGCCTGTGTTCTTTGTACACCTACCTCATCCCATGTAAGGTGACCATGGCCATTCCTCCGGTGGACTGCTCTTTTGTCAGGCTGCCCCAACTCACAAACTATCCTCTGTTTTCCTCATTAAACCACAGCAAATGCTCCTGTAATGCCTCCTCATACCTATCTTGCACACTCCCTATCGAGCGTGAGCATTCCAGGCTAAATCTCCTCTTCCCTCCGCTTTCACTTGGAGTGGTCGGAATAGGCCCCAGCCCACACTCCACATTCCCCCTCTTGTTTACAAACAAAAACAGCTGCTTCACCTTTCAGGAAACCCATTCTCTGTTCCTTCCACAAACCTCAGACCTGACCTGAGAACCAACAACAGAAGCTATAAAAACTGTGGGCCAGCCTGCCCCACTTGCTCACCTATTTCACGACACCACTCTCCATATGGTCCAGGCCTCCTGACCAGCGCCTCCAGCTTCTTTGTATAGCGACTGCAAATTTTAAACAAAACCAAAATTAATTGGCTGACCATATCAGTGCCCACTTTTGAAATTATTCAGTGCTTCCTATGTGTTAATAAATTCAACAATAATTACTGAAATACCAGTCCTGACGTACTGCTTACGGCAATGTAGTTTATACTGCAAGTAGCAGTAAAAGGGAAGAGACCCTCTGTGCAGCCCCTTACATACCCCTCATTTTGGGTCCTCCTCTTGCCTCTTGACCTATCCTTCCTTCCTTCTCCCTTATAGCCCCTCCTATTTTGTGACATCATAGACCTACTGTATTTCTGAGCCCGCCCCCAGCCAGCCTCATTGGAAAAGCCTACACCTTTTTCCATTCATCAGAGAACCACCCCTTCTAATTCCCACCCCCAGTCACTACTCTCTATTCCCTCCCCGCTTCTTTACTTTTACAGCAGGGGCATCTGGGACAACTGTCCACCTTTTAAAAGGCAAACTCATTAATGCAAGTATGGGGTACAGATGCAATCCCATCTCAATATCACACTCAGAGAAACTATTGCCATGTAGCTCATACTCCCAGCACTGAGTATGGTAACATGGTCTACCAATTCACCAGTGGGGCTTTACTGAACAAATGGGACACTGCATACAATAAATTGTCATACTTTGTACTACTCTGCCCCTATGAGCTTCATCACTGGAAAATGTACACCAAATTAAAATGAGATTCACTGTCAATTAGGATACAAAGAATGAATGCAGCCGTAGCGTTCCAAAGAAAACTCTAGTGTGAGCCAAAATGGCTGCTAATCCATTCATCTGACTAGGGATATGAAACAAATGTGTGGATTAGATTGAATAGTTACACACACACACACTTTTCTCAGCAATAGCCAGGCACATAATCCGATCCCTCAGTTGCAGTAACAAGTTAAATATTAATTTTTTATAACATTTCACTAGGTGAGGAAAACAGACTTTGTTTTTGTTTGTTTTAAAAGTAATAGGCATGATGCCAAAGTAAAAAATTTTTAAAAAAAAAGGGAGGAATCAGGTGAATGCATAGATATGATTGGGAAGGGAGCACAACTGTAAGTGAGTGAGTCGGGAGACCAGAAACCCTCCTGATCCCATTGTTGGGAGCAAGAAAATAGTGTAGCAGGGGAGAGGAAGGTGCTCTTATATGAATGGAGGATGCTCTTGCTATGCAGCTGTAAAAGGAGAGCCAGTTTTATGAACCTCTTCTTAACCATTGCCGATCTTTGATGTTTTAGAAGCATGTCACTGTCTGAGAGTACCTCCTTTTCACTTATGCCAGTGGAGGACATTAACAGCCAACTCTTTCTGTTTAGTACACCAGTCATACCTCACCCCAATCTTTCTCCACACCACGGTCAGAATGGATCTAGGGTTATACTGTATGTATCGAGGAAGTGGTGTAAAACATCATTGTTTCTCTCAAATGGTTAAGGCGTTTAGAAGGAAATATGAGACAAAGCTCTGCAAGGGCATTCTGCAACAGGCTAGCACATCTAAAAGCGCTCCACCTACAAAACTGGGACAACAATAAAATAGAAGAGGTGGGTTGCCGCCTTCAAGTTAAAATAATGATTTTTGTGTGTGAATTAAGCATTTGTTAGCCCATTTTACACTTGTTCAAACCAAACAGAAGATTAAGGAAAATATCTTCATCACAATTTTGGAAACATTCTAAAACCCAGTATACCAATACATGTTGAAGGCATATCTGTGAACATTTCATATATTTTTAGTGTACAAAACAGTAAAATGTGTCTTAAATTTTGTTAACTGAACTAAACCTAGAGTTTTAAGATGGCAAATGAAATTAATTTGGCTACTGATGGAGACTGTTAAGGAGCATTCCTCTATACTTATGAATCTGCAGTACCAAAAAAACTCATCAGTGAACACTTGGCACCCAAGACAGTGTTTGATGGCTGGAGAAAATTACACAGTAAGTGACTGTGTACACTGACAATGACAGCTCACAATAAATTAAAATGAATTAAAACAGAAATGGCAATGTATTGGCACAAATCAGATAAAATAGCACAGGTCAAACTGATTACTGCACTGCCTGCATGGCAGAGGCCCATCACTCAAAAGTGTCAATGCACAAAACCCGAATGGCAGATCCTATTGTTTTCATGGTCTCCCCAGTCTGTATTGTATGTTATTAAAATGCACCATTGTTATAGTGAGTTGAGCACTATGCAGCTTGTTACATGCATATCATATGTACTAGCCCTTTAAGAGTATTGCAATTTAAGGGCAGTTATTGTGTTCATCTACTATCCTCTTGACAAAGTGCGAGGTGTAAAATGCTGTTTTTTCTGAGTTGGTGGCTTAACTGTTACTTGTTCACCTGTTTTTGCTGAATTTCATAATTGAAACTAACCACAGTTAGCCAATTGTGTCTTAGTGTGTTTGCTTATCGATAGCACATTGCATGAATGTGTGCATACATTTTGGTTTTGAGTTGCTACTTGTGCCACGTACTGTTCAGAGTGACTCCTATTTTCATTGTTGGCTAGTTGTTTTGGTGACACTCTGGAAATGCTGTTGACACTCATTATCCATTGGGTGCTTGAGCTACAGCATGTCAACAGTGTTCAACAACACAGGCTTGCCCACCGACTCAGGTACATGTTTATCAGACTTTATTTTGCAGAAGCTAGGTGCTATCTTAACAGTAACATTGGTCCTGGAACAAAATACTGTAATTGAAGTGTGTAATCATGCCAGACCTCTGATCATTAATAAAGCTTTTGTGCAGTATGAGAAACTTGCACATAAAATAAGGAAACTTATGTAGCAGCAGGTTACTTTTGAATGCTATTTGGAAGTAAAATGTGCTCCAAGAAGTTTGAGGATCCTAACATTTCTGTCTTTTGACAGAGACAGATCTGAGTTTTTGATCCATGGTTAGAAGAAATCCATGATTCCTCACTACACCCATTAAGCTAATTGTGAAAGACTCTATATGCCAACAAACCAAATTGGCAGAACAACGGAAAATCAAAGAATCTTTAGTAAATAACTTTGTTAATCACCCAGATTTTGGCTCCTTGAAAGATAAGCTGAATAAGTCTATTGAACAACTTGACAAAAAGTTAGACCTATATAAGAAAAAGAAGTTTTTATGAGATGAAAGGGATTACAAAATGGTTGGGTGTTTAATTGGAAAAAGCGACCTAAGTCAATCTTGAAAAAACTCACTCTAATGACACTTCAGCGGATTCATGTAATGCTGGTAGTGAGTCAGATGCTGCCTCATCCTTTTTAGAAAACAGCTTATAGGATGGTTCGGATCCTACATCACCCACCCTGTCCCACGCAGTCCCAGAATATTGTTTAAGCAACAGCAAATACAAAGCAAACAAGAAGGGGCCATAGGGTAACAAATCCCTTCAACAAGGGACAATACAAGCACAAGGGTAGGGGACAGGGAATGGACAGGCACTTTCACAAACAGCAATATGAGAATCACAGCAGAGGAGACATTAACTGAGGATAATGTAATAAATCTTTCTGGTTATACCCTCTCCAATTGTGAAAGTCTGTCCTCGATAAGGGACTGAAGTTGCGCCTACCTACAGCTTTAATTGGTTTAACACCTATAATGACTTTAGTAGATTTTTCAGGACGCTAGACTTAAGTGTTATTTTGCTAACATGGGTCAATCTGCTGACATAACTGTGGACACTACGAATAGTGCTGATTTATCAGTAGATGGTGATTATGGTTCAGCCATTTTTACTGATGTTTTGGGTGAAACAAATATTAACCTTTTGGTTAAAGATTTAAACCTAAATCAACATTCATACCTCCAAACAATCCCACAGTGTATGTCTTTCTTAAAACTTGTCAGTGTGACCTACAGTTGCTAACTGAAAGTGACCACAGGCGACTTTTTTGAATATGAGTACAGAAAAGTTCAAGGCATTGGGCGTTTGGGAAAAGAAATCTGCAATTACAATCAAGCAGGCAGACAAAGGTGGCAGTGTGTAGTATTACTTAAGACAGATGATTATGTGACAGACATTATACAACTGCTTAGTGAGAAGCAGGTTCTATAAACCCCTAAGTAGTGATTCCACTTTATCTTTTAAGAAAAGGATTGACATTTACCTGTGAGCAGCACTGCAGGAGGTGTCATTGATGAAGAAACTTTACATTTCTGTCTACTGAGCACCCAGTTCGTCCCACAATGTATATCCTGCCAAAAGTGCATCAAAGTCTCAGTGAACCTCTATCCCAGTACATGAAGTTTAACATCAAACCTTTTGTTTTGTAACGTCGTTCCTTTCTTAAGGACACTAAACAGGCTCTGACTTTATTAGCCGACCTTCATGTGGAGGATAGTGATATCCTAATCACTTGACATATACTAATATTCTTCATGAAGGAGGTTTACATGTTTTATGATAATTTTAGAAAAGCACCCCCTGAGGACACCACCCACTGAATTCTTATTGAGCGTGCATGGTTTCTGTTAGAGTGTATTGGTTTTATGTTCCAAGGTGATTTTTTTTTACTCCAAGTCAGTGGAACAGCAATGGGTGCCTCATTTGTGCCCAATTTTGACAGTCATTTCATAGGGCTTTGGGAGCAAAGGTATCTATATGATTCTGATAACACTTTCCCGACAAAATTGCCTTCTGAATTATATAACGATGATTGCATTATGATATGGCAGGGTACAATGAATGAGCTACAGCTGTTTGTGAATTATTTTGAATCTACCAATCCACATCTTCATTTTCTGTTTCTGCAAGTGTATCCCATGTATTCTTTCTCAATATTTATATAATTAGGAATATAGTAATGGTGTAGATACCACCCTTTACTGTAAACCCACTGATAGGAATATGGTACTACTGGCCAGCTCATGCCACCCACACCACATCATTAAGGCAATCCTGACAGCTCAGTTTCTCCATGTATATAGAAACTGTCATACTGAGTCTTCATTTGAAATGCATGCAGACAAACTTACTGACAGATTTGTCAGAAGGCGCTATAAGTGGAATGACATCCAGAATACTAGAATAAAAGCTGTGGAGCTGCATAGAGATATACTCTCCTTACAGCCACACAATCTAGGAAATTAGTTCTACTAGACTTAATTTTGTAACCACGTATAGTTTAGAGTCTGCCAAAATTGAGGGAATAATTAGGAGGAACTAGTTTATTCTGCAAACAGAAGAGAAATTGAGGATTATGTTTCAGAATTCCCTCAAATGGTTTACAGATGCCCTCCAACATAAGTGATTGTGTGACCCATATATCTTATTCAAGGATATCTCTTTCATCAGGCCACACCTATAAAACTATAACCACCAGGTGCCTGGACCACACAGAAACCTTTTCCAAACAGCCTACTAGGGGCTGCCCACAATGACATCCTACATCAGTGCCCTCTCTATATAAGTGTGGGCAGCCCCTCTCCCCTTCAGTTCTTTTCCCACCGCCATACTCGCCAGACTCCATGGAGATGCATGCTACAGTCACCTGCACAATCTTTGATTTTCAAGTTTTATTAGTTTTCTTACCTAGTAAGCCATCACATTATTTTAAAGTGATTGTCATTATCGTGTATATCGATGAAAGATGCTGCTAAACTCTTCTGTTACTGTGAGTGTGGTGGAAAAATCTACTTCAGCGATGATCGTGATGTCTCGTGTGCTGTCTCGAAGGGCCCACAAGATCTGCCTGAAGTTTAATCAAGCTACCCAGTGATGCCATCTTACGCAATCAGTAGCTGTAATGGAGAAGAGAGCTCAGGGATGAACTACATCATGTCACCTGCCCACTCCTCAGGCTCACAGTCCTCCAACACTCAGGAAAGTCTTCAGGAAAGCACAAACATCTGGAGAGAGAGTGGAGTAAGAATAATTCCCCCAATATGCTCTTGGTCACCACTATCCTTGGCGTTAACTGCCGCTCAGACCTCAGAACCCACGTCGTCAGCTCTGTCAGTGAGTTAAGCCAGACCTCCAAAATTGGTGTTGGCCCATCAACATCAGGGCTGCCCCTGTCAGTGTTGCAAATCCTGCAGCTCAGACCTCAGATCCTTCAAGGTCAGCAGACTGTGAGTTCCGCTGGACCTCCTCGGTCATCAACAGCCCATTGACATCAAGTCTCCAGTCTCCCCATCAATGTTGCCGAACCTCCTGCAGTGCAGACCACCGTTGTTGTGCAAATGGTGCTCTCCTCCTTTTGGAGATAGCACCGCACCTTATAGCTCCTCCAGGCAGTACAACAATGAGGCCTCTCAGACCAGCCCAATGTCAACTCGTACTCCATCAACGCACCCTACATACTCCAGGGCATTGATGTTCTAGCTTCATTTCTTTCGGCCTTCAGAGTCCATTGATGAGGATCAGGAATACAACCCTGACCTCATCTTACAAGAGGAGGAAGAAGAAGAAGGAGGAGGAGAAGAGGAGGAGGAGGAGGATATGGATGGTAGCCCATCTGATAGGTCTGGCTCCACCATTTCTACCAGGGCGAGGACTCTATATTGTATACTCTGAGGTCCCCTCCTGAAGACCCCTCCTTTATCTCTATTATGAAGGAATGCCAGACTGCAATGGAGTTTGCTGCTCAGGAGTAGGACATCACTAACAGAAACCTGGTGAGTTTCTAGAGCTACCAGATTCCCCACCTCTTGTCATTCCTCCTCTATTGACTGCACAAGAGGTGCCACCCTTGCTGCCTGGCACACACCAAGCTTGATCCCTGTTATGCCCCGAAAAGCAGACAAGCTATACCAGGCTCCCTCAGGAAAGCCCTTTTTGCAAGCCAACCTGAGGCTGATTCAGTGGTGATAAAGGTGGCCATGATAGGTCTAAGGTGCCTAAACATCTCAATTCTAGGGACATGGATATGTTGTTCATCCACACTCATTGGCAGGTATCCTTGCGCTTTAAATCTTGCGGAAGGTCTTCAAGCTTGCTCCTCCACCCACCGGGTGGTATAACTCGGCTCCGCCCCATGGCAGATCTTCCTTACGCTTGGAAGCTCAGGTTCCCTCCTTAACGCTCTCGCGTTTGAGACTAGTTCCCTATTTCTCCATTTGCAGTTTAAAAAATAAATTTTGCGAAAAAGACTTCAGTCTTCTATCCCTCATGACTCGATGGACAAATCGACTCGGATTTCGGAGATGCCCATGCGGGCAGAAGATGTCTGGCGGGCGGATCCACTCACGTGTGTCTACTGCTTAGGCCTTGAGCCACGACCCGCGGAGCTTGCGACCTGTGCTCATCTTTCTCGGCCTCGTCCTCGAAGACCGTGCTGCCCGATTGCAACTGGGCCGTCCGAGCGTTCCCTCGGTGAAGTCCAAGGAGGCCGGTTGGCGGTGTCAGCGGCGGCTCGGCGGATCAGCTCGGCGGATGGTAAGCCCTCGAAGAGGAGGCGGCGCGGGCCGTATCTTCCTCGGCTGCGGCATTTATCCCGCTCTCTCTGGCTCTTCTTACACGGCTTCTTTTAAGGAGATTTGTCTGTCCCTCTCCACTAAAGGAGAAGGGCCTCGTTAGCGGGGACCTTATTCTCGGTCCAAAAGAGGACAAGGTAAGTCCTCCGTCGGCGCTCTTGGGGCCGGGAAAGGTCCCTCTCCCGGGCCGTCGACCGTCGGCCCGGTCGACCCGCTTCCGGCACTGGCCTCACGGTGTCCCCGTCAGGTCAGTTGACGAGACTCCACCGATGAAGTCGAGATTTTTCTCGACCCATTGAACGAGCTGTCGCCTTTAGTAGCCGAGATTCCCTCTCCCGGTTCCCCGGGAGAGTTGAGGATCCGTGGGCTCGCCTGTGCCTCGGTTCCGGAGCCCTCGGATGCACCATCCGAGCGAAGAGTGCAGTTCGGCGACACCTCCCGCACCGACCTCGGAAATTCCGGGACTCTCGGTCTCGGTCCGGACCTCTTCAGCGGTCAGCGATCCCACCGTCATAAGCGGTCTCGGTCTCGGCACGGTGGCCGTCGCCGCTCAGCCTCGTCCTCCTCCTCGGATGAGGAGGCTTGGCGTAAATTACGTCGGCAGTACGAGAGACCTTATGTTGCAACAGCTCCTCCTGGCGGGAGTAGCCGACCCGTGCCTTCCCGGCCATTAAGTAACTGTCACGGGCCGACACAACCCTCGACTTATCCGAGCCTATACCCAGGCGGTTGTTCGGCCAAAACCAACTGCTCCACCGATTCGGTGGAACCTCCGCCTCCACAGCCACAATTGGGGCTCCGACCAAGGATTCTCGATCGGCTAAGGTCTACCCCATCGGCTGTCAGTTACCCTCACTCCCGACCGACCTCGGCAGGTGAAGGGTGGCTCAGGCCAGAGCAGCTCTTGAGGACTCTTCCGAGTCCGAAGATGATTCCTCCTTTTCTCCAAGCGACTGGACTTGGAGTCTTCAGGAGGTCAGTCAATGGAGCGATAGCCCGTCGTCCTTCCTAGGACTACCCGGCTCATCTCGGAGTCCACGGGATGGGCTCGAACCCGTTCAAAGCGGGCCAGGTATCCCCTCACGGAGATTCTGGACCGAGGATTCTCCGGCGGAGGCCTTTCCGGTGGCGAGGCCATAGTGGGTCGGCTCTGGAGCTTTGGCAGCGCCCTGCTTCCTGCCCTCGCCTTGGCCAGGATGGCCAGAAGTATCTCGGTCCCTACCGGTTCCTTGTCGGTTTTGAACACCCCTCTGCTGAGGGTTGGTTACCGACAAGCGTTTTCCGGCCCGTCGCGCCAGGGATGTGGACAAACCTCTGACAAGGAGTCCAAGAAATTGGACTATGTCGAGGCGAAAAGTCGCTCGTCCTCTCTCGGCCTTACGTCAGGCCAGTTCGGCCCGTCCTCATGGCACATTTTCTCATGCCCTGTTGGGCTCCCTGGATGAGGTCATCCCTCATCTTCCCCCGATCTGCAGACTACGGTTAAGCAGGTGCGGGACCAGGGCAGAGCAGTGGCCAAACAGCAGCTCAGACTGCTTTGGATATAGGGGACTCATGTGCCAGATCGGTGGCGGCCGCAGTGGCTATTCGTCGGCGGGCTTAGCTGAGGATATCCACCTTTACTTGGATCGCAGCACAAGTTGGCGGATGTTCCCTTTTGAGGACTGACCTCTTGACCCTGGGATGGAAGGTCACCTGCAGAGGATCGAGGAGTCCAATGCTACCTTGGACTCGGTCTCTTCCGCTCAGAAGGACAAAGGCCGCAAACCACAGCCTAAGCCCTTTCGTCCTTCTGTGCCCCAGCGCCCTGGCCCAGCAACGTCAGGGCCAGCAGGCTCGGCCTTGGCATCCCAAACCCAAGCCGCCGGCTTCCTCTAACAGGAGGCAGGAGGAAAAGGCCCAGGAGGTCCCTCGGCGGTCCCTCCTCCAAGCCTGCCCAGTGACGGGCTGAGGGTGTCGCCCCATTCCGTCACCTTATCCCTGGGTCCCCCGTGAAGACGGCTCCACACTTCCGTTCCGCCTGGTCCGCTGTTTCCACGGACAGGTGGGTCTTGGAGGTGGTGGGAAGAGGCCTGCCTCTGGAATTCGAGCAGGCACCACCCTTCAGGCCGTCGCCCGGAGGCTTAGATCCCCAGCCTCACTGGCGGCTCGTCGAGCCGACATCGCTCTCCTCCTCCAGAAGGAGGTGATAAGAGGTGGTGGACCCTCCTTCAGACCCAGGGTTTGTGTCCAGGTACTTCCTGGTTCGAAGACGGGGGCTGGCGCCCCATTCTCGACCTACGACCTAAACAAGTTCCTAAGGTCTCGAACCTTCAGGATGGTCACTCTGGCTCAGATAATACCATCCTTGGAATGCGTGTGGTTCTGCTCTCTGGACTTGCAGGGCCAGCGTTTTTCACGTCCCTATCCGTCCGTCTCACAGAGTCCTTAAGCTTCCGAGCGAAGGATCCCTCTTCAGTTCAAGCCATGCCCTTGGCTTGTCTCCAGCTCAGGTCTTCACCAAATGCATGGCATTGGTGACAGCATTCTCTTGGCTGAGGGTCCGAGTGTACCCTTACCTGGACGACTGGCTGATAGCAGCTCCCTCCAGGAAGGAGGCAGAGTGGTCAGAGATCTGGCCCTCCAAGTCTGCTCTCAACTGGGCCTCCTTATCAGAGGCCAAGTCGAGACTCGAGCCAAAGCAGGTGATTCTATTCATCGGCGCAGCTCGACTCTCTTCGAGCCAGGCGCGCTCAGCCGGACAGGGCGAGGTTCTTTCCTCCTTTGCCCGATCATTTCTGGTTGGGCAATTGCCCTACCGGGACTTCCTGCGCCTCCTGGGTCTCATGGCGGCCCAGCAGCGTGGTCCGTTGGGCCCGCTGGAACATCCGTCCCCTTCAGTGGGGACTAGCCAGCCAGTGGTCCTGGCGCTGCGATCCTTTGGACCAGCTTGTGCCGGTGACACAGGGGATGTGAGCGCTCTCCAGTGGTGGACCGTTCCAGATCATTTGCAGGAGGGCATCCCGTTCGTCCGCCCGAGCGACAGTCTCTCTATCGACCGATGCCTCTCTGATGGGTTGGGGTGCCCATCTGGGGAACACGGGCTCATGGCCTCTGGTCCCAGGGAGTCGATGCCACATCAACCTGCTGGAGCTCCGGCGGTCCGCCTAGCTCTCACCGCCTTTGCTCCGTTCCTCCGGGGTCAAGTGGTCCGAGTCAGGCGGACAATACCACGACCATGTACTATCTAAACCGCCAGGGCGGGGCGCGCTCCATGCTTCTATGCAGGAAGCTCTCGCATTTGATCACTCGTCGCAGCCTGGAGGCGGATCTCCTAGCCATTCACGTGGCAGGAGCCTCCAACACCCTGGCCGATGCCCTGGGCGGATGGGGCTGCATCCCAGTGGTCTCTCCTCCGGAGGTAGTACAGCATCTGTTCTCCCATTGGGGCACACCTCAGGTGGACCTGTTTGCCTCCAGGAGAGCAGAAGCTGAGTCTGTTCCATGCCCGCCCCCTCAGCAGGGCTCGCTGCAGGGGATGCCTTCTCGAGGCAGTGGACCCCGGCCTCTTTCGCTTTTCCCCATTTCCCTTGATCCACAAGGTGCTTCTCAAGGCGAGGAGGGACAAGGCGCAGGTGATTCTGATAGCCCCAGACTGGCCTCGCCAGTTCTGGTACCAGATCTCCTCAGTCTCAGCTCCAGGACTCCTGGCAGCTTCCAGCTCGCCGGACCTGCTCTCAGTCAATCAGGGAAGGTGTTCCATCCGGACCTTCAATCCCTGCACCTGCTGGCCTGGTTCCTGAGCTGGTTAGAGTTCCAGGCCTTGGGTCTTTCGACGAGGTCCTCAATGTAGTTGGCGTCCGTAAGGAGTTGACCAGAAAATGCTATGCCTTCAAATGGAAAAGGTTTTCCATTTGGTGTCGAAGCAAGGGCTTGGACCCTTCCTCCTGTTCCTTGGCAAGCATCTTGGACTATTTATGGTCCCTTTCTAGTCAAGGGCTTAGGTCGGCGACCTTAAGGTGCACCTGGCAGCCATCTCTGCTTACGAGCGCGGGCCGGAAGCAGTCGGTGGCGCAGGAGAAGGTGGTCTGGCGCTTTTCAAGGCCTTGATCACATTCCCTCAGTCCGGGAACCCCACCTCCGTGGGATCTACTGCTGGTACTGACAAAGCTCATGGGCAAGCCATTCGAACCTATGCACAGGTGTGCTCTCTCTCACCTGTCGTGGAAGACCGCCTTCTTGGTGGCTATCCGTCAGCCAGAAGGATGGGAGAGCTCCAGGCGCTTCCATCGAGTCTCCTTACCTGGTCTTCCACAGGGACAAGGTTGTCCGCCCCACCTGAAATTCCTTCCGAAGGTGGTGTGAGTTTCACCTTAACCAGGTGTTGACTCTGCGGTGTTCTACCCCAATCACCTCGGGAGGCCGAATATAGGCTCCATACTCTCTGGACCCTAGAAACTCGCTTATTATAAGGGCGCACGGCTGAAATCGAGGAGAGGTTCGCCAGCTGTTTGTCACCCTACGCTGAAGCCGCATCTGGCAGACCTGCAGCCAAGCGACGATAAGCAGGTGGGTAACCTCCTGCATAGATCTCTGCTATAAGTTGGCGGGCATGGAGCCTCCCAGAGGATAAAACTCATTCTACCGCCATACTGCTGTGAGTGGCTGCTTCAGGGGCGTCCCTATCCAGGAAATCTGCAGGGCTGCTACCTGGAAGTCAGCAAACACCTTCATTACCCATTACCACATCGACCTTGAGTCACGCCCGGGATGCTGGTTTTGGGGCCTCGGTTCTCCAGTCTCTCTTTCCCAAGTAAGTATTGGGGGTGGCGTCTTGCCTCCCTCCTCCCGGAGAACTGCTAGGAGTCTGCCAATGAGTGTGGATGAACAACATATCCATGTCCTAGAAATACAGGTTACTCACCTGTAACAGGAGTTCAAAGGAATGGTATATGTTGTTCATCCTACATTACCAACCTCCCGGCCGACGCACAACCTGAGCTTCCAGCGGGCCAGATCTGGCGTCATGGGGCGGAGCCGAGTTATACCACCGGGTGGGTGGGAGGAGCAAGCTTGAAGACCTTCCGCAAGATTTAAAGCGGCAAGGATACCTGCCAATGAGTGTGGATGAACAACATATACCATTCCTAGAACTCCTGTTACAGGTGAGTAACCTGTATTTCTCTCCCCAGGTAAAGAGTCAAGAAAACTGGATCTCATGAGCAAGAAGACTTTTCCCTCTGCCACACTGGGCCTCAGAATAATACATTGTCAGGCCCATATGGTAAAATACCGAATACCCTATTAAATAAGGCTTAGGCAGCAGCCCTGTCTCTCCCAGAGGGTTCACAGAAGTAGGAGATGCTCAGGGCCCTCCACACTGGGGCTGACATGGGTAAACACCTCTTAAAGTCTACCTATGACATATCCGATGCCTCAACCAGTGTAGCTGTGGCTGGCATCTGCCTAAGAAGACATTTTGGTAGAGGTGTCAGGATTTGCTAGTGATGTCCAGCAATCCATTCTGTACACCCATTTCAGAGGGTACAAGCTCTTTTAGGCAGATGTGCAGGATATCCTCTCTGACATGGAAGCCTCAGGAAGGATTCTAAGGTCAGTCCATTCCCTCTAATGCACACATCCGAGAAGTAGGTAGAGGATGCCCTTTCACAGGGCTACCAATAGACACAGGTCAGGGTTCCAGAAACAGAGCAAAAGAAGACGGCTTTGCTGGCCCCAACTTCCTCCACAGGTGCCAATTCCAAAGCCCCTAGAAGAAGTGCAGCTGTGACCACCAGATCTGCTTCAGCATTACTCCTTGTTAGAACCCCTCCTCCAATACAAAATCTGGAACTATAGGGGTTGCCTCCTTCCACCTGGACCAGTAGAGAGAGGTTAAAACAGATGCTTGGGTCCTACAGTTAATAGAACAGGGCCATGCTCTAGAATTTCTGAAGTTGCTCCAGACCTTCCTCCACTTCCCTCAACTTATCCTCCAGACCACATACCAGTGCTACTAGAGGAAGTGCAGTACATGAGCAAGAGGACCACAGAACCAGTTCCCTGGGAACAGAGGATCAGGGGTTCTACTCTCATTTCTCTTAGTCCCCAAATCCACAGGGGACCTGAGGCCCATTCTGGATTTGAGGGAAGTGAACTTCTGTATTCAGTAAGAAGTTCATGATGGTCACTTTGCAAAGCCTACTGCCCCTCCTGCAAAAGGGAACTGAATATGCTCCCTGGACATGCCAGATGCTAGCTGCATATCAGAGTTTGTCCTGCCTACAGGAAGTACCTCAGATTCCTGTTTCAGGGAACACTACCAGTTCATGGTATTGCCCTTTGGCTTGTCAACTGCACCATGGGTATTTGCCAAATGCCTGGCAGCTGTGGCAGCAGCTCTCATGAGAAAGGGACTGTATGTCTTCCCTATATAGATGACTGGTTGCTTAAAGATCAGGCCCAGGAGCAACTGTCTTTCACCATAGCGCACACCAGATAGCTGTTCAATGATCTAGGGATCATGGTCAATCTGTCTAAGTCAGTCTTGACCCCTTGTCAGCTTCTGCAGCACATAGGGCAGTACTGGATACTACTTAGGGCTTAGCTTTCCAGCTCTAGGACAGGGCAGAGGACCCTAATGGCACAGGCCCAGCTGCTTAACAACAGCTGATATGTCACAGCCAGGACATTCCTGAGACTGTTGGGTCTGATGGCAGCAGCCGTGTCATGGCACCCTGGCCAAGCTGCACATGAGGATCCCCAATGGACATTATGATTCCAGTGGGATCAGCACACTGACAATCTAGAACAGAAGGTTCTAGTAACCTCTCCTGTCCAAAGGTGCTCCAGTGGTGGATGGAACCCCAGCAATTTGCTGAAAGGGTTCCCTTCCTCGTTCCTGCCCTCATCAGATTCCCATCACAGATGCTTGGGGATGGGCTGGAGAGCACATCTGGACCTCTTCAGACACAAGGAACATAGACCAGAGTGGAGACTCCCTCCACAAAGTCCCACAGATAAGGGCCATTCTGTATGCTCTGTAAGCCTTCCAGAACCATTTGTCCCCAGGGCATTTGCTGGTGCAGATAGACAACATCAGTGTAGTATACTACATAAACAAGCAGGAGGAACTCACTCTTACCCCTGTGTAGGAATCAATGAGTATTTGGCACTGGGCTCTATAACAAGGTCTAGAAATGTTGGCTGTCCATGTTCCAAGCA
Organism: Neoceratodus forsteri; assembly: GCA_016271365.2. NCBI lineage: Eukaryota > Metazoa > Chordata > Ceratodontiformes > Ceratodontidae > Neoceratodus > Neoceratodus forsteri. Next base: position 751,831,425 of record CM028129.1, read on the forward strand.
TCCAAAATGTCCTGGCAGACAAGCCAAGCAGGTCGTAAAAATAACAAGAATGAACACAGCGCAGGGCTGGGTAGAAATGAAGGATGTGCTGATCCCAAACACTGATTGAATGAAGACTGTAACAAATGCACCCCTGAAATGAAGCAAGTGCTCTGTGGTGAAAATGATTCACATGAGATGTAGATATTCACTCCAAGTCCTATTTATTGGTGTAACATACACACAAAATTCAATTCAACAGAGCACACTACTGTACAAGTCAAAAACACGTCCTTCATTTCAGGAATGCATTTTCTGTAGTCTTCATACAAGCTAAGCAGGTCACAGTTCTGAATGCATGAGTGGAAGCTGCTAACCTTAATGGTCGAATACCTATTCAACAGGTGGGGTCATCCAGAGTGGAACCTTTTGCATCCCCACTCAATGCAAAACTGCCAAGTTTCTGTTCACTTTTTCCAGGGCCTGGAATTTTCTGGCAAGATGAGTTGTCCCTCTTTTGGAAAGGAGGTTCCTTTATGCCTCCCCTCCTCAGATTCAGAGGGTGCTAAACAAGCTCCAAATAGAGGAGCTACTCTAATTCTTGTGGCTCCCTTTTTGCCTTGTCAAATCTGGTTCACCTTACTGCAATAGCTAGCAGTGGAATCCCCAGTACCTCTGCCCCTGTGCAAGGGCTTGCTATCACAGAAACTCTTCTCCATCCAGACCTCAGGTCACTCCATCTCCATGCTTGGCCGAAGTCAGTAATTGGAAGATTTAGAGTATTCCTGAAGGTGACTGATATCCTGGTGGCTGCCAGAAAGTCTTCCACTACTGTTCCATGAAGTAGAAGCAGTTTGCTTTATAGGCCGCTTCCATCACTTGGATCCATTCACTTGTCCAGTGAATCAGGTTCTAGAATATTTACTGCCCTTATTAGATGCTGGATTGCAATACTCTTCCATCAAAGTGCACTTGGCCACTATTTCAGCTTTCCTTGTGCCTATTGATGGCCATACAGTGGCTCAGCTAGAAGTGGCCTGTACATTCTTGAGAGACATCTTGCACTTGAAGCCTCCCATCTGCAATCCGGTTCCAGTTTGTGACTTGAATTTTATGCTGGAGAAATTCACTTTGGCTCCTTTGAGCTAGCCATGACTTCTGGCTCATGCTTCCTTTCTTGAAAGAGTTATTTTAGTTGCTTTTATTTCTGCTCGAAGGATTTCCAAGCTTCAGGCTATTATGTGTGAGCTTCTTTATTTGATTTTCCCATAAGGACAGGGTGTCTTCACGGACCAGCCTTAAGTTCATTCCTAAAGTAGTGTAAGAGTTTACTTGAATCAAACTATCCACCTACCAGTTTATTTTCTGCAGCATGCCAATCCAGGGAAGCACTGCTCCATACCTTGGAAGTACATTGACTACTCAGATATTATGTTCATCGCACAAAGTGCAGGAAGTTCTCACAGCTTTTGTTGCCTTTGCCCCGGAAAGAAGGTGTTCCAGTTTCTAAACAGTGTCTGTCCAAGTGGTTAGCCAACTGTATCACTTACTGTTATGAGAAGTATGTCAAGGAACTTCCTGGTGTTGTTCATGACCATTCAACCAGAGTTGTGGCCTCTTCTGTTGCGTATTTCATGAATGTTTCAGCTGCAGAGATATGTGCTGCTGCAACTTGGAGTACTGTCCTCACTTCAGGAATGTTTCAGCTGCAGAATTATGTGCTGCTGCAACTTGGAGTACTGTCCTCACTTTCACTAAACACTACTGTCTGTACATTGCCTCTAGAATTAGGGCAGACTTTGGCCTGGCTTGCCTCAGGGTCTCCTTCTTATGCCTGTAGCCTCCAGCCACCCAGATTGTCTGTCTGGCAATACTGTTTGGGACTCGTTCCATAGGTATGGCCTGATGAAAGAGATATCCTCCAAGAAGATAGTATAGTTATGAAAGCATTTACTGTAACAGTCAATCTTTGAGAGAATCTCTTTCATCAGGCCATGCCATCCCACCCTCTGTCTCCCTTACACAAAGCTTCTTCTCTCTTCTCTCTCCAGGATGAACTACCTGCTGTTTCCAGCCTTGCCTGGTAGCTGGAACTTCAGCTGTCTCCTGTGTCCCTAGCGGGAGGTCCTCTGAGTATGATCTCTGGTGGGGAACTGAGAAGGGAGAGAGGCCACCACAGTTATATAGAGAGGACATTGATGTAGGACAGTGACATAGGTGGCCCCTAGTAAACTGCTAGCAAAAAAGCTCCCATGTGATCCTGGCACCTGGTAGCTATAGTTCCATAGGTGTTGCCTGAGGAGAGATTATCTGAAAGATCTACTGTTATGGTAAGTTCTTATGTAACTGTACTTATCAGCCTGCTGCACAAAAGATTCAACCTGGCTTCCAGCTTTCCCAGATGGGTGCTACAAATGTCAGCAGTGCAAGTATACCACCAATATTGACAATACTAGGTCCTTTGTTAACCCAAGTGATACTACAGTTTTGCAGATTAAGGGTTCATCAACTATAACTCAATGTATGTAATTTATCCTGCTAATTGTACATGTGAGGCTTATTATGTTGGGTACCTAAAGAGAAAGTTGAAGGTGAGGTTGGGGAACATGTTAAAGTAGTTACAAATGACAGTTGGGATTATGTTACAGCTTTACATTTTCATTCTGTGACTGATTTAGTCCAACACGCTTGGAGCATTGTGAGCCTAGAAGGTGAAACCACAGGGTGGTGATATTGATTTACTTCTGACATGTAGGGAACAGTTTTGGATTTTCAGACTCTGAGAAACTGTACCCCGGCCTTAATGATAAGGTAGAGTTATCTCCATTTTTGTAATTCTGATTGTAATCCACGTGGCTTCTCCAATGTCTCATTAAATACCCATATGTATCTGTACTTTAGCAATTTTGCACTGCATTATATAGGATATTGTTGCAGGTAACATTAAAGGCTGTATTGTGCTTTTATTAAAATACACCATTATTGTCTGTTGAGCCCTATACAACTCATTATGTTTGTGATATGTACTAGCCCTTTAAAAGTTTACGGGCAGTTACTGTGTTTGTTTACTATCCTCTTGACAAAGCATGCAAGCACAAAATGTTTGTTTTTTTTCAGTTGGTGGCTTGCCTGTTACTTGTTCATCTGTTTTTGCTGAATTTCATCATTAAAACTAAACACAGTTTGCCAATTGTGTCTTGGTGTGTTTGCTTATTGATAGCACACCGCATGAGTGTGCATGCAGTTTTATGTTTTTAGTTTGAGTTGTTACCACTGGCACCATGTACCATTCTGAGTAGCTCTGGTTTCTCAAAGTAACGTATCTATACAGTTTCTAAAGAAGCACTTTGACATCTGTTAAATAGTGAGTTCAAGAAATGTCAGAGATGCACTTTAAAATATACAAATATTCTTTATGATATCACAATGGTTTACTGACTTGAACCTTGGGTTTCAGTAGTCTTAAAGAAAAGTTCCTCAACCTGTTCTCTGTATGCCTGTGTAGTTTATAGGAATGAATAATGATTCCTTCTCTTGCACCCCCTAGGTTCATCCTAATTTAAATATAAATGAAGTTGCTTCACTCTGTTTTGCCCTTTTGTGAAACTCTCTTTGTCTCCATTGCAAAGGGCATGCCTCCACTCATGCAAGAAGTTAAGGAGTTGATGCATACATGCTCAAGCCAGAAGTTATACTCTCATTCAGTTCTGTTACATGTCTTGTGAAGTCCTCTTATTCTCTTAAAGCATGTTTTCTGACTTATATAAACCTTAAACTATAGAAAACAACAGAGAACTTATTATGCCTTAAAAGGTTCATATGGCTCACAGAACAAGAACATATGAACTGCAGAGAACAGCAACAGCACTGAATGATACAGAATAACTACTGCAGGCATTATCACTAAAACGTCATAAAATTCCAGGTTGCTTTACTCGAAGTGGGTTATGACCTTTATAATGGAATCAAGCAGGTTTCACACCAGGGCAGAATAGAGTGAAGTGACAACCTCTATATTTAAATTAGGGATGAAATTAAGGTGGACGCAAGAGAGGGATCATTGTCGTGTCAGACTACACAGGTATACAGAAAATAGTTTGAGGACATTCCCTTAAACTTTTCCTCCAAGGTATTTAATATTTATGTTTTTACTGCAGCTATAATTCTTTGTGGCATGACATCTGATATTCCTGATAGCATAGCAGCTGATACATATTGCTCAATGACATTCAGAGGAGTCATGGCAGGTATATTTTCTTCCCATGCTGTACCATCTGAGAAAGGGTTTTGTCACCAAAACCAATAAAACAACATTTACTTTTCTATGTAACACGTTCCTGGTGGCATGATACCCCAGTCAGTTTTTAAAGGACTGTCAATGCTTCAAGTAAATTACAATATTTAAACATAATTGACTTCTATTTCCAATGTTTTTGCATTTTCTGACTCCTCTTTTTTGCTACAAGAGATATTTGCATAAAGGCCCAGAGGCAATATTGCTAACAAGGGACCACCACTGGCATTCCTTGTAACCTGGAGAAAATACTATTTGTTATAGATGTGCATTGATGGCAAACTTTGTTCTGCAAAATAATTTGTGAAGTTTGCCACATTTGCAATATTTTGAGTAGGCGAAGTGGCACTTTTCAGGAAAAGTTATGCAAATTTGCTGCCAAAGTTGCAACTTCAACTAACTTTGCCTGACTTCACCTGAAGAAGTGCTGTTTCTCCTGAAAAACTTAATGCAGTGGCAAAGTGGAGAAGTGCACAATTTGTGAAGTTCTTCGCAAAGGCAAATTTCACAACATCGCTGGAACTTTGCCAGTGAAGTAAAACTTCACAACATCTCTACTGCTTGTCTGAAGTAAAAGATCTGGTGGTAAGTAGATAAGGTGTTTCCATTTCAGGATTATTGTATGGTATTTATTCTCATTTAGTCTGCTCCACTGAGGTGAAGCATGTAGGAAACAGCAGCAAAGGTCACACCAGGAGAGGTTGTGTCAGATAAAGGACATATACCAAAACCCAAAATACCAACACCAACCCACATCTAAAAGGGCAACACATCAGAAGGTCGACCAAATAATGGTGACCTATCAGAAAGGCAATGGAACAACGCGGCTGACAAATTTGGGCAACCCAGGTTTGCCCCTTCTAAGTTGTGCCTCCCAGAGTATTAATCCATAGTAAGGGAGGTGTGGGAGGTAAAGCCCCCACACATAAAACAACTTTCTAAATGTCATTGCCCTGAGGGTCTGACACCCTTCTGACAGGTCGTCATTTTCGTTCACCCTTATGACATGGAACCTAAAAAAGACAACTGAGAAAATATACTGTATGTAGTCTTTTTTTTTATACTTAGTTTATTATCTTTCATTTGTCAGTATTTATTACATCATTTACATGATTCACATGTTGTTCTTTGGGGTAGAAGCCCTAGCACTGACAACATCACAGAAATATTTCTGTATGTAGTCTTAATCTTTATTTGAAGTGAAAAATATATTAAAAATCATAAGTACCAACCAGTGCAGAACAGGTAACCACCATGTGAAGGAGTAAACCTCAACTAGTTTTGTACCAACTGAGCTTTCTCAAGAGGAGAAATTAGTCAAGGTTTATCCCTTCTCCTGATGCTTACCAGCCCTGTACTGCACATTGCTTCATGTACTGCATGATTTTTAAGGATTTTGTGATACTGAATAAAAATTTAGATTACATAGATTTTCTCAGTAGTCTTTGTTAAGGTGCAGGTTGGTTCCAGCATGTTTTCATTTTGTTGAAGCAAGTGAGCATCTCCATTGTTCCAGCTGAAGTATTCAGCAGCACAGAAAATAAACCATTAATCTGTATCTAGAACTGTTGACTACCCAGCGTAGGTAATAATCTTTTAGAGGAAGGTGACACATCCACAGCAAATCTTGAATAGCAGCAAAGAGAAATACTGCAATTTGGACTTTAGAATCAAAGGAATGCAGTCCTGAGAAGCCTGATGAAGGATTCTGAATAAAATCTTGGTTGTTGCTTGTATTGTGTGTTTAATGTTTTTCGGTTGTTCTGGGATGATTAAACTTGGGTAAGATGTATCTGCACCTGTCAGAATGCTTGATGAGAGCTTGCAAATCCCAGGATTCAGGAATAAAAAAGAAGTTAAAGATTTTGTTTTGAACAGCTATAATAGGTCACTGCTCTACTTCCAGAGTGGTGAACTGGCTGGCTTATGTTCACTTTCACTGGGTTATGCCAACGTTGCTTGTTTAACTGCTCAATTTCAGAATGAGAGAACTTATGTAATAGAATGGGAGTATGTGTAAGAAGATAGGAAGGGTGATGGAGATTAGCAGGCATGGCATTTGAAGGTTATATCATGGAGCTAAGATCACATGGAGACATTGGAATGGGTTGGGGATATAATTGCTGCAGGGTCTCCAACTTCTTTGAAACTGGTAGCATTGATTGTCAATTATATAGTTGCACCGGCCTGACATCACTGTTGCTGTTGAAATGGAAATGTTAATAGTGCAATCAGAGTTTTGACTTTGTGCTTCAGATGGCAGCACAAGCAAATTACATGCTTTGTAAGGAGTACTAGTCCACCCCAAAAACACTAAAAGATCTGCTTTGCTTTAGAAAGCTTGTCAGTGCTGTGCAGCAAAGAGCCTGTGGGTATTTGCTCTCAGCCTTGGTATTCACCACAGCATGTTAAACCTAGAGCATGACTTCCATCAAACATAATCCATACACAGACTGATGTAATGAAACAAACTCCAGGATGAATATCTGTAAAAGTGACGGGTGCAAAGGTTGTGCCCTATAATTTTAGGTTTTGTGTGGGTATAAAACCTTCAGTAGCTACATTTTGTGAAACTAACCTTCTGTTATATTTTCTGTTTGAATTTGGCATCACTTGACATTTAATATTCATTTCTCAGATATGAATTGTTAATGTAAGTATTAAACCAAGGAAATACTTAAAAAGAGAACATAAATCATAAGATATGAACAGTGCTCGTATTAGTATACTGTATGCCCTCGGGTTCTCTTATTGAGTCATACTTAATGGATTTTGCTTCAGCCTTCATGGTGTTTTTGAATGATATATGTAATGGAGATTATTTATGACAGAAACCTGTAATGTACTGTTACTCAGCATTGACATATCATCGTGCAATTATGTGCCCTTGGCTTGGAACTGTAAACTTAAATATGCTGTGGAAAATAAGTTCATATTAATCTACATACAGGAGATAAAAAATACAAAGCACATTCTAGTAGTATACAGTGGCGATAGTGACTGTAAATGAGCGACTATCAAAACAGCGACCCATTTACAGTGCTATCCTGTAGGGTAGGGACCCTATGTGACCCGACTGTAGGGAGGGTGACTGGTAGTGTGCCTGCTGCAGCCAAGTCAGCCATGTGGTGTGGTGGTGAGGGTGGCTAGCTGCAGTGAAGCAGATCAGTTCAGGGCTGGGGACCAGGGAGAACATTTGCTGCTCCTGCTGCTGCCATGTATTTTATTTATTTTGGAGTGTGGCCCTTTCCCAACATGTACCCCTGGAGTTGGTAATCCTTAATCAGAGGTGGTGCAGGGGTGAAGCACCCTATGGGAGGGTGTGGGAGGCACAGCCCCTCCCACATAAACATGAGACTCCTTGCTGGATGTCTGTTCACCCAGCATGTGTATATCATGAAATTGCTTTTCAAGCAATATACTCTTGCTATAATAGCTAATCTATTTTGTGATCGCTATTATGTCATGGAACCCATTCTAGTACAGGGATGTATACAAAAAGGACTGTTGGGTGAAAAGCAATGTACACAAGAATAACTTACCTCAGCAAGATGAACTGAAAATTGAAGAGAAGAAGATGGCATGATATAAAGCATTTTTAAAGCCTTTACCTAGTCATATAATGTTGTATAAACAGCAGATGTAATGGCTTGCAGTGTGTAAATAATATTTATCCTGAAGATTTTAGATATTTTCCTTCATTAGTGAAGATGTACCATAAAGAAGTCACAAACTTTACCTTTCATAAATACTTTGTGAAGGGACCCCATTTTGCAAAATTTGAAGTGTGCTGGACTTCACAAAACTACATGAGATTATTACCTGTCAGAGTTTGCTCTACTTGTAGAAGTGTGACTAATTTTACAGTGTATTATTGAAATGTATTTATATTAGAACATGATGATAAAGAATGAGGCTTGGAGTTCCTGAAGCTAGGCAGACTGGAATCGGTCCTGAGAAGGGGATAGGGTAATTGTATGTGATATGTTATTATTATTACATTATAATTTTTGATATGCTTCACTAAAGAAGACAGTTATGAAGGATCAGGTTTGGAAGAATTAAGCTGGCTCCTACAATGAAAATCATCCCAACTACAGGGTAGCAAAAACAGCCACCAACACAAATATTGAACTAGCAGATCCTTCAAACACTATAATCCTGCAAATTTTGTTGGAAGTGTAACAAGAGAATAATGGGACAGACTCAAGCTAATCCCCAACACTAACCTATCCATAGAATACTTTATAGAGTCTTTCTTTACCTTCTGCAACCAACATACTCCCTCAAAACTTAGAGAACAAGAAGCACCATCAGCCCTGGATCACTGAGGCAACCAAAACCTTATCAGAGTAAATGACAGAGTATGCTACGAGGCAAATTTTAGAAAATTAAAAGCGTATGCAAAGACCAAATCCAGAAAGCCAAAGAAAATACCTCAAAGACAAATTTGAATCTATGACTAACTTGATGGACTACAGGAGACTAATAAAAACATTTAAGGAGGTGAAAAAAACTCCAGCATCAAATTTACCAATGGCAAAGGTACGAACTTCCCCAATGAAATCACAGACATACTGAGCAAATATTTCTGCACTCCAACCAACATCCAATTTCAAGATGATTTGGTTCCCATTCCTGAAGAGGGTTGAGATGAGCAACCACTCAGAACCAGTGTCCCAACATTCCACTTCAAGTTCATAAGAAATCTGAAATTCTCAAAGTGGTAAACAGACTTAATAAAAAAATCTCCTGGGCTAGATGAGGTGGAGATAAAATTCTTGAAAGACATAGCTGAGGTCATATGCCCAGTTCTAACAAAACTTTTAGCAGAAGCCTGCTGGAAAACAAATTTCCAGACCCCTGCAAGTGTGCTAATGTAGTTTGCTTCTTTAGAGCTGTGTGTGTGTGTGTGGGGGGTAATGTAGGCAACCTAAGTATCAGACCATAGCACCCCTCTCTGCAATATCCAAAGCATTTAAGAGATTAGTGAGTGGACAGATATACAAATATGTGGTAGCTTATTGACTACTGACTCCATGTAGCCAGGATTCAGGTTAGGGAGGTCTACAGACTCTGCACTCTTGGACTTTTGGATCTGGTGGTCAATGGACTGGATCAAGATGAGACAGTGGGAGCAGTTTTCATAGGCCTCTCAAAGGCATTTGACCTAGTGAACCATAAGATCCTTCAATCAAGAATGGAACAAATAGTTTTTTTTCTATGGAGGCAAAGCTGGTTCCAGTCTTACCTAAGCAACAGGGCACAAAGGGTTTACTTAGACAAAACACTATTGTCAATGTGTGATCTACATGGAGTTGTCCTGCAGGGATCAGTTTGTACCCTCCCATTCTTGCCAGATGGAAAATGACATTACCCTCCATATTAAGCACTCTCATATAAAGTTTATGACAACTCTTTTGGTGTCAAAAGCAAAGTTGAAAAGAAATGGAGCTAAACCTGCAATCAAACTTTAACCAATTAGAAAAGTGGTTTGTGGCCTCCAAAATGGTACCAGGCTCCAAGAAGATGCAAGTAATACTGTTCAGCAAAACCACAAAAGGAAACTAGGAATCAGAGCAGCTGGAAATCATGCAATTCAATGAGACCCACCTTGCAGCAACAACCAAATACAAGTATCAATGGTTTACAGTTGGCAACATTCTACATCCCAAGGCAGCACAGCAGGCAATAGGTCTTTGGATGTTTTGACACTCAGTGACATGTTATGTCAGCAGTTTGTGTAGAAGCGGTGATGGAGTAAGTGACACATTTGTGACATAGCATGACATGTTTCTAACATGGCTTATTGGAGGAACAGGCTGCTACATGGTTGGACTGACTAAAAGTTGACACACTGGATGACACCCTTGATGAAAAGGCCGAGGATGAAGTGCAGAGTTACTTAAAATTGTGAAAAAAATGTATCACGATCAAACCTTGAAGAAAAGTGTATATCTTATAAATAATCACAAATTATTAAATTACTATATTATCTTTATTACTTTATTATATTTTATTAATTTTCTTGATGTGAATGATGAAGAAGAGAGCTGCATGGAAGATAATGAGAGAGCCTGACAAAACAGATCTAACTAAGCTTAACTATTGTAGTTATGAAAACTGAAATAAAATCCCCAGTACTACTGTGTTGGTGTTTGGAACTAGGGCAATGATCAAAGCACAGAGAATTGACCCTCAACTGGAGTTATTATTTTGTCAGTCCAGAAGAAAGCAAGAAAGTGTTCTGGACAAGGAAGAAGTACCTTTAAAATGTACCAGTTTATGTTGTTCCACTAGAGATGATAGTCTTCAACTGGTGCAAGACAAATGAAAGTGAAAACTATTATATTATTAAATATGCACAGTGGAGCCCAGCCCGTTGGCGCGCGGTGGGATTCATTTCATGAGACCGGCGACCGGGTTCGGGGCGTACCGGATCATCAGAGGGCCGGCGGGAGAGGATAGAGCATCCCAGGACTGCTCTCCTTCTCCAGGTGGAGGCAAGGAAGCAATCAGTGCACTGAGGGCTCCTAGCGGAGGCTGGGGGCCTCAGAGAGGCTGATGGAGAGCAGTTCTGGGAGGCGGGGCAGGCGCTTCAATAATCGTGCATGTCCCCACCTCCATAAGGAGGAAAAAAGCAGAGGCAAGGGCAACATACACATGGCGCCCTCCCGAGACACCACCGTTGCTGCGGATCCTGACCAGCCATAAGTCCGTGGGTTGCTGGTGAAGGCTGGCCCCGCCCTCCAGGGGCAAGCGGGGTGACGAAGGATCTCGGCAGCTATAGGCGGTGGTGGAGGTCTCGGGGCCATGACCAGGGCCGAGTTAAGGCGGGGTCCTGCCTGGAAAAAATAGAGAATTTAAAAATAAATAAATACATAAATAAATATGTACAGTAGTGTCCCCAGGATGAAACCCAATTCTGCAGCATTTGCAGCACTCTGCGAATGCTGCGAACCTACTGAATAAAGCAATGTAATTTCAATGGCAATTAGTCCCCATTGTCATTCAGGAAAATGTGGCACTGCCAGGATGAAGTGAATGCCACAGTTTCCTGCATGACAAAAGGGACTAATTGCCATTGAAATTACAATGCTTTATTCAGTAGGTCTGCTGAAGCATACCGCAGAGTGCTTTAAAAGGAGGTTTTGTCCTGGGGACACAACTGTATTTATTCTGTTGTCTTATTTTATTATATTAAAATGATTGATGATTTATATTTACAATTATAACAACAGTAACGTGGTACATTCTGTGGTATCATAATGTGTCACCAGCCAAGCTCACTAGATGGCAGTACCGTAGGAAGGGTGGGGGTGGGTGCTCCTGCCCCGGCACATGCCTCTGAGGCGCACCGGCTTAGTTTTCAAGTCAAGTTCTCAAGCCTGATTCAGTGGCCCAGCTGTGCTGTAGCTTTAAATTTTAATTTTTTAATTTTTTTTGTAATTACCAATTACTGTCAGGAGGGTGCGCACATCCGTGAGAAAGGACCAGCAAGTGTGGGGGTCACGTGGTCGTGCCGTCTGAAAGATAAAAATCATGAGGTGGTGGTAACTGTCTGTGGGCAGGCCAGCGCCACCCATACAATATAAAAGGTATGGGTGGAGATGTGGAGGCGTGGTTGTGAGGCGTGGTTTAGCTGGAGAGAGACAAATTGAATAGAGAGTGGGTCTAGTAGAAAATGGAAAAGCATAAAAGTGATAGAATATACACACAGAGTAGAGAGGACGGAGGATAGAGTGAGGAGTCTAGGAGAGAATGAGATTTGCGAAGCACAAGCAAAAGCATTCTTCCGTTCGTTCCTGAATCCCGACTGACTGTTATCTATAGTCTCTGACTGCCTGACTGGAGTGGACTACTGGGACTACTGTGCTGATTGAATGATGACTGACTGACTGACTGACTCAGACTAGTGAGCATTTCCATGATCCACATGGGGGGTGCAATTGAAAATCATTGGGCGGGCCTGGCTGCCAGGTTTAAATGAAATCTGTGGTGAATTTATGATCCATTCCGGTCTCTGTGTACTTGCTGTGTGATGATGTGACTCTCTGGCATTCCCTCACCCATCCCTCCTTTGGTTTGCACGAGCTCCTGGGGCCGGGACCTCAATCAGTCTTCTCCACAGCGGCTCGAGTCCGTTCTGTCTCCACAAGTTCACGCATGCTTCTCCAGCTCCACTATCCCACCCAGCCCCAGCTGTGAGAGAGGGACCATCTAGATCTTGTATCTGGTGGACTGGAACTTGGCCTGCAGTGCTGGCAGGCCCACCTGACTGAGCTGGCTCTGTTGTGTTTTCTCTGCTGCTGACTGACTGGGCCACTGCTCCACTCCAGGGCCAGGCTGCCAAACCACACTGATTCCTAATAGTTCAGGCGGGCAGCCGATGCTCCAGCGCAACAGGCCGCCCACTCACCACTCATTGTATTCCTAACTGAACTTTACACTACTTTCTATTTTATTGATCAGTAAAATAAAATGCACTAGTGAAGCTGAGAAATTGATGACAAGCGTATAATTTGCCATCAGACATTATTTTATTTTTATGAAATAGCTAACCAGTCAGCCAGATGGTTAATTTGTGTGCAGTGTGCAGCCACAGCCAATCCAGTTTGACTAGTGGTCTTTGATGATGATTCATGCAACCCTCTGCTTCAGCTAAAATAAAATCATTTTCTAATCAATCCTTATCTAAGACTTTGCACAGAGCAACAGTCTGTCAAAATCTTGAGGCAGGCACAGGTGGCAGTGAATTTATGTGTACAGAGGCAAAGGGCCTGGCCTGGTGCTGCCTGATGAACTAATGGGACAATACAATCACACTAGTAAATCGGTTCCCAGCTGTACCTGTACTGTGCAGCAGTTTACACTGTGAGGAGATAAATAATAACAGTCAGTTGCATTTTCACAGGACATTTGATTTAATTCCCATAACTGATCTCAGCTCTCCCTACCCAGAACACCATCACCAAGCACCCACATAACCCCTGGCAGTCTAGTAGTACCACATGTCCACCCATAGCCCTGACCGCAATATATGTTTAGCATAGTCCTGGCAATCTAGTGGTACCCCTCCCATAAAGCCATTCACTGGTAAACCCTATAGAATAATATCCTGGTGGTCCAGTGGCACCCCCCACCCACACAGGACCCTGCCCACCCATCTCCCCCCATCGTCGGCGGGCAGCAACAAACCCACCCACATACCATCTGGCTGCCCACTGAATGACAGCTTACAGAATCAGCTGTAAGCCCATTGGTCCACAGTGTGGACCAATGGGCTGTAGTGCATACGTAATAGTCACAAATGTGAATGAGCAGCGTCATTCGGTTAGCAGCTGGGTGATATGTGGGTGGGTTTCTTGCTGCCCACCGATGGCGGGGTTAGCAGGGTGGGTAGGGGTCCTGTGTGAGTGGGGAGGTAGGGGTGTCAATGGACCTGGGAATACTTTTCATTTGTATTTATTCTCGCCGCTCACGGGGAGGGGTAGGTACCACTAGATCCCCTCTGGCAGCACCACTTGCTGTGCAGGGCGCCATGCACATTTACGCTGGCCAGCTCTGCACAACTCATGCAAATGGGGCCATAATGACATGCAAATGGCCCCATTTGCACCTTGCACTCTGGCCAGGCCCCATACTCACCACAAAGCATGTGAACCTCTCAGAGCTTCTTGGGGCCTTGCGGCCAGACCCCTGACTCTTTTCTGGGGGCACAAAATTAATCTCTTGCCCAGGGCACCAAAATGCCTTCCTATGGCTCTGCTAGATGGGAAACTCATGGAGAAGTCACTGATGGATGAGTTTGTATGGACCCTAAACACAGGCGAGGTAATCCAAAGGCCCTGTGGATGAGTATATTCCCATAAACAAGTATACTCCCTGAAAGTGAGATGAAGAATACTGTAAGAGACAAAGATCATGACAGTTTGAACATTAAATAGCTTGCAATGCTTTCATTAATGACAAACAGTAGAACCTTGCTATTCTGAACAGTTTGGGAGACACTTAGTTCGGATTAGCAGGCATTCATATGACTGGGATTGTGATTTGAACAATAAATTTGTTAGCATGAAGTGTGTGTAGTTTGTTTCTCATTTTCATACAGTAAAGTTTGTATTGTTTGGTTTGGGTTTATTGGGGTAAGGTGTAGTTCAGTTCTTTCTGAGGTGCTTTACAGTTAAAATCTTAGAATTCAGTTTTAATTTACTTCATTACTTTACTGCATTTATTTAAAATAATCCTTAATTGTTTTTGTTGCATACTTGCTGCTTGGTTCCTTGCTTATTTTGACTGTTGATTTCTGAGTAACAGCATATAGTGTCTCACAATCAGGCTTGTTTTTGAGCTATAGTGACATTTCCCAAAACTGTCCACTGCTTTGCTATGGCTTGGGATTGGTGATCTGGCTCATTCTGATCCTCTTCTCTTGATTCTGTCTCTTGCTGTTGTTCTTGCTCATGTCCATTTCACATTGCTTCAACTATGGAGTTGTCAGAAAACTGAGCATGCCCATCCACCTCTGGGTCATATTTCATCAAGTCTTGCAGTTGAACCGGCCCGTCGGTGCAGCGGTAGGATTTCCGCTCGTGGCGCGGCGACCGGGTTAGGGAATGGATCAGGGTCGCTGGAGGCCGGCTGTGGAGAAGGATAGAGCATCCTATGGACTGCTCTCCTTTTCTGGGGTGGGGAAGTGCCCAGCACATGAGGGACCCTGGCAGAGGCCAGGGGTCACACAGCTACTGGCGCTGAAGTGTGTACAGGAGGAGGGTGGGACGAGGACGTCATTGCATGACCCCACCTCCCAGAAAAGAGGAAAATCAGGACAGCTGCCAGCCGCCCTCCATGAAGCCTGCTACGGCTCGATTAGCCCCTCAGGCCAGGCCCCTCTGACCTATCTGACATCTGTGGCATGCAGGAGAGTGCCATAGCCCAT
Organism: Neoceratodus forsteri; assembly: GCA_016271365.2. NCBI lineage: Eukaryota > Metazoa > Chordata > Ceratodontiformes > Ceratodontidae > Neoceratodus > Neoceratodus forsteri. Next base: position 751,846,637 of record CM028129.1, read on the forward strand.
GGGGGGAAAGCCAGGGCTTCCAAGAGGACCTATTGGCTGATCTGAGGGTGGAAGTCTGTAGCTCCATGACTGGGCTGAAAGTATTGGGTGGCTAGTGGCTCGGGAGAAAAGAATAAATAAAAATTAAAAAAGATCTTGCAGTTGACTGTTTGTAACTTCAAATGAGAGTTTTGCCGTGAGGGGTCAATACTGCCACATCATCCTCTGGTTGTGGACTGTTTTAGATTCTTGGGAATGAAGCAAGTGTGGTTCATCACTGCTCTTGCTCTCTAACCAGAATAAACTGAATTCACTTTTACTGTCCTGAACTTTTGCCTGATACAAGATTTTGCTCAGGCTGTCTCAGTGGTTATTGGGAAAATTGCACTCCAGGTAACTGTAGCCATGTAGATGGCATCTCACAGTGTTAGTCCTTTGCAGTGTCCTAGAGGGCTGGTTTCATGTGCCTTATGCAGTATTTCTGCAAAAGCTGTCAATAGTAGTTGTGTTTCAGGATTTCTAAACTGCCCTGATCACAGGGCTATAACTTAGATGTTGTGCTGGGTACTAAAACACATCTAATTTCACCATCCTTGTTTTGACAGTGGGCATTTCGGGGTAAGCAGGCAGATTATCCAAGAGTAGGATAGCTTTCATTGGAATCAGAAAAAGTGCATAATACTGGGTACAAAATCTGTTTTGTACCATCGAAGACAGATGTATCAGTCCATCAAGCGGATCTTTGATTTTCATAGTGGACTGGCAAGTTGATCTTATTGACCTTGTGGAAGCAACTGGGGTTTGAAATTTCCCAACCACTAGGAGAGGGAGTTTATAGGTGCCATTTGCAGTTGTGCAGCCAAGGATGAACCTCATTCCTTTTATTTTTTCATGACTGGGGCCTTCACACTTACTACCATGAGCAAGAGCCTTATTGGGGAGACAGTACCAGTATAGGACTGTTTCATCTGCAATGTAGATTTGATCTCCACAAAAGGATTCACTTGCCAACATCTGACTATCACTTGCCGACATCTGACTAATCTCCAGGTGAATAACCTGATTGGCTGCACCACATAACTTGGTTGTCTGACTCCATGACATTTTTAAGGCACTGCAAGAGCCATCACAAGCAACAAACTCAGTGTGGCCACCCAGCATCTGACAAAAAGGACAAGATAGCTTTCTCTTCTAGTACTGACCTGCATATTAGTGTTCCCTTTTACCTCTGCTGCTTAAACCAATGATAGGTTGTGGCACTCTCTCCTCAGTATCACACTGCCACATGTTCTAGAGTGGTGGGCAGTGACCTGACAACATAAACTCAACATCAAGAAGTGTGAAGTCATGCACCTGGGGCACAGGAATCTGAAGGCAGGGTACACGCTTGGGAGGAGAAAGTCCGGATTATATAGCAAGACAGGGATCTGGGTATAGTGGTGACTGATAACCTCAAGGTTGGAAATCAGTGTAGCAGGGCAGTGGGGAGAGTGTATGGGATGCTGGCATGTATAGGCAGGGAATCACTAACGTAGAAGAAAGAGCTCCTGCTGCCCTTGTACCAGGCCATAGTGAGGCCGCACCTCGAGTATGGGGTTCATTTGTGAAGGCCATATCTGCACAAAGACATAGATATGCTTTAAATGGTACATAGATGAGTGACTAAGATGATTGGGATGAATGACACACTGCATGAACAGAGGTGTAGGGAATTGGGGCTGTATACACTGGAGACTAGAAGGAGAGAGGGACATGATTGAGACATTTAAATATGTCAGAGATAAACATGGTGCATTCAGGGCATGTATTTCACAGGAAGGAAGGCTCTAAAATCAGAAGGCATGGATTGAGACTACAGGAGGAAGCTACAGAGGCAACATGAGGGGACGGTTCTTCACAGAGAGGGTGGTGGAGGCATGGGATAAGCTTCTGAAGGAGGTTGTGGAGTTTGGAACAGTGTTGGGCTTCAGAGAGCAATGGACAGGCACATGGGGCTGCAGGGTGGGGGTGGGAACTCACAGAGGGGAGGGATGAATAGTGGGGGAGATGGGCTTACTTGATGGGTCAGTTGGCTCTTTTCTGCCGTCAAGTTCTGTGAGTCTGTATTCATTCACAATTCAGTGCCAGGAGTTCCCTCCATGGTCATTGCAAACTCTCTCAACTTGTGTTTTGCCTCTTTACTGTTCAACACAGTTGACTTACCAATGCCATATTTGACTGCCAGTGCCACTACCCTTTCACCATTTCCCAGCTACTCAAAATCTGTGGTGTCTGGGCTATAGTCAGGCTATTCCATTTACTTTTTCCATTTGACGTTGCCTCAATTCTGCAACCTAACAGCTCTCTGTAATATCCTTTTATGCATACTATTAAAGTCAGGTGAAAGCAATTAACAAATCGCTGACTAACTTACTGACTGACTGACAGGTTAATGAGGAGATTGACTGTGGGCACCAGAGCAGCAGAATATAAAATGTAAGAGAATGTAAGAGCTGGATAAGGATGTCTGTAGTGCAGACAAACAGCTAAAGTCTGTGCTACAACATACATTTTGTTAGAGGTGGTGAGAGAAGAGCAGCTGTTTTTTGTTGTTTTTACAACTGGGACAATGCATAATGTAAATGGTCAGGTGCATTGGTATTGTGCTGCTAGACACATCTCTATCTTGGTACTTGTTCGAGAAAGAAATGTAAAATGTGAACAAATTAGGTTGCAATGCTTTCATAAAACTGGTTTATTATTATTTACTAAAATGATGAAGAATAAACCATTAAAGTCCATGCTACCACGTAGAGTTAATTAGACCGGGCATTTCAGAAAAACAGGGTTAGGACTACAGAGCTCTACTATATTAATTTAAAATAAATCTATTTATTAATATTGTTACTATTATGACTGTATATATTTATTTACATGTTTAATTGTTAATTATGATAATTAATGAGACTTCCTGTGCTAACTACTATTATGAAACCGGTGTCGTCATCTACAACTTCTAGGGGACATGTAGCTTTCAACCACATGAGACTGATCAATAACAGGTCGTTCAGGTCCTTACATGTTTCTTAGTTGCAAGTCTACTACACTGAAGGGCTCACCAGCATATGTGCACCCTAGACCCTAGATTGGAAAGTCTGGTATTGTATTGCACCTCATCTGCTTGCCAGCTGTATACAAATTTCAGTCAAGTGATTGAATCTTCAACTTCTGGAGTGCATCTGCGCTCCTTTTCTGGCTATTGATGGATCATTTGCTGCCCAAATGATAAGGGCAGAGCAGTTGTTTTACAAGTGGGCCAGTGTATGATGTAAATGGTCACTTGGTTAGGTGCATTGGTATTGTGCTGCTGGACCCATCTCTATCTTGGTACTTGTTTGAGACAGAAATGTGAAAATGTGAACAAATTAGCTTACAATGCTTTCATAAAACCAGTTCATTATTTATTATTAAAATGTTTATATTCCAAAAAGTAGGTGAAGTACTGCTAGTATCACAGGACTCAGCATATAAAACATGAAAGAAATGTAGTGTTAAAAAGAACGCAATGCTTTCGTATTGAATAAATAGAATAATAGATAGGTTATGGTTTATTACAAGGTAGTAATTCCATCGAGAAGTTCCTGGGGACACAGAAAACCTCAAGGCGAAGCTTCGAGGTTTCATGTGTGCCAGAACCTCAGATAGATACCTGTCTGCAGAACCTATTTGTTATTTTTTAATATAGGGATACTTGGTGAATTGACTCACCTCCGTTTGACCACTGGAGTCAGCGGGTGGATGTGCGTGCTGGCAGGGTTCCCCAGTCCTGTGTGGATGAGCAGCTGCTGTGGGCTTCTTTAGCCATGTTTTTTTTTTTAGTGTTTGTCAGTGGCGGTATCGAGCGAGCAGAGGGCCCCGGAGAGAGTCCGATTGTTAATAGTACAAGAGAGGACGGTTTTCAAAGTAAAAAAAAAAAAGCGGTTGCTGCAGGGCAGATTGTCTCGCTAAGCAAGCTGCCATGTTTTCAGACTCGTTCTGCCCACCCACAGAGAAGCGGCCAATCAGAAGGCACGCCCGTTTAAGGCGTTGAGGATAGACTTGCCGTGTGCTCTTCAGCTTTGTTAATAATACTATTGTTCGGTGCTGAATGATAGTATTACGGCACTAACGATAGTATTATCACTCAGGAAGAGTAGTATTATCACTCTAAGAGCAATGGTATTACCAGGAAATTTTTGTGTGCTTTTCAAGAATATTATTTTAACAATCCATATATTAAAAATAGAATAATAGATACATTCTGGTGTATTACAAGGTAGTAATTCATCGAGAGGATCTGAGGCACAGTAAACCTTGAGGCGAAGCTGAGAAGTTTCAAGTCTGCCGATCGAATGAGAACTGCTGTAACACAGAATGTATTTATTATTTTTGTAATATATGGATGTAGGAAATTGTCAGTGCTTACCTTTGCCAAAGAATGAGGAATCTTGATTGGGGGTGCTGAGGTGATTTCCATGTGAGAAGGAGCCAGTGATTGCGGCAACATCGAAAACTTTAAAAAAAAAAAAAATTCAAACAGCTAAACTGTGCAGTGTTAAACTGCTAAGCGAAACAAGCGGTAACAACTTTTTTTTTTCTCGGCGTGTTGCTGTGGTCACTTAGTCAGAGTCCAAGTAGGAGTAGTGAACTGAAGGAACAATTTTTCTCGCTAAGCGAGGCGCCCATCATGTTTTTGAAATTGATTGATCCGCCCCACAAAGCGCATCCAATCAGGAGGTGCGGTTTTACCAATGTCTGCAGCACAGCTTTGGGGATGTCAGGAAGCCGCCCTCACGATCTTGAGTTTGCGCTGTTCAAGTTTTGTGATAATACTATCGTTCAGGCTCAAACAATAGTATTATGAGCTCGAGCGATAGTATTATCACTTGCCAACGATGGTATTATCACTTTGGCTCCAGTGTATTACTGGAAATTTTTATATGCTTTTAATAGTATTATTTTAAATATCCATATATTACATTGTTTTAAATGACTATTTATGCTCCAACATTGTTCAACATGCTCAACTTCAGCATGCCCTCCCAGCCTCAGACTCGCCATCTCTAGTACTTATCTGAAATCCATGAGTCTCCATGAATTCCCCGCCCAATAATTCAGCCATCATGCTGAGACAGTCCCTTCAACAAATTAATCCAGCTTTAGGGACAGAGGTGCTCAGTTGGCAGGAGTGGGGTCCCAAGAGATGGTTTTAAAACAGAATCCCTCAATTGTGTTATGAGTCCTCTTGTAATGTTGGTATATTCTTGGAAATATTTTAAAAGTAAAACTGATACTATTTGAAGAAAAGTAAGAAGGAATAAAACAGCATTTGTTTCAGAATGAATAATATTAAACACTTTACAACACAGTTTGTAATTCTGTCTTTGTATTGTTCTCTTAACTACAGTTTTTTTATGTGCTGACAGTCGTCACTATATCCTGGTTGACCTCTCTCTTCATTTAAGCAACGGTCCAAACCAGATGTATTTGGTTTGGTGAAGTGCAAAAAATCAGTCCTATAGGCTGGATTTAAAGAATTGCAGCACATTTTCGTGCAGTGTTGTGCAACTTTGATGAATGTGATTACACAGCTAAAATATACTGTAGAAGTTGTTCTAACAGGCTGACTGCGGTGCAGTGGTAGTACTTCTGTCTGTGGTGCCGGCGATCGGGGTTCAGGAGCAGACTTCACATATCAGAGGGTTGACTGGGAGGAGGAGGCTGTGTGTTCCAGGGGCTGGTCACCTTCTCTGAGGAGAGAGAATCTGGTATCCCGTGCCTACCGACCCCTATCATTGTTGGGGGCACAGCAGCCTGGGACCATACTGGAAGTCTGTCAGGGTGACCAGTAGACCTCTGCATGTAGAGTGTGGACAGTGCCTGATTGTGCACTGAGGTAATTACATGACTGGCCCTGCCTCGGATGGGTAGGAGGGGGAATACACAGGAAAAAAACTCGATGCAAGCCCCATGACACCTGGATCCCAGCATGTGCTGGGACCTAGACAATGGGGGTGGATATTCTGCCCCAGCAGTGTCTGAGGGCCAAAAATATGAACATAAAAAATTGTTCCTAACGCTTAGCTTAATTGAGAAACTGCTGCAAAAATAATTCTGCATGTGATGGCAAAAAAAAAAAACAGCATTTGTTTCAGAATGAAGTATTAAACACTTAACAACACAATTTGTGATTCTGATGTTTTAGTATAGTTCTTTTTAACTACAGTTGTGTGTTTGTGTCTGCGTGTGTGTTTGCTTGTGCTGACAGTCATCACTATATCCAGGTTGGCCCCTCTCTTCATTTAAAGCAACATTCCGCCAGATATAACTGGTTTGGGAGGTGTAAAATTCATCTCTATGGCCTAGATTTAAAGAATCGTATCACATTTTATGGCAGTATTAGGTAAGTGTCACAAATTTAATTGCACAGCTAGACAATCTTAAAGGTGTTCTGATATTTAGCACAATTATGCAGAACTGTGGCAAAAATAATGCCACATGTTTCAAAATTAATGCATCCGTAAATATTTAAATTCAGGTGGCACTAAGACATATAAACTGTTTTAAATGCACCAAAATGTCAAAAATAGGAAAATGATATTTTGATGCATTTCAGAGACCCCAATAGAAACTTAAAATAGAGAGATGCAGCTGCATCTTCATGTTTGAAAATACAGCCTAATTTGTTTTATAGCACTGCATCTTGCAGAATGTATTTTTTGTTTGTTTTTCTTTTTATATTAAGGCTCATATTAAGGCAGGAAATGAGCTAAGAGGCTGTGCCCATAATGCTACATTTAGTTGTAATAATTAATTATACCATCGCTTATCAAGTCATGATCTAGTTTATTTTTAATTCAGCTTTTGTATTACTAATGATCATATCAAAAGGTAAGGAATTCCATTGGTTAATGACACCTCATATGGAAAACATTTCCTTTTATTGTTTTAAAGTTTTGTACTGATAGTTGAAGTGGATGCCCTCATATATTTTGATTTATGTGTTTGAACTCTAAATTAAGTTGTTATAAAGTAAAGATCCTGTAAAACCTGATATAGTATAAGTCGGTCACCCTCAACCTTCTTTGCTCTGATGTCATAAGGTTTAAATACACTAAACTGTCTTTGTGTGAGATATCTCTAATGGAGCTTATTGTTTTTTTTTGTTTTTTTGCCTATATTGAATACTCTCCAAATTAAGAATGCACCTTCTCCTGTATGGACACCATACTGGGGTAGCATAATCAGATGTTTGCAGACATATACTCCATACAATGGAAAGATTACATATTTTCTCTTGATTTTATGTTTCTTTTAATTGCTCACAGTACCTGTTCACACATGCAATAGCTTCCAAGACTAGCTTGATTTAATTTATCTCGACAACTATTCCAAGGTCCTTCTCACTGGTGCATTGCATTAGTATTGTTCCACATAAAACATAGGAGAGCATTTTGTTCTTATTCCGGTGCATGACCTTACATGTGTCAGTATTAAATTGCACCTCCCATTAAGTGGCCCACTTCAATATTTTATCCAGATCACCCTGTATTGGTTTGTGGTCACCAGTAGAACTGCATATACCACCCAAATTAGTATATTTAAATGACCACGATGTTAGGTCTTTGTTAAATCAGAGATAAATACAGTAAAGAGCAGAGGCCTCAGCACTGATCCTGCAGGGCTCCACTGGATAAAGTACCTTTATTTGATCTGTAGCCTCTAAACTGTCCCACACTGTGACCTATTTTTAACCAGTTTGAGGTCCAATATGTTAACTTGTTTATATTCTCCTTCTGCATTTTTTGAATTATTGCCCAGTGTCATACAAGGTGAAGGCTTTAGAAAAATCAGTATAAATTATGCCACATGGTAGAGCTTTGTCCAGGATGCTACTTATTTTTTCATAAAACATAGTATGTTTGTAACACAGGATTTACCAGGTGTAAAACCATGTTGATCTAAGTCCTTATGTGAATGCAGATTACATTTTAAATAATGCTTTCAAGGATTTTCCACAGGATCAGTGTTAAACTGATAGGTCTATAATTATGTGGGTCTTCTTTATGTCCCTTCTTTGAAAACTGGAGTGACATTTACTCTCTTACAGTCTTCTGAAACTGACTTGTATTAATAGAGACCTCAGAAATAATTTTTAATGGGGTGATTTTACTAGCTGACATAATCTTGAGTATTTTCTTGTGATGCCATCAGGGACAGGAGCTATGTCAGGTTTCAGTTTTTATACATTTCTTGAGTTGTTCTTCAGAGATAAATATATATAGCGAGTGTGAAAAATGCCAACTGGGGATATAATTTTAGTGTGAGGATCATATACTGTACCTTGCAAAGTATTTACTGAATGCATTAGCCATTTACAGAGGCTCTATAAGCATGCAGTTTCCATCAGAAATGGGACCATGTCTTTGTCTGTGATTTCTGAGAGAGTTATTGTATCTGTAGAAGACTTTTCACTGGTTTTATTTGCATTTTTGCCAGATATATTTCCATATTTTTAGAACTTTCTTATTGCATTTTTGTATTTCTTTAGTAATAATTTGTACTTTGTCAAAGTACTGGTTCCTTGTTTTTGATATTTTTAATAAACTGTGTTCTTTGTATTAATAAATCTTTTAATTCTGTTCATTGATCATTTAGGCCTTATCACTCCATTGCAGTATTTATTTTAATTTTAGGAATGAATGTATTACACATTCCTGGTACTTTATTTTTGAAATATTTCCACTATCACTAAATCCTCAATTCTACAATATTTCATTCTAGTGTATTTTATTAATTTCACTATTTATAATGGTCATATCAGCTTTTTCATATAGGAAGATCTCAGTAATGCCCTCAGCTTTCTGTTGGGATGTGTTAACATTAAACACACTAGTGTGATGTTCACTGGTTCCCAAAGGGGCCAGTATAACATCTACTGGTTTTAATATTATCTGATGCTAGGACCAAATTTAGGATATTTCCTCCTTGTGAGCTCACATACTGTACATATTGTTTTAACCCAAACTGATGGATTGCCATAATGAGATTTTTCCCAGCAGTTGAATGAGCAGCAGACTTTTCCCAGTCAATATCTCCTAAATTAACCCCCACACACACACACAATAGGATATCACCTAACTTGTTAGCTTTCCCGTGTTCTGCTAGAATTTCTGATGTTATGTCAATATTTGAATCAGGTGGCCTGTAACAGAAGCCTACAATTACTGGGGAGATAGAAGAGAAATAAGCTTAACCCATACAGTCTCAGTACAGGCTGAACTATTTTTGGTGATATCAAATGATTTCATATTTTCTATAATAAATAATGTAACCTCCCACACCCCATCTACCAGTTCTGTCATGGTGGTACAATGACATTTTCTTAGAAATATACTCTTAAATCTGCTGCCCTGCACAAACTCTTGTCAGACTTGCCATTTGTATTTTCTGAAAGATGGGGAGACCCTTGCATGGTACACCTGTATCAACCCTTGCTGCCATCTTCAAGTTGATGTCTTCGGGAAACCTGGTGTGAAATATCTGAAGGTCAGAGAGCAACAGGGGCATAGTAGAGACTGATAAACACAGGATATCTTCATAATAAGATGCAAGCAACTCTCTTTTCCTAGGGCATGGCAATCCTGAAGTCCTATGCAAACTGTCTGATTGGGCCACATAACAAGAGTACAGAACTCATTAATATCACCATCCCCACAGTTGCCTCATTGTCTCGCTTTCTCTTAACTTTGGCAAAGACTTTCTGACTGGTCTTTAACTTATCCCTTTCATTTAGATTGTCAGCAGAAAAGGACAAGGAGATGTACAGGTACACTTAGCAAAACATTTTTCAGAAAATTGGATAAAAGCACAACAGAAGAAAGATAGATCAACTGATCTGGAGAAGTTTCTTTAGCACCCTCTCTGCCTTCAGGGCCCTAAGCAGCTGCACATGTTGCACTATGATAAGACAGGCTGTGAATAACAGAGTCTGCATTTCAGGTGCTGAAATGGACTGCTGCTTTAAAATCACATTTTACTGCTGCTTATCTCTTAAAAATTGTTTAAGAGAAAGAATTCTTAAAATATGTATGCTTCGTGTCTCCTTCTGTCTGTCTGTCTGTCTATCTGTCTGCCTGCCTGCTTGCCTATCTATTTATCTATCTATCTAATTCACTCAAGGTACCAAACTGCTTCGTATCTTGGATTTTTTTTTATTTTCATATGGACATTATTTAGGCTAAAAACTACAAATTGAAAACTATATCTTGGAAATGACAGCCTTGCCTAATGTAACTTACTTTTATTTATTGCATGTCTTTATTTGGAATCTTTTACCAGGAAAGGCACACTAAGCTGTTCTAACTTGTTTCTAGGTACCTCCGGGGAGGGGGTGGATTACAGGTTTTACTGAGTGTGAATGTTGGCCATGACACCAGAGAAATTCACCACTCTTCTTCAACCAGTGCTATGTGATCTTTAACTTCCACCTGAACAGTCACCAGAGATGGGCAGAAGGGACCTCAGTTTAACATCTCAGTGAATGAATGGCACGTCAACGTGCAGCATCCTCCTTGTACTGCACTATAGTGTCAGCTATGAGTATTACTCCATGTACCTAGTGCGAGGCTATAGACCATGGCCTTCTGATATTCCAACCCTAGAGGCTGAGCATGCTACCCACTGAGCCACTGACATGATAAGTTTACAATGTAAATCTGTTTTAAGAAATTTGCATTGTTCAACTTGTGCTTAACTCCTGGCCTTCCTTCAGTCTTTTATTGGGGAATGTCTTCATTTGAAGCAGTAAATGTTAATTTGACACCCTTCTAGCTAAAATATAATTTTGTAATTTCTTTAAATGTGGTTCTTTATTGTTCATAGTTCTCCATATGACATACTTTTTTATGAATTGTGCTTAAAACTGTTTGGGGTCAGTTTCAATATTTAGGAGGTTTTGTCACAGTATTGCATGACTGCTTAACTCCACAACTCAATGGTACAGCTGTATTTGCTTTTGCCTATTAATTGTGTTATTCCCCTATTTGTGGTACAGCAACATAGGTACAATGTTCATGGTTCTTTCAAAATACACTACTGGTGCCCTGCTAGGCTCTTTTCATTATACTGTGGTATGTGACATAATAGAAAAATATAGTTAAAATGTTTGCATGATTCAGTTGGTTAAGAGGAACAAAAAAATAGCATGATGTAATGTTTTCTAGTTTAATACTAGATTTTCACGGACTGATCAATAAGCCATTCTTTCATTATTCATGGATCTTGTGGATTTTGTTTTACAGGCCCGATGAAGGTGACACTCCTATGCAGCATCATCATATCACAGTAAACAGTAGACAAGTCAATAAAGAGCTGCAGGATATGCAAAAATCTGAAGCAAATATTGTTTCCAAGGACTCAGTTACACTTTCAGCAGCATGAAGTCTGTTTTGGGTTATCATGGTACACTTTTAACCAGGTCCTGAACCATTACTTTGACGGACTCTGTAATTGCACTGAGAAGAAATATTTAACCTTTTGCCTTCCATATTTAAATGTTATTACTGTAAACCAGGGTTTGCAAGTCTTCAGGAAATGATGATTGATTGCCTTTTATTCTGCATAAATGATCTTGTACCAGTAGACTGAACCCTGCAGTTCCCTGTTCTTTAGTGTATGCTGATCTAAGGGTCATATTACCTCTTTGCAGTGCAGCATTTGGGAAATCAATACAGTAAAGGATTAATAATTAATATAAAAGGAACCCATGTTCAAACCTACAAAGCTCCACATTCTTTCCAAACCAGCTTTACACATCTCTTGTGTAAAATTGACTGCTGCAGCTGCTTTAACACATGCATTTGTATATCTATAATGTACTGTAACTCTGTTGCATAAACACTCAATAAGGAGGCTGGATAGAGTCGTAATTGGCATAAGGCCATTGCTACAATGATTTTTTAAGACATAATGGACTATGATTGATGCTTGAGGAGAGAATGATTTGGTAGTGGGCATGAGCACACTGAAATGCTGTATTTGCCAGTAACAGTCATGTTTTGACCCTTTAAAAGTACAGTTAGTACAACATGACCATCACTAATAAATACATTATTTTAAGAAAGGATATGGAATTGAAATGTGCTATTGTCAAAATTATTTTGTTTACTAATGAGTATTCCCTAAACTATAGATATATACTGAATTTCAAACCTGGCATTCTGCCTAAAACCCAGATTTGCCAGATGTATGGCATTGCAAGCTCCCACTGCCAAGCCTTCAGCTACTCTGACTTTCTACAACTGCACTGATCACTGAATATGTTATTGTTTTTAATGAACATTTTCAGGGGACCAAGATCGAAACCAGCTGAGCACAGTTTAGGGCTATTCTGTGTGGGGTCCTGTGGAATACCAATTTCAAACATAAGATGTTAAGTGTGCAACCTAGAACTTTGAAGACCAGTTAAAAATGGGACCTTAGTTTTCCCTCAGATATTCTCTATCAGCATATCTCAGCAAATATAATATTCATAACCATACACTGTAGTTTTAACAGTTCCACTTCCTACTGGTCAATGTCAGAAGGGTCTTAGTAGTTTTAAAGTTAAAATGGAAAGTATGTTTTATAATATATTAAGAGATGAAGTGGACAAATTACACATACAATGGAAGTCATTTATTGATACTAGGAATGAAAAGCCTATAGAGATTGGCGTGCTTATTTTATGTATTTATTCATTGATTTATTTATTTTTAACCAAAAAGTATTATTTTCTTTTGAGACTGAATATTCAAATGTTATTTCTTTCCTGTATGCTGTGCTTTTATTGTAATTTATGATATTTGAGGTTATTAAAAATATGGAAGTGTGCTTTGTCCATTTGGTCCTTTTTTTTTTTTTGCTTTTCAGATTTATTAAAGCAGCAGTGCAATGAAAATGTATTTCCCAAAAACTAGTTTCAGCTACAGTTATTAAAAATATTATCATACCTGTCAAATCTTCTTCTCTATGTACCTCCCATGTTGCATACCGTAAGTTTCTTGATCCTAACCCTTACCAGGTTTGCCAGTAGTTATAAACCAGATGTGATGGCTATCTTTTTCTTGAGATGAACTTAATGAAAACAGTTATAAAATACTCACATTTTGGTGCTACTAGAAAATTGTACAGCTACATAAAAGTGGAAGGTGCCCAGAATCTTTTACAGTAATAAAAGGAAGGGTCAATTTTTTGCCCAGTTTAGTTGCAGTGCTGCTTTAAAATGCACATAAAATTACAAATTTAGACCAGAATGCAGTGCAAGCTGTGGCGATCGCATCACTTAATTAAGTGACAGATAACTGCTGTATTAACTAGTTTGGATCCCACATACTGTACTACTACTCTTCTAATGTGCCTCTCTGTTATGCTACTGTTGCTAAATGCCTGATCTGTAATATTATCTAGTTTAACACTGGCAAAACTGCAGTTTCATCTTTTAAGATAAAACTGCATTTAAACAAGTGCTGTGTAATGTAAAACAATTTGCTTTCATGTAATTCACTGGAGAAGTGAGCACAATTTGCAAAGTTCCAACTGCTTTGCAAAGCTTTGAAATTTCAGAGTGATAAGCTAGTTGGAAAATGTTGTATTATGTCTCGGTTTATGATGGTGCTTGCATGATAGTATCCTTTGGGATTGAACACCATTACACAAGTCCTAGTCTAAATTTAGATATCACTAATGCTCCACCCAGTTATTGGCACTCAGCTAGTGCAGGCACTACTACAGTACAACGGCAAAATCAAAACAGCTACAGCTGCTGGTGGAGCGTGCTCAGTAACAAAATCAGACAACCAAAAGCATGAAACCGGCACAGCTCCAAACTGTTAGCAATATACAGCTTTATTAAAAACATTTTAAAATGGCAACATACCACTTGTAGACAGCTCCACAAACAAGTAGCAACACAGAGACCCTAACTGGTTTCACAGCTATTGCATCATCAGGGGATAGTCTCTTATATAAACCAATTGTCTTAAATAGTAATCCCTTAAAGGAATATCCATCAGCAGTGCATCAATGAAAAAAGTACTCAGTGCTAAATATATAAAATGCATATGTGCACACCTAAGACTAAAGTATAAATGCATATCTACTATTTAAAATCATTACATACTGGTCTCCACATAGATTGTTTTGTTTATTTCTAAAAGAATAAATTATTTGAATGCAGACTCAAAAATAGATAATTTAATGGTAAGTCCATTGATGCTACGTCCCCATGTAAAAATCCAGGTGTAAAAGCAAAATAATCGTGCTTCATTGAACATCTGGAATGGAAATATGCAAGGTGCTCTGAAGGAAGGAGGGCGACTAGAGGGCATGGGTGAAAGCTGGAGGTGGAAGATTCAGGGAGAAAGGAGGAGGTGCTACTTCACTGAGAGGGTGGTGGAGCCATGGAATGTGCTGCCCAGGGGCGGTGGAGGCAGAGATGATGGAGGGGTTCAAGAGGGTAGGACAGATACAGGGGTAGGGTTCTAGAAGCAAAGTCCTGTGCAGCGAGAATATCCAGGACTGAGAGGGAGAAGCCAGAGAGGGTGAGGGGCAGCAAGATCAGCTCTGAGGGTGGAGGCTGACCAAACGAGCAGACACAAAAGACTGTCAGACCTATTTTTGGCATTTTAGTATGTTAGTATACCATTAATAACCTAAAGGCAACAACATGTTAAAATAATATCACAGCTCATTAATCTGAAAACAGTGATAACAGCGATACCCATTTTTTATGCAAGATAAGAGCTCGATTCTGTCATTTAGGCCAGGTGTAATCATTGCTCCTAATGTGAAAATCCCAAATAATTTTCTTTGTTTTAGTTTCTCATTAAGGTCTCCACCCCTAGGTCTTGAGGTGACCAGCTCTATTCCACAGAACTTAAATGAATGACCATTTCTGCCTACAATACTGCAGTGGTTAGCCAGTGCATTACCAGTGTCATTAGCAAAGGTGGATCTCAAATGTTCACCTAGCCTTGATTTAAACTGTCTGGTTGTTTTCCAGTGTAAAATGCAGCACATTCACAAGTTGCCAGATACATTATGTTTTCTGTATTGCAATTAAAGAAACTGTTAACTTTGTATTCACTATTGCAATTACATATAGTGAATGTGTCTGTTTTAGGTATGGATGCACAAAATTTGCAATTGTCACATGTGAAGTTACCTTGCAGCAATGGAGGCTGAGATGCTGCCCTATTTGCAGAGAACTCTCTGCCCTGAGGGAGGAAGTTGCCTGTCTTTAGGCCGCACTGGACAGTAGTAAGGAAACCTTCCCCAGGCCAAACTGGACAGTAGGAAGGGAACCTCCCCATCCAGGGAGCACCAGCGCCACCACCACTACCTCAGAGGTTGCAAGAAAGCACAGCAGTTGGACCACAGTGGGCTCAGGGAGGGTGAGGATGGTGGAACAGAGACACCCAGTCAGTTGTTCCACTCCACAATCCGTACACCATTCTGGGGGCATAGCTACCCTATGGATGCACACCAAGAGAGAAGACTGATGACAACTGTCACAAGGGGAGCTCACAGGAAGGAGGCAGGAGGACATCACAGGGAAAGGAAGCAGCTCCTGGTGGGGACTCAATTATTAGGGGATAGAACTGGGGAGCTGGGAAAACTGAAGTAAGGTGCCTGCCTGGTGCCATGGCTTGAAAGGACAGGAAGCATCCTCAGGATCACGAGAACAGCTGCAAGGAGTCCGAGCTGGACGAATTGTCCACCTAGGGACAAAATGACTTGGCTCATCATGAGATTAAAGCAGTGCAGGAGGACATTGTAGAGTTGGGAGAGGCCTAAGGCAAGTAGCATACACAGTATCCTTCTCAGAGGTGCTGCCTATCAATGGCATGGGAGGCGAGGGTATTAGCACCATGCAGTTTAATGAATGGTTGAAAAATGGTGTGGAGCACAGGGTTTGGCTTCATTGGGGACTGGGGTTCCACCTGGAGGGACACCAGCCTATACTGGCAGGATGGTCTGCATCTGTCCAGGAAGGGAACAAGTCTTTTGAGCAATCGGTTTAAATGCTTCATTGGCAAGCCTTTAAACTAGTGAAAGGGGAGGCACTGATAAGCAGCAGGAAAATCCCAGCCTCCCTACAAAACAGGGTACTAAATGAGAAAAGACCGAGGTAGAAAGGTCAGTGGGGATGCTGCAACAGAAGGTAAAGCCATCAAAAATGGAGAGCAATGAGTACCAATGCCTGTAGTCTGGGTAACAAGCTTCCTGAATTAGTGGCCTTGATGGAGGAAGAACATCTGGATATCGTGGCAGTCACAGAAACATGGTACACACAAAACCATGACCAGGATGTAAACATACCAGGATACACTATCTACAGGAGGGACAGAGAGGGTAAAAGAGGAGGAGGAGTAGCTCTTTACATCAGGGAAGGAATAAAAGCAACAGAACAAAGGGTAAACAGGGAGGAGAAGAAGCACTGTGGGTAAATTTGGAGACAGGCAATGGCACCACAATCTGCACAGGGTTGTATATACAGCCCTTCTCAGGGGAGGAAATGGACAAGGAAATGATAGAAAGTATACTTAGAATGGCAGACAAAGGGAGATATTGCTGATGGGTGATCTGAATATGCCAGATGTTAACTGGAGTGCAGTTGCAGCAGCCACTTCAAAGAGTGGGGTTATTCTAGATGCCCTACAGGGGCATGCCTTAGACAACTAGTATTGGAGCCCACTTGAGAGGGAGCAACTCTTAGACCTGGTTCTCTCAAATGGAGATGGAGAGAGGATCACAGATGTAGAAGTGGGTAGCCATCTGGAACTAGCAGGCCATCGAACAGTATGGTTCACAATAAACACAGCAATAGAGTCAAGCCATACAAAGGCAAAAGTACTGGACTTTAGGAGGGCTGACTTTGCCAAAATGGGTGAGTGCCTAAGGAATGCACTAGCAAATGGGCAGGAAGGAGGGTGGAAGAACAATGGGAATAATAAAACTGCCATCACAGAGGTAACGAGCCTTTGTGTGAGGCAAATAAACAAAACAAAACAAGTAAGAAACTACTATGGTTCTCAAGGGAAGTGGCAGTGAAGGTTCAAGAGAATAAGAAAGCATTCAGGAAGTACAAGGAATCGCAGAAGGAGCAGGACAGGGAACTGTATCAGTTAAAGCAAAAGGAGGCTGGGAAGGCAGTCAGAACAGCAAAGGCCCAAACCGAGGAAAAGATAGCCAACTCAGTTAAGAAGGGGATAAAACCTTTATAGGTACATCAGGGAGTGAAGGGAAGACCAAGGGAGGGATAGTGAGGCTTAATAAAGGGAGGGAGGGTGGGCAGAGGAGACTGTGAAAGGCAGAGATACTAAACAAATATTTTGCTCAGTATTTACAAATGAAGAGGGGAGGTACCTAAAACAAACAGTAGAAACACTCTGGATACAGAAGTTGATATCAGCCCATTTACAGAAGAAAGGGTTCTGAAAGAACTCTTAAAACTGAAGGTGGACAAAGCAATGGGGCCTGATGGGATTCATCCCAGAATTCTAAAAGAACTAAGAGTAGAACTAGTGACACCACTGACTACCCTTTTAACAAATCATGGGAGGATGGGGTGGTACCGAGGACTGGAGGAGGAAGATGTGATTCCCTTCACAAAAGTGGGAGCAAGACAGAAGCAGAAACTACAGACCTGTTAGTTTAACCTCAGTGATAGGGAAATGATGGAATCACTTGAAGGAAAGAATTGTCAAGTATCTAGAGGACAGAGGGCACAGGACCCTAGGCAGCATGGATTCACAGTGGGAAGGTCATGCCAGACAGAATCTGATAGATTTCTTTGACTGGATGACCAAGGTAGTAGATCAGGGAGGGGCTGTGGACATGGCCTACCTAGACTTTAGAAGGCATTTGACACAGTCCCACACAAAGATTAATATAAAAGTTAGCCAGCCTGGGAGTGGGTCCCAAGATGACAGCCTGGGTAAAGAATTGGCTGGAGAATAGAACACAGAGAGTAATAGTAAATGGAGTCCACTCAGAAGAAAGGAGGGTTATTAGTGGGTACATAGGAAGTTCAGTATTAGGACCGGTCCTCTTCTATGTCTTTATAATGACATTAGAGGGACTGGAAGGAAAGTATGTCTCTTTGCAGATGACACAAAGATCTGCAACAGAGTTGATGCACAGGGTGGGGTGGAAAGAATGAGAAGGGACTTGACAAGGTTAGAGGAATGGTCAAATGTATGGCAGCTTAGATTCAGTGCTAAGAAGCAAGGTAATGCACCTGGGAAACAAAACCCAGGGAAGAGTACACAATGGGGGTGAGATACTAACAACAACAAAAATGGAAAGGGACCTGGGGTAGTCATATCAGATGACCTAAAGGTGGGCAAGCAATGTGAGAGGGCAGCAAGGAGGGCTGGGGGATACTGGGATGCATAGGGAGAGGCATCACCAGTAGAAAACAGGAAGTTATTATCCTCTGTACAGACAGCTGGTGAGACCCCATCTGGAGTACTGTGTGCAGTTCTGGAGACCCAGTCTCCAAAGACATAGACAGGATGGAAGCTGTCCAGAGGAGGGCAACTAAAATGGTGCAGGGTCTGCACCAGAAGACATATGAAGAGAGACAAAAGGAGCTTAATATGTATAGCCTCGAGGAAAGGAGGAGAGGGGACATGATAGAAACGTTCAAGTACCTCAAGGGAATCAACAAAGTCCAAGAGGTAGCATCTTTCAAAAAGGTGTGCAAGAACAAGGGGCACAATTTGAAGATGGGGGGCAGCTCAGAGGTAATTTAAAGGAAGTATTTTTCACAGAGAGGTTGTGGATGCATGGAGCGGCCTTCCGGAGGGTTGTGGAGTCAAAATCAGTGGTGGAATTCAAGCATGCATGGGACAGTCATAAGGCCATTCTGGGGTGGGGGTAGGAAGAAGTAGGCTGCTGGTTAACTAGGATCTGCAGCTTATCCAGTAGGTAGGGAAATGGGAAGACTGGGTGGGTCAAGCGGTCCTTATCTGCCATCAAATTCTATGTTTCTAACCAATTTCCATCAACCGTATGGTAACTAGTGGTTTCTGATAGCTATGAACTAGTCTATCATTCAAGCCACACCTATAAACCATTCATGGTTTTCTCTTACAACCTCTTTAAGTAGGGGTTCTGACTCCTAACTACTCCAGTTATCAATAATAACTTTCTGTATGCTTTTGCATGTCTAGTATACTATGTGATGAAGTTCATCCTGGGGTATCTTTTGCTCATTCCCTAACTGTAAGAAGCTCCTTCCTATCCTTTCCAAAGCCTCACCATACACCTGGAATACTGTGTCAGGACTGTAACCTCTTCCCATAAACCTCTCACATAAATCAGATGCATTAGCAACAAAATATGCATCTTCACTGCAATTCCTATGAAGTATCAACATCTGGGCTTTGGGAATATTTCTAATCAGATGTGGCAAATGGCAGCTTGTAGTAAAAAGCAACGAGTTCCTGTCTGTCTCCTTCCTGAATAAATCCATTCCATAGGTACCATCTTCTTTCTTGATTACCTTTAGATCCAGAAAGGAGACAGACACAGGATCACACTGCACTGAAAATGTCATGTTATTGTTACTTTTTCTAAGTAGGAGACAAACTGACTCAAGCTCCTCCTCGCTGCCACCACACCATAAATATGTAATCTATAAAGTGCAGCCAAATGTCAATCCTATCTAAAGAGGATTGAACTGGCCATCATAGATGTATTCTTTTCCCCATTTGCCCAGGTAGAGATTAACATAATTGGGGGCCAAGGCAAGGCAAGTTTTATTTAAGAGCTGCCCATCCTGGAGGCTCTGGGTGCCATACAACAATCAGAATAAATACAAAACAACGTAATATTAAACATTTATATACAATATTCCAAACAGTTAAAACAGAATTTACTACCCTCAACAGCAACTAAATTCAGAATAGCTAAAAACTAAATTAAACATTGATTTCTAAAAGACAGGTGAGGGATTCAGTACCAAAACCTTGCCCCATGGTTGTCACTTTAATTTGCAGGTAGTATGCATCCTGAAAAGGAAATACTTTTTGTAAGGATGTGTTCTGAACATTCAAGGAGAAATTCTTTCTTTCCTGTTTCCAGTGTAGGCTCGCAGTCAAACCAATACTACAGTGCTTCTAAACCTTCAGTATGGGGATGTTGGTGTATAATGAACAAATGTCCATTGCCACCAGGATCCAATCACTTTCAGACTGTATATCCACCAGGACATCCAATATGTGCATTGTATCTCATATATACAAGTGTAATATTGTGGTATAACCCTAATGTGTGAATCCACATATTTAGATAATGGTTCCACTAAGGAACCAATACCTGCCACTATTGGTCATCTGGAGGATTCTGCATGTTCTTGTGGCTCTTGAGCAAGATATATATGCTAGCTCTGACAGGCTGGGAAACAGTAAGATACAACATTTCATAATGGCCTGTAACACCATTTTATTCTGCACCAAACAGGAGGAAATCCTATTTCCTTCTTAAACTGTATAGTTGAATCACTCAGAAGTCTCTTATAAAGGATATATCTGCCAGTTGCCTGTCAGCTTCCTCTATATATTGCTTGGTAGACAGTATAACAATAGAACCCCTTTGTCTACTGATTTAATTATGTTCTTATTTTCTTCCAGTGATTTCAAAGCTATAGACTCAGCACTAGTTATGTTGACAAAGGTGGGCCTATTGTCTCTTCTAGCAGTATCTTAATCCCATTTTCAGAGGCTCTTTCAAACACCCTCTCTGTTTCATTATACGGTGGCATGAAAATTAGCGGTGGTTTAAAAGGTCTTACCTCTTGTCCAGAAGGTGTTGTGCCACTGTCCTGGCTTATCACTGAAGTTATTCCTGACACATCTTAACTTTCTCAAAGTGGGCTTTAAAATTTAGATTCCAGATGAACCTGTGGAGATCCACATATACATCAAATGGTTTTGAAAGGCTGTTGGCACAAATGAAAGTCCTTTTCTCAACACAGAAAGCTGATCTTTAGTTAGATCCACCCGAAATGTTGATTACTGTATTCTCTGGACTTGGGTTTACCTCCTTTAGCCATGAAATCTGCATCCTGTGTTTCCTTCTGCCCCTCATTGTCCATTTGTAGTGCTGGACTGTGGTAATGGAGTCACTTGGATCTCTCCGCTTAACAATCTACTCTCTAGGCTGTGGCTATGACTGTGATTGATCCTGAAACTGGACCACGTTGTTTGTTTCTCCTGAGGTCAAGTTGTTCCTCTTCTAAAAGGGCTCACCTTCTGATTCATTGTTGGAGGTATAAATGGGAGAGTGGCTGTGGGTTTTGAGTATGGAACAGAGTTGCTGTAGATCTTGTTGATTTTGCTGGTGACTGTTCCTATTATTACTTCTGCCCTTTTGTTATTTTTGTTCTTATTTCAATCTCTATCTAGCACATAGTCCTGTCTGTCATGTTCAAACTTTTTAGCTTGGTTTGTTTTATCTTATTCTCTTCCTTCTGTGCTGCCACTTTTAGCTTTTTTTCAAAATTGTGAAATTCTGGATGATCTTTAAAAGATTTAACTATCTCTTCTTTAGCCTGTGTATCAGTCGTGACGTCTGATTGCTGAGTTTGGTAATCCTTCATTACTGTTTTGATTAGTAAATTAGTACCTAGCTGAAGTGATGTTTTCCAGTCATTCATAAAAGTTCCTCTCTCATCCATAACCTGGTTTGTTTGTGACCAGCAGCCCTCTTAGTAAGCGTCCAACTCTGAGGTATGCTTCAAGTGTAATTCTGCCCCAGTAATGTCTTCTACCATGAATGACTGCTCTCTGTAAATCAATGAATGCACTCTTAATGTTTGCTGCATGGTTTACCTTGGGCTGAATACCCAGATGTTGTCTTTCCTCACCTGTATCTGTAGCTGCTTCAAGAAACAATTCCTCTTCTCCCACAGCATTAAATATATTTTGCCACTAGCAAACCTGACCCTTCTCCAGCTGGACATCCTCAAAAATATGGACATACCAAGAGAAACCATTACACAAGTCCAATCACCACAGAGTGAGTAAACAATGTTTAGGTGGTTCTGTGATACTAGCCTGCAGTCAAATAATTTACTCTTTTGAAATAAACAAAACAATTTATTTGGAGCCCAGTATTTAATGACTTTAAAAAGTAGATATGCTGTTAGACTTTAGTCTTATGTTTGCACATATGCATTTTATATATTTAGTACTGAACACTTTTTCCTTGATGCACTGGTGAGTGCACTATCCCTCTAAGGGATTATTATTTAAAACAATTTATTTGTGTAAGACCATCCCCTGATGATGCACTATCTCAGAAACCGGTCAGGGTCTCTGTGTTGAGACCTGTTTGGAGAGCTGTCTACAAGTGCTATGTTGCCATTTAAAATATTATTTAATAAAACTGCATACTACTACAGTACAGCCCACTGGCTGCCAAGCTGCCTCCCCTACCCCAGATTATATTGAGCATATTGATGATCACAAAATAGGAGCCTTTTCTTATTATAACACCCACCCCAAAGATAAGGAGGAGCATTTTAGATTAGGTTACCATGGGACAGAAGGGCACACTGCTGTACCCTGAAGACTTCTTTAAGCTAAGGAGATGGGCAGAAGGAGTAGGTAAGTACTGTAATTTCAGTGTGGTTGGAAGCACAGCAGTTTGAAGAAATAACCAGTCATCTTACACGCCCACACACATACACAGTTAAGGGAATGAGGAGGGAACTTAGTGCTCCCCTTATATTAGGGACTGGTAGCAGTAAGGTGGGTAAAAATAAGGTTGAGGTTCAAAAGAAGTAGAGAATGGGGCAAAGGGAAGGTTCTCAGGATATGAAAGCAATAGGAAAAATAATATGGTAAGGAGAATGAGAAGGAATGCAGGTGAAGGATCATAAAACAGCAAAAGAGGATTTAGAGCTAGTTGGAAGTTGGTCTGCCTTAATGTCAGGCATCTGAGTATTAAAGTTAGTGAGTTCTATGCATTGCAGCATTGGTGGCAGACACTGAGATGGACCTTGTAATCATCACAGAAACTTGCACCACAGAAAATAATGACTGGGATTTGTCAGTCCCAGGTTACATAATGTTTAGACAGGATGGAGGGATAGGCAAGGGGTGTAGCCCTATATGTCGGGGAGGGCTTAGAGCTGTGGTGGACAGCCACATCAGAAACAAAGGGAAACAGAGTTGCTGTTGGTTCACCTCACAACACCATCAGGCAAGAAAAATATGAATGGGGTGATTTGTAAATGACAATACAAGGGAAAGAAGGGAGAGAGCTTAAGGAAGAGCTGGCAAGGGGCGGAAGAAGGGGAGGTGGCAGGAGTGGTCTGAACCTACTGAATATCGACTGAGACATTACAGCGGAATGGTACAACAGATGCCAGGACCTCCTAGATACAATGTAGGATACTGTCTGCTGGTGCAGCTGGTTAAGTAACCCACTAGACAGGCACCCATTTTTGATTTAGTACTACCCAACTCAAAAATGATGAGTGGAGTGAAGGTAGGGGAGCCACTGGGGTTCACTGACCATAACTGCATCTGGTTTGGGCTGGCCTTTGGGACCAGAATGCCACTATCAAACACTGAAGTCCTAGATTTCAGAAAAGCAGATTTCAGCTGGATGTAAGAGCTGATACGAGACAAATTGACCAGGGTGAACAGCATCAGATGTGTAAAGGAAAGATGGGTGTAATCTAGGGACCACCATTTTCAAGACAACAAAGTCATGCATGAGAATTATTGTAAAATGAAACAGGTACAAGAGACCAATATGGTTCTCAGAAAAAGGATTTCACCAGGTACAAGAAAAAGTAGGAGAGGAGGAGGAATAGGAGAGTGCCAAATAAAAGCTAGGAAGCAAAGAGGACAGTCAGAAGGCAAAGGCAGGCAAGGAGTTCTGTATCGTGGAGGGGTCATGGGTGGGAAAACAATTCTTCAGATATATTAAGGAAAAAAGGAAGAAGGGATATTGCTAGGTTACAAGAGGGGCAGCGTGACTAGAGGACAATGAATGGAAATCAGCCATCCTTAATGATTATTTCTGCTCTGTCTTCACAAGGGAAGACAGCTAGCCAGTGCCTGGAAGTGGCATCAAGGGGCTGTCAGAGGCATTCCTGAAATGAAGCCACTAGTATTTACCAAAGAAAGGGTCCAGAAGGGCTGTGAAGCTCTAAAGGTAGTTAAGCCCAAGACCAGATGGGATGGACCCCAAGGTGCTCAAAGAACTGGCTGCAGAACTGGCTGATGCCCTGGTAATGCTTGTTCAATAGCTCATTTCAGACAGGGTAGTTCAAAAGACTGCAGGGTAGTGGACATAGTCCTGCTACATGGGGGGTGGACAAGGAGCAACTGGAGAATTACAGACTTGTCAGCCCGTACTGTGTTGTGGGAAAAATAATGGAGTCACTGATCAAAGAGGACCTTGTGGACTACCTAGAGAGCAGTAGTGTACAGGACAGTAAACAACATGGGTTTGTGGTGGGGAGGTCTTGTCAGACCAAGCTGACAGTTTTCTTTTGACGGGTAACAAAGGTAGTAGATAAGGGTAATGCTGTGAATTTACTTTACTTTTGTTTCAGCAAGGTTTTCAACTTGGTGACACACAGAGGATTGCTGAAGAAGCTGGAAGACCTGAGTATGGCTAGGGATATAGTTAGATGGCTAGGAAACTGGTTGAAGGAGAGACAGCAGAGGGTGGTGGTAGCAGGGACAAATAGGAAGAGAGGAGGTCATGGGTGAGGTGCCACAGGGATCTGTCCTGGGTCCTGTCCTCTTCAATATGTTCTTCAGCAACATTGGAGAGGGAATCTGGGGCAAGTTGTGTCTCTTCACAGATGACACAAAGCTCATGGTAGGGTAGACAGTGACAAAATGATAAAGGAGATACAGAGGGATCTACAAAGGCTAGAGAGGTGTTCAAAGGTTTGACAGTTGAAATCCAGTACCAAAAATGCAAGGTTGTGCATCGGGGGGTTCTGGACAGAGTACTAGACTGGAGGGATTAAAATGAGCACTAAGCAGAGGAAAGGGTCCTGGGAGTTATCATTGGTGACTCCCTCAAACAATTAAGCCAGTCTTACAAAGCCCATAATAAGGGTAATAGGATGCTGGTGTGTATCGGAAGGGGTACTGATAGCAGGAAAAAGGAAGTGCTACTACTACCTCTATATAGGTCACTGGTGAGGCTACACCTGAACACTGTGCTCAACTCTGAGTCTTCACCTAAGGAAAGACAATGAAAAGCTGGAGATGGTGAAACACAGGTAACAAGATGATTCAGGGCCAAAAGGGCATATCTTATGAAAATCCTTTGAAGGCACTGAACATGTAATTTTGCTGGAGACCATGCAAGAGAGGGTGGGTATGACAGAGATGTTCAAGTTTCTGAAGAGAATAAACAAGGTGAACTGTGGTGAACTCTTTAGCATGAGTTCAGTATCAAGAACCCAAGGTCTTAAGTGGATACTGGCAGGGAAGGTTTAAGAGGGATGTAATAAAGTTCTACTTTATGGAAAGGATGCTAGAGTCATGGAGCAGTCTGTAAGAGTTGGTGGTGGGTGATGAGACCATAAATGTTTTCAAGCATGGCTGGGACAGGGTGAATGGTTTGGTGCTTGCTCAGGTTGGTAGTAGTAGGGAGGGAAGCAGTTGTGTGGACCAGGAGGAATAAAATCCTATATGTTCAGTAGGTCCGGGGCAGATAGGAAATTCAGGCAGACTAGCTGCCATCATTGTCTATATTTATACAGACACACACACACACACACACACACCCCTCACTGATCTTAATGCCTCCTAATACATGTGCTCTTTTATTTGTAACAATGCCAACCGTGTGTGTACATAGCTGTGTGCACAAATGTTGGAAATATCCTTTCAGTTCTTAGTGGTTCGGGCTTAAAAACAGTTACATTTTCAGCAAGATATGATATTGATGTTAGAGGGTGAAGAGAGTCTGCATACACCATAACCCACAACATTTCTCTTAGTACCGTAAACCAAATTGTGAGATCCCAAGGACTGGTAAACCTATTATTTCTAAAAACTGGCTATTGACAATGTTCTAGGTTCAAGGTAAAGTGATGATGGTCACAACATCTCCAGTCATGCTAAACATCAATATGCTGATGGAAGGGCGAAATCGATCAGCGAAATCCCCACAGTGACATTTTGACAAATTTCAAAAATGTCGCTGTTTGGGACCTGCCAGCAAAATTCTGCCCTTTCACCAAGTTTCACCTCCTTGTGTTAACTCCAACTTGGAGTTAACAATCCATAGAAGGGGCATGGGGGTGCAACCTCCACATGGGAGGTTCAGGAGCACAGACTCCTGATAGAAACAAGGACCGATGTCTGAAGGCGAAATTTCACCTGTCGACATCGAGGATGTCTCTATGCCAAATGTTGACAACAGTGCTGTCGCATCAGCATAGGAAAACCCTAAACATCCTCTGAGGGCATACTTATGGGGGTAAGAGTTTTATTTTAAATTAGGTAAACTTTATTAAATTTTAAATAAAGACAGAACAATGCACTGCAGGAAATGACCAAAATAGATCAAAATCCCCAGCCCCATCCCAAACCCAAACCCCCTCCCTGTTACAGCCACCGTGAAAATAAAATAACCATAATAACAAGGAAACTGGGATAACTCCGAGAAGGTAAAAACATTGGAGCCAAAGAACAATACAATATACCAAAATTAGTATCCACCCAGAAACTGCAGACTCTAGACAGTATAAAGGGTATAAGTTTACCCCATTTCTTATCAAAAGGTAATCTGTGCCTTAGACAAGCAATCATGAGTTCCACTCTTCAATTAAATAACAAGTTCTTGGAGCCACTCCTGAAAGGAAATAGAAACTTGGTTGAGCCAGTGACTCAGGACCACTTTCTTCATGGAAAGTAAGATTAAAGCCATGTAGAATTTGTGTTCCTTAACTGATACAGAACTGTAATCCCCTAGAATACAAATCTCTGGTCTAAATAAACCTTGTAATCCTAGGAGTGGGTCCACTTCGCCTCAATGAGGTGCCAAAGGAGGGCCAGTCAGTGCCAACAAATGTAGGGTAGAACCTCACCCTGTCTGCACTGAGTGCAGCCAGAAGAAGGACCAGAAACAGTTGGGGTCTGGCAGAGGTTGTCTGAACCTGCTTTTGCTGAGCAGTTGGGGAAAGGATTTTAGTTGCTGGATAAACTTTATCAGTCTGTAGACTTTAGGGCAGGATTGCTGACTTGTGTAATACAGTGTTTGCATGTGTGGGGGATCCATAGTGGAAGCTGGATATTCATTTATCTTTTCTACAGGCATTGTGAGCAGCTTTCTGAAGTTGCTGTCCTTCTCAGCCAAGATCAATTTACAGCTCATTGGGGCTTAAATACTAAGGCTTCTCTCATAGCAGTACTGCAGAAACAGTTGGGGTCTGGCAGAGGTTGTCTGAACCTGCTTTTGCTGAGCAGTTGGGGAAAGGATTTTAGTTGCTGGATAAGCTTTACATTCTTTATCAGTCTGTGGACTTTAGGGCAGGAGTGCTGACTTGTTTAATACAGTGTTTGTGTGTGTGGGGGGACCTTCCTCTGGAGGAGGTTGCAGTGCTTGAAGGTGCAGTGAGGGGCAGACACAAGGCTGATACACTCTCATGAGAGACGGGTGTGGGCCTAATCCCACCTCCCCACCCTCCCTCCCCAGAGCACAGCTCATTTATAATGGAACACCTGACCTGCAATTGGAGAAAGGGGCTTCAGGTGCAACTCATGTAGTTCTATCCAATAATTCAGCCACAGGGCAGGGAAAAAGCATTGGTAGGTTTCAAATAGGAGTACAGCATCCACAGTGAGTGCTGATTA
Source organism: Neoceratodus forsteri (assembly GCA_016271365.2). NCBI lineage: Eukaryota > Metazoa > Chordata > Ceratodontiformes > Ceratodontidae > Neoceratodus > Neoceratodus forsteri. The sequence continues at coordinate 751,874,524 of CM028129.1, forward strand.
GTGCGATAGGTGGATATTGTGGAGGCCTTCAACTGGAATATATTAGGTAAAATTTCTGTTAGAAGCTGGGCTAGGGACTAGTTAATTCTACTTGCTGTAGGGATAGTTAGTGTGGAGAGGCTGTATGGGTAGTGTGGACCATGGGTAGGATTGTTGGGTGCAATGGTTGTGGGGCAGCAATGTGGATGAATATACTGTGGAGGCTGGGAGGGTGCCCAATATGCCACAGGCTAAGAAGGCTCAAGGAAGAGGTTCAATGGCTTTGCAGGAGCTGGGATGTTGAGGGATGAGGGAGGATTACATCGGTGGGAGGGCTGACATCTGAGAGTATTGTGGGGCACCACAGAGAAGGAACATTGGGTCGGGGAGGGGAGGGGAAAACTAGACAGGAAGCCAGCTGATGAAGGGTGGACTCTAGTAGGACATAGAAAGAGGAGCAGCAGGAGGGAGGAGAAAGTGCATAGTAAGGCAAAGGTGATACAGGAACATGTTTAGTTTACTAGCAACACATGGGAAGGAGGATGCAGGAGGTGACTGCACTAAGGGATAGCACTCACAAAGAAGAGAGAGTGAGGGGCATTATTAGTGGAAAGATTGAGCATGGGTGGTGGGGAGGGAGAAGGAGGTTGGCAGTCAAACAGGGGAGGGTCTTAATTTGGAGAGCCAGGGGAAGACACTAGGGAACATGGTAAAAACACAGTCTTGAGTAACTCCAAAATGAGAACCTGGGTAGAGGGTGGTGGACGGGCACAAGGAAAGAGGAGGGGTTGTACTGGTGTTGGGGGACTCCCATACTCAAAGGGATCAGATGGAGCAGCAAGGGAGAGGCACAGTCTGATATGGGTGGAGTCCATACCAGGATTAAAGGCAGACATGGCAGGACAGGCAATCCTAAGGTGCATAAAGAGGGGTAGAAGAAAACCACACATTGTGGTACATGTGGGGACAAATGACGAGCGGGGAAATGGTGGAGGAAACAAAGGAGAGGACTGAGGATGTGGGAAGGTTGTGCGAGGAGACTGGGGAGTCTGTGGCCTTCTCTGAAATGCTCCCAGTACCCACGCGCAAGCACAGTGAGAAAGGAGAGGAGAGGATCAAAGAGTTGAACACATGATTGGCAGAATAGTGTCGAACTAAGGGGTATGGGGTTGTGGGTGGCTGAGGCAGTACCTCAGATAATAACAACCTGTTTGCAAGGGATAGGCTGCACCTGGGTGGGGAGGGAAGGAGGTATTAAAGCAAGGGCTGGGGAGGTATATTGCGACAAGGGTGGATGTAAACTAAATGAGGGTGGCAAGTGGACAGCAGGTAGGTGAGTATCCAATAGAGTGGAGTCATAGCCTACCCCCAGGCTAAGCAGGGAAAGACTCAGGGTGGCCAAAAGGGAGTAGAAGGGAGGAGATAGAGGCTGAGTGAAGGGAAGGGGCATTATGAAGGGTGGTCTCATTGAATGCAAGAAGCCTAGGAAACAAATCTGCTGAGCTACAGGCACTCTTTGAAGTGTGGAGGGTGGATATTGCAGCTGTCACAGAAACGTGGACAACTGAGCACCAGGACTGGAATCTGGCAATCCTTGGATACAGATTATACAGGAAGGACTGTAAGGAGGGGAGGGGGGTGGGGTGGCAGTCTATGTGAGGGACAGGATCAAAGGGACAAGGGAGAAAAAGAAGAACAGAGGCAATCTGGCTGCAGCTCCTAGACTCAAGGGGTAGGAAAGTGAGGTTTGGGGTGGTATACAGGCCGCCATCCCAGTCTGAGAAGCTTGACAGGAGTTAGCAGGACAAATAAAAATATATGTAGAAAAGGGAAGGTGGTCATTCTGGGATTTCAACTTGCTGGGGGTTGACTGGAGCATTCCGGTCACCTCCAGTGCTAGGGAAAAAGTGCTCCTGGATGCGATCAGGAGGGTCTCCTGATACAGTTGGATACTGTACCTGCTACTAGGCTAAAGAACACTTTAGATCTGGTATTGTCAAATGGGGAGGCAGTGAGGAAAATAAAGGTAGAGGACCCACTAGCCAACAGTGATCACCAAATGGTGTGGCTTAATATCACGATGTGTGGGGAGCCAGAAACATCAGTTACTCAGGTGGTAAACTTCAGGAGGCGGACTTTGGAAGGATGCAGGAAGTACTGAAGGAAACTGAGGCCATAAGGCAGAAGATGGATGTGGGCAGAAATGGGATATTATTAAATGGGGGTTACAGAGCAACAGAAGCCTGCACCAAGGCACAGAGTTAGAGGAGCAGAGCAAGAAAACCATGCTGGTTGAATAGTGAGATTGTGGAGGTGGTGAGGGCAAAACAAGTGGTGCACCAGAGGTTTAGGAGGACAGGGAAGGAAGTGGACAGGAGGAGTATGCAAGATGGTCCAGGAGGTGACTAGAAGAGTGAGAGAAGCCAAGGCCCAGAGGGCTGAGATTAACTGAGGGAATTAATGGGGGGGGACTTTTTCAGATACATCAGGGAGAAAAGGAAGTACAAGAAGACAATAGTGAGGATAAAAAGGGTCGGAAGTGGACGGAAAGGGGTGGAGCAGGCAGAAGCACTGAATGAATACTTTGCTCAGTGTTCATGGAAGAAAGAAGGGGACCGCTACCAGCATGGGCTGGGAGGGTGGGGATGGGGAGAGGAGGCGACAGATGGAAGAATTGAGGCAAGTAGAGTCCTAGAGGGACTAGAAGGCACTGAATGTAGACAAGGCACCAGGGCTGGATGGTATCCACCCCAGGGTGCTGAGGGAGATAGGCGCAGGTGTTGGTGGGCGGCTACAGCACCTCACTGGAGTCGGGATGTGTGCCACTGGACTGGAGGATGGCACTTGTAGTACCATTACACAAGAGTGGGCCAAGGGATGAACTGGGTAATTATCATCTGGTAAGTCTCACCTCCATAGTGTGCAAACTCATGGAAGCGATACTAAAGGAAAGGACTGGCTTCATACTTGGAAGGCAATGGCCTCCAGGATGTGAGGCAGCATGGGTCTGTTTAGGAAGTCTTGTCAAACCAGCCTCGTACAATATTATGACTGGGTGACAGGTGAGCTGGATAAGGGTCATGCAGTTGATGTTCTTTACTTGGACTTCAGCAAGGCCTTCAATTCGGTTCCTCATGGACGGCTTGGGGAGAAGCTAACTGGGTGTAGGGTAGGGGCAAAATGATGAACTGGATTACAAGTTGGCTGAGTGGCAGGCTGCAGTGGGTGGTGGAGAAGGAGCTCTCAACTCCAAGGCTGGTGATGAGTGGGTACCACAGAGCTCTGTGTCGGGGCCAGTATTGTTTGGGCTCTTCATATCAGACATTGCACAGGGTGGTTAGCAAGGTAAGTCTGTTCGCTGATGACACCCAAAATCGAGCAGCGGTGGTTGGAGAGGAGGGATGGAAGCAGCTGCAAGGGACCTCACGCAAGCTACAAGAGTGGTCAGAGAGGTGGCAGCTGGGGTTCATTGCAAAGCAGTGTAGGTTATGCACTTTGGGGTGAAGAACCCAAGGAGAGAATACTGGCTGGGGGGTTAAGCTGGGGATCACTGAAGAGAGAGAAGGACCTGGGGTAATGATAATAGGGACCATGAACAACACTGCCCAGTGCAGGAAAGCAGCTGAAAAAAGTGAACAAAATGCTGGGGTGCATAGCAGGGGTTTCGTCCAGGTGAAGAGAGGTGATCTTGCCCTCTACAGGTCGCTGGTAAGCTTCACTTAGAGTATTGTGTGAAGTTTTGGAGGCCATACCTGAAGCATGATATTAGACTACTGGAGGGGGTGCAGAGGAGGGCAACAAAGATGATATGTGGAATGGAGGGAGAGACTATGACAGCAGGCTGGGAGATCTGAATATGTACATCCTGGAGGATAGAAGGGACGGGGGACATGATAGAGACATTCAAGTATCTGAGGGAATCAATAAGGATGGGGCAGATGGGGTCTATAAGTTACGAGTGGGGAGGGTCACCAGAGGGCACACAGGCTAAGGATAGAGGGGAAAGATTTAAGAAGGAAATGAAGAGACACTATATCACAGAGAGGTGGTAGCAAAATGGAATGCCCTACCAGAATGGGGGTATCATGTAAATCTGTGAATAGCTTCAAAAGGGCATGGACAGGGAACAGGGGAGAGTGAGGGTGGGGGAGGGTGGCAGTGTGATGACAAAGGGAGGGGTGGAGCAACTGCAAACTACGGGTGTTGGCTGCACACTCAAGCAGACTTAGATAGAGTGGGTGGTCTGTTTCTGCTGGCACATTTGTATGTTAGTAAGGTATCCCTACCCATTTAGCTAACTTTTAGGAGTGAAATAAAGATTACTGAGAATGTTAAATTGAGTGAGTCTCAGTCTGTCCTGAGAAACATAATGATAGAGACCAGACCAAATAGATTGCCATTGTGAAGGGATAAGGAAACTAGTTGTCCCAGGATGAAGAGGACCATCAAATCCAGAAAGACCTTTGTTAAAAGCAGTGAGTACAAGGTAGATACCATATGGGGTTGTAATACCAACTGTTTAATATTAGTTAGAAACTCTGAGAAATCAGTTGTCCATTCACCTGGCCTGAACCATTGAAGCAAGACATGCCTGAGCTGGAAAATTTTGAAGGCATGATGGTTTCGAACCAAAGGCAATCAATCATAGCAGCCATGGATAACAAAGTGCCATCAGAGAGCAGGTCACAGACCAGGATATCACTCAGCTGGGGAACCAGTCAGCGGTAATAAGGCAAGGCAAGGCAAATTGTATTTTAAGTTGCCCAATCTCAGAGGCTCTGGGCACCGTACAGTTAAAACACAACACATTAAATAAATACATGCAATAAAATACTTATAACAATAAATAAATTCCAGCAGTAATATAAGACAAGGCAGCTTCATTTCTAAGGCACCCAATCCCAGAGGCTCTGGGTACGTACATAATAAAACAAAATACAGAGATAACATTTGTGCAATAGCAAAGTATTTGAAACAGCATTCTTAAAAACATAAATATAAAATATGTGATATCTGAGAGAAGATAGGGGAGATGGCGTAATCCCCAAAAACCTGGCAGAAAAGATGGTCCTAAGCCTCTGCTTAAAGACACAATCAAGGGGCCTCCTGGACTGCAGCTGGAGCGTGTTCCACAGGGTCAGACCAGAGACACTAAATGCTCAGTCACCAGAGGTCTTGAGCCGAACCCCTGGAACATCCAGGAGGCCCCTCAAAGTGGAGTGGAGGAATGGGAAGAGGTCGAGGTGACAGAAGCTCAGACAGGTAGCTGGACCCAGCCCATATAGGGCCTTATAGGTGAGCAGACCCTTGAATGGGAGCCTGGCCTAAGACAGATTCTGGGCAGTTCCCAGGATGCTATCTTAAAAGGAGTGTCTGAGAAAGCCTGACTGAACAGAAAAACAGAGGTGCAGATAAACCAGTACTATTGAGGACCCTCCAATTCCTAGATTACAGTTGTGGAGAACAGGTTGGGAAATGTCCATGGAAATAGGCTGTTTCAACAATGACCAAATTTGGGAATAAACTTGAAGTGAAGTACCTATGACAGTATTACGTACATTCAAAGGCAGAGATTTCAAGGGTGAAAAACAAAGAGGGCACAGATAAACCAGTACTATTGAGGATGTCTAATTCTAAATCCAGCCATATAGGTGAATAGGATGAAATAGGACCATCAGGGCAGGTGAAAGCCACCAGAACATCTTAGTAAGGTGGCTAGCAAAATGGTAAATGAGGAAATTAGGTAGTTTAAGGTCACCCAAATTTTTAAGAGCAGCAAGCTTCTTGTAGCATGCCTCGGCTTTCTTAGCCCAGATAAAATCAAAGATCATACTATGGACTCGCTGAAACCAAGACAAAGGAAGCTGAAAGTTTAACACGTTAATGGGGAAAAATATGGGGAGGACATTCATCTTCATAATTTTGATTCTCCCCATAAAGACAGGGGAGGGCCTGCCACCTTTGAAGATCTTGTTGAAGTTTAACCACCAGGTCATCCAAATTAAGTTTACGCATTAAAGTGGAATCTTTCATGAGGTGTAGACCTAGATATTTAAGAGAGCAGGGGACCAAGTCAAACTCAATAAAATTATATCCTCTTTAACCACAGGTTGTAGTAGCTTACATAACTCAGTTTTGTTGAGATTCAATTTGTAGTTGGATAATTAACCAGATTCTTCTAAAATCCTTAATGCAACTGGCTAGGCCATCTGAGGGTGAGCAATATGCAATAGAATGTCATCTGTGTACACTGAGAGTTGGAGAGTATGGCGTCCCATGCAGAAGCTGGACAAATCAGGACATGACTTTAACCAAAGAAGTAGAGGTTCCAGTTACAAATTAAAAGAAAAGGGAAAAGGGACAGCCCTGATGAGTACCAGCAGCCAAAGCAAAGAAGTTGAAAACACTCCGTTGCAGTCGATCCTGGCCGGAAAGAAGAAAGTATCCGGATCCAATGGAGTAAATATTCTAGGAAACCAAATTTCAAGTGTCAAAAACAAGAAATCCCAACTAACCCTGTCAAAGGCCTTCTCTGCTTCCAGAGACTAACACCATAGGAGTGATGGAATCCTAGCCACGGAGAAGATGTGAGCGAACTTATGCAGGTGATCTACCAAGTTCTAGTGGACACAAATCCCACCTGCTCACAACTAAGTAGTCCAGCCCAAACCCAGTCCACCCTCTGAGTGGGAATTTTAGTTAACATCTTAATATCATAATTCATCAATGAAGGGTCTATAATTAGAGACCAAATCAGAGGGCCTACCAGGCTTATACAGTAGAATTATCAATGCTTCTAAGATGGTGGGATCAAAGTACCAGAATTATAAATATAAAGATAGAAAGCGATGAAGTAGATGAACCAAATCTGTGGTAAAGATTTTGTAAACATTCGCTGAAAACCATCTGGACCAGGAGATTCGTCTGGGGACTAGTTCAAAATAGTGTACCAGATTTCAGCCTCAGAGATCAGCTGAGATAAAAACTCCCCTAGTAGTCCAGCAACTGTGAAGGGGTACAGCCCTAGATAATCCTAAATCTGGGATTTCAATGATGGAAGAGGACTAGGGTATATAGATCTTTATAAAAGATCACAAATTCTTAGGCTATATCTCTAGGCTGGGCTTCCTGGATGCCATCAGATGCTTTAATAGCAGAAATTAATCTAGATGCCTCCTGTTTTGGAGATGCAGTACCAACAGGTGGCTGGCCTTGTCGCCTTCATCAATATACTGTGATTGTGTCCAAAGAATAGCATACTCTGCTTTCTCCCGAAGGATATCAGCATACTTATCCCTCAAGACCGTTAACTCCTGGAGGGTAGCTTCAGGAGTTGAGGGGACAAGGAGTGCTCAGTACCTACAATACGTCTGAGAAGGTCTTTAGCCACCTGCACCCACTGACATTTTTGTTAGCAAAGAGACGGATAAACTCACCCCTAAGAAAACATTTTAGGGCCGACCACTCCAAGTCCCTTTCCCAATAATGGCAGTATTATGCTGGGGAAATAGTGCAATTTGATCTTTAATTCTCTCCACCATGTATTTATCACTGAGAAGCTGGTTGTTAAGCTCCCAGGTTGTGTCTCTGTAGACTAGGGCCACTGAAAACTTAAACTAAACCATAGAATGGTCTGAAATGATCCTGGCGTTAATCTCCCATCCAAAACCCCACAAAGTTTGACTAATAAAAGATAATTAATCCTAGAGTATGACCCATGGGCAGGGAGAAGAAGGTGTATACCTTATCCTGCACATGCAGTATCCACCAAGGGTCACACAACCCAAGGACTCCATCATATCCAGAATGGAATGTTAGTTGGAGGATAGCCCAGATAGGGCCCCACCGGACCTAAGTTGGGTGTAAGGGTAATGTTCCAATCTCCTGCAATAATAAATGTGATGGAGAGGAAAGGAGAAAGCAAATCAACCAGTCCCATGAAAAGGAGAGCTCAGATGAATTAGGACCATAGACACTGCCGAGAGTTACCTATGACCTGTCCAGGACACCCAGTACAAAAACATATCTGCCATTCGGGTCTTGAAGGCACTGTTGGCATTGAAAGCTAACCACCTTAGTAATCAGAATGGCTACCCCTCTGCTAGAGTGATTGAACCCAGAAGCAAAGACATGGCCCACCTTCTGTCTGTAGAATAAATGGGGGTAAGAGTTTTATTTAATTACTACTAGTTGTACTGTCAGCAGAATTGCTGAAGTAACTCTGAGCTCAGTAGCCCAACAGGTTCACTAAAAATGTACCTGATGAATCTGCACCATAGCAATTATGTAGATCCTCAGTAGAGAGGGAGACTGCAGCTCTGTCATGTTGAATTCACCAAGCAAGCGGTTGCAAACAGACCTTGCCCCACTCTCTCACCGTAGTATTGACTGATGTTGTGTCTATCCCATCACTGTTTCTTTTCACCTGCCCTACTTGAATACCTACTACATGTCATACCCTGTTTTCAGCTTGCTCAACAAGTGATGTCCTCAGTCCTTGCATGGTGTTACTGAGCTCACACACCTGCTTTCACCCACAGTCATTTACCTTGTGACTTCATGGCTAGTTAAGTACCCTGCACTTGAGAGGATTCCAGCACTGTTGTAAATATCTTGTGTTGGGCTGGACATGTGGCAGCACTGATGCATTGTCTTCTTTTAAGTGGAATAATCACCTTCCATGACCTGTAGGATCATAACAAGTCAATCATGGTTTCTTACTGGAAATGCCACCCCCATAATATTAAATTATCTAAGGCATTTGAAAGCCCTCCTTTGCTCTAAGATTTTCACTGCTACAGTATGTAGTTTGTGATCCTTTATTCACTTATGCTGGTCAAGATTAAGTGGTCTTAGACTTCTCACAGTTGGTTGTTGGCCTTGATGAAGCAGTGACATGGCCACATATGGTTTTAGATGTTATAATATTGTAAGACTCAACACTGTGGCAAAGTGCCCTTTGACAACAAAACTGAAGTTGTGATCAGTGCAACAGAAACTCTCCTAAAGCTCATTGCTCAGTACTTGAACCATACTGATGCTATTGCCAGGGCCAAAAACAACATGCAAATTGGTATCTACAATCCATGCAATCTTCATAGCTTGCAGGCATTTCATTATGATAGCAGCAGTGTGATCCTTAGGCAAAAAAATAAAATAACAGAACTACTGTACATTGAGCCAAGAATACCTTGATAGTGAGCCACATAGTGAAGAGTGTCACAGAGTGAAGAGGATAAACAGTAGTGTTATTTGTCTACACACCAGTACACACTGAAAAGTAAAGATGAAACAGGCATACATACTATAAGGAGGTAGTGTAGTGTAGTGGGTAAGAACACTGAGCTGCAAACCTGGATACCTGGATTTGAATCCCATCTGCCCCACTTGCATACTGTGTGACCCTGAGCAAGTCACTGAACTTCCTTGTGCTCCCAGGTTACACCTGAAAAAAAAGATCTAGCTTTGTGTGTCTTTCCTGGTTAAACAATTTCCCTTCCCTTCCATAATCTGTGCTTGTACAGATGTCCAATGTGCAATGGAAGTATCAGGCTGTCTATTTTTCATGCTATGCTCCTTGTTTAAAATCTTCTTATACAAAAAGGATGTGGTTCTCATTTACAGGAAACCACTAGTATCATTCAAAGCCATAATATTTCACAGTGTCAAATATAATAAAATAACAATGGTTTAAACTTATTGTTAACCACAATGCATTACCCTTACAATTAAATTTTTACATTCTAATTCTACATTAAAAGTGCATTTTTCATAGCGCTACTGCCTGTGACATCAGCGACCTGAGCAGGAGTGAGCCTGGATTGTCAGGGACTGGCCAGGGGAGGAGGTTTGAGCATCCCATAGGATAATCTCCTTCTTGGAGAGGGAGGGCTGTCACATCACCCTGTTACCACTGCCTGTGGATGCATGGTCTGCAGCATGAGACTCATGGTATGGAGAGAGAGGATGCCATTAGGTGCTTGGCTGAGACACGCAGCAGCATGTCTGCAGCCTGGACTCAAGTCTTTCATGCTGGAATTCTCAGGGTGGGGTTTTGAGGAAAAAGCAACACAAAACACAAAAACAAAGCCCCACTGCCGAACAGCATGATCCTCAACAGTTGGAGGGAGGATGGAGTATGGATGGTCAGTATAACCACCATGAAGTCCCACTGGCAGTGGAGATAAACAATGTTAAAAAGTGCATTTTCATATTATCAGAAAAAGTGTGAAACAAAGTATACAAACTCAGTGGTAAACATTCCTTTTTCCAACCCTTTGTTTATTTCCTTACTACCAGGAGGCCTCATCTGATTAGTCCCTCCAGCCCATCACCTACCTTCCCCAGGGACTTACCCCAGCCTCCATTGTTCCCCCATGGTATGCCACTTATGCTGGTGTTCCTAGGGAATGCAACCGCCCCATTAGATTCAGGATTCAGTCTTTGAAGTGGGTACCTGGTCGGTGGTGTGTAGCCTGCAGAGGGTTAGTCATCTTCCTGCCATTCTGGACTGTTTTTCCACCATTTTCACCAGCAGAGCTTGCCAACATGCAGTGACACACAGGCATGCGTGTGTTGGCATGTAGCTGCATCCCCAACCCTTGTCAGCCTGTGCTGTAGTACCACCCCACCTCTGCTAGGTGGCAGGAGAATAGTGGTGGATGGAATCCCACTTCCCAAAGGAAGAGCTGTCCTGTGGGATGCTCATTGTCCTTCACTGGCTGGTGCCCAACAGTCCAAGTCCATTTCAAATGCGGTCACCAAAGTTTCAAGCAGAAGCACAATCATAATACAATGTGGCCTAATTAGCAAATATTCTCAATTATCTTTATTTTGAAAATACTTTATGTTCATTTATAATATAGAACATTTTATTAAATTTATAAAACTATTTGTACCTAAAAATAAGAATTTTCATAGATAAATGCAGTGGTCCCAATTCTCAGCTGTAAAGTGTGGAGTTACAAAACAGGGCAAACCACCTCCCTGCTGTGGCCACACATAATGGCTATATGCAAAAAGAGTCACTCAAGCAAATAAGACATAATGCATATGTGTGTCAACAGAAGCTAGTTTGCACAAACAGGGTTTACAGGCAGTAACACCTGAAGCAAGATGCCCTTGGATTTCTAGGCATGGTACAGCACTAGTTGCATGGAACTATTACATAGACAGAGGCTAGGGGTACAAGTCTTGCCATCTTAGTCATTCTCCCACTCAACACATATCTTTTGGCCCACTTCTAGGCTGTGGTGTCCATATTCCTCACTAGCCTCTCCTGATGGTCTAGTGCCTGCCCACCTCTCAGACACCAGCCCAAATACTGTCCCTGACATCCAGAAGACTCCCCCAGTCCTGTTCTCCCATGCTTGCCATTGCTCTGATCCCTTCTCTGGCTGTAGGGTTTCTTGTCACACTTTTAGTGATGCACTTTTCATTTGCCTTTAACAGTTCTACAGAGGTGTCACTAAACTTATGACTACAGAAGACACGGTTGCCCTGCAACCATTTGCATGGCAGCTTGTACTTCCTGCTATGAAAATTCCAAAAGTGATTTGCAAATGCAAAAGAGGGGTCTGTGACCTCCCCTTGAGCTCAGGGTCATGAGCAAGCAATCAGTGCAAAAGTGCAGTACAACCACTTTTACACAGATTCCTTTTGACTAAGCTTTGCTTCCAGAATCTTTCTTAACAACAACTGCAGAAGGATATATTCAATTTTAAGAAGAATCAGTTTACATAAATACAGCAAATTAAATAATAACACCATACAACACTTGTGATGTGTAACAAGGTGTATCAAGACATGGAAAAGTAAAAACAAATGTAATATTAACATACCCTGCAATGAATTACAGCATCCCTTTAGTCTGCCAAATACTACATTTTCCCAAAGTATAATAAATTGATAGAAATGACAACTAATTAGCTTTACAAAATGTAGGTTTTGAGGGTCTGTCATTTGGGGTCTGGTGGAGATGGTTATCAAAAGGGCATGGAATGGAAATAATGGGGTACAATTTGTGGCTAAAAATCTATCTAATGGGATTACTTCCAATGGAAGTTACTTTGAAAAAGTTTGAAATCACCTAGAGGAAGAGGGCCCTGAATCTGAAAAATTAAAATAAATTGAAAGCTTTACACATTTGCTGGAAAGGATACAGATTTCTGGACCCACTTTAATAATCAAATAACATATATATTCCTCAAATGTCATATATTGTTAGAAAGGGCAGTTAGCAAGCTTCAAAACATTTTAGTAGTAGAGGGATCTACATTTAGAGTCTAGGACCTAAAGGGACCCAAGTGGGACTAAGACAGGGCCCAGAATGGGAATTATGGGTCACATTGTCAAGATGCAAGGCTTTGAATGAGACAAATACCAGGTCCAACTCATCAATGAGATACATTCCTAAAATGATTTTGAATGTATCACTCTTCCTGTGGAAGTCACTTTGAATATGGATGGAATCACACAGGAATCAGGGTCCCTAAATCCATCAAAGTTGAAAACAACAACATTCTCTCAGGGTCTTTGGGATCTCCACTTTCTGACTAAATAACATATTTCCACAGGTGTAATTCAGTGTTAGAAAGGGGTTACTTCCAGAGAACAAGGTGAGCAGACACATGTTGTAGAGCTCGCTGATTAAATGTAATTTTGGCATTTCAATGGCTACACAAACCCATTTGGAAATTCAGAAAACTGCTGAAAGTAAGCCGGATTTGATTGTAAAGTGTCTGACTCCAAAAAGTTTTGGAAAGCAACTCCAACAAGGGGGACTGTAAGAGCTCCTAATATTGTCATGGAAATGGCTTTCCTTGTCCCAGGATGCCATGACTAAAGCAAATTAGTAAACCAACACTTCAGACTATTCAGAAATTTTTAATAGAGTTTTAAGGTGAAACAGGGACCTCAATGGATAAAATACATACCTCACTGGATGAGATAGCTAACCAATGTCAGTAAATCAAGGAAATTTTTTTCTGTAGAAGAAAGGTTGGATACTGCCAAGAAAAACATCCAGAAGTTTTCAGCCCGAGTCCTGAACATGGAAAGTGATGTTAATGCCCTACTTCATGAACAAGTAACAACTATTTCTAAACTTGAAAAGACTGAGAACATTCTGTTGTTAAAGCACTTGCAGCTTATTGGACTGACAATTGTTATAGAAACAACAGATTTGAAAATTACATCGTAGAGCTGATTACAAAAGTTTTTGTTCTGGATAATCCCTTGGTTTTGGGAATCAGTCTTTAGACCACAAGGTAAGCTCTGTGAATGTTTCTGGGCAAAGACCAGGTGTAAGGTATATAATCTGTACCTTCTGCTCGATAGCTCAAAGAAATAACATTTTACAAATGGCTAGAAAAGAAGGGGTTTATCTATGAGGAAATAAACTCCATCTTTACTCTGACTTTTGTATGACAACACAATGATGGAGGAAACACTTCCTGGTAATTAAAAGTGAGTTCAATCAAGCTGGAGTACCTGTGGTCCTACAAGTTCCAGTAAAACTAAAGGTGACCTTTCAAGGGAAGATTATTACTTTGTGGATATGGATGTAGCTTGATTTTTTTTGAAAAATGTTGCACTACCCACAGAATTAGGTATTAGAATGGAGAATGAAGAGGGAATGGTATTGGTAAAAGACACCAACAATACTCAGTATCTCTCACTGACCACTTAAGGAACCCAGATGAATGGAAGTGTTTTTGAATTACTTAGCAAACTGTAGCCTGAGAATCTGCTTTTTCTCAACTTACTGAGACACTAAAGAAAATGCTTTGTTGAATTTTTTGTTATATTACTCTCTTTAAAATGAGGAATATAGCTTGAGCATGCAATAAACAGAACAAATTAATGAAATGTTCTATAGAAGCTCTTCAGTTATGATTAAAATGTTATTAGATTATTTTACCCCACCTCAAAATTAGAACTTTATGCTTCTAGAATTATATATTTCAATTCAAGATGAATTGTTTTGTTTAAAATTATGCTTGTATTAAATAGTGATATATCTCTGAATAAAAAAATAAAGTTTTAAAAAAAAGAAAGGGCATTTGTAGAGGTTGAGGTGTTTACCAATTATGGTCTGGGAGATAATGGAACCCAGAGGGCACTTGGACAAGGTCCAGAATGGAAATACTGTAATGTGACATGGTGATTAGATAGGGTGCCTAAATGGAGCTAAATGACAAGTTCAATCCTCCAGTGCTACATGCATCTGAAAAGCTATCTATAGGAGCAATTTTCTGGTGAAGTCACTTTTACAAAAAAATGAAATGAGGAAGCAGGATGACCAGGTGTCCAAAGGACACTTCTTAATTTGTTAACACTACTGCATACTTTTCATGCCTAATGTTCATATTTTGGGCAATGGGTTTAACTCTTTGAAAGTACAATCTCTAATAATTAAAATGATATATGCTATACTTTTAAAAAGTATGATAATGTGAGATGGTGGATCCTGGACTGTGGAGTGTGCAGATATCACAATACAGTTTTCAGAAGAGGTTAGCTGATAGCCCCATTCTGTTAAAGAATGCATACATTTCTGTAATATGATTTAAAAATAAAGTATTTCTTAAACTTTTTATTGTTGTTCTATTTCAGACCGTTTAACAAATATCCATCCTATTTTCACCCACATACAGTATACTTTGATAATAATCACATTGTGAACATTTAATCTCCACCCCAGCCAACCCCAAAGCCTCTTTACTGTCACAGCTTAGAAGTTAATAATTCCCAGAGTTCTGTGTATCTAATTCTTGATTTCTCAGTTTTATTTATTGAAAGAGTGTCACCAGAAAGGCATACAGAACTGAAAGCAGCTCATTTCAGATGTGACCTGAGGGTAGGGTCCAGAAAAACAATACAAGATGAAAAATTCCTACTCACTTTCGGTCATTCCCTTATTTTGTATTGTTTACAAATCTGGATAACACAATTTGTCTTATTTCCATTAGCCTAGTCTTCAACAAATCTGTGGCATACAGTAATAAGCTGCAAATATCCAGTGCCATGATCTCAACAATTAGCTGAGTGATTTGCTGAGCTGTTTCATGGGTGGTGTAATACTACTGTAGTTACCTGCCAGGATGGTCTCCAATATCAATGCAACTTTGAGCCACTTGCCAGGAGGGTGGGTGGGAACAGGGGCCATCGAATATGCCTGGATCAGATAGAATCACTGGTCTGTGCTTGCACACCTTGGTGTCCCAGACCTAAATTCACTGATGTTGGGGAGAAACTTACTGGCAGTTTCCTGAACATCGCCAGCCAGTCTCCAACCAGCATCACAACCATTAGTGCCTGTATCACTCCTGTGCTGTGGAGGGGCTGATGACACTGTTGTCTGCTGGACCACCAGACTTTGCTGTCAGGGTCTGCAATGTTTTCTTTGTGACCACAGGTGTTATACTTGGTTGTCCTGCTGTGATGGAGCCTGCATGCACACTGCAAATGGCAGGGAGGGTAGACTGCTTTGCTTTCTTGGGATGATGGAGGCTTTGTTTTCTTGGGGGGTCAGTACACATTTAATTGCCCTTGCCTCAGTCTCTGCAAATCAAAATTCTTTTGTGGTAGTTTTTTTTGTTTCCAATTCCAGGGTGGAATTTATTAATACCCAGATGAATGCTCCTCCTCCTCCTCAACATCATCATCTTCTGAAGAGAATACACTCACACAGTCCCAGTAAGGTGGCTACAGTGGCTGTAGTTGTTGCCAGGTGCTTCACAGCTGTGGTGGCTGAGGTGACTGTTGTAGTAGTGGAGTCTGGGACCATCAGCCCCCATAAAAGTATGAAAACTCCATCCAGCAGCTGTGAGAGTGGTACCTGCCTGAACTCTGTGAACCTCACACCAGCCTTTCTGCTTTGGGGCATGCAGAGTTGTAAACTGCTGGTGGAGTCATGTGCACCAGATGCTGGAGGGAGAAATTGTCATACATAGGTTGCATGCATGTGGGCAGGTCTTGTGTAATGTAGTGAATTGTGGAGGGATGTCAGTCATGTGCCCTCTTCCTCAGTTGCACAGGAAATCTCTGTCCCTCCCACAAAGGGTGATGGCCTCTGGCACTGCAGCAGACCCACACCAACCATGCTGCACTGGTTGAAGCCAGTCCTGGGTCTGTGAGGTTACCTTGGGGCCACAATTAAATAGTTATTTTTGTTGACTTGGAAAGAAGGGCTAGGCAATTCTGTGTATTTTCAGCTTCGTCAAGGAGGGATACAGATGCAAACTGACACAGAAGTAGGTTGTTGTTGGGGATTAGGGCTGCGTGAATGCTGAAACTGCCATCAGAATTGGTGCAGATGGCAATTCCACTTTCCAAAATACTTTTCAGAATTTTGTTCTAAACTGCACAGAATTCTGATAAGCATTTCTGAGTAAACCACTGAATAATTTTCTGCAGAGCACTACAAATCCACTATATTAATCTGGGAATAATGTCACAAACAAAATGTTAACATTTCACAACTGATGAAATGCTGTGGAAGTTCTGAAGTTCCACTGAATTCTATTCCATCAGAATGTCAACATTTTGCACAGCCCTATTGGTGATATTTTTAGTGAATGAGGAAATGTTTACCAGTCCACGGGAAAATTCCTACTGTTTTCACATCCGCCATAGAATGTGTAACGTCCACCTGAGCCACCACTAGAACATGCAGATGGGAACATTGGTTTAATGTCTTATTCGAAAGATAGCACCTCAAGTGTGTAGCACACCTCTCATACTGCACTATAGAGTAGTACTGGTATTTACCTCAAGTTACTGGTGTGGGGCTAAACTTATAACCTTCTTATCTTCTAGCTTCAGAGGCAAGTGTGCAATCTACTGAGCCACAGACATCCACAACAGCCATTAGCAGCAAGAAAATGTCAAGTGCAGTGAGCTGCAGATGGGGTATTGGGCAACTGTCCTCCTTAGTTGCACAACAAGGAACTGAGCATGGGAAATGGAGAACCCCAAAATATTTACATACCTTCTGTACCTGAGTCAAACAGTAACATAGCAATTAAAGGTTGAAGGACTTTAGGTCATCAGGTTTGCCCACCCCACTTAATAAAAGGCATTAATAGGTATACCCTTGAGGAAAGAAGGAAGAGGGGGCAGGATAGAAACTTTCAAGTACCTCAGTGGATTCAACAAAGTCCAAGAGGGTAGCATCTTTCAGAAAAGAGATGTGCAAGAACAAGGGACACAATTTAAAGATAGAGGGGGTTCAGGGGCAATGTGAGAAGTATTATTTCACAGAGAGGTACTGGATGCATGGAACAGCCTTTCTGAGGAGGTTGTGGGGTCTAAAACTGTGGGAGAATTCAAGAATGCATGGGACAGACATAAGGCAATTCTTGTGGGGGTAGGAAGAAATAGGCTGTTGGTTAACTAGGATCTGCGGCCTATCCTATAGGTAGGGAAATGGGCAGACTAGATGGGCCAAGCTGTCCTTATTCTGTCACAAAGTCTGTGTTTCTATGCAATACAAACATGTATTGGTCTATAGATTTCACAGCTTACACCCCTCTCCAGCCCCCAATGGGTCTGCTCACCCCAACACATCTAACCATTGAACAGATGGATCAAGGAATTGAAAAAATCATGGTAAAGTGAACTGTCCCAGACATCCCACCAAGGGATCCACTACTGGACATTATAAATGAATTAAATGAATTTTAAACAATAAGCAAGCTTAGGCCTTAACACATTATAGCCTTTAAGCATATAAACATAGCCAAGTTCAATACTTGGGCATCTGTTTTTATTAATTAACAATTTGCAAATGATATTTACTTACAAGTTTCATTCTGTGTTTAACATTTATTTTATTTTCTATATTCTTAAAGAGCAGCTGATGCCTCAAAGAAAACTTTGAAAAACATAATAATTAGGTATATTTCAGCTATGCTCCATATATATTATATAGTTTTCCTCCCATTATTTATTACTGAGGAAATTTGCATGAAAACATTATCTTTATTTATAGAGTTCATTTACCTCTCAGCTTACTTCCTACATCAAGTCATAACCCTGTGTTGTGACATCACAATCTGTAGCCATGGGAGTAACTGTGATGTCACAAGCAGTGCATTATGACCTCAGGTAGGAGAAGGCAAAAGAAATAGATGAACTCTTCAGGGGTAAAGATCGTGTTTTCATGCAGATTACCTCAGTGATAAATAATGGGGAGCAGAAATACAGAACTAATGTGAAATGCAAGCAAAACCGAGCCTAAATGCTATGATCTTGAAAGTTCTCCTGAAGGCGCCACCTGCAGTTTAATTACTTAGTGTGACCTTTAAAATGTTTAACCTTTCAGCCTTTGTTAATGATGATTTTAATTTTAAACAAGATAATTACTGAGTGTGACATTTTAAAAGTCTAAACCTCCATCACCTGTTAGGTACTTTCCTCCGTAACCACAAAGGTCAACTGGAGGTCAATCGTGTTTTTCTCAGAACGTCCCACCAGTACCAGTTGCCAGATGTCCCTGTGAATCATTACACCTTCTGCTCAGTGCAACATACTTCAGGTTAGCTGCTCTCCTGAAAGCAAAAACTTATTTTGTATTCAAGAAAAATCCCTAGTCGCTAAGCGTGATGCCATGACGCCAGACCACGATTACAGCCTATATGTTTCCCCATATTAATCAGATGTTTTTCAGTTACTGATCATTTTCTAACACCTAATCTTCAATTAGTGGTCACCTGGCCTGAGAAAACTGGCCTAATGCTAAAACTGTCAGAATACTGACCCTCATTTTGCTTTGGCAAGGCTATATAAATCCACAAAATTAAAGTCGAGGTAAGAAGAAGAGACAATGAAGCTGTGACAGCACATCCTTCTGTCAGGACATCACTTGGGACATCAGGTTATGGCTCTGTGTGGTGAGTTGCTTTTATCTCTGACATCAGGAGCAGAGAAGGATGATCCTTGCATTTTCATTTTATTTTGTTTTCTGTATGATTGTATTTAAAAGTAGGAGGGCTTCTCGTTCCAGTTGAAAAATGTATTGTTTGCTTGCACTGCTGATCAAAATGATGGCAATTTTGTATATAAGTTTTAAATAAAAAATTAAGACAATATGATATTTCCTGGTATTTCTTTTGATTAAATATTTTTACTTATAAAGTTGTTGACTTGCAATACAGGGTTACAACTTAATTGTGACTACTGATATATAAGTTAACAAAATATTAAAAATAACTATAAAGGTCTAGGATAAGGTAATTTTAACCAGGCAAATAGATTAGACTGTGATTGAACTAGGATGTTTAGAAAGTAGGAATAACCTAATTGGACACCCAGCCATGTGCATTATCAAGCACTCCCAGTTAGACTTCACCCTAGGCAAGCTAAATTTCTGAGTAGAATTGGTTGTTCCCACCGGTTCAAGATTATTCCCAGAACATGGAAAATCCCTTGAAAGTTGGGTCAGGGAACCGGAACCAGTAATTACCCTGACGCTCAAGGATACCCCACCAATTTTATGACCCAGGGTACTGTGTAATTCCTTTGCTAATCAGAAATGTGCCTACACTTACTCTGAATTCTGTACTGTATTTAAATTCACTATCTCAGCTGATAGACTGTTCAGTAGGTTCACCACTCTGGGAAAAGAAGTGCCAAGTCCTTAACCTTATATGTTTCACCTCTGAACTTCAGGGCTTGTCCTGGTGTCATATTGAGCACACCCGTTGAAAAGTTGCATCTGTTTGATCCTTTCTATATCCAGGAGAATGTGAAAGACAGAGATAATTTCTCCTCAGCCTCCTTTTTTCCAGGAGTACAACATAACTTACAATACTGAAAGGATTACAACAGAAGTCTTACAAAAACAACGCCCTAAGGCTAACACATTACTAAGCTGCTCCTTTAAGTGTGCAAAACCCACCACCAAGTGTCACTCTTCAATGACTTATGGAGTATTTCTCCACAAGTTTAGTCTCAGAATGCATAGCACAAAGTGAAACATCATGCTAAACTTCAGACTGAAGAAGCCTAGTGGAACAAGGTAGAACATCAGTTACTGTCCGTTGGGGTCCCGAGGTGAAGTTTAGCATGTGGGCTGTGGTAGAACATCTCTTTTTCCCCATTGCATGTGTATATATCACTTGCTAGCAGTGTATTGTATTTATAAAAACTTTTTACTACCTTTTAAGCTGATTAAATAAATAGAATGATTTTTTACTCTGAAAAGTGGTTATTCTGGGCTTTATATTTATATTTTGGGGCAAGAGTCCAGCATGCATAGTACCCAGTAGCTTAGCGGGGCAGTGGTGCTGTATTTCACTTGGCTGCTTAGACTGTAGTGCTGCCATTAATCCCAAATGGAAGGTTTCTGATCCCATCAGTTCTTAATGTATTTTTGGTAACTTGTGCTGATGGCATTTTCAAGCACTAGCACTAAACCATCATATGGAACTACTATATGTGTCACCATTTTGAAAAAATGTTTCATGCTGCAATGTCACGAGTTACTAATACTGGGTGGGATGGGGGTTATGAATGATATATTGTATCAGTGCCTTGGCAGGGAGAGTGGACTACTAGACAACCACAGACTTGTACTGGAATTCATTACATTGTCAGATGGGCATCGGGGAGGAGGGGCCACTAGACAACCAGATATGTATCATTAACTAAATGACAGCATTGGATTGGCATGGGGTGACACCAGACAGCCATGGATGTATCTTTGATGATAGCATCAAAGAGGGATGGGGCCAATAGAGAACCAGAGCTTCATATTGGAATACAGGAGGGGATCACCAGACAACTAGGGATTTGTAGTGGAATTCCTAACATTGTCATATGGGTATCAGGGACAGAGGAAGGGAGGAGACCACTAGGCAACAGGGCATATCTTTATCTACATGACAGCACTGTATGGGTCTCGGTAGTGCTGGCAGTAGACAACCAGGGACCTCTTCTTTGACTACATAACAGCATCAAATGGGCCTTGGGGAGTGAGAGTACTAGATAGACAGGGACATGACTTTGACTACATGACATCCTTGGATGGGCCTCAGGGAGTGGGAGCATTAGATAGCCAAGGACTTGTCTTTGACTACATGATAGCATCAGATGGGCCTTGGGGGGCACCAGACAGCTGAGGACCTACCTTGACTACATGACAGCATCGAATGGGCCTCAGAGAGTGGGGGTACTAGACAGGCAGGGTCATGTCTTTGACTATATGACAGCATTGGATGGGCTTGTGGGGCACTAGACAGCCAGAGATGTATCTTTGACTACATGACAGCATCAGATGGGCATCGAGGAGTGGGGCCACTGGACAGCCAGAGACAGATCTTTGACCACATGACCAAAAACTAGGGCTCCTGTATCAGTTAAGCCTTTCTCTCATTGCTGAAGCCAGAGTAATTATAACCAATAGTATCTTACTGCCGACTGTCCTGTATGGTGTACCCCATCCTATCCTCACTCAAAAACACTGAGCTCAATAAGCTTAAAACCTTGTACCACTGAGCATCTAGATTTGTTTCAGGAGCAGGGAATAGTTAACACCACTGCAAGACACTGACCATACTAAAATGGCCACCCTTGGAAAGTTGAATTCACTATTTCACACTCTACCTGCTACACTAAATAGTACACCCCCCAACCTTGCCTCAATCCTGGAACTGAAATAGCACAGTAGAGTCCTCAGGTCCTCCTCTTAATTACTCTTCATTGTCCCTAGAATGGCAACAGATGCCAGCAAAAGGTCCTTGCCTCTGTGGCTCCTGGGCTTGGAATGACTTCCCAGCTGACGTCCAGGCTTACACAAATCACAGTTCCTTCAAAACCTCCCTCAAGAACACACTGTTTTGAGCTGCCACAGTATCCAAGCTGAGCCCCTGTGACCCCATTGTAGTCTTACTGCTCTCTACTGCTCAGGTTACCCCATGCTCAAGTTATTATTTAATGTCTGTTTATTTTAGTTTGTTCTGTGTTCCTTGACTTCTGCAACTATTGTAATTTATTCTGTTATCAGTGTTTGTACTATATGCCTTGACCTTGACCTTGTAACAATTATAATGTGTTCCCAAAACCCTGTTTGTATGCTAATTAACTGTTATTGGTTGAACCGTACTACCATGTGCTGTTATTTGCATTTGTATTTGACTACAGTATTGTAATTAGTTCTGGGTCACTCCTGAAAAAGGAATTTCTAGTCTCAGTGGGCCTATCCAATTAACAAAATCCACATAAGTAAATTAAATGACAGCAACTGGTGAAAATCAGGAGGAAGGGGGACCACTAAACTGGGACATATCTCTGACTACATGCCAGCATCAGATGAGGGTGGGAGGCCCACTAGAGAGCCAGGGACATATCCTTAATTACAAGACAGTGTTGAATGGGCATTGGAGATGGAGGGGGCCATTAGATTACCAGGGACTTGTACTAGAATTAATTCTACCAGATAGGTATAGAGGAGAAGTGGCCACTAGACAACCAAGGACTTGTACTGCAATTCATGACAATGTCAGATGGGACTCGGGAGGAGGGCCACTAGACGGCTATGGACATATCTTTGACTGTATGACTGCATCTGATGGACATCAGGTAGGGGACCAGTAGACTATCATGCTGTGGAAGCGTGGATCAATGACAGACACACAAACAGAACTTTGATGCATAAAAATGCAAATTATCAGATTATCATTTTATTTCTTCAAACAGAAATAAATGTCCAAAATAAATTGTTCAAAACAAAAAAAAAGAAAGTAAGCACTGTTACTTCACAGAAAGAAATATAAAGTGCTAAGTCCAGCACACTTCAAACAGGAATCACTTCTTCTTGGTCTGTCTTCCTTCTTTAACAGCTATGGCTTTCCTTTAACAAGCTCCTTCTTGCTCAGTGTCCAGAACCCTACTGAACACTCCTCCACATCTTCTCTCCTAGCCAATCAAATAGGGGTTTATATAGTCTCCTCCTGGTACATTTTACTCCTCCCTTTTGGTGACATCATACCTTCTTCCTAGATAAACTGTCATTGTAGGCTGGCCAGCTCCTAAGCAGGGCCTACTGAAGCTTCTGGTAAAAACAATCACTTTCATTTCTTTTTCATGACTTCACAATCCATAATATATTGTGTTGTATAGCTTTAAGAAGTAGAAGGAAGTTTGTCTTTAAATAATAGCAAAACAATTCTGTCAGAAATTCTCTGTTTTGTTCTTTTAAAACAGTCTAAGACAACAGAAAGAAAACAGCTCTCTGTACCTCAGGAGTCATTTTAATTCAAATTACAATTCATTAGCTACTATACAGATTTTTAAACTCGTTCTGCCTGTTTGGTTTATTTCAGACAGCTGAAGTTGCAGCTTTTACCTTCCTCTGCCTTCCACTGTTTACAGGGGTCAATAGCCAGAGAAAACAGCTTTTCTTGGATCAGCAGGGACTCTGTTCTGTAGGTACCACTACTCTTTAACAACTCTGCAGCATTGTAGTCTACTTTTGGGGACAAATGCATTTTAAAACAGGATAAAGACAGCAGCTTCTATTAGAAACTGCTTTTAAATCAGCAAGACAGTTTGATTTTGTTTTATGAAAAAGGGCATTTAAAGGGATAGTAAAGCACAAAGAGATGTGTTTGTCAGGTTGGCCACCATGCAAGAAAAGAAACAGAATAGTTTGGAATAAGTAAAAGAATATAGAAAAGGGTGAAACAGAATTTGTTTTTATTTTAAAGGGCATGTTACCCTATTTTATTATGTATAACAGGGAGGCCATGTTACATTCCTCCCGACACAAACATCTAACCATTGGTTGAATGACCTGAACCTCTCCCTTGAAGGGGATGGAACTTCCGCTCCTCCACTCCAGAAGTTCCCTCAGGGACCCTTTTATCTTTAGTATTGACTCTGTCTTATCGAGACATAAATAAATATCTCTATCAATACGTATTCTCTGAGGTTTAAAAACAAGAGAATGGTATACTCCATAAATACATTACAGTAGTCCTCAGAATTGTCATTTCAAAACAGTTTCAGCACCTTTATCATGCTGCACCAAAACGTGACATGAAATCAGCATTCTGATACTGGGTACCAGACCTATGTCTGACTGTGAAATGATATGGTTGGAGAGCCAAGTACCAACGCATAATCCGTGTATTTTTCTTTCATGTTATTAAGCCATACCAATGGATTATGGTCAGTAACCACCTCAAAATTATTACCCCAAAGATAATATTTCAAGGCCTCAATGGCCCACTTCATTGCCAGGCATTCCTTCTCTATGGTGGAGTATTTCCTCTCCGGCTCATGTAGTTTTCTGCTAATATAAAGGATGGGGTGTTCACCATGTTTATCATGCTGAGTTAACACTGCACCGATGCCTGTGTCAGAAGTGTCAGTGTGAACCTCAAATGGCTTTGAAAAATCAGGACTTGACAATACTGGGGTTGAACACAAGACAGCTTTTATACTCCGAAAAGCATGGTCACACTCATCATTCCAATTTACTTTAACTGGGTTTTTGTTTTGGTTAGCTCAGTCAGGGTGTAGCTAAAGTGCAAAAATCTGGGATAAACCTTCTATAATAGCTGGCTAACCCTAAAAAGATCAAACATGACATTTTGTCCTGGGTACAGCACTATTAGTGACTGCATCCACTTTACTTACTTCTGGCTGTACTTTGCCATTACCGATAATGAAACCTAAATATCTGGTTTCTGTTTTGGCTAAGGCAATATTTGAGGATATATTGTAAGTCCAGCCTCCTTAATGCTCTGAATTACTGCACCTAAATGTCTCAAATGGGTGTCCCAGTCTGGACTGTAGATAACTATGTCATCCAGATAAGCAGCACTGTACAAATTATGGGGTCTCAAAATATGGTCCATATACCTCTGAAAGGTTGCCGGGCACCATGAAGGCTGAACGGCATGGTCATGAATTGAAACAAACCTATGGGTGTGCTGAAAGCTGTTAACTCCTGTGCACTTTGAGCTAGGGTATTTGCCAATACCCCTTTGTTAAATCCAGTACTGATGTACTTTGCAGAACCTATTTGGTCTAGTAGGTCATCTATCCTAGGCTAGGGTATCTGTCAAAATCAGATATTCCATTGATCTTTCTGAAATCAAGACATAACCTGATACCTCCCTCCTTCTTTTCAACTATCACCAGTGGGGATGACCATGAACCACGTGATGGTACTATGACTTTAGCTTGTTCTATTTTCTTACTCTTTAATAACCTCCTGTCTCACCTTTTCTGGTATTCTATATGGTTTCTGATGTATGGGTTTATGTTGTTGGATGTGTATTTCATGCTCTACCCTCACTGCGCAACCTGGTGTTCCTGTAAATGTCTTTTGATAATACTCTAAGAGATCCTCAATCTCTTGTTTTTGTTCAGGTGTAGGTCAGGATTGATGTGGACTTCTTTATTTGATTTCTTTCTGAGCCAATCATAGACTATTTCTAGCTCAGATGTATCTTGTTCTATTTGAATGTAGACTAGTATCTGAGGTGTTTTAACCCATTTTCTAAGTAGGTTAGCATGATATACATTTCAGGTGGGCCTATGATCTGGCATCTCAATCTCATAATTAACCTGGCTTGTCTGCCTGATTATCTTATAGGGACCTTCCATTTCATTAACAGTTTGTTCTCACTAGTGGTAACAATAACACCACTTTCTCTCTCCAGGTTCAAATTGTTTCATTTTCAGGCCTTCATTATAACATTCTTTTTGACACATTTGTTTTAGGTTTACATTTTGATGGGCTATTGTGACATATTTTACCAATCTTTCTCTGATAGCAGTCATATAATCAACAATATTATTATACCCAACATTCTATCTCTCTCTTCCCAATGCTCTTTAACAACATCAAGGAGCCCCTTGGATTTTGGCCATACTGCAAAGAGAATGGGAAAACCATTAGTGGCCTGGGGCACCTCCCAATAAGCAAATAATAGGTATGGCAAGTACTTATCCCAGTCTCCCCCTCTTCTTGTACATACTTCTGCAGCATGCTTTAAGAGTTTTATTAAAGCGTTCCACTAATCCATCTGGCTGAGGATGGTAAGGGATGTTTTACAGCTGATACTCCTAAAAGACGATAATTCCTTAACATGATAGAGGTGAAGTTACTGCCTCTATCTGTTAGGATGGTTTGTGGATTCCCATTTGGCTAAAAACTTTGGCCAACTCTTCAACTATTTGAGGGGACGAACGTCCTCATTGGAATAGCTTCAGGATAACGAGTTGTGTAATCACAAATAACTAAGATGTATTGGTTGCCTTTAGAACTCTTAGTAAGTGGTCCTACCACATCCATCGCTATCCTTTCAAATGGGGTGGTGACATAGGAATGGGTTGCAATGGTACCAAATCTTTTTCCCTTCTTAGCTACCATCTGGCAGTCGGAACAGGCTCTACAGTACTCAGCTACCTCCTGATGTATTCCTGGCCAATTAAATCTAGCTAGGATACGCTATATGGTTCTGTCTCACCCTTCATGCCCTGCCATAGGTATTTTATGTGCCAGGTGCATTATTTTCTATACATATTTTTTGGTACCATAAGCTGTTCTACCTGTTGTTCAGTACCAGGTTCTCTAGTTACATAATATAATACACATTTATTCACAACAAAACTAGAATGTCCAGGTTGTACTTCTTTTTTCACCTGTAAAAGAAAGGTTTTAAAGTCTCATCATTTATTTGATCCTGTTGTATTTCACAGGATGAAAGTTCAGGTATGCTGTCTATCCCTTCTTTAACATGAGTTCCATACCACCGTACTTTCTCTTTCCTTCTTTCTTGCTTTGATTTTCTGCCTTCCTTTCTCATAAAAATAGTCCTCTTCGAAGAAAATATGTCCCCAATTGTTGTACTTTAGCCTGTGATCTAGTTACCACAGGTACCAATTTAGAAGACATTGGTTGACTTTTGTAACAACTTATCAAACTTGGGAAGTTCTGTCCAATAGTGACTGGTACTGGTAGGCGTAGTACTAAACCGACCACCATTTGATGACTTTCATTTTCCACAGTTAGGTTCATAGTGGCAGTATGGTATTGATGAATGTCACCATGCACACATCTCACCATGGTATCATTACCAGTAATTTCTGTTTCTGACACCAAATCAGATCTTAATAAGGTCTGCTTACTCCCGAGTTTAACAATCCCAAAGTTTGTTGGTTACCAATTCCTACTGAGGTCACATATCCTATGTTGGCAAGGGATAAATGAGTCACATCTGTCTTATGGGGCAATTTCAACAATATGCCCTTTCTTAGACACCCATGGTATATTATTTCAGCATATGGTATCCTAGCCCCTGGTTGTCTTCGACCATAGTTAGTATTTCGGGTGTTAGGGACAAAACTCTGGCTGGTGTTTGACTTGGGACTGGATTACTAGGTGGCCCCCTGGTTCTAGAGGGATTAGCAGCCAGATAATCTTCTGCTAATTTTATTAGAACTTCAGAAGATTCAGGTTTGTGTTCTTTTACCCATAACTGAACATCCATGGGCAATACCTGAATAAATTGTTCTATTGTAATCAGCTCCATTATCTGATCAATACTCTTAGTAGCTGGCTGTAACCATTTTACACAGTAATCCCTTAGTCTGACATATGTCTCTCTAGGTGTATCATAGGGTGACATTTTCTGTTGTCAGAAACGCTGCCTATAGGTTTCAGTATTTATATTATACCTTCTTAGTACTCTTCCTTAACTTTGTCATAGTCATTAGCATCTGTCCCACTTAACTGGCTATAAACAAGTTGTGACCTCCTGAAAGATAAAGTACCAACCTGATTACCCACTGGTCCTGGGCCAGGCACACGCCACTGCTATCCACTCAAAAGTAGTTAGATAAGCTTCAGTGTCATCCATTTCTGTAAGTTTTGTGTTTAATATCTCAGGGTCTTGCTCTTCTGTATGGCCCTGATTCATCTCCTGAATGGCTTTCAAGGTATCCTGCCATTTCTCATCTTGTTGTCTCCGATCCTCGGCCTGTATCCTCGGGTCCTCTTCCCGCTGTCATCGATCCTCTTTCTCTGCTGCTCCAGGTCCAGTTGTCGAGGCATAACCATTTTAACAAGTCACCTGGCTCTTCCGGTATTGCTGCCATCTGAGCCTCTGGACTCTTCCTCTATTCCTTCTTCTGTATTAGTCTTCATCAAGGGTCTTGCACCAGGTTCCAACCCAGGCAACAAGGGTAGAGCAGTTATTTCTCTTACTGATCTAGTAAGATGTCCTGCACCAGTTACTGTCTCATCCTTTTCTCCATCTGCCAAGGTGCTGATATGTTAAATCACCCTTGGTAGCACTCCCAAGCAGCCTTACTGTAATGGGAAGATCCCACTGCTGACACCAGTGTGGAAGCGTGATCAATGACAGACACACAGACAGAACTTTGGTGCATAAAAATGCAAATTATCAGATGATTATTTTATTTCTTTAAAAAGAAATAAATGTCCAAAATAAATTGTTCAAAACAAAAAAGAAAGAAAGCACTGTTACTTCATAGAAAGAAATATAAAGTGTTAAGTCCAGCACACTTCAAACAGGAATCACTTCTCTCAGTCTGTC
This sequence comes from Neoceratodus forsteri, assembly GCA_016271365.2. Classification (NCBI taxonomy): domain Eukaryota; kingdom Metazoa; phylum Chordata; order Ceratodontiformes; family Ceratodontidae; genus Neoceratodus; species Neoceratodus forsteri. The sequence goes on from CM028129.1 coordinate 751,903,080, forward strand.
TTCCTTCTTTAACAGCTATAGCTTTCCTTGAACAAGCTCCTTCTTGCTCAGTGTCCAGAACCCTACTGAACACTCCTCCACATCTCCTCTCCTAGCCAATCAAATAGGGGTTTATATAGTCTCCTCCTGGTACATTTTACTCCTCCCTTTTGGTGACATCATACCTTCTTCCATATAAACTGTCATTCTGGGGCTGGCCAGCTCTAAGCAGGGCCTCTGAAGCTTCTGGTAAAACAATCACTTTCATTTTCTTTTCCTTACTTCACAATCCATAATATATTGTGTTGTATAGCTTTAAGAAGTAGAAGAAAGTTTGTCTTTAAATAATAGCGAGACAACTCTGTCAGAAATACTCTGTTTTGTTCTTTTAAAACAGTCTAAGACAACAGAAAGAAAACAGCTCTCTGTACCTCAGAGAGTCATTTTAATTCAAATTACAATCCATTAGCTACCATATAGAGTTTTTTATCTCTTTCTGCTTGTTTGGTTTATTTCAGATAGATGAAATTGCAGCTTTTACCTCCTCTGCCTTCCACTGTTTACAGGGTTCAATAACCAGAGAAAACAGCTTTCTTGGATCAGCAGGGACTCTGTTCTGTAGGTACCACTGCTCTTTAACATCTCTGCAGCATTGTAGTCTACTTCTGGGGACAAATTCATTTTAAAACAGGATAAAGACATCAGCTCTATTAGGAAACTGCTTTTTATCTATTAGAAACTGCTCTTAAATCAGCATGACAGTTTGATTTTTGTTTATGAAAATGGGCATTTAAATGGATAGTAAAGCACAAAGAGATGTGTTGTCAGGCTGGCCACCCTGACAAGAAAAGAAACAGAATAGTTTGGAATAAGTAAAATAAAATAGAAAAGAGTGAAACAGAATTTGTTTTATTTTAAAGGGACTGTTACCCTATTTTATTATGCATAACAGGGGGCCCTGTTACACATGTACATGCTATATCTTTGACTACATGACTGCCTTGGATGATCATTGGGGAGGGAGGGTACTGCTAGACTGCCAAGGACTGACAGCTCATGCTGACATTATGACAGTTGGTCAATCGGTAGAGGGAAGGCAAAGACTCTGCACAATGCTTCTGCACATTTACACACATAGCCATTATGCAGACCCATTAATGGTCACATAATTAAATGTAAGAGGTCCTTCAGCACCCTCCATGCCATATGTGGTCATTAGCATGTTGGCTACTGCATATGGTTCCCAGCAGCAAGGGTGCTGTCCCGTTTGGGACATGCTCTCTCCTTTGCCCTGTGAGTCAGTTTCCAGCAGGGTGCTGTGTTAGCACTGCATAGTAACTCCATGGCACTAACACAGCCAGCCCCATATTCACACAGACAATGCACACCACACAGATGGTGCTGCTAGTATGAATAAAGCACCCTGTTGTACAGGTGCTATCTTAATATGCTTTCTACTATTTGCAAGGTGGAAATGGCTAGCTCTAGATATGGAGACCACAGTGTTCAAATACAGGCTTTTATTTTGAACATTTAAAAGGACTGTATAATGAGTGTTCCCAAAATCGCTGAAATAAACTAGCTATCCCATCACACACTAACACAAAACAAAGATTTTATTTTATGACTTATTTACCCAGGACAGCCAAGCTGAGATGTACAGTAAAATCTTATTCTAGCAGTGTCATGCATCTGCCCATTTCCATTGCTGTGTAACATTTAGAGATTAAGTGATTTGCACAATGTCCCAAGTATTACACTGTAATTTATTTATTTATTTAGTTAGTTTTGTTGACCAGGTAAGTGCACTAGACAAATCCTGCCTACTTTCGCACCAATTCGGGAGGGGATACAGATGAATGCCAACTGACCTTGAATCAGATTAAGCTGGTGGTATTTTTAGTGAATGCTACCCTGTGGTATTTTTTGCACTTTAAATGTGATATCACTATTCAGGTAATTGTTTACTCATGGGCACCTACATTCTATTTGTATAATACACCTTATGTGCCTTGGTACCATTACTGTATTAATCTTGTTCACTCTTATATGTAATGTATTGTATATTTCTTGACACTGTATTTCCATGTACCTGTATCTCTGTGTTGTTGACCTCCCGGTCATGCCTGAAAATAATCACTTTTGTGTCTAGTGCACCTACCCCATCATCAAAAAATAAATAAATAAAATAAATGTGGGTCTGTTGAGGTTTGAACCTGTGTTCTCTCAGTACCCAGGTAGTGCTATAACCATTAGACCACACTGCCTCTAATTACACAAAACTATGCAATCACATTAAGTTATACAAAATTGCATCAGTGCAAAAAATATGTAAAATGGCACTAACAAAAATAGATTAGTACAAGCAGAAAGAAAATCTGCAAACCACACAGGCACAGAACAGTTCAACTAATGGGGATATCATAAAACATTGTGCAAAGCAGCACAGACACAAAAGGTTTTAGAAAGTTGTGGCACTTACAGCATAAATAATTTATCACAGCTGAACTGAAGTAATACTTCTGATCCAAGCTTTTTTGAGAATCATTGAAAATTTTAATTCTTCTAAAACTCTCCAATGCCAAAATATTTTGACATCAAGAATATTTAAATTGAAAACCCCAGGGCACTATTTAATGCCCTCAGTAACTACTTTTTTGCCTCTATTGTGTCCTCAGGACTATCAAAACAAGAGGTCCTGGGTGCAACCTCAAGGAAAATGGACTGTTGAGACACTCCTTTAGATTGCCACCATTTACTGTCAATAAGATTTGAAACATTCTACTGGGATTTGGCCCTGGAAAGTCTGAAGGGATAGATGGGATTAACCCAAAGCTTCTGTAGTATGAAACATCTACAACATGTCATCCACTCACTTATCTGTTCAATAGGATTACATCAGAGGGACCATTTCCAGAAGGATGAATGCTGGCTAAAATTACCCCATCTTTAAGTCAGGAAAGACACTTTGATATATAACTGCTGTCCTATCTCACTCCTTGAAAAAAATGTTGAAAACATGTTTCAAGCTATCTAAATTCAAACAGCACTGTCATCAAGAATCAGTCTGGTTTCAGGCCAAACCAAGCTCAGTTTCCACCATGATTAAAATTACAAATTATCTGTATGGGTGGTGGACAGTGGCTTTGCAGTAGGGTCAATATTTATCAATCTTTCCAAAGTCTTTGACACAAGAGACCATACACCCTTTAAAAAAAAACAGAACATTTGCAATTGACACATGTTTACTAAACTGGGTGAGAAGTTGCCTGTCAAATAGATACCAACTGGTGTTACTATATAGGATTAACTCTAACATAGCTTACATGAGCAGAGGCGTACCCTGAGCTCTATTCTGGGTCCCTCTGCTCTTAGGGAAAGTTGGGTGACATGGTCATCCATCTATACTATATGTGGATGCCACAATTATCTATGACTGCAGTCAGAATTCTGCAATCACAAAGAAATTTCAATCAGCTTTTAATGATGTTTAATCTTACTTTAGTAGAAATTGGTTAAGCCCTAATAAACAAAAACACAAGTAATACAGTTCACATCCGCACGAATTGAAATTATATTTCCAAATGAACATTGCTCCTGCTAACAACTTCCGAGTGGAAAACATTTCACTTTACAAATATCTTGACCTTTGGATAGGACAAAACCTCAAGTAGGATTACCACTCTCAGTGACTATTAAAAAGTCAATGCTTGAATAGGTTTTTGTACTAGAACAAAGTATACTTACAGTATGACAAGAAGAACAGTAAGTTTAAAATGTTCAAAATATGATTTTGCCTTTGTTGGAGCATGCTGATGTAATGTATTCCCACACAGCAAAATCACTTTTGAACAAACTTTATGTTACCTATCACAAACTTGTGAGATTTACTCTACAGACCCCCAGATGTTCACACCACTGTGACCTTCTTAGGGTTCTAAACTGGTTACTTCTTACACAAAGGCACAAGCTACATATATTAGTTTTAAACTGGACATATACCCCAAACAGCATGCCTACATATGTTCAAATGTAATCAAGTCTTGAAACATTGGAAACAGCCTTGATCCACCTACTGCCTTGAATATATTAAAAAAACAGTACGTGAATGCCAGCACCCACTACAGGTCTGGAGTAACAAACTTCCAGTGAACTTCCTTGTATGTTGTGTCCTTTTTCTTTCACTCCTTCATACCCTAGAAATAATCTGAGACAGTGGGTAATTTATAGTGCACAAAAGCCTCTTTATTAATCCACACTTGTGCCAAAGTTGAGTAAAAATCAGAACAGGGTAAAACGCTTGTCATCCATAATCCAGACAAGCTAAACAGCTGACATATTTCACACTCAATCATGCTTTCTCAAAGTCTATTAGCTCCCTTGTGTTCAATGGTTATATAGCCATTTAAAGTGCCAGTACCAAATTACATGTATACATGTAACGAGTTGCTGAAATCAAACATTCTCTGTATCAGTTACACCATTCATAAATAAAAATTTAAAACATTTATGTACTGAAATTAATAAGAACAGTGTACAACAACTTAGATTTTGTGGCACCTGCCCTTCCATAGTCCATTACTTGGTGTTACTTGGTATTACTTGGTTTTAGGGCCAAAAGAAGGCCGTGGCCCATCGAGATTGTCCCCACAATTTGTGGGACATTATAACTCAACATAAGCTCTCCCTTATCCATAGATCCAAATTATATATTTAAATGCATCAAAACTAGATTTGGTGATTAATTCTTTGGGAAAGTATTCCACAGCTTTGCTGCTCGTATGATGAAAAAAATGTTCCCTTTGTTAGTATTAAAGGGTTGTATTTCTAGCTGTTTCTTATGTAATCTAGGGACTATCCTTCTAGTTGAGTAATCAAGTCCACATTGGGTCATAAGAGAGGTGATTGACATATTTTATAAATCATTAATAAATCACCTCTTTTCTCCTAATTTCTAATCGAATATAAACCAGTATGTTTCAATCTTGTAGCATAATCAAGATGTTTAAGTGTTGGAACAATTTTAGTCACTCTTCTCTGAATATGTTCTAGGCAACATATATCTCCCTTAAGATAGGGGTTCCAGAACTGGGACGAGTCAATATAAGGTTTTATAAAAGTCCTATACAGGGGAAAATGCATTGTTTGGTATGGGCAATGAAGATGCTTTAATTTGTTTTAAAAGACCATTGGTCATTTTAGCTGTTTTAAACAGTGTTCCCTAGATGTAAGTTTGTTATTTATCAGTATCCCCAGGTCTTTTTCACAACCTGATGTTTTAAGTTTAATATTATTAAGATAATAACCGCATTGGGTTATTTCTTCCAAAATGAAGACCCACACATTTTTCATGATTGAAAACATTCCGTTCTCAATTGCCCACTGCTCTATTTTCCCTAAGTCAGTAACTAATGTTTCCAAATTATTAAGGTCATTAACTTTACCCCCAGTTTGTGTCGCCAGCAGACTTTGAAAGATAATTATTTGGTCCAGCTTGCATATCGCTAATGAATAAATTAAACAATGTGGGTCCCAGTACTGAACCCTGAGGAACCCCACTTTTACAAGCCCCAGTCAGATAGGATGTTGTTAAATTTAACTTTTGGGTTCTACATGTAAGCCAGTGTATCCAGTCAACAAGGTACATTGAAATGCCAAATGTTTTTAATTTCTGTAAAGATTAGTATGTGGTACCTTATCAAATGCCTTATTGAAATCAAGTTGTATTACATCTGTAGAAATTCCATTATCAAGATGTCTACTAATTATATTGTAAAAGCAATTAAATTTGTGGTACACAGTGACCTGCATAAAGCCATGTTGGGTTAAATCTGCTCTGGTTATAATCTCATCCCCAACTTTCTTTTGATAATCCTCTCCATAAGTTTTCCTACAACAGAGGTTAAACTAATGGGACAATAATTTTCAACATTTCTTGATTTCCTTCTTAAATATTGGTGTAACAGTTGCTGTACGCCAATCATTAGGTATTCGACTTTTCTGTAGTGATTTATTAAAGATGATTAACAAAGAAAGGGAGATAAATTGGAAAGTTGCTTTAAGAAATTTTGGGTGAATGTTGTCAGGGCCTGGGCTTGTTGTTGGTTTCAGTTTACCAATTGCCTGTTGAATGTCAGACATGTTAATTGTTTGAGTAATTGAATGAGATAGAGAATGAGATGTTCTATAAGCATTTATGTCAGAGAAAAACTGAACAAAAGTATTTATTAAAAAGATTTGCAGTATCAATATCTGATTTGCATTTAGTTCCCATATTAAATATTGAATAATTTCCTGAATTTCCTTTTTATTATTTAGATAAGAATAAAGTGACTTATGACAGTCTTTTGCATGGGCTAATTTAAACTCCAATTTAACTTTAGCTGTTTTTATCATTTTTTCAATGTTTTAATTGTTGTTCTGTATTTAGTTAATAATATGTTTTTATTAGATTGTAAGCTAGTTTTCAATTTACTAAACAATTTAGTTTTAAGTCTGATCTGGGATTTAATGGCTTTGTTAAACCATACTGGAATCTTCCTTTATTATTATAAATTTTTTAATTGGTATATACTGATTTTCTAGATTACTTATTATATATTTAAATGAATTCCAAGCCTCCTTAGTTGGTAATTTAGAGAGCACGGTTTCCCAATTAATGTTTGCAATTTCTTTATTAATAGCTCGAAGATAGCTCTATTATAATCTTTCATAAATCGGCGCCTCTAGGGGTGCAAATTCAAAGGAATTTCAAACAGAAGAGAAAAGTGATCAGTATTTCAAGGGGTCACCAATTTAAAAATTATTTATTTTTTGTTCAATATTAGTAAGAAGAAGGTCTAAAGTATTTTGACCCCTTTGTAGGTTCCTTAACAATTTGCTCAAGCCCTGCTTCCATTATAATATTTATTAAATACTTTTCAATATTGGTATGTCCAACAAGAGTATTCCAGTCAATTGATGGCATATTGAAGTCTCTCAGGGATAATCTCCTTTATCTGCCAATGTGGAATTTCTTGAAGGAGATTAGAGGTATATTCCATATTTGCTGAAGGAGGTCTATAACAATTTCCTATGGTGATATGTGACTGATTTTCTAATTGAATATCAACCCAGAGATTCTCAGTAGAAGAAGGAAGATGAAGTTCATAAGAAGGGATGTCATTCCTAACATAAATGCATACTCCATCACCATGCTTATCTAGTTGGTTTTATAATAAAGTTTATAGTTAGAATATTTCTAGAGCATATGGATGCAGAGTCCCACCAGGTTTCTGTCACTGCAACGACACCCAAATTCAATATGTTACATTTTGCTTCCAGTTCCCCAACTTAAGTAAATTAAGTGACCTTGCATTTAAACTAAGAAATTTACATATGTTGTCAGGTGAGGTTGCTAAGTTGTGCTTTAGAGACTTGGGCAACATCCCTTCTCCCCATCCTTTTAGTTTAAATTTGATTTATAGTGGTTGTAAAGCTCTTCCCCAGTAAGGAGCTACCCTTCGACTAAGGTGCAATCCATCCCAACAAAATAGGGAGTTTCTATTATGAAAGTTTTCCCAGTGTGTAATGCATGGAATATTTTGTGAGAAGCACCATTTCCTAAGCCACTCGCTTATAGATTTAATTTTTGAGTAATAGTAGGTGTAGCTCTAGGTACTGGTAATATTTCTGGAAACATACTGTACATCCAGCTTCAACTAGTAAATTGTGTAGTGCCACAAAGTCCTTATATGCACAAAGTTTTTTTTCCTTTTTAGGCAATAAAACACTCAACAGCATCCTTCCGTGAGGTAGCTGGTGCATATCTATAAAATAAAAAACATAATGAAATCCCAACATGCATAAACAATCCATAACCACAACAGCCTACATTTGAAAACATTTTACTTTCATTTTTAAAAAGGTTTATCTCTATTCTGCCATTCAAGCCAGGCTATTCTATTGCATTTAATGTGTACAGTAGATCCGGCATTGCTCTTCATAGTAACAAATCATTGTGATTGCCTCCCTGTATGATGCAACTGCTTTTTCCACACCAGTGAAGACAAACACATGAGCATTCTTTTTACTTGATCTTAACACATGATTTGCCAAAGCATTAGTGTCATCCTCTTCACAATCGCTCTGATATGTTCACCAGTTCTTACTTTAAAAGCTCATATTGTTTTGCCAGTATAAAATATCCACATCTACATTCTGCCTGCTATATTAAACTGCAAGTACTGCAGGTCATAAAAACTCCTCACTTCAATGTCTCTCACTGTAACTTGGCTTTAAAAGGTTTTAGTTTTCCTAACCTTTTCACAATACTTGCAATTACCCCATCTGTTGCTACTGTCAGTCCTCTGAAAAAGTACAGATAGAAATAGATTGTTGTTGGCAAACAGTAATCACCCGCCCATGTCACCAGGGCAATACTGAAGAGACAGTTCATCCACACAAAAAGAAACTGTGGTACTAATGAGTTGCATGAGAAAAGAGCAGATGAACTTACTGGTAGATTACAATAGAGGGTTACTCAGAGAAATTGATCTCACAAGCAAGGAGAATAGTGGCAGGTATACCAAGAGAGGAATTGCTGGAAGAGAAATCAACCCTCCAGACTCACAGCTCATGTTTGCCAGCATCTATAAGCCACAGTCATGCAAAATAACTGACATTGTGAAAAACATTGGCATACATTGGCAGGAATGGACACGGAAATGATAGAAGGCTTCCTTAGAATGGCAGAAAAAGGGAGATATTGTTGATGGGGACCTGAATATGCCAGATGTTAACTGGAACACCTTTGCTGCAGGCACATCTAAGAGCAGGGTCATTCTTATGTCCTACAGGAGCATGCCTCAGACAACTAGTATTGGAACCCACTCAGGAGGGAGAAATCTTAGACCTGGTACTCTCAAATGGGGAAAGAGAAAGAATCTCAGATTTAGAAGTGGGTAGCCATCTGGGAACAAGTGACCACCAAACAGTGTGGTTCACGATAAACATAACATACAGTCAAGCCATACAACAGCAAGAGTATTGGACTTTAGGAGGGCTGACTTTGGGAAAATGAGAGAGTTCCTCAGAAAAGCACTAGCAAACAGGCAAGAGGAGGGTGGAGGAACAATGGGGAGTAATCAAAACAGCCATCACAAAGGCAACACGCCTTTGTGTAAAGCAAATCAATAAAACACAATGAAGGAAAAAACGCTATGGTTCTCAAAAGAGGTGGCAGGAAGGTTAAGGAGAAAAGATAGCATTCAAGAAATATAAGGAAACACAGAAGGAGCAGGACAGAGAACTTTATCAGTTAAAGCAGAAAGAGGCTGGGAAGGCAGTCAGAATAGCAAAGGCCCAAACCGAGGAAAGGATAGCTAGTTCTGTTAAGAAGGGGATAATACCTTTTATAGGTACATTAGGGAGCCAAGAAAGACCAAAGGAGGGATACTGAGGCTTAATAAAGGGAGGGAATGTGGGTAGAGGGTGACAGTGAAAAGCAGGGATACTGAATGAATATTTCTGCTCAGTATTCACAAAGGAAGAGGAGGGGAGGTACCTAAACCAAACAAGAGAAACACTCTGAAGATGGGGTTGATACCAGTCCATTTACAGAAGAAGGGTTCTGAAAGAACTAATAAAATTGAAGGTGGACAAAGTGATGGGGCCTGATGGGATTCACCCAAGAATTCTAAAAGAACTAAGGAGAACTAGTGACACCACTTACTACTCTCTTTAACAAATCATGGAATGATGGGGTGGTACCTGAGGACTGGAGGAGGGCACAAAGTGGGAGCAGAACAGAGGCAGGAAACTACAGACCAGTTAGTTTGACCTCTGTGGTAGGAAAATGATGGAATCACTTCTGAAGGAAAGAATTGTTGAGTACCTAGAGGCCAGTAGGGCACATGACCTAAGGCAGCTTGGATTCACAGTGGGAACATCATGTCAGATGAATCTAATTGATTTCTTTGACTGGGTGACCAAAGTAGTAGACCAAGGAGGGGCTGTGGACATGGCCTACCTAGATTTTAGCAGGTATTTGATACAGTCCTACACAAAAGATCAATACACAAGTTTGTAAGCCTTGGAGTGGGTCCCAAGGTGGTAGCCTGGATAAAAATTGGCTAGACAACAGGACGCAAAGGGTAGTAGTAAATGAAATACACAGTGAAGAAAGGAGGGTTACTAGCGGGTACCACAAGGTTCAGTACTGGGACCAGTCCTTTTAATGTCTTTATAAGTGACATTGCAGAGGAACTGGAAGGAAAAGTATGTCTCTTTGCAGATGACACAAAGATCTGCAACAGGGTTGATACACAAGATGGAGTGGAAAGGATGAGAAGGGACTTGGCAAGGTTGAAGGAATGGTCAAATGTATGGCAGCTCAGATTCGATGTAAAGAAGTGCAAGGTACTGCACATGGGAAACAAAAACCCAGTGGAAGAATACACAATGGGGGTGTGAGATACTGACAACAGTAAAAATGGAAAGGGACCTGGGGGTAATTATATCAGACGACCTAAAGGTGGGCAAGCAATGTGAGAAGGCAGTAAGGAAGGCTGGGGGATACTAGATGCATAGGAAGAGCATCAATGTAGAAAACAGGAAATTGTTATCCCTCTGTACAGACAGCTGGTGAGACCCCATCTGAGTACTGTGTGCAGTTCAGGAGACCCCATATCTGCAAAGACATAGAAAGAGTGGAGGCTGTCTAGAGAAGGACATCAAAATGGTGCAGGGTCTGCACCAGAAGACATACTAAGAAAGACTAAAGGAGCTTAATATGTATACCCTTGAGGAAAGAAGGAAAGAGGGGACATGATAAAACTTTCAAGTACCCCAAGGAATCAACAAAGTCCAAGAGGGTAGCATCTTTCAGAAAAGAGATGTGCAAGAACAAGGGCATAATTTGAAGATAATGGGAGGGATGGCTCATAGGTAATGTGAGGAAGTATTTTTTCACAGAGAGGGTTGTGGATGCATGGAACAGCCTCCTGAGGAGGTCATGGAGTCAAGAACAGTGGGGGAATTCAAGAATGCATGGGACAGACATAAGGCAGTCCTAGGGGTAGGAGGAAGTAAGCTGTTGGTTAACTAGGATCTGCAGCTTATCTGTTAGGTAGGAAAATGGCAGACTAGGTGGCCCAAGTGGTCCTTATCTGCCATCAAATTCTATGTTTCTATGTTTCTATTTGTTGCACTGGACCAGGCCCAAAAGATGTGGTGGGAGAGGGTCCCAGTGGTCTTTAGAAGAGGAAGGAATATTAAAGATCAGAATGTACATTCGATGCAACCAAGTCATAGACTACAGATGTAGTTACCACACGGGACTGACAGTAGCAACATATGTGGTAATTGCAAGTATTGTGAAAAGGTTAGGAATACTAAAACCTTTCAAAGCCCAGTTACAGGGAGACATCAAAGTCAGGGCTTTCATAACCTGCAGTACTTACAGTTTAATATAACTAGCAGAACATAGATGTGGATGTTTTTATATTAGCAAAACAATATGAGCTTTTAAAGTAAGAATTGGCAAACATATCAGAGTGATTGAGAAGGGATGACACTAATGCTTTGGCAAATCATGTGTTAAGATCCAGTAACAAGAACGATCATGTTTTTGTCTTCACTGGTGTGGAAAACTAGTGGCATCATATGATGAGGCAATTACAATGATTTGTTACTACGAAGGGAGCAATACTGGATCTACACATTAAATGCCATGGAATAGCCTGGCTTGAATGGCAGCATAGAAATAAAACCTTTTTTTAAAACGAAAGTAAAACATGTTTCAAATGTAGGCTGTTGTGGATATGGATCATTTATGCATGTTGTGATTTAATTTTTTTTCTTTTACAGACATGCACCAGCTACCTCACAGAAGGATGCTGTTGAGTTTTTTGTTGCCATAAAAAGGATAAAAACTTTGTGCATACATGGACTATGGAAGGACAGGTGCCACAAAATCTAAGTTGTTGTGCACTGTTATTAGATTCAAGTACATAAATGTTTTTAACTTTTATTTATGAATGGTGTAACTGATACAGAGAATGTTTGGTTTCAACAACTCGTTACATGTACATATGTAATTTGGTACTAGTGCTTTAAATGGCTATATAACCATTGAACACAAGGGAGCTATCAGGTTTTGAGAAAACACGATTGAGTGTGAAACATGCCAGCTGTTTAGCTCATCTGAACTATAGCCAAGAGCATTTTACCCTGTTCTGATTTGTATTAACTTTGGCATGAGTGTGGATTAATAAAGAGGCTTTTGCACTATGAAATTACCCACCGTCTCAGATTATTTCTGGGATATGAAGAAGTGAAAGAACAAGGAACACAACATACAAGGAAGTTCACTGAAGTTTGTTATTCCAGGCCTGTGGTGGGTGTCGGCATTCGGGTACTGTTTTCTAAATAATTTATGCTGCCAGGCACCACCAACTCCTTGGTGTGGTACATTTGTCTGCTTGAATACTTTAACTTTCAGGTTGCAGTACACCCTCGTCACTTATACTGCCCACGGTATTACAGGCAGTTGAATTTTGTGGGCAAATCTTGCTTCCCACTTACCATTTCCATTGGCAACTATGTTGACTGGCACCATGTATAACATATTTGGTATACCGCTATTTTGAGCATTCTGTCTGTTGATTAGCTCTGTGATCAGTTGTGAGGATTATTATCATGCAGCTGCCTGATTTCCAAGGAGCCAGTCAGATGGAAGGGGATGGTGAGAGATGGTAAGAGAAGCTTGTAGTGTGCTCAGCAGATACAGGTAGAGGGTGATCAAGGTACAGTATCCATAAAGTACAGGTCCCTCAGAACCAAGTACTGCTCTCTGTTCTCTGAAACATCGCATGACACTGCATTACTGTACTTACCAGTTTTGAGTGTTGAGTTAATGATTTAAATATGGCCATAAGTGCGTTTGTAGGCTGCAGTCTGCCAATGTCAGTCTGCCAGTGCAAGTGGCAAGGAGCACGGACACTGTACCGTAACTGCAATGTGACTTGGTGCCTTTTTCATAACTGAATGTTACAATGACCACCCATTATAATGAGCGGAATGTGTTACATGAACATGCCCATTTTAAGCAGTGAGAACCGTACTACTGGTAATCAAGTCTTTTCATACAAAATGTTGAATACATCAGCATTTGTACAAATGTTATTAAAAAAATAAATATTATACATCCCAAAAAATAAAGAAGAAGGAAGTATGCAAACTATGTAATTTCTCAGTACAATATTTAGTAATACATTAGCACTATGTAACAATAACTGCAGTTTGTTTATAAAAATTAGCATACTTACCAAAAAGTAATACATATTTACAAAAAATATTTTGTTCTAATGCATTAACTGTAACTACAGACTAAGCTATAACTATAGAATAAAATACAACTATGGACTTAAATATAACTACAGACTAAAGCATTACTACAGACTAAAAATGTATATATTTACCAAAAGTATTAAATATTTACAAAAAACATTTTGGCTAATGCATCAGCTACAGCTACAGACTAAACTATACATACAAAATTAATTATAACTACAGACTAAACTATGTACATATTTACAAAACAATGCATGTTTTGCAGCAATATGCAATATTCATATAGTGATATTTTCTCCAGTCCATCTTAACATTATAAACTCAGCACCATACAAATTGATGAATTTCTTTAATGCCATCTTTGTTGTAGCTTTCTGAACTTTTAGAGATGTCTTTACTATTCAGTCTGCATAACAAAGGTGCCATCTCCCCTCAAACTGTATTGGCACATGAAAACTTCTTCTTCTCATCACATGGTCATTGTCCTGATGCTGTGGCTAAGGTAAAACACTCCCATGCAGTTGTAGAAACTGCATGGAGTACCAATTTTCATAGTATCCACTGCAGTTAGTTGTCTAATATTAAATCTCTTGGAATAGTACATGGCTTAATAATTATTAGTCTGTATAATCTCTGGATCAAAAAGATTTTGATCTTTTAGGAACTTTGGGGATGCTAAATGATAATGGAGCAGATATGTCATAGGAGTGTGGAGCTGTGTATTCAGTTGATGTGGCATACACTCGAGCATCATTGGACATACCCTGCCTGACAAAATTTCAAAATTGTTGGTGGTAGTGGCTGCTGTTGTGGTGTCAGGAGCTGAATCAGAACTGGGAGTTGTCATGTTACCAAGATAAGGATCGGTGTGGAGGCTGTGTGCCAAGCCCAACACAATATTGAAAGCTGTGGAGTAAGCAAGAGTATCAAGGTTACCAGTGAGCATCACGGTGTTGGGCTCTGTGACAACTGGCACAAATGCAGCTGATGCTGTTAGTTTATTCATCTTCCAAGCTTTCACATGACTTGATTCTCACAGGGCCCATCTTCATTGCTACAGGGTGTGCAAAACATGTGAAGTTTCTTGTTGCCACCACAACAACCACCACAGAGTTCACATTTTGTATCTGGCATGTCCCAGGTAACATTTTTAAATCTCCTCTTGACTCTCTACTTATCTGTTTTTCACCACCCCAGAGAAATGTTCACCTGAAGGGTCTGCACCCCACAGTTGCAGGCTCTCTCATCAGTTAATTCAGAAGTATTTGCAAGGTCTTTTGCCTTTCTAATCATGGCCTGCTGCCATTGTACTGCTCTGGTTGCCACAGACTTCTCAACTCTGTTCTCACCATGTGAGGACCCGCTTCCATGTCTTAAGCCAAAAAGCATGCTCAATTGGAAATCCATACTCACAGTTTGCCAAGGAAATGTAAATGACCATTGTGACTAACGCTTCTGCAGCCATCCATTAACTGCACTTTAATAACGCTTAAAGACTGGATATTCCTTAGGTGTGAGTTGTCAGTTTGCACAAAATGATGGCTAGCATGTTGATCATGTTTTAGATGCTGAGATAAACACCTATGACTCTTTGATAGTGCTTTCACAATGATCACAGCTGTAGTAGGTTACCACAGGGTGAATCATTACCATGGCCCCGATTCTTCTGTGGCACTTTGGAGCAAAGTTCTGCGGCAGGGTTCCCATTTGCTGCAGAACTTCTGCGGCACTAGACACCTATTTCTGCAGCAATTCTGTGTCACTTTTACCATAATTTTATATATATTTTTTTGTTTTTACTGTAATATTTATATATTTTGTATTTTTATTCACCCATTAACTATGTAGCCAGACCAAGGAGATTATTTTCTTTTAGTTATTTAAAAAAATCTTTACCCAGCAATTGGATACAGCCTCAGACAGTCAGTGAGGTTTGTGTCTGTCAATGTTTTTATATATATATATATATATATATATATATATATATATATATATATATATGTGTGTGTGTGCGTGTGTGTGTATATATATATATGGAATGCTTTACCATCCTGTGCAGCCACCTACAGGTAAGTACCTGAGCCCCTCACTCTTCTTTTTTAATTAATTAACTAATGTGTGTATTTAATACATAATTTTCTTAGTGCTAGGGATGGAACTTGGGATTCATTGCTGAGCCTGTAACTAAGACCCATTAGTTCTGGAACATGAGCTGAGTGTGAGGCAGGACTCAGAACGCTGAGTGAATCTTTTATTGTAATTTTCACCGTAGGAACACTGACCCATGCACAATGTACAGTTACAGTATATTATAAATGAGATAGTCAGGTTTATGTACCTTCAAAGTTAGTGATGACTTTAGAAAATAATCAAACATTTCAAAGATCACAATCTTTTCTGAACAAGTTATTTTGTGATGATAATGCTAGTGATTATTCAGCCACTAATAAATTATTTTCACAAACTCTGTGTGTGTTTGTGTTTTCTTTGCTTTAATTGTTTTACTTGTACAGTAAGAAGATGCCATTAAAATGACAGTTACACTGTACACCATCTTCACATCTCTTCAGGCAATGAATGGGACATGCATGCCACATAATAAATAACAGAAAATAATGGATATTAAGTGTGTGTTATGGATTTTTTCACACAGCTGAGGTGTGCAATGACCCACGAACCCTCTTGAGTGAATCCATAACATCATACTTATCTATCCTTTATTTTTATAATTGCTGGTGTGGAGGTTTACACTGTATTTCTAGCAGCTTGAAAGAAAAATACTTTTGCTAGAGTGCAGTTTTATTTTTAAGGAATTGAACTTTAGATGAGTAAAACACAGTTGAAAATATTGCATTTGAAACAGTACAATTCAACAGTTTAAAACTCTTTAGTTCTTATGGAACTGTCATATCATTCGGATTTCAGGTTATTATTGCCTTTGGAGTATAATAACCTGAAAACTGGTTGATATGCATTTTGACACACGGTAATCCGTTGATATTCATGGTCACCAGTAATTATATATTTATAATTATTAATGCGTTTCCTAGAACACAACAAACACACACACACGCACACACACACACACACACATATATGCATAAACAGTTTATTGAGTTCATACATCTTTTATGTATATAAACCTATGTTTAATATATCAGGGTTGTCACATTGGTTCATGTAGAGACAGACAGATATAGGATACTTAGATAGATAGATAGATAGATAGATAGATAGATAGATAGATAGATAGATAGATAGATAGATACTGTCGACAGATAGATAGGTAGATGGACAGACAGGAGCATTTTATTAAACAAATGTAAAAGGGATGTCACCCAGAGGCTAGAGAGGAAATGCTTTTTGTATGTATTTTATCAATGAATTTATTGTTCGACCAACAGTTTTCACAAATCACAAACATAAACAGACTAACAAAAAGCAATACCAAACGTTTTTACAAATCATAAATATAAACAGACTAAAAACAAACCAATACCAAAGCTTATTAGTGAGCATCAATTAGTTAATTTCTAAATTAATGTTAAACAAAATAATCTTCAGTAGATCTCATTCAAGTATATTAAAATGTCATATTTTTAGTAATCTTATTGGACATTTGAATAGCTAGTTATCACCTCATTAAGAATTTATTTACATAAAACAAGGACTCACTTGGCATAAAAATTAAGTTACAGAAACAGAAAAAGATAAAATTGTTACATCTTGTTTACACTTAATTGTGCACTGTCAGAGCTTCATATTCATACAAAATACTCTCAGGCTGTACCTATAAAGAATCCAAACCTCTTCCTATTATCTTGGATAAATCTCCACTATTTTAAACTACAGCCCCTCCCCAGAAAAAACACCAGCACATCTACTGAGTTCTTTCAGTGCCTCAAGCTGAATTCTGAAGCAAACTGAACTGCTGGACTACTCTGAACTGAATGCCAGACATGCGATTCAATGCCCAGAGCACAGTATTGATGTATTTATTTATTTACTGTATGGGGCTCTGACCACTACATGGAACCAGGCACACATCAAGAATTAATATGGCTATCATATTCAGATCACTTTGTGGCTATATCTTTATACCCTTAAAGATCAACTGCAAAGCTGTCAATGTTTCTATTACTTTTCTTTCACAGGTACTGTCAGTGTAATAAAACTAACTAATAAAAATCATGTGTCATGTGTTTTACTTTGTAAATCATGGTATTTTATACCTCAGTGGGTTTTAAAACTGGATCTCACTGTGCCACTCAGTTTTTATTTTTCTCTATAACCCAGGGTTCTGACAGTACATGACGTCATTCATGGAGTGATGTCTGAGCTACTCAGTGCAAGCATTTATCAAATTTGAAGCTTGTGCTGTTCTAAGCCTTCACACAGGAACTCTGGGATAACAGAAACAGCTGTTATTTTTTTTCTTCACTATAATTTTTGTCAATAACAAACTTAACAGTTAGTGAAAAAATTACAGATTGAAAATGCAGCTGAACAGTGACTCCACCTGTAATAGCTGTAAGTGCAGATTTAATCATTTTAGAGCTTGATTGTTTGTTTGTAACCGTCAGATGAATGTGAACTTTACTGAACCTATTTGATCACATTTGCTCTTTTCTGAGTCCGTGTTGTAATGTTTTAAAATCTCTTCCATTTTGCTCCTTTTGTTTTGCATCCCAGTATTGACCAGTCTTATTTAATTTTGAAAAAATACAGCCAGAGAAGTGGAGATTTAATATTTAGTGGTTTTCATTTGCTCTTCAGACATAAAGATTTTTACGATGTATGTTATGTGGTTGGGCAGAGGCAGGTGCATGATGTTGCCTACATTTGGAATCACTGTGTTCAACTCCCACTCAGATAAAATTGCAATTTAGGTGTGTATTAAATCAACATAGTGCAGCAATCCTGATATCTTGTGGGTTGAAAAATTGGACACTGCAGCAGGCAGGGAAGAAGAAAATAATTATGAGTAAGTAGTGAGGTAAAGAAATAAAAGTATTTTATTTAGTTTTGTTAACTGGGTAGGTGCACAAGCCATAAAATGAAACAGAGATGCTGTGCTCAAAGTGCGGGTTCTCTTTTATTTTTATCTTTCAGCTCAGGGGCATGCTATGGACAGGCACCTACACTGCACCCTTAGTTCAGCTGTAAATGCCAATGCCAGTAATCTACTTCACACCTACACAGCTGCCAGTATTTCTCAGGATAGGGCCAAGTGTAGGGTGGCAAATGCTGCCATAGGTTTTACTTTTGGGTCTTCTTTCAGACCGCAACATCACAGTGACACCCCATCACAAACACAGATGCACACCATGAAAATCAAAAACTTTTAATGTTCATTTGTCTTTAGGCATGGATTGGGGTTGATTTTGACAATGTTGATCAATGTGGAAAGCGCTAAGCATAAAAGTGCAACTGACATGAAAAGGGTGCAGCACTGTCACCTAAAGTGAGGTCAGATTCATTGCCATAGGTCATAATTCTGTGTGTGTGTATATATAGATGAAACAAACACGAGGACACATGCAGTATGGATTTTGATGAGATGGTGGAAAACCGGTAGGACAAATGGCAGTCGGCAGGATCATGTCAACAGCATGCTGGGTCCTTGAATTTGCTGCCTGCTGTAACATCTGATTTTCTGACCCACAAGATATATAGATTGCTGCCCTAAGTTGATGTAATACATAACATAAATCACAATTTTATCTTTGCGGGATTTAAGAGAGATGACATGCTGCCTGCTGTAATAACACTGCACACCTGCCCACCCCAAACAAAAAAATGCACACATAATGTGCATCACTGCAGCATGTTCATTTCTCGTGACATTTTGTTAAGTGAAAACAAAATCTAACGGGAGAAACAATTATTTATCTTCCCTCTGTTCGTCTCAGTAATCATTTACTGACTAGCAAAACAAATGTACAGAGGGGTTCAATAATTGGGGCGGCTGCTCCAAAAGATGCTGTGGGTATGGAGTATGAGCCCATCATATAATCAGCATGAGGACACATGCAGTAGCATGGGATTTTGATCAGATGGCAGGAAAACTGGTAGGACAAACAAATGGCAGTCAGCAGGATCGAGTCAACAGCATGCTGTGTCCTCGCATTTGTTGCCTGCTGCAATGTCCAATTTTCCAACCCACAAGATATCAGGATTGCTGCACTATGTTGATTTGTCAGTGTCAGTGGCTCAGTCACGTAGCACACTCACCTCTGAGGCCAGCAGATCAGAGGGCTGTGGGTTCAGTTCCCACATCTGGCACTTGGGTTAATATCCCAGTACTGACACTGTAGTGCAGCATGAGAGTGGTGTTGCACTTTGAGGTGCTGTCTTCGGATGAGACATTAAACTGAGGTCCCATCTGCCTGGATTGGTGGTAGTTTGGGTGGATGTTAAAGATCCCATGGCACTTATCAAAAGAGTAGGGGAAAGTTTTATTGAAACAAAAGAAATTGTACAATACCAAAACAAAAGCAATTTGCAAAACTCATGTGGACTCAAAACAGAAGTAAACAAAAAACAGAACAGAACTATGCATATCAAGAGACAATCCATCAGGTCACTGCAAAATCAGAGTCTGTGATCCAGGAAGAGCTTTCAAAGTTCAAGTCTCTCCTTGGAAAATAATGTATGTTCATGTACATAAATGTTAGTTAGGTCTGTTATGATTTTCTTCTCAAGCTCTGAATAAGAACAGGTTTTTGCTGTAGAGTAAACAGACATCGAGCCATCCAAATATTCCATTTAATTATTACAAAACTAGATTTAACATGTCCAGAGTCCAAAGGGACCACTGGGGAGAAAAACACCATACATAATATTCTGGTAAGAAACCGTTTGAAATAATGGAGTGGCCCAGACTCTTGCCAAAAAAACACCAGTGCTGAATAAAAGAACACTCAAAAATAAGTGCGATATAGTTTCCAATTTAGAAATACATAATAGTCTTGAACATTGTCGGTCTTGAGACTGCTTGTGTTTATGATTATCTTTGATGTTAATTTTTCATGACACAACAGCCAATGAAAGTCCCACATGTGAGCAGGCACCCTTTTACACCGTAACAAAACCAATAGGGAAAGAAAATGTTGACTAGGGCACTTTTCAAAGGGCAACTGTATTGCACAAATAGTCAGGAGCAGATTATTATATAGTACTTTATGAGAATTCATTAACAACATCTGGTAGATATCCTCCATTGTTTCAAATGTAAAAACATGTGTTTAATATATATCGTATACCCAAAGTTTGTCGTATCACAGTTAATGAATCACATTCCTACAATGAAACCATAATCTGCAAGAATCATAGAACAAGGTTCCCACCCTCTCTGAGTATTTATCAATAGAGGCCAAGATTTGCAGTCAAAAAATACATGAAAAAATAACAGAGGACTAATCATGTAACACCCCTCAGAAATAGGTAAGTAAGTAACATTCCGTTTTACGGATTAAGCCGGCTTCCCCACAGAGCTTGAAAGAAGAGACCAAGAACTGCAGTTTCTAATTGTTTAGGGATTGGGAATACATAGCTTAAATAAAGAAAAGTCGGTATCAAATAAGTCTTGATTAGGAAAACGCGCTTCTTCTTCCCAATCTGCCTTATTCCATGAGGCAACCTTAAGTTTGCCTTGTTGTGATTTAGCAGACCAATTAAAAAGGTTAGAATCTACTGTCCCAAAATAAACTCCTAAAATACGTTGAGGCCCCTCAACAAGTTGTAAAGGACCAATATGAAAAGGGCTATTTTCGATCCTAACAGAATACCAAAACTTTTGATAAAATTTAAACTCGCACCAGAAAAATCACCAAAGGAAGAACATTCCTGGAGGGCACAACCACAGAGAGGCTGCATTAGTTACAATAATGCAGACATTGTCTGCATATGCAATTGCCTTATACGGCGAGATTAAAGTAGAACTAGAAAGGGCATGAATCTGAGGATGAGTATTCACACGGCGTAAGCAAAACATCTAGAAAAATACATATAACAGAGGGCTCAAAGGACACCCTTGGCAACCCTCTTTATGGGGATCATAGGTCCAACCCAAACATTCACAACAGGCACAACTGTGGCAGTCCTATAAAACGCCTTAATCCAGCTGAATCATTTCACCAGGCACATGCATAAATGTAGTGCCTTTCATAAAAATCATGGTTAACTGAATCAAAAGCTGCCTTCTGATCTACTGATACAATAAAACCTAAAACAGAGTTCATGAGCCATGAGAAAATAATTCTCGAAGGAGAATCAAATGGTCAGAGATTCTCATTCGGTACAGAGCAGGACTGAGCAGGGTGCAAAACCACTTCAGCTATCCTCATAAGGCATTGTACAATGATTTTCATTAATAACTTAAAGTCAGTGTTTAGCATATATAAGGGCGCCAATTCTCAAGAGAATGTATATCTCCTTTCTGTTTATAGATATAAATCAAAGTACCCTTAGTAAAATCTAAAGGGATAAACTCACTAGCTAACAGGGAGGTAAATACTGATATCAATTCAGGGATCAGGTGGTCACCCAGTACCTTATATAAGGCAGCGGGAGTCCATCTGGACCAGGAGTCCTCCGTAAGGTTAAGGAAGAAATAACTCACTTCAATTCTAACTCAGTAACAGGTATAGAGGCTGAGTCAGAACACGGCTGTGAAGGGATAG
Source organism: Neoceratodus forsteri (assembly GCA_016271365.2). Taxonomy (NCBI): domain Eukaryota; kingdom Metazoa; phylum Chordata; order Ceratodontiformes; family Ceratodontidae; genus Neoceratodus; species Neoceratodus forsteri. The sequence goes on from CM028129.1 coordinate 751,925,075, forward strand.
GGATGTCAAGGTCCCTATACAACACCACAGGATCAACATCTGCAGCTGGAAAGGAAGAAAGAGGGCAGTCGTAACATGTCACTATCCGACAGATGTCCGACTGAGAGGTACATAAGGTGCCATCAGAATCAGCAAGATACAACATATTCTTTGTGTAATTTGTTGAGAATTCGCTCAAGGGGCAAACAACAGCCCTCATGCCTACCACATTAAATCTGTGTTGATGATAAAGTTGCTGTGATTGTCTAGATTGGAATTTCAACATATCATTCTGAATTAGTGCAATTGTTGAGAAAGATCTTGTCCTGTCGTATAAGCTATTGTCAACAAGGACTGAAAATGTACCCTTTTCTGTAAATATTCCAAATATTCTTCGACATTTTGACGACTATATCTTTTCAAAAGAGTACCAAATCATGGTACTCCATGCAATAGGATCTCGTAATAAAACGGATTTCCGGCCTGAATAAAGGATAAAAGGACTGCATGAAAGTCAGAATTTGCAACAGAGATATGTTGAATTTCCAGAGTCCTGGTCCTTTGCTAACAGTGACATCAGAACCAAGGCCCACGGAAAGGAAGTTTATGATCAGAAAATTCCACAGCTTGTACAATAGCAGAGGTAATTGGGAGTGTGCAGGACAAAACACAAAATCAATTCTGGTAGCCAGCTTACCCTTTTGAAATGTAGGAGTATGTTGTTTAGTAAAAGAGTAATAGGCATCCGTGAGATGAGCAGTACGAACCAACTTCCCTAATTCGTGGAGTCACAAAACAATTTCTGGGTAGTAGCAAAAGAGCTTTTGTCAAGAAGACTTAAGCCACTGTTAAAGTCACCAGAAAATATCAGCTGAAAGGAGGTATGCAAATAAGGGAGGAGTAAAGAAAATAAAGCTATACGTGCAGACTTAATTTGGGAGCATAAATATTAATAACCTGATAAGGGCAGGGCCCAATTAAAAATCTAAGACTAACACTCTGCCAGGGCTACGTCAATCAATTTTAGCAAATGAAAATCTGGGATATTGAATAAGATCCCAAGTCTAGAACAGGAGTCCAGGCCAATGGACCAAAAAGAAGGATCTAGAAGCCAGTCCTGTTGTGCCTGTCAAATCTCGTGGGTGGTATGGAGTCATGTATCCTGCAACAGAAAGATCCCATAGGTAAAAGCTGTAAACAGGAAAAATCAATCTTCTTTTGCCAGACGCTAATACTATTCATATTAATAGTATGACAAACAATGTGAGACATAACAAGGAGAACAGAGACACTTTATGATTTCCTTTTTCCCATCACCTTTTTCCCTTTTAGCTTAACTCTGGCCTTCCGCTCTGAAAGACCAGTACCCAGTTGAATCTCAGAATCAGTAATACCATCCAGGAGGAAGATGCAACAGAGGAAGAGTCAGACTCACCTCCAGCATCATCAGAAACAGTTTGGAGTAGCTCAAAGGTATTAGACAAAACAACAGGAAGGGGTTCCAAAATCAAAGGAGGCGATGGTAACGTCCTGGGTAATTTCTTCAGACCTCCGACGACAACACTAGTGGGTACTGGGGTGGCATAGTATTCAGGCCTGGAACAGGGTCCAGGACAAGCTGGACAGATTGGACAGGGTCAGGGGTAGGAGGGTCATCTCAGTAAGTGGTGCCACACAAGAGACCACTGGGGTACCACAACCTGATCTACAACAGGCTCAGGGACCTGCAACAGAGGTCGAGCGCTACTGAAGTCGGCTCTACTAAGGTGGTCCTAAGATGAGCCTTCTGGGCTTGCGTGATTACAAAACATTGATCAGCACCATCATCATGTGTGGCCTGATTATGAGCAGCCCATGGACAATTTTGAAATGTATGACCCAGCTCATCACAAAGATTACATTTACACTCATTTAGACAGTGAATCCCACATGACCCAATTCTCCACAGGTACTACATTTCATCTTATCACAGACATTACTAAGGTGAGAGGGTCTCCTCACGGTAACAAGCTTTCGGTTGTCCAGGGTATAACAAGACCCCTTATCACGACCTATAAAAAGAATTAGGTAGGTGCACTGGATCAGAATCATTAGAGTGTAACAAACTTTAACCTTCCAGCCTCCAGTCCAAATATTCTCCATGTCCAATATTGCCTCAGGCTGACCCTGAACAGTACAATGTTGTTTTAGCCAATAGACAACATCAGTGGACGTCAACACCTTCATTCCAAAACAGGACAGTAATATTCTTAAAGGCTGGTTTGAAAGGGAATCGCTTAAACGGGGTCCACAGGACAGTATTTCTTAAGGCATGATATCGTGATCAAAACGCCATGCCAAGAGGCGTTTGGAAGCTGACAACAAACGTAGTTTTGCTGGAAATATGAATCAGTGCATATATTTCGTGGAGAAAGAATTTCAGAGAGTCCTTGAGTAGTGTCCGAAGCTACATACACTGGTCCGGTGGCTCAGGTAAACCGCCCATATAGCTGCTAATCACTGAAGACATGCCGCTTTGCAGCCAGAATTAGAAATTTAAACAATGAGGAAAAAAGAACGATGTGGCTCTATTTTCTTTAAGGGGCTCCACTACTGCAGGAGCTGTATTCTCGTGAATGGTAGTGGGAGAAGCAGCACAAATAAGAGAACCCTGCAAAGGTTCCAAGACTGGGTGCTGAGTAAGTTCCAATTCCTGGGGCGACACAATGGGTCAAACATAGGCAGACTTCTGTTTGGTGAATGCTGCAGCTCAGGAAAATCTTTGAGACAGGGGGGACCGATAGGGACGGACCAGAAACCCACTTCCCTCTGTAGGTTCCTGCACCCAGCCAGCTCCTTGCAATGCCATTTCTACAGACCAGGTAGGTGTTGTAGCAGGATTGGTATCAAGAGATAGCAATTGACACCTTTCACTTCCCTCTCTGTTCTGGACTTTTTCCATATTTGTTTCTCCTAATCTGGCATGACCTCTTTCTTGTAGTAATAATGTGATTATTGATATCTCATGTCCTTTTGCACAAATGATTTGATATGTATTTGTATATGTTTTCACTCTTGACACAGCACAAATTGTTGTGTTATCTATGTAACCTTTTGTACTGTACCTAATTGACGTGGAACCTTTGTAAAAGAGCCTCTGGCTCAAAGGTAGTAATTCCTAGAACAATAAACTAAACTAAACTAAACTAATTGAGAGGGAGAGGTGTCACAATAGGCAAACTAGGCACTGTATACAATGATGTTGCTGTAGTCTGTGAGGGCAGCTGAGAAGCGGTGGAGTATTCCAGCTGAGAACTCGCCAGGATGGGCTGAACAGGGTGGCACCTCAGCCGCTTTGAAAAGGCAATGTAGGCTGTTGCAAAGTATTATTGTGGGCTGCAGGAGATATACATCCTGCCAATCTGACTTCACTGAATCCGCTGCAGTTCTCTGTTCACATTCTTCTTTGTAATCTCAAATCGACGTTCTGCATCACCCAAACAGTCCTGAAGCTCCTTTTCAGCCAAACAGACAGTAGCAGAGTCAAAAGTGGAAAATCCCTCATTGAGACGGCAAGGGTAAAGACATTTGAGAGTCCATGTCAGGGTGACCCAGCAGAGATTCTAAAGTTGTAACCTGTAGTGTAGATTCATTTTGTGCAGTAGACACAGAAACCAGCTTTGCTTCAGTAGTTGTAGATGTGGCCTCTACACACACAGAGGCAGGAGTTGAGACCAGGTCTCCACCTCCATCGCCACCTCCTCAGCAAGCAAGAATCGTCCGCCATCTTGGACAGAGGTTCCCTCTGAAGAGTAGGGAATTTCCCGTGTCCTAGCCAAATTTCCCTCATTCACTAAAAAATACCACCAACAGCTTAATCTGGTTCAAGGTCAGTTGGCATTCATCTGTATCCCCAGGTCGTGCCTGAAAATAGGCAGGATTTGTCTAGTGCACTTACCTGGTCAAAAAACTAAATAATACATAAAATAAAATAAAATAAAATTTAATACACATGCTAAATAGCAATTTTATCTGAGCGGGAATTGAACAAGGGCTTCCAAATGTAGACAACATCACACAAGTGCCTCTCCCAACACACACATAACGACATTAAAAACAGCAAAGTAAGGTAACCAAACCAAGAAACCACTAAATATGAAATCCCTGCTTATTTTTGATATGAGCATTCACCTTGCAGAAGCAAAAAAATGAGGGTGAGTTTCAATATCAGAGCCTCAGAGGCCCTGAAACAAAGAAAAGGAGGACTCTCTAGACTGTGGCGCAAGCTTCAAATCTGATAATGCTCGTGTTGAACAGCTCAGACGCCACCCGTGAATGACGCCATGTACTGTCATCAGAACTCTGGGTTATGAAGAAAAATAAAACTGAGTGGCACAGTGAGATCCAGTTTTAAAACCCACTGAAGTATAAAATATTGTGATTTACAAAGTAACACACACAGACAGGTGATTTTTATTAGTTATTTTATTACACTGCCTGGCAGGAGAGACATTTGATAGGGAGTTCAGTGGTCAGCTGTACCTTCTGCGTGATCAGGCACTAATTCCGCCATCTGCCTCGAATTCCGTGGGTGATATCAATTTCGTGGTGGCTGCAAATTCCACAGCTAATTCCCATGTCAGCCGAGCCACGAATCGCAGAAAAGTCGGGGCTTGATCATTACTTGCTCATGATGCCAGTGGGCTGCCTGCACTTCATCCTGGAATTTGCAGGTAGTTCTCTAAGAAGTCCAGCACCATAACTATCTATCCATTGAGTGTGAATTCCATGATCCAGGCAAACTGATGCTGATGCCATGCCACTACATGCAGGTGCCAACCAAGGAGCAAAAGTTTTCTTTTAATACCCTGTACAAGCTACTGCACTATTGAACATTTATTTTGTAATACTTTTCTTGTTTGCTGCACCTGTATGTCATCAAAGTCTTGCATTATATTGATGCTCACCCATTACTGCCATGTTACTTTTTATTGCCCATGTTCCTTGATGAGTTCCTCCACTGCCTTCTGTATTGACCACATATTTTACCAAAGACCAAACACTGGGCTCCTTCAAAAGAAACTTCACCAAGCACTAGTTGCCAATGCCTACTGTGATTGCCACGCATAAAACAACATGGACCTATTTCCTCTCCTTCACCCACACCCTACCCCACCCTTCCTCCACCATACCATCCTACCCTTGCTACTACCCCATAACTTACCTGCATTCCTGAGGTCCCCATTAACCAATCCCAGCATCAAACTACACTTGTTGCTCCACAGAGGGCATCATCAGTTCCTGCACTGATTGCCCCACTGGAGTGCACTCTTAAACTGAATTACACAGCCCACATTTGTATGCTGACATTCTCCTCCTGGCAATGCCCTCTCTCATCACTCAGACAGTGTCTTTGGCTGTATCCCTACTCTGGAACAATGTTAGGTCCTAGCCCTTAGCTAATGTCTATCCTGTAAGACCATGTCCCTAATTGTTGTCTTTCCCTCATTTTGTCTCTGACAATGCCACTTGGCTGTATCTTTCCTCCTGTGGCTGGATCCCAACCCTAATGCCTTCCTTTCTGATTAAGTTTACTCCTAGCCACTGTATATCTGCAATATACCTGTTTTTGTAACTTAAATCCATATGTGCTTATTTTATTGTTATCTTTATTCCTAGGATCACTATGAATTTTCTCACTATACTGTTTGTTTCTGTTCTTTGATATGATGTGGAACCTATGTAAAAGAACCTTTGGCTCAAAGGTATTAATTTCAAGACATGAATAAATAAATAAATAAATAAATAAAATGTCCACACATTCAGACTTGTCTGCTTTTTAAAGGTGCTTTTGGATACATTGTCAGTTCTACTGCCCAGTACTCATTGATGACTTTGATGTCTGTTAACATTAATCTGCAATACGATTCAGCACCTTAAAGAGCTAAGAAAACCTTGAAAAGCTTAATAATTAGGTACAATTCTGCCAGCATTACATTTATATTTTATATATTTATCCTCCACATTATTTATTTACTAAGGAAATTTGCATGAATAGATTATCTTTATCCTTTAGAGTTCCTTTAGAGTCCATCTACCACTATAGTTTACTCCCTACTTCATATCATAATCCTCTGTTGTGACACCACAATCTGTTGCCATGGGAGTAACTGTGATGTCAAAGCAGTGATCTGTGACTTCAGGTAGGGAGAAATTAGCAGTAATAGATAAACTCTTCAAGAGTAGTTGACACATTTGAAAAACATTGTAAAACACAATACTTGGACACAATTCAGCTTCTATTTCACATATCTTCCATAGATTTCTCCTCATCATTATTTGTTACTGAAGAAATTCCCACAAAACAGGACCTTTAACCCATAGAGCTCATCTGCCACTGCAACTTACTCTACTTGACATCAAAAGCTTTGTTGTGACATCACCATCTATTGCTATGGAATAACTGTGATGTCACAAGCACAGTATTATGACATCAGGTTGGGAAGAAGCAATAGAAGCTGATGAACCCTCAGGAAGCAGCTCTTCTGTTTTCATGCAGATGACCTCAGTAATAAATAATGGAGGTAAGAAATACAGAGCTAATGAGAAATATAAGATGCTTTGTGTTCAAATAATGTGTTCTTCAAGGTTCTTCGTGAGGCATCGGTGGTTTTGCAGGAGCAAAGATCCTGTTTTCATACAAATGACCTCAGTAATAAATAATAGGGAGGAGGAACACAGCATTAATGGGAAATATAAGCTGGCCTGTGTCTAAATATTAGGTTTTGTAAAATTTCTCCTGAACATGTCACCAGCTCTTTAAGCTTCAGTGAAGTACAGGCATTGGTCCAGTCTTTGCTATGCTGACAGTTTAATGTGCTTTGGATTTAGAATTCCAAATGTCCTACTTCCTACTGGCATGTGTGGGTTCTGGTGGCTGAATTTGCAGAAGACAGTGAAGGGGTTTATCAAGTTATATCCATGTTTTGCTGCATCTTTTGAAAAAGCCTTTTGTGAGGCAGAGGTGTGGCACTCTCTTCAAAGATGTTTTCCACTCTATTGGCTATTTCTGTGGCTATGCAGACTTGCACCATCCATTCTTTGCCTTTCACCACCCCATACCCTCATTAGCCTCTTCTAGCAGATCCCCAATGTTGAGCTCAGTGTTCTAAGCAACCTGTATTTTTAAGCCCACAACCATTCTAAATAATTCCTTGTCCATCTGTCTCTCATCTTTCTTGTCATTGCTTTTGAATTTTGACATATTCTAAGTTACAACAGCCATTTGTCTTCTAGGTTGGTTCTGGGAAGCACACCATACTTGACCAGGGCAGCTTTCTTATTGAATGGCGAACATGAAGACAAGATATTTTTCATTGTGGTAGCAATTCTGTTGGACAATATGCACAGTCCTTTTGTGCTCTTTGTACAGCTTTTCTTAGAGCAGCATTATGTTGGTCCACTGGCATCACATGCAGCTCCATTTCTGGCATGACCACTGGTATGGTGGTGGTGGTGGTGGTGGTAGTGGTGGTGGCTCCTTTTTCATGGCATTGTTGTCATTGTTTCTCATTTATTCTTCTTTTCTGAGTTGTCATGTTGGCCCACTGTTGCTTTTTTTCCCTTCAATATTCTGTCTGTGCCTCTGTCTTCTATTCTTCAGCCCTTGTACGTTTTGTCAGGGACTACTTCCTTCAGTTTCTACTGGTTTCTTTAGTTTCTGTTCTTCTCTGTACCTCTTCATTCTCTCCTTAGCCAACTCATTATAATGTTTGCAATGCTCATTATTCATTGCTCTCTCTGTATTTTTTGACATGCTGCATTTTCTCCAAACAGGCTCATAGTGGGCAGCATCCTTCATGATGTTATCTCCGTAATGTTGGCTTTGTGCCCTCTTGTTCTTGCACACCTCAAAAAAGAGGTGTGCAAGAACAGAAGAACACAATTGAATGGGGGGCAGCTCAGAGGTAATTTAAGGAAGTATTTTTCACAGAGAGGGTTGTGGATGCATGGAACAGCCTTCGGAGGAGGTTGTGGAGTCAAAAACAGTGGTGGAATTCAAGCATGCATGGGACAGTCATAAGGCCATTCTAGGGGCGGGGCAGGAAGAAGTAGGCTGCTGGTTAACTAGAACCTGCAGCTTATCCAGTAGGTAGGGAAATGGGCAGACTGGGTGAGCCAAGCGGTCCTTATCTGCCATCAAATTCTATGTTTCTATGTTTCTGTGTTTTCCTTTGGTGAGTGAGGATTAACATTGTTATGCAATGCCTCATCAGGCAATGCTGCCATGAATCCACAGGGTCTTCTCAACTTGAATTCTTCAAAAGTGTGTGGGGGTTATTAACATGCTTTGTTTACTGGAACTCAGATGATAAGATAGAAGAGTGGTTATCAACACAAAATGAGACTTCCAATGCCAGACATGGTGATTGTCACAAAAGGCCAAGACATATGATGCAAGAAGTGGTTAACACAGACAGCCTAGACATATGATGCAAAAAGTGGGTATTGGCACAAAAGACACAACATCCAGTTGATACAGCACAAGAAGTGGTTATCAGTGTCAGTGGCTCAGCAGGTTGCACACTCACCTCTGAGACTGGAAGATTGAAAGATTGTAGGTTCTAGCCCGACACCAGACACTTGGGGTAATTCCTAATACTGGCACTGTAGTGCATCATGAGGGATGCTGCACCCTTAGGTGCCATCTTTCAGAAAATACATTAAACCGAGGTCCCATCTGCCTTTTCTGGTGATTGTTCAGGTGGATGTTAATGATCCCATGGCACTTCTCGAAAAGAGTGGGGAATTTTTTATTGAAAGAAAACTCTGTATGCTTCACAAAAATAAAGGAAAATCAAAACAACAATATTTTGTACACATTTGTTTCAAGCATTTATACCAAAGAAACACCCTATTGTAGCATTTCTATTTCCCTATTATAACATAAAGAAAATCAATAGTGAGCTTAAGAAAAGAACAATAATCCTTAACTACTAAAACAAAGTCTACCAATCTTGAGGATAAATATATTTAAACAAAAATAAAAATAGGAATTCATACAAAATAAAAGTCAGTTTATACATCACTGACAAAATGATAAATGAAAAGCCATTTTCAAAGAGAAAAGCAAAGAGCAAAAAAGATAAATCTTTACCTTTTGTTTTTGTTCTTCTATAATCTAAGCCATCATACCATCAGACAGTAATAAATACTATCCAACAAGGATACCAAATAACCACTGTAGGTCCCACATTTTGGGAGGAATTTGTTTATTTGTTAATGCTTTACAAACCAGAGATGACTTAGGTGGGGAACAGTTTTTAAATTTTACACATGCAGGACCAGTGAACTCCATAATAATCCAATACAGTTTTTTTTCCAGAATTATCCTGAATCATATTTTCTGAATTTTCCACTGCTATATTTTCTGTAAAGCAGACCTTATATTATGTGGTATCACCATAGTTTTGATAGTTTAGGTGGGTCATTTTCCCACTGCAACAAATAGGAATGGATGAGATTCCATATCCAATAAGTAACTAAAGTAGGAGTCACATACCAAGCAACTTCTATTGTGTTAGATATAAATGAAGTGTAAAAAATATAGGATTGATCATATTATACCACTTTTCTTTATGTGTAGATGTAACTTCTCTTTTGACTGGGTTGAGTCTAGTTTCCCATAGGAGTTGAAAATAAATACTCAATAATTGGATTTCTAAATGTACTGGTATCTGAAAAACAGTGGCAATATTTAAAAAGTGGGCATTAAAATTGTCTAATTATAAATATTCTTTTTGTTTGGACATTTTCCAGTTTTTCCACTTGTTTACCTTCAATTCCCAGAAACTGAAGCCTCTTCCCATTTAGTTGTGCCATGTTTCCTTGTCCAAATTTCACTCCTAAAATTTGTATAGGATGTTCAGAGATATTTATACCCTGAACATCAGATATTAGAACTGGGTCTAGCCCAAGTGGTAAACCACATTTATCTAGGTTTAAGATGATCCTGAAACCCTGCATAGTTCACAATTTCAGCCAGACACAAATCATCTACATAAGCTGTAATTTTAACCACGCTCCCAGTTGGTGTTCTGTAATTCTTGAATATCATTTCTTATAATTAATTTTCTAATCAAGGAATCCATGACAAAGGTATACAATAGATTATGAAATGGGTAGAAAGAATGATGTATTCTGATTGACTGAGACCTGCTTTCAGCTGGGTCATTATCCCACACAACGGCCCAGCTGAAAGTATTATGTTTAAAATTTATAAAATTTACTAAAATTATCCATTTTCATAGTGCAATAAAGGCACTCCAGGATGTGTTATGGTGGCTAATGGCGCTTCTCAGGTGTGGTGGAAGCCTTTGGCTATGCCTCGTGCTTCAACCCACCTGAGGGTCAGCCTCCCACCATAACACACACACCCTGTCATGCCTTATTGCTTAAATATACAATAAAAGACTGAGGGACACCCCTGTTTAACCCCTTCCTAATTGGTAATATCTCGCCTTCAAGACCTGAGATAAAAGGTACCAGTTGCTGTTTTATAAAGTACAGTCCATTTGATGAAAGGTAAAGGAATATTATAAGGACTTTAAAAGGTATTCTGGTGTACTTCATCAAAGGCTTTATATACTGATCTAAAGAAAGAAGATATCCTTTCATTTGTTGTGTCTGACAATAAGTATACACATCTCTAATTATACACAGGTGCTGGTATAACTTCTATCTGGAACAGTACATGTCTGAGCTGGATGAATTAATTTAGCTGCCACTACTCAAATCTTTTCTGTAAAAGAAAAGTAAGTATTTTAAAGTACAAATTCAGGAGACTACTAGGTCTCCAATTTTGGATCAAAGTATGGTCACCAGATTTATGCAGAAATATTACTTGATGCCCTACAGGTGGCATGCCTCAGATATCTAGTTTTGGAACCCACTCATGAGGGAACAATCTTAGACCTCATACTCTCAAATGGGGACAGTGAGAGGATCTCAGATCTAGAAGTGGGTAGCCATCTGGGAACAAGTGACCACTAAACAGTGTGGTTCACGATAAACTCAGCTACATAGTCAAGTCATACAAAAGTGAGGGTACTGGACTTCCAGGAGGGCTGACTTTGGCAAGATAGGAGAGTGCCTTAGAAAAGCATTAGCAAACAGGTTAGAAGGAGGGTGGAGCAACAATGGGAAACATCAAAACTGCCATCACATAAGGGAGGGGCAGCGGGTACTACTGTATTGTTCTTATTCCTATGTCATAATGCCTTGTTGTATAATCAATAAAGTATATTAAATTTCAAAAAGACTACCATCACAGAGGCAACAAGCCTTTGTGTGAAGCAAATAAACAAATCATAATAAAGGAAAAGCCACTATGGTTCTCAAAACAGGTGGCGGGAAGGTTAGGAGAAAAGATAGCATTTAGAAAGTATAAGGAAACACAGAAGGAGCAGGACAGAGAACTGTACCAGATAAAGCAGAAGGAAGCAGAGAGGAAAGTCAGAATAGCAAAGACCCAAACTGAGGAAAAGATAGCCAACTTGATTAAGAAGGGATAAAACCTTTATAGGTACATCAGGGAGTGTAGAAAGACAAAGGGAGGATAGTGAGGCTAAATAGAATGGACGGTGGTAGGTAGAAAGGGACAGTGAAAAAGCAGGGATACTGGACAAATACCTCTGCTCAGTATTCACAAAGAGGAGGAGGAGGTGCCTAATCCAATTAAAAGAAGCACTTGGATAGGGGGTCAATCCCAGTCCTTTGACAGAAGAAACAGTTCTGAAAGAACTCCTAAAACTGAAGGTGGACAAAGCAATGGGGCCTGATGGAATTTACCCCAGAATTCTAAAAGAATCAAGGGTAGAACTAGTGACACCACTGACTACCCTTTTTAACAAATCATGGGAGGATAGTGTGGTACCTGAGGACTGGAGGAAGGTGGATGTGATTCCCTTCACAAAAGTGGGAGCAAGACAGAGGCAGGAAACTACAGACCTGCCACTTTGACCGCTGTGGTAGGGAAAGTGATGGAATCACATCTGAAAGAAAGAATTGTTGAGTACCTAGAGGCCAGTGGGGCACAGGACCCAAGGCAGCATGGGTTCACAGGGAAGGTCATGTCAGATGAATCTAATTGATTTCTTTGGCTGGGTGACCAAGTAGTAGACCAGGGAGGGGTTGTGGACATGGCCTTCCTAGACTTTAGCAAGGCATTTGACACAGTCCCATACAAAGATTTAATAATCAAATTAACTAGCCCAGAAGTGGGTCCCAGGTGGTAGCCTAGGTAAAACATTGGCTGGACAACAGGACACAGAGTGTAATTATAAATGGAGTCCACTGTGAAGAAAGAGGGGTTACTAGTGGGGTACCACAGGGTTCAGTACTGGGTCCAGTCCTTTTAATGTCTTTATAAGTGACATTGCAGAGGGACTGAAGGAAAAGTATGCCTCTTTGCAGATGACACAAAGATCTGCAACAGGGTTGATACACAAGGAGGCATGGAAAGGATGAGAAGGGACTTGGCAAGGTTGGAGGAATGGTCAGAAATATGGCAGCTTGATTCAATGCAAAGAAGTGCAAAACAATGCACCTGGGAAACAAAACCCTGGGGAAGATTACACAATGGGGGAGGTAGTAACAACAACAAAATGGAAAGCGACCTGGGGTAATCAAATTAGATGACCTTAAGGTTGGCAAGCAATGTGAGAAGGCAGTAGGGAGGGCTGGGGGTTACTGGGATGTATAGGGAGAGGCATCACCAGCAGAAAACAGGAAGTTGTTATGCCTCTGTACAGACAGTTGGAGACTCCATCTGGAGTACTGGTCAGTTCTGGAGACCCCATCTCAGCAAGGACATAGACAGGATGGAGGCAGTCCAGAGGAGGGCAATTAAAATGGTGCAAGGTCTGCAACAGAAGCCATACGAGGAGGCAAGGAGCTTAATATGTATACCTAAAGGAAAGGAGGGAGGGGTACATGATAGTATCTTTGGCACAGTAGTAGCCACAGGCACTGCCAGTTATTTCCCAAAATTTCTGTGATATTTCCAGAAATATCTCATGCTTTCTCCATTTCCACAGTAGGGGCAGCAGAGAGAAAGTCTTAGAAATTTTGTTGGCAATGTCTGTGCTACTACTGTACCTCAATGGAATCAACCTAAGTCCAAGAGGGTAGCACCTTTCAGAAAAAGATATGTGCAAGAACAAGGGAGACAATTAGAAGATAAAGTGGATGACAGCTCAGGGGCAATGTGAAGAAGTATTTTTCACAGAGAGGGTGGTGGACAAATGGAACAGCCTTCCTGAGGAGGTTGTGGGGTCTAAAACTGTGGGAGAATTCAAGAATGCATGGGACAGACATGAGGCAATTCTTGTGGGGTAGGAAGAAATAGGCTGTTGGTTAACTAGGATCTGCAACTTATCTTGTAGGTAGAGAAATGGGCAGACTAGGTGCGCCAAGCAGTCCTTATCTGCTATCAAGGTCTCACGTTTCTATATTTCTATATTACTATACTTTTAGAAAAAAATCTGGAATATGATGAACAGTAAAGAAATAATTAAAACTTTAGCTAGGCAGTTGAAATGATAACCCCAAAAGTTCTGTAAATCTCATTTGGAGGTCCATCCTGTTTAGGAGAAGTATTCAATTTGAGGTTTTTGTTACCTCAAAATTTCCTGTTCAGAAATAGGTGCACTAAGGGCCAAAAGCTCCAATGGATCTATATGTGGGGTTGAATGTCTGCTAAATACATATCAATATCTTGCTCTGAGATAGATGATACCTGTGAAGAAACCAAATGTTTTTCCACAATATCTAATACTCTTGTGGTATTCAAAGTCACATGTCCTGATATATCTTGTAACTGAGAAATATTAGACACATTATTTCTCTCTTTAGAAGCCAAACAGTGATCAGTGTAGTGTGTCTTATTTGTACAAAATTAATTTCAGCTTGTAATGATCATATTGGATGTTTACATGTTCATTATTTGATTAAATCACAGTTTTGAATACAAGTGGTTGATATAAGTCTATAATTCTATACAAAGATTAAAATATGTCAAAAATTAGTATTAGACTTCTGTTTACCATGGTCCTAGAACCATCTCATGATGTCTAATTTTGTCTCCACCTACCATAGGCCAAGATCACCATATAGTGACATCACTGAAACCCTAGCAGTAAAAATTGATAAAAACTTCATTGAACACTAAATCTTCCAGAACACTTATATTCAGTTTCCACTGAGACTGTAGTTGTTTTACCCCGTGTCCACAGAGATGGTGGCCTTAACTAAAGATTATCTGAAATTTCAAATGGAATAGCTAATGCTTTTAAAATTTGCAGCCTGTTTGATACAAAAATAATCTATTTTAGAAGTTAACCTATTTTTATGAAAGTATAACAGATGGCTGGCAAAGCCTTTTAGACACATCTTGCAATTCTGCTATATCTATGCATTTTTAAGGGCAAAAGTCACAATAGATGTTCTGCCCACAATCTTTTCATGCTTTAAAATCTAAAGAGCAGTTAAAATTCACTCCTAAATAAACATGTTTGGCTGTTGCCACATAGAGCTGGAGCTGAGTTATTAACTGTACGCTATCAGCTTTCTGTTGAGAGGCATACACATTTATAAACCTACTTGGTTCCCCCTCCAAATACCATCCATTATTAAAGCTCTGCCAGGAATAGGATCTATTAATTTTTGTAGTTTAAATCCTGACCCTGCAAATCACTAAACCATCGGCCTTATCCAAGCCAAAAGACCAAAAGAAGGTCCCCAGTGCCATGGCCTCTGAGCTTGCAGGACCACACATAATTAATTATTATTGAACAAAGTTTCCTGAACAAACATAATGCCCAAGTGTAAATCATGTAGTGGAGTAAACACAGCCTGTGTCTTTTACTGTTCAAAATACTGTGGACGTTTATAGAGGCTATGGTAAATATATCTTTTAATGGTTAGACAAAATTAATTTCTTCCTTTTTTCCATATTTTTCCTAAATTTGTAGCTCTTCTTCCTCTGGAATGGAAGAATGAAGGAATAAGTGTGTAATTCTATATCCCTAGAGTTAGAATCACCCCATACTGAGTAACAATTGCTGTAAAAGGTCATTGGACTCTATTTCTGTTTTACTTGTGCTTGCCCCAGACATCTGGTACTTCATGAGGCTTTCCATTCAGATGGAGGAAGCATGTGGGATGGAGACTGATTCTCCATAGGTTGGGATAACATTTCTTGATTAGCGCCCAGTTTAGTAGTAGTGTTCGAGAGAAGAAACTGGGGTATCTTCTGTGCTCAAAACTTGTTCAGTGGCTTCCTGGGAGGGGTCTGTTCATCATTAATATCAAGTCCTGAGAGCTTTCATCTGTTGTTTCTGTAGCTTTATCCTGCTCTTGTGCTGGACCATATTCTGAGGTGGTCTTTGGTCGTCCCTTATTCTGCTGAGCTTTCTTTATGAGTTTGTCTGGGTTAACCTGTGCGTAGCCTATTATGGGATGCCCATGGGCATTCATGAAATAAGTGTCCAACTTCTTCACAAAGGTTACACCTACTATGATTCATATATTTTAGCTTATATGGGCAAACTACCCACAGATTTCACAGCGGAGCTTGTCACACACGTTAGAAAGGATGGATCCTGGCCACACACTTATAGCAGGCTTTTAGTTGGCCTGAGTAGAAGCAAACCCCGATCTTTCCCCAAATAAAAACTATTTGGTAAGAGTGCTATACCCTCCTCAGTACTGCACAACTTCACTTTAAATTTCCACCCACCAGTCCAAAAATTCAGAATCAATGAGAGCTTCAGGTGCACCTAAAACTTCACATCTGTTCTCAAGCCATTGTAAAATGTCTCACATGCACGCCTCATTTTGAAACATCACCAATAAACCTGATTGTGGGCTTGGTAAGGGGATGGCCAAAATGGAGTCCATAAAGGGAAAGTTTTAACTGATTATGTTTAAGCCAAAACGTTCCAAGGAATGAGGAGACCTAAAACTAATGTCAAAATTGTCCTCCTCCGAAATATGAATGAGGGCATAGATTTCCAAAGCCATGAACCTCATTGAATCTTTAATAAGTTTTTCACACATATAGGCAGTCAGGTCACAGTTCTAGGACTCCCTATATCAGAGCCTTACTGCATTTTGTCTTGGTGCAGGGTTTGATTTATCGAATAGGTCAGAAAAATGTGGCCCAATCGATTATTGCTGTAAAATTAGGAAGGGATCAGACTTTGCACAGGTGGTGTCCCTTGCCTCATCCTCTAAAGAAGGCATATCTTGTTCATCCGTGCCGACATTCCAGTTAAAAGTATAGTCGTGCCAGTGTGTTCAGAAGCACCAGCAACATACCCCACCATTGTACTCAAAAGGGCCCTTGTAAAACATTACCACTGCCACAAAAATAATCCCTTTGTTATTTCAGGCAGAGCAGAAACAGTTACAGTCTGCAGCATCTCAGAACTCTGTACTACTAGAATCTTATCCTGAGCAGTATTGTGTACATACACCCAGTTTATTAAAACAACCTCACAGTTCTCGGGTTTGTTGTTCATGTCCCAATCCGGTCTGGTATTCACTTCCCATCTGGCATCTGCTTCCATTCGCTCCTTCAAGTGCTGCAGCTGGCATCCATTCTTTTGCCAAGTCTCAGATTCGGTAAACCAAATGCTGTCCTTAGTTGTGCACTCACAGTGAACAGTATAATCTTATTCTGACCGCACAACTTGGTTGTATATCTGGCATGGATTTACTTGTACTGGCGACATTGGTGAAACGTGGGTCTGTTTGTTTGTTGCCCGACTTAGTATCAACATTCTGTGTAGTCAATACATCTTTCTGTTGTAATAAGGCTTGCTTTCTTGTGGCAAATCATTTCTCGTCATCTGCTAACATCTGTAAAATTGTCTGTCTCCTGTCTGCCAATTTCTGCTCCAGTTGTGCAGTTGCAGCATCTATATCCTCCTAGAAACTGCTGGATTCATAGATAAACTTTTTGAATTATTTGCCATATGTTGTTTTATCTCCATAAATTCATTTTCTGAACATACTGCACTGTGAAAATCCTCTTCATCCTCCATTTGTGCACTGGCTGGATCAGAGGACAGCTCCCAAGCCTGCTGCATGGTGGGCACCACTACAGCCTAGGATCCTGTATCTTGGATTTGGAGCCAACTGCAGCCCTCCCAAGAAAAGGAGAATTTCCCTGGTGTCCTGGCCAAATTTTCCCATTCAATAAAAAGTACCACCAACAACTTCAATCTGGTTCAGTTTAAGTTGGATACTATCTGTATCCCCACCACTGGTCACCCGGAAAAAGGGACTTGTAGTCTCAGTGAGCCTACCCGGTCAACAAAATTCAATGAATAAATAAACTGAAAAAGGCAAAGACATTGATTGGGAGCACAGCTGAGATGACAAAGTATTTCTGTCAACATGCAGTCACCTATTTACAAACAAAATGGAGGCACGCATCCACCTGTCTGCAAACAAATGGAAGCCTGCAGTCACCTGGCTGCAAACAAATAGAAGTCTCCATCCACCTGACTGCAAACAGAATGGAGGCACACGTCCACCTGTCAGCAAACAAAATGGAGGCACATATCCATCTGGCTGCAAACAAAATGAAGCAAGCATCCACCTGACAGCAAACACAATGGAGGCACACATCCACCGGAGCTGCAAACAAAATGGAGCACTGCATTCAAGTGACTACAAAGAAAATGGAGGACTGCATCCACCTGACTGCAAACAAAATGAAGGGCATGCATCCACCTGGCTGTGAACCAAATTGATGGCACATATCAATCTGGATGCAAATAAAATGGAGGCATGCATACACCAGGCTGAAAACAAAATGGAGGCATGCATCCATGTGGCTGCAAACAAAATGGAGTCATGCATACACCTGGTTGCAGACAAAGGTACACATGCACCAGGCTCTAGACAAAATGGAGGCATGCATCCACCAAACTGCAAACAAGATGGAGCTGTACATCCACCTGGCTGCAAACAAAATGGAGTCATGCATCCACCTGGCTGCAAACAAATGGAGACACCCATCCACCTGGGTGCAGACAAATGGAGGATACATCCACCTGGCTGTAAACAAAATACAGTTGATGCCACTTATAATGGACTAGATTATCACATGACAATTCATCCGTTATAGGCACTGTCCGAGTAAACACTATGATGCATAAAAATCGAATGGCAGACAGCACGCTCAAACATATTTAGAGACACCTGTTGGGGTAAAAATAGTTACTGTAGTTAAATGGTTAGTAAGTGAATTTGTGATTACAGACAGCCCTTTTGTCAATATTTGTTGGTTGGTGTGCAGTTCAGAATTAAAATGGAGCTTTTATTATTATTTTTTAAATCATAGTGCTAGAAGTTAGACTTGCATGTTGCCGTTATTCGAAAGGTTGCCATGTAAGCGGTTATCTTTGTCTGTGCTTTTTGTTTCTCTGAGTACTTCCCCATTCTTTTACTGTCCTTGACATCATTCTCCAGTCTGACTCAATGTCACTCCTCTGCTCTATGGCCCATCTCAGGGTCATTAGAGTGAAGTGGATATCATTAGTGGACACAGTTTCTTTCTCTTCCTTGTCCTCTGCTGTTTCTTCTCCTGCTTCCTACTGTTGTCCATCTCATAGCCCTTGGACAGCCTCCTCAATATTGCTGGATTCAGTTTGTGGATCTTCCTCAATTCCCATTCGGCAGATTTCCATCGAACCCTTCCTGTGTCAGACCCAGTGATGCAGTGTTCTCTTCCGGTGCTTCAGGGTTAGTGCTGCCATCCACTAGCTCCTCCTCTGAACAATGCATGGTTAAACAGACTGCTAATAAGAAACTGCAAGCACCTTATTGTTAACAGCGGCAGTTAATTGCTGTGAATTGCTTTTCACACCTCCTTAGTGGTCAGTTGGTGGTCGGAATATGCTGCAGGACAAGGTTCATTATAATGCACTGTTTTATTATTGGGGTTATGTAAAAGGACTTTTGGCGACCAGAAAGCATCTGTGCAAAACGGTCCAGCTTAAGCATGGACGCATTAAGTGGCATACACTGTAATGGCTTGCATCCAACTTGCTGAAATCGAACTGGAGGCCTACATCCATCTGGCTGCAAAGAAAATAGAGGCATAGGATGCAAACAAATTGAGACATGCACCCACCTGTCTACAAACAAAATGGAAGCCCACATCCACCTGCCTGGAGAGAAAATGGAGATATATATCCACCTGACTGCAGACAAAATGGAAACACGGCTATACATGCAAGACATTACAGTGTTAATCACAATAAGACACAATGCATCAGACAGTAAATACAAAGAGTAACATTTTACTGCACAACCATTTCAAAGCAGAAGCCCATGTGAGTGTCCCTTCACAGTGTCAAAAGCACATGGTTTGTGAGGTTTATGCCCACCTGAAGCTCAGTATCATTTTAAACAGGTAGCCCATGTACATCTGGTACTGCCCCAAACAATTGTTGATGGCTCTTTGTTGCATATTTGGTTAGGGGTAGGCCATTGGCCACAAAGAAACAAAACAGGCACACTTGAGTCAAACAAATCACACCAAAAAATTATGCAAAAGGACAGTAGTAATTGTGCTTGGGGGCAGAGAGACATATACTTGTACATGGCTGGCCAGTTCATCTGGTGCTAACAAAATTACACAAATAAACTTTACCAGACACTGCTAGTTTTAAACAATTAAATAATACTTCCCAGTACTGAAAGCACATGGGCTATCAGTTTACACCCACCTGAAGCTCAATAACATTGTAAACAGGCTGCCCATGAGCGTTCAGTACTGGCCTCCCTCCTCCCTCTCTCCCACAAACAACTGTAGATTGTTCTTTGTTGCATACTCAGTCAAGTGTTGGGCCCAATGGCCACAAAACTAAAACACAAGCTAAATAAATGCCCCACCAAAGAGCAGTATGCAACAAAGAACAATAACAATTGTTTTGGGGAAGACACACATAGCCATCCTGTTCAACTGGTACTAACAAACAATACACAAATAAACTTTACCAGACACTGCGGTTTTAAACCACTAAACAATAATTCCCAGTATTGAAAGAACATGGGTTATCAGTTTACACTGACCTGAAGCTCAGTATCATTTTAAACAAGCAATCTATGTCATCCGGCACTGGCCCCCCTCCCCAAACAATTGTGATTGCTCTTTGTTGCATACTGGGTCAAGGAGTAAGCCTAATGACCACAAAAACTAAACCGATACTAAAACCGATGCACACGGATAAATAAATCCCCACCAAAAATAAGAAAAAAACAGTATGTAACAAAGGATAATATCAATTCTTTGGGGAGAGAGACATGCATGACTGATCTTGGTTTACCTGGTGCTAATAAACAATCCACATATAAAAATTTACCAGGCGATGCTGGTTTTAAACCATTAAATGAAGCCCGTTTAAAATAAACCAAATGCAATGTATGCACGGATCGAAGTGCATTAAAATCACCTTATGAAATGGGCAAAGGATTTCAAGCAATCTGATTTTATTTATTTATTTATTTATTTAGACAGCAGTTTGAAAACCTTTGAGCCATAGGCTCATTTACAAAGTTACCTTGTCACAGTAAGACAAACAAAATACACAGTATAACAGTATAACACAGTATAACAGTAACTTAAGACATAGATACAAACAAGCTGGTACAGGTAGGATTGATGCAAACAATACCAGAGTTATATTGTCCTTAGCAGCTTAGTAGTAAGCTTTGTCATTAGTATTAGATACGGCTTTGACTAGTGGCAATTACAGCTTCGGGGTGTTAACAAGGTGGTTCCGTAAGGGCGTTTTGAAGCCGCGATGTAGTTGGAGCTTCGGAGATGCAGGGAGCAGTGTGTTGAACCAGGAGGGGGCCCTAAAGCTGAAGGCTCTTTGGCCATGAGAGGTCCTAGCTCTAGGGATAACAAGAGAGGTTTTCCCAGAGGTCCGAGTATGAACTAGTGGGACAGAGCGGCGGATGGTGGTGGTCAATCCAGGCGGGGATAGCCCAAGGAGGGTCTTTTGTAAGGGTACAGGTCAGATATTTGAGGCGCTCATCAAGATCAAGTACCAGTGCTTTAGCTGCACAGTAGACAGGTGTGTGTTAGCTTAGGTGCCCCAGTAATTAACCTGCAGGCCTTATTCAGAGTAAGTGCGAATTTTATGGAGTGCGGTCTGATCAGCAGCACCATACACCGGCAGTCCATAGTCCACGAGGACAGGATAGAGGAGGTGACTGCAAGTCAAGAGTCTCGGGGCAGGCAGTGTCTATACCGATGTGAGATGCCCAATCGGATATTAGTGGCAGTGGCTAGGGCAGTGATGTGTCCATGGAAGGAGAGGAGGGGTCAAAATGGATCCCTAGGTATTTATAGGAGCAAACTTGTTCGAGTGGGAAAGAGGACCCAGAGTGAATGAGGAGTTTGAAGTTGCAGGACTTGTTTTGAGGATGAGTGAAGAACATGGTTTTGTTTTTAAGATTTATCACCAATCTATGTTCCTTGAACCAGCCCTCAGCTTCAGCGAAGGACTTCTGCAGCGAGTCCTGGAGGGCAATAGGGCTGACTTGAGGCAAAGATGACTGCATCATCAGCGTACAATAGAATGTTCCCCGAGCAAGAGCGTGAAAGGGTGTTAAGGTAAAGGGAGAATAGTAAGGGGCCCAGAATGGAGCCCTGGGGAACCCCAGAAAAGATGGGACAGATGTCTGAGTAGGTCCCATTAATTTTTACACACTGTGAGCGGTCAGACAGATAACTGGTGCACCAGGAGATAGGCCACAGCAAAACCAGAGAGACTAAGGGCATCAAGAAGGAGGGGTGGGAGACAGTGTCGAAAGCTTTAGAGAGGTCAATGAAGACTGCACCAGCCAGAGAACCAGTGTCTAAGGAGGAATGGAGAAAGTTGGAGAACTCTAGGAGGGCTGTGTTGGTACTGTGGCCCGCTCGGAAGCCATGCTGCTCAGGACATAGGACATTGTAGGTGGAGAGGTAGTCAGAGATTTGAGAGGCTACCACTTTTCCAAGGCTTTGAGAGAGGAGAGAATGGAGATTGGCCGATAGTTTCAAGCACAGTCCTATCACCACCTTTAAAGATAGGGGTGACAGTGATGACTTTCAGGCAGTTGGAACCTTCCCCAGGCAAAGAGGAGCGTTGATGAGGCACGTGATCGGGGTAAGGACTGTGTCTAAGACCAGCCGTGGGATACATGGATCGAGGTGTCACTGCCCAAACTATTACTCTTGAGGGCGGTGACAAGGTGTGGCCTAAGTCTGGGCAGAAACACGCAGAGGAGAAAATAAGGGGTGAGAGATTTACGGCAGGCGCTGGGGGAGGAGGGTCAAAAAATTTGTAGGAGGATAGGGCTAAGGTCAGTGAATGAGGTGTTGAGGTGATTGGCTATGAGGGCTGGGTCTGAAGAGATCATGCCATTAATGTTGATCTGGGTGGGTGGGGGGTGTGCACTCCATTTAACTGTTTAATGTTATCCCAGAAGGTTCTGGGGATCCCCATGAGGCTGTGGTGAGGACCGATGGTGCTCAGACTTGGCCTTTCTGATGGCCCGAGTGCACTTGTTTCGGGTGGCAGCATATAACTGCCTGTCACTGGGCACGACCAGTCTCAATGGCACAGTGCCATAGGTTGTCCCTATGTTTGAGTTGGTGGATCAAAGCTGGGGTTACCTAGGGGCATTCTGCCTTTAGAACGCGGGTCGACATTGGGGCAAAGATATCACAGGCATTATTAAAAGTTCAGGTAAAGAAGGCGAGCTGTGTCAATGTCAGGAGTTGCCTGTATAGGAGACCGTCAATTTGGGACAGAAGTTCCTTATGTTTTGTCTGACTACAGGTATTAGACGCCCGCATGTGGACTGTGCTATGGGTTTGGTTGATTGTTTTTAGCCGTGCTTGGTTGATTGGTTTTAGCCGTGATTGGTTGTTAGCCATGCATTAGAAGTGTCTAATGCATAGCTAAAACTAGAACCCATTAAGAATACACAGGCGCATTTTATAGTGCAATAAGCCACTCTGGGGATAGCGTTGGAAGTTCTAATGCACGGTTAGACTGGATGCACTCAGCCTGTGGCCTCGTGCTCACTATGTCCCCAGCCATGCATTAGAACTGTATAATGCACACCCCATCGTGTCTTATTGCTTTCTTGTTCTTAATATCATTTTAAACTGGTAGCCCGTGCACAACCCCCACCTCAATAAGTGTTTGCTCATCAGATGCACATGGGTTGCCTGTGCAAAATTTAGAAATGTAGAAACTTGAAGTTAACGGCAGATAAGGACCGCAAGGCCCATCCAGCCTGCTCGGATGACTTCAGGCCATCGGTGATGATGATGCCCAAATCTTTTTCTTCCCTTGTGACTGCCAGCAACTCCTTCCCAGCCTATAGGTGGCTTCAGGGTTTCTCTTCCCTATGTGCATGATCTTGCACTTCTTTGCGTTAAACCCCAGTTGCCACTCTTTTGACCATTTTGCTAGTTTATCCAGATCTCTTCTCATTCTGCCCACCCCATCTGAATCGTCTACTCTTTTGCAGATCTTGGTGTCATCTGCAAACATACAAACCTTACCTCTAGTCCATCTGCAATGTCACTGATGAAGATATTGAAGAGGACTGGCCCAGGACTGATCCCTGAGGTACCCCACTTGTGACTAGCATCTCTTCTGACTGTACACCATTTACCACCACTCTCTGTTTTCTGTCCGTCAGCCAGTTTGCCAACCAGCTGACCAACTTCTGACCCACCCTTAGCCTACCCATCTTATTAATCGATCTTCTATGTAGAACAGTATCGAAAGCTTTGCTGCAGCCAAGGTTGGTGACCACTGCCCCTTGGTCCACCACTCTGGTTACCCAGTCAAAGAAATCTGTGAGATTAGTTTGACGGACCTTCCTTTGTAAACCCATGATTTCTTGGATACTGTGCTCCTATGGATTCCAGGTGTTGCACTATCCTTTCCTTAAGGAATGCCTCCATAATCTTGCCCACTACTAAGGTAAGACTGACTGGTCTCTAGTTCTCTGCATCCTCCCTGTTACCACTCTTGTGGAGGCGGGAACACATGATCCCTTCTCCAGTCTTCTGGGACCTCTCCTGTGCTTAGAGACTCACTAAACAGTTAGGATAATGACTCTGCTAGTTCCACCTTAGCTCCTTTAGTACCCTGGGATGTATGCCATCTTGTCCCATTGCCTTGTCCACCCTGAGCTTATTGAGCTCTTGCAGGACCCTTTCTTTTGTGAAGGAATAGTGCACACTCCCCACTGTGTCCATGGTGCTGAGCTGTGGGCCCTGCCTACCTTCTCTTCAGTAAATACTGAGCAGAAGTATCTATTTAGGATAGATGCTTCTACATGGTCCTCCTCCTCACATGCTCCCTTATCCCTTTGATCTTAGTAATACCCCATCTGGACTTTCTCCTTTCACTAATGTATCTATAGAAAGTCTTGTCAACTTTTACTGTTTGTGCTAGTGTTTCCTCGGTTTGGGCCTTGCCTGCCTTACTGCCTTTCATGCTTCCCTTAGGGAAGTTTGGTATGCCTCATCTTCATCGTGCTATGTTCCCTTATATTTCTGGAAGGCCAGCCTTTTGGCTCTAACCTTTTCTGCTACTGTTTTTGAGAACCAAAGTGGTTTCCTTCTTCTTTGCACTTCCTTTTCTCTCTAACACCATGGGATGTTGCTTCAAGTATTGCATCCTTAATGAGTGCCCACTTTGCCTGTACCCTCACCTGTTTTTGTTTTGCCAGGGCTAGCTTAACTCTGTTGGCCTTTTATCAAAGTCAGCTCCTCTGAAGTCCCATATTTTTGCCTTGGAATGGGATGATTTAGTTCTAGCGCCAAATTGAACCATACCATGTGATGGTCACTGGCCCCCAGGTGACCTTCTCACCTGGGATCTGTGATCCTTTCCTATTAGTCAGTACTAGATCTAGGATAGCCCTGTCTTTTGTGGGTTGTTGTACCAGTTGTTTGAGGCCCTTCCCCTGCAGAGAATCCACCATGTGTCTAGTTCTAGCAGATGTTCCTTCTGGTATTGACAATATGTATCTGGCATGTTGAAGTTTCCCATTATCAGAATCTCCTTTAGCTGCCATATTTTGTATATCTTCTAACAGTAATGTGTCTATGTCCTCCCTCTGGTCTGAGGCCTGCACACAACCCCAGTTCATATGGATGTCCAATTTCCTGTTTCAGGGTGACCCACAGTTCTTCTGGCTCTTTATGTGTATTCTGAATGTCTTTAGCTTTGGTATTTTCATTGACATAAAGGGCCACTCCACCCTCCCTTTTGCACCACGTGTCTCTTCTGAACAGTACATAGCCAGGTACTGAAGCCTCCCAAGTGTGGTTACTGGTAAACCATGTCTCGCTAATGGTTACTATGTCCAGTTTAGCCTCTGTCATTATTGCCTGCAGGTCTGGGATCTTATTTGCCAGACTATGAGCATTTGTGTACATGATTTTCCATTGGCCAGATTTTGGTGTGTTAGTTGTTGGGCGAGGTCTGGTGTTTCTCTCTGTGTTGTATGGGGAGCCAGACCTTCTTCCTTACCTGGTGATGCAAATGAACTACAAACATGCTGAACTCCTGTTTGACCACTAGTTGAGGGGAAGGTGTTCTTCCCATTCAACGATGGGATGCTGCACCCTCCCCATTTTCTAGTTTAAATATTCTGCAAAGACGTCAAACTTCTGCCCCAGTGCACTGACTCCTCCTTAGTCAGATGCAGTCCATCAAATTTAAAGGACTTTCGCTCCCAAAACTGATGCCAGTTCCCTACTAATGTGTGTCCTTTTCCTGGCACCAGTCCTTGAGTCACATGTTTAGCTCCCCTATCTCCCTTCTCTGACCTTCCGTCCATCTTCACCCCCTCCCAGACTAGCAGGATCTTGAGAAGGAGAAGCCAGATGAAATGGATGATAGTTTGTCACCCAGCCTGGTCAGGTGTTCCTTGGTCTCCACAACTGACTGGCTGGTGAGATCATTAGTCCTCTGTGTACCAGGATGTCAATGTTTTCCTGCTTCTGGAACACTTTTACACGCGGTCATTGTCTCTCCATGCTGATGTACCTGGAGACATCTGACCATTACTCCTGGCTGGAGATATATCAACTCTCCGAATCATGGAGTCTGCTATGATCAGAAGTTTTTGGATTCTTTTCCTATTTTTGTTTTGGATCCTGTTTTGGGCGAGTTGTGTTGTACAAGCTCCTGTGTTGCAGTGTCCTGTTCTGCAGTGTCCTCTGTCTCTTTGTTTGATTTCAGAGATAGAGGCAGATACCTGTTTGTAGTTTTATATAGTTTGTGGAGGTGATATGTTGGAGAGCACCAAGTGATGGGGCACACACTTTGCCCCTCCTAACCACCTGCCAACCTCCCAGACCAACTACCCTCTGCAGTCGAGGTGCTTCTGTTGGATTTTGGGGAAATGGTGGGAGGTTCTTATATTTCCTCTTGAATATGCACTTTGATGCATGCAGTCTCTGCCCATGCTGCCTGGAGTTGAGCTCTAGATCACCAATGGCTCCAGCATGGGACAGTGTCCCAAATCCTGTAAAACTGCACTTCTGAAAAGTGTTCCACAGTACCTGCAGTTAATGATATCCATTTCAGATACATTGCTGGGTTTATAACCTGTCAGAGTAATTAGAAGGAAGAAATGAAAGCAAAAGTTTGATTTTGTGTTTTGTTTGTTTGTTTTGTATAACTTGTTATAACAAGTTAAATTACTAGTGCCCCTGTAAATGAGGTCACTGTGTGGATACCCTCTAATCCGCCCCTTCCTGCTTTGCTACAGGAAATGTCACGACTCTGCTACCCTATAAAAGGAGTGTAGTGTGGTGGTTGTAGATGGGTGGTGGCTGGGCCCTTCCCTGCTGAAAAGAAGAACCACAGATGAAAGAAACAAGGAGGTAAGAGCAGAAACAATCATTGGCAACAAATGCAGTAGCCCTGAAAGCTTATCCTAATGAAAGATAAAACTGAAAACCTGTAAAGCACCACATGCAATAATTTTACAGAAGATATACCCTGTAAGAAACACTTTGCTACAGAGAAAATGAAGCAGTAACAGAAGATATACCTTGCACAAGACCATTTGATTCAGACGATTACAGCATTATTATTACATTATTTAGTCAAACAGTACCAGGTAATAAGACCTTCAATTGACAAAACTCTTGCAAACATATACAGTACATTATAAAAATGGCAGTTGATGAAAAGAAGGAAGTCTTAAAAATGTAAAAACAATTATTAAAAACAGTACATAAAAACATAATTAGCAATGTAACATAGGGCTGTTGGACCTGAAAAGGTAACCTGGTCTTCTGGGGATGGCAACCACATTTGGAAATTGTAGACTAGTAAGAGAGCTTCAGCAATCTCTGACAAAGAAAGGAACCATGGTAAAGTTTAATAATTTAAAATAAAACACTGCTGTCAATTAAGGGGCCACATAGTGAACGTAACTGTAGGGGATATAAGCAGTTAGAAAATGGGCAAAGTTCAGTCTTGATTCTGATTGGCTAAAATCACCAATCAAGAAGTCCAGTATGAGGCAACAGAGACTGGGAAATAACTAGTCCCAGTCTCTTTTGCCTTATATTGTTCTAAAAATGAATGAGCCAGTAGAATGTTGAAAAGGCTATAACCACCATGTTTAGCATCTGGTTTAGCAGTGAGAGACCCTCCTCCATCAATCAGACTAAGAACTGCCAACATAAGACTACTGCAAGTGGTCGATAAAACTTTCTGCCAGTTTAAATAAAAGAAGTGTATTCTTGAATATGTTTCCAGCTGATCGTTGATGACGCCCCACTCAACGCCGCCTCCTGACATCCCCATGCACCACGAAATGTCCTGATCACACACAACACAGTACTGCATAATTAATGTATGAAGATAAACAGAAGCACACAACCTCATATTAAAACTAACAAATAAATAAATAAAACACTTTGTGTTCTACCACCTCTTCCTGACTCTCTGTACTCTACATCCGGGAGACACGTTATCTGCAAACCGTGAGGTGACGTTCCCGTAACGGCAGCATCTTCTGTAGCACAGAATTTGGAATAAATAAAACCAAGAGGAAAACAAGACTATAAACCTGTAACTGTTTTAAACAGTTTTTCTGTTTTTTTTTTTCTTTTTATGCCACTACGCTCAAAACCCTGTACAGGTCCCGTTCCTCTGTCCCCAGCCCCCGACTCTTCATACAAATACAGTAATGGGTCGGCAGACAAAGTTAGTAACCTCCCATTCCCTTTTTGACAATTTCTTTTGTGTCGGTTAAAGGATAAAAAGGATTAAAACGCACTTGTATGCGGTTGAGGAGAGGAAATATGAGCATTTGTCCCAATCGCAGTCGTTACACGCTGACAGTGATCTCGTGCCACTGTCCACCGCCTGCTTAGCTCAGTCCATCGGCTGAACTCCCCGACGAAACCACAAAAACTCCCACAAATATACCTGTTTAAACACAGGTACATACACATTTTAAGTGTAGCTCAGTAAACCCGTAGCCCCTGTGTGATGGGGGAGTTACCAAGGCAATGTGCTCCAAAGCAACAATTACAGAAGCTCAACTAGGACAAAGTCCTCACCTCAAAATGTGGAGGAACTATTTTATTACCAAAAAAAAAAAAAAACCACAGAGTTTTATCATTCAGACATACATTATTTTTTTAACAACTATAATACAATGGCCCATTTCTAAGTGCAATAATACCCTCCAGGGTGGGCAGTATGGGCAATACGGACCTTCAGGAGCTATAAGGCCCTCACTTCTGCAGGCCGGGCCCTCATGCACGCCCTGGGCAGTCCGAGTATAGCACAATACCGCCCACCCTGTCAGGAATTATTGCTTACTTGCATACTAGGCTGAAAGTTTAGGGCTGCTTGGGGGAGAGGGGCTAATTAATCAAATGTGTAACAGTAGGACATAACCACAGGAGATGAATTTAAGTTAGAAAACATATTATTATTATTAGGCTGCTAGTTTGTTTAATACTAGTTGCAAATTATTTAAAACATATGGGTACCAATGTCACAAATCAGACCACATTTTCAGTGGACATTGTATGCATTAACCAATATGTTTTAATGCAGGGTCATCTCACAGCACTGAAGTTGTCTTATATAGTTGGTCAGACAGACTGTAACAAAAAGCTATATCTAAGAACCAAATTCAGTGTGTATGCAAGCTAAGAATGAGTAAGAAATTGCAGCCTCCCTTGAACCCCTTTTATGCTTACACCCTTCTGAATTAGGGCTCCAGAACTGAATTCAGTACTTCATGTGAGGTCTCACCAATGAGTGGTAATAGTACACTATTTCCTTCTTCTGCTGGTGATATTTCTCCTGTGCATCCCAGCATCACACTAGCCCTATGCACTGCTTTGTCACACTGTCCTACCACTTTGAAATCATCAGATATATAGTAATAACTCACAGGTCTCTTTCCTGCTAGTGACTGTCAGAATCTCCCCATCTTGTACTCAGCTCCTGGGTTTCTATGACCTAGGTGTATGATTTTGCACGCTTTGGCATTGAACCCCAACTGCCATGGCCTTAACCACTCCTCAAGCTTCTCAACTTCCCTACTATCATCTCCATCCAATCTTGAGTGTCCACTCTTTTTCAGACATTAATGTCATCTACAAAAGTCATATGTTCCTTACAGTTCTTCTATGAGAACACTGAAGAGGATGAGTCCCAACATTAAGCCCTGAAGCATCCCGCTAGTCACGCCCCTCATTAGAGTGAGACATTAACCAAGACCCTTATCACCTATCCATTAACCAGTTTCTACCCAATTTACCACTTTGGATCTCACCCCAGACTGTTCAATGTCTTAATAAGCCTTCTGTGTGGCATAGAGATGAATGCCTTGCCAAAGTCCAAATAGGCCATGTCCAGTATCCTCTGCTGATCTATTTACCTTGTCATACAGTTGAAGTCGATCAGATTCATTTGGCATCTCTCATCCCTGTGAATCCATGCTGCCACTAATGTTGTAGCCCATTAGGTTTTAGATATTCTTCAACTGCCTTTAACAGTTTCCACTAATGTCCCCACCACTGATGTGAGACTGACTGGCTTATCATTGCTAGCCTCCTCCCTGAGTTATTTTAGTATTCCTTGGTGTATCCTGACTGGTCCCATGGCCTTGTTCACTTTTAGATATGCAGGTCCCTTCAGGACTCTTTCGTCTGAAAATGGACCCATGTCCACCCCCATTCCTGCTGCTCCTGGTGGTCCATCCCCACCTACCTCTCCTTTGAAGACTAAGCAGAAGTACCTGTTTAGGATATCTGCTTTATCTTGATCTCTTCTGTGTAGTCTCCCTGCCGCCTTCTTATCCGCACAACCTCTCCCTTGCTTTCTTTCTCCACTTATGTACCAGTAGAAAGTCTTAACCCCACAGCTATGCCTTTGGCTATCATTTCTCAGTCTGTGCCTTTGCTCCTCACTACCTTACCTGCTTCCTCTGTTTTACTTGGTACAACTCCTTGTCTTTCTACCTGTCTTCCCCATCTGTGTTTCCTTATACCTCCTGAATGCCACATTTTTTCTTCACCACCTAGGCTACTTCCCTAAAGAACCATAATGGTCTCTTTTTCTTTCTACTTTTACTAACTTCCTGACACAGAGGCAAGGACAGGGCAAGGAAATTTTATTTATAGAGCTCCCTTACCTGAAGGCATAGGTGCTTCACAGTGGCAGTGAACAATAAATATATAAGCAGCATGAATAAAACAGTTAAAAAACAGTTAAAACAACATTTAATTGCATTTTGAGTATATAAAACAGTTTATAAACACTCTGAGAATGATTGTTAAGATAAATGTTTTCAGGAGGTCATGAAGGCCTCAACAGTGTGGGCAGATCTGATGATTGCTAGAAGGAGTTACATAATATTGAGGTTGCGACACAGAGCACCCTGTCCTCTGTTTGTCAGAGATGAGAACCAGAGGTCGGTTGCCTTAATCATGCCCTCCCTTATTTTCCCCCATTGTGCCTTTACGCCTCTCTTGTAACCCCCTACTACAAGGCAGTTTCTGAGGCAGTGTCCCATTTAATTAAAATTGCCCTCCTAAAGTGCAAGACCCTCTTCTTTATATGGTTTGCCTCTGCACCCTTCTTAATGTTGAAACACACTGTAGGGTGATCGCTGATCCCTAGGGGACTTCCCATCATTATGTCTCCATGCTGTCCCTTTTAGTAAGCACCAGATCCAGCACTGCCCCATCCACAGTGGGTTCACTGACTAGCTGCCTGAGAAATGCTCCTTGTAGGAGTAAGGGATGGCCCTGTTCTTTACTGAAGCTACAGCTGGAAGTCTGCAATCAACATCTGGCAGATTGAAGTCCCCACCTAGCAGGCTCCCCTTATTTGCCATCCTGATGATGGCTTCCTAAGCTCCTTATCCAACTCTTCTGTCTGCATGGAGGTCTATATACAAATCCTGTATGAACAGTAGTTCCTACTTATATCTCTAGAGTGACCGACATAACCACCAGCCCTTCCTTTTCCTTCTGATTCCTCTGTATTTCCATAGCTTTGATTCCTCTCTCGCATATAGAACCTCCTCCTCCCCACCCTATCTCTCCTGATCAGAGAGCAGCCAGGAATGGCCATGTCCTAGTCATGATTGTCAATGCTTTATGGCTCAGTCATGGGCACCAAATCTAGGCTAGCTTTCTCCATGATGGCCTCCAGGTCTGGAATTTATTTCCCAGATTCATTACATTGGTGCACCTGACTTTCCATACCATGCTCTCTCTTCCTGCCTGCAACCTTCTCTCCACTTTCTGTTTCTGCTTCTCCCTGAAGCCCCCAGTTCTTCTCTTTCCTTGTTACCCTCACTGTTTCTTGTCTCTTTACTCCACCAATTTTGCATCCTTAGTTTATACTCGCATGTTCTCTGCTTTGTCTGCCCCCCACCCCACCCTTTATTTGTGCACCACTGCCCTGGGGAGCTTTCTTCCCCTAAGCCCTTTCTTGTTGTGGCTGCATTATATGGGAGGCAGTTTTGCTTCCCTTGTGATAGAGCCCCCAGCTAGTTTAACTATTCATCCAAGTAACATTTAAACCTCCACTAAGGACTGTAATTCCCTCCTTGAAGGATGCAGACCATCACCACAATAAAGGCCCATATCTCTCAGACTGGCCCCAGTCCCAATGTAGCAGATGCTCTCCACTCTGCACAATACCTTAAACCCATTGTTGAAAGTCCTAGTGCAGAGTGTCCTATCCTCCCCAGAACTATACACAGGTAAAACCTTGGCAAATGCCACCATGTGTGCTACCTGCTTAAGGCACCTCCTCACTACCTGAAATAATCTTGCTACCCATATCCCATCCTTGCCAGGTCATTTGTCCCCAACTGGACAATGACATCTGGCTCTCTCCATGACCTGCCACCCTAGCAATACTCTAGATCCTCCCTCCATTCCTCAGGGCCAAAGCACCAGGGATCTATTCCTGCACATGGACACAGGGTGCAGCATCACAAGAAGTACTGCTCAGCTACACATCACTGAACACAGGCAGGCTGCACACTATGTGATTTGGAGAGGGGTAGTCAGTCAATTTCACTTCTGATAGGCTGCACATGGGCTGGACCTGGTCTTCAAACCCAACAAACCAAAACATGGGGGCAGACACTGGTGACTACAAGGGTGACAGCCCCAGGACTTGGGCCCAACACCAACCTTGCAGCACTGGAAGTGGCTGGTGTTGGTCTAGCAGATTGTCTGCAGGGTTTAATGAGCACCAGCCATCAACCTGGAATATCTTGGTTCAAAAAATGTCTAACCCTGAAAACTGCCACAAAGTCTTTACAGTACACTTTGCAATCTCTACATGAGTGACAAAGTGTCACAAAAATAAGGATTTTTACACAGTATCTGTCTGGTATTTACAGTAAGTCTGATTACAGAGTAAACAGCTAAGACAACATTGTTACATGTTAGTGAAGAGACCAATAACATAAAAATGCATTTATACAATTGGAAAGAGTCACACTTAAAGCAAGGTGAATTTATTTAAATAAAACATCTTTGGAAGCTAACATGAAGTGGGGAGAGTCCACGGGCATTGAGAGTACCGATATTTTTATTTATTTATTTTATTTATTTAAAGGTTTCATCAGGAAAGGCACACTGCATTGGTAGCTTGTTTCCAGATGCATCCTGGGGGAGGGGGAGCGCACAGAGTGGGCATGATAGCCTGAGTACACAGGTACAATTACAGGTGGACAATCCAATTACAGAGCAACACAGTACAATAATATATTAAGAATAGGTACAGTTACAAATTGGGATCCATTTGCAGTGCAGAAGTAGCGCTCAGGTGCAATATAACAATGAGGTTAGGTACAGTAACAAGGCATGAATAATTGGATTTAGCACACATGTGCAATATAACATAGAGCATAATGTATGGGCATCGATAGTTAACCACTCTATGCTAGCATCTAGTGAGTTACCTTGGCAACTTTGGTTAACCTCGAGAGCACAGCTCAAGAGGGTAACGTAAGCTGCCAAGGTAACCACGGATGTCAGCATAATGTGGTTAACCATCAATGCTCATACATTGTCTTTTATAGTGTATGAGCATCATTGCTGACAAATCAAACGCAGTAATATACAACAGTTTAATCAGGATTCAGCTTCTTACCTTATTTAGATGACAACGAGACAGTTTTGTGTGACGAAAAAAGCTATTTATTTAACATACAAAATGTCCCTTTCAAACAGGAAACATCAGAAACATTTTTTTTACTCACAACTTAACGTAACTAGAATGTCACTGCAAAAAGAAAGCTTAAAGTTCTGTTTTATTATGACAGGAAAGATCATGTGACACAGGAGGACCAAACAGACTAGCCATAATTCACTGTGTCAATGCTTTGATTCACGGAGCTTTTCCAGTGCTATCTGTGACAAAAGGGACAGAACTGAAATGAAAACAGACAAAAAACAAGCGTTTAGAAGGCTGGTCTTGGCACAGTACTAATGGCAGAGACAATTTAAAGTTTC
Organism: Neoceratodus forsteri; assembly: GCA_016271365.2. Taxonomy (NCBI): domain Eukaryota; kingdom Metazoa; phylum Chordata; order Ceratodontiformes; family Ceratodontidae; genus Neoceratodus; species Neoceratodus forsteri. The sequence goes on from CM028129.1 coordinate 751,959,162, forward strand.
TATACTATGGGAGGAAGGTGGGGATTCTGAAAAAATATTGCTCTGTTAACCTTTCAACAGTCACTCTCAGATGAGGAGTCTAAGATTATGGCAATTTGCTTCCATTTCTGTGGTCCAAAGAAATTATTAACTTTCACTGTGATGTTGCCATGCTGCAATGTTGAGTTGTCTCAAAATGGTTAAAATTTGTCAGTTCGGACAAGGCAAATCTGGTTAACTTCTGTGTGCTTGATGGTGGGGTTTCTTGCTGAACTAGCAGGGCTGCAGAAGAATTGGATGAGGGATGCTGGTTGTCAGTGAAATTATTCCCCCAAGAATACTGGAGTTTCTTTTTGTTTGGCCTCAGAGATGAAACTGTAGTTGTTAATGGACTGCAGGCTCTCATGACCAGAGGCCTGCAGGACCTCGGTAGGGGAACAGCACTATCTACTAGCCTCTGGATTGTGGTTTTGAGCACAGAGTGATTTGTTATGTGCTTTTCAACAGGCAAGTCAGCAGAAGTTTTATTATCTTCATCACTGGTGAATCTTATTCTCACCAAGGGTCATTGCCCTAAACCAAATAGACACACCAGGTTTGAAGTACAAATTGGGTGTAAGGTAGAATAGAGATCTACATGTAACATGCTTGGTAGCCTTTGAAAAGCATACAGACTGTATGCTTTCACTGTGTCTCTGTCTGGGCATTCCAGATTTTCATACATCCTTGACTTTACAGCCCTAATGTCCCATGGGTTATCTCTTGCCCGTGTTTTCATTTGGCACTCAGTATATTCAAGAACTGGCTGCCATCAATGTCTTTTTGTAAGCTCAGGTGACCCCATCTTAGGGCATACTGCTCTGCAGTTCTGAGGGCATACTACAACCCATTGTTAAAAAATCATGTTTAAAAGTGCCACTGGGCTATGCAGTCTAATGTGCCTGTCTGATAGAGCTTGTCCAGTGTCTAAGGGTGAACATGCTTCAGCCCTGTTGGGCTTGCAATAATATTTGTCCATCTTCTTCAGGTGTTTTGTTTTGCTGAGAGGGTGGCGATTGTTTCAGAAGTCCTTTTGTTTGCCGTGGAAAATAAAGTGCACCTAGTTATTACTTAAGAGGCAACAATCTAAGCTACCTAAAATTCCTTTCAGAGTAGATGGTTCATACTCTGTCCCATCATTACGCTTTATTTTGTTGATAAAATTGGCAACAAAGGGATCAAGATCTGCAACTGGCATGTTTACTGATAGATCGAGCTTCCCTTCATCTGCCAGGTAGGATCACAACATCCTAATATCAGATTACATTTTTTTAATGTCTTTTGCTCCAATATAAATGCTCATGATCCTCATCCAAAGGCTTAGAAAATGAAACAGCTGCCATAATGTAGTTACGGAGCACCTTAGTGTTACTTTCTTTATAGTGATGTGACAGTTATTTTACATGGTTTAAACAGATTTTGGCAGTGCACAGACACCTATTCTGTCTTAGTGATGTCTCGTGACTGTCGGTTCCAATTTGTTAGCCATCGATGATGTAACATCGATGGGTTAACACTGCTACAACACATCGATGGTATAACAAACATGGTAAAAGATGATTTTAAGCATTAACAGCATTCAACCATACATTATAAGGGGTTTGGTACAGAACTAGGCAAGATAACTAGATTTAGATAGTTACTGTTAACTGGCAAACAAATGTAGAACAACTGAAGCATAAGTGCCTATAAACAGTGGTAAATACCACTTGGATAAAGAGAAGTAGGGAGTAGGGAGAGGAGGGAGAGAAAACAGGAGGAGATGGATGGAAGGGTGGGCAGGGCGGATGTCGGAAATTTAGGAGTAGTTGCAAGAGGGAGGTAAAGTCTCTGAAATGGTTTGAAAGGGCCCAAGGGAAGGAACAAGTTGGATGACAAGGGGAGGGAGTTCCAGATTTTAGGGAAGCAGTGGCTGAAGGCAGCTTTGGCTGGTGGATGTGGAGATGAAGGGACTACAAGGCGCGATCATTTGAGCTTCTGAGGATATGGGATTGTAGGGGGCAGGAGAGAGGCACAGAAATAGGATGGGATGACCAACCAGAATTTGCTCACAAAGCTGGTGCAGTGTATGTGTGCCTGACCTCAAGAGAAGGAAAGGAGAGAAGACTGATACAAGAGCAGTGATGAGTGCAAGGGAGACAGTCAAGAGCATAGTGGCAAAAGAGTGGCAGAGAATGTCCAGTCTGGCAAGAGCAGTACCTGAGGTGGCACTGCAGACTACACTGCTGTAGTCGAAGATGGGGAGGATCATTCTCTGGATAATAACATGGCGGGCTGACAGTGGGATGCAGTCACAGTTTCAGTGCAGGGCACCAAGCATGGGGTGCAGTTTTTGACAACAGCATTTACATGGCCAAAGAAGTTTAGGTGTAGGTCAAGCCAGATATCTAAGTACCTAAAGATGGTAACATTCTCCACAGGGGCTCCGTCCAGAGTGCGGAAAGTAGGAAGGAGGGAGCCTAGAGAGTTTCTGTCTCATGCTAAAGCACATGGAGACCATCTTCTTGGGGATGAGGAAATTTGGTTAAAGCATAGCCAGAGCTAAACATGACTGAAGTCAAGCTGGAGTTGGTGCACCACATCATCAGCAGAAGGGCCTGAGGTAAAAGAACCATGTCATCCATATACATGTGGAAGGATGCAGATGAGCAGATGGAGGCGATATCATTGAGGAAGATGAAAAATAGTATAGGGCCAAGTACAGAACCTAGCAGGTCCCCAGTAGTTATAAGCAAGGGAGGAGAGGGCATCACAATTTTGACCGATTGGGACCTGCCCATAAGGTAGGAGTGGAACCAGCTGAAAACCATGTCAGAAAGGCTGACAGCCTGGAGTTTTGATAGTAATAAGGTGTGGGAGACAGTGCCAAATGCATTGGCTAGATCAACAAAGATGGAGGAGGTGAGGAGGCTGCAGTCCATACCATTATAAATGGAGTCAGTCAGCCTGAGGAGGGAGGTGGTTGTGTAGAGATTCTTCCAGATGCCAGACTGGTAAGGAGTGAAGAAGAAGGAGGAGGAGTCCAGGTAGGAAGAGAGCAGGAACAAGACAATATGTTCTGTAGTTTGATAAGATAGGGAGGAGGAGATAGGTGATAGTTGCTAGTAGCAGATGAGTCTTCCTTTGGAAGAGGAATAACAATGGCTATCTTCCAGTTAGTGCAGCACAGAATTCCAGCACTACCTACCACATGAACAGACCACAAAGCAATGTATTCTCAAAATCACAGCAATTTATTAAAGCAGAATAATGTGCAAACCTCCAAGAGTGCTGGTGCACAGCCCAGGAACAACATGTAGGATTCCACTGACTTCAACTGGTTTTGCCGAGGCTTCTTCCAGTTAGACCAGGTGTAGATGGAGTGGGTTGTCACCTAAAAGCTAGCTAAATGCTGATGGTTGTTTAATGTAGCAGATGTATCCTAAATTCATGATCTGTCGGTTGATCTCAGGAATGCTGGGGCAAATGGTAGTTTGCATCAATTTTGTATTGACACATTTTGCAATTTTCAGCTCCACTTGCTTGATGCAGATTATTGGGCCATTACTTCAAGAGTCAGTGAAATATGCATTCAAGTGTGGTCTCAATGAATAGGAGGGAGTTAGAGCTTTAAAATGCATACTCATAAGTTGCCTCAAAGGTTAATTTAAAAGTTTCTTTAAAGAAGGAAATTTATTTACAAGAAAAAAACACCTTTGTTTACTCAAAACATGTTTATTTAAAAATGTAAAATTTAAAATATGACTTGGTAAAGTAGTGGAACTTAGTCTTTTCCATCTAGGAAAATTTTTGTCATCGCCAGATACGTCAATATCATCTTGGTAATCACAATCATCTTGGTCCTCATCTGAGTCCTCATCATTTGCATTATAGAGCAGACAAAACATCATCTGAAAATGGTGTGTCCGTCCACTTTACATTGAGATCATCAGTCGAACTGTGCAAAGCTGCATTTTGGTATTGATAACTGCAACAGAAGAAAGCCTCCACAATCGGCAGACATAGTTGACACATAGAATATGTGACTTCAGGGTTTCCTGGCAGGGTGGTAGCAGAGACAGATTATTCTGTTATCTTTGTTATATTTCTCCCAGAAGATCTGCTGCCTTGCTATATTTACACTAGTAACTTGCTTCCTTCCATACAGTTTACAGACATACTCCTCCAACAGAGCTACAACACTCTTATCCACTTGCCAATCACGCCCAGGTTTCTGAAAGGCATCCAGAAATTTGGGGTACTTTTGAAGGACATTCCGCAAATCATCTTACCCTTTTGAAGAACACAGAAACATAGTCATTGCCTTGAATGCATGGAAACTGATTAAGACTTTCTTTGATGCAGTGGTCATTTCTCACTTGCTAATGTCGAAAATGTTCCTACTGTTACTGTGGCCATTGTCCAGGTATATACTTTGCTCACATTCTGAAAATAGTGACAGTAAAATTACTGGTATATCAGTATGCCCAGATGGTGAACGGATGATGACAGGGCCTGGACGTATTGTAATGGCATGTTGCACATGAAAGGTAATTTTGGTGTCTGCTTCTTCCTGATCAGAACAGAGATCATCCATATCTACAGTCCATTCTGATTGATCATGTAGCATTTGTCTCTTTTGAAAATAGATCACTTGGCCCTCTGGCAAACTCATGCAATTTTCTCCCAGACCTACACAATCAAATCAACCAGGTTCTCCTTGTTAGATCCATTAGAAAGGAAGTAACTGAAATTCTTTGGCACTGTGGTCTTGGGACCTTTGATAATATGCTTCTCACTAAATCTTCATTGAAATCACTCAGCCTCTTTGATTGATTGCTCTCTGTATGTATCTGCAGCAACATCCATCCTTGCAAAATCCCTTTATAAGACTATTCAGGAGTTTCATTGCCAGATCACTGAAGGCTTCAGGATTCCTGTCATAACCCATACTGTTGCCATTAGGTTAATTATGTATGCTGAGACACTTTTCCTGGAGGAAGCTTCAAAGTGTTTAACATTGGGCAGTATTCTGCTTGCATTCAAGTAACTTGCTCTTTGGTGTTGTCCATTTAGTTCTATCTGCATTGGCTAGAATCAACAGGACTGGGGCCCAGGCAATATGTTAACAACTTGTTTATATCTACAGGGAAGCTGTGCCTGTTTGAAAGGGACAAACATTTTCCCAATATATCTCTTTCAAATTTAGGTTCTGTAACTTTTCCTTACTGGGACTTTTTGTATGCATCACTAAAGGTTTCCACTGGAGCTTTTGAAATTGGATCAAAATATTTCTTTTTACCACTTTTCAATCTTTGACAAACTGCTCTTACATATATGTACCTTGTTTAATGATACTGGTGAAGTTCTCTTCAATACCAGGTGCAACAGGTGCTCCGAGGACAAATTGTACAATCTTTCAACATCTAAAGTAGCACTGAATGGGTTGATAAACTCTGATCGAGAAGAGTCAATGTGGCTTTGATGCATTGTTCTGACTTGATTTCAGATAACCTGCATGCATTTTGTGGATCACTGGCTGAACTGTGAAGGCTAGTTATCTCCAAAGTGTCTCTGAATTTTGCTAGATGTGGCCGATCTAACACACATTTATTATAGGCCATTTGATTTGCAGCAAAGTGTTTGATTCCGCCTGGAATTTTAGTACGTCGATTGTTTGTCTGCTCACCAGTTTGGTCAACTGATTCCCTAGAAGCTTTGTGATGGCTCATTTGAACTGAAAATCCTTACTTTTCAATGAATGTCCTGGACCCTGGATGAGAATCTTCAAGATTTTCTAGTGTGTGTACATAGTAAGATCCATATTGAGTATAATTTTGATTGTTGAAAGTGAAGAACAGGGCAGTGAATATTTACAACACAGTTGTCTGAGATCACAGTTGTTTTCTTTTATTGCTGTCTGGAGCAAATGCTGCTGATCCACTATATCCAGATATGTCATCAAGAGCTTGGGGTTTCCCAGCTCACCGTGATGAATCTGCTGCCTGTCAGCCTCATACTTAGTCTGGAAAGTGACGATCTTATCTTCCTGAAGCAGTTTATGAAAGTCTATGGGTTGTGGTGATGATCTGATTAGGTCAATCAATATTGCAGGAGTGGCATTCAATTATGTTAAATATTCTAGAAATCTGACCTAAAGAAACGCTGTAAGGCATCTGAAAATTGCTCATGTACAGTCCATATCCAATTGTAGTGCTTCCCATGCAAACTCCCTTATGCTACCAGAGGCACAAAAGACCAGCATGAAATATTATGTTCTCAAAGGTCCCCACCAACTACTGTAACTGTCATATAATGCCAAAGTTTTCCAGGAATATTTGGAAATCTCCCAAATGAATTATAACATTGTGAAACAAATTGGGAAATTCCACATAACATGATATATCTTTGCTGCTACTCCAACATCAAGTGTCAGGCAAACATTTATTTATTTATTTATTGCAGTCTTGGATTATACATCTTTGAGCTGAAAATCTTTATAGAGGTTCCATGTCAGAGGATTGCATAAATGGGTTACAATGTACAGTAGCTGCCAACAGGCGGTATACATTTATAAGAAAATTCAGTGAAAAGATGCTATAAGACAAATCACAGTGTACATCACAAAATTGAGGACATAGGTGACAGGTTTTAAGTGGCATTGCACAATGTATGCCAGTGTGAGATGTATATATAGTTTTGGCAGACAGTCAGTGACAGTACTAAATAACAGCAAAAACAGTGATAATCAGCCCATGAAGCCTAGTCCAAAATGGGGGAGGGGTAAAGGCAGGGTGGGTTGGTGAGGTAAGGGAAGGATGGAGGAGATAAGGAGGGTAAGGGTAGGTAGGGGAGGAAAGGTATGGGAGGGATGGAAAGAGGTGACAGAGAGACAGAGGAGGGAGGGGAGGAGGGAGGGAGGGTGGCATGATCTGAAGGGCAGGGAAGAAGTGCAGTTAAGGTTATCTACACAAATAGAAAGCTGGAGTAGGCCAGGATTTTGAGTGCCATTAGCAAACACCTGCAAAGGGTACAGCTAGTGGAAGCAGTCACAGGTGGCATTAGTCACTAGGTGTTGCTGTAGTTTATGTTTAATGGAGTCTAAGCGTGACAGAAAGGTAATGTCATTATGTAGAGAGCTGAGCCAGAATGGGGCCCTATAGGTGAAGGACCTTTGACCTAGGGAGGTGCTGCAGTGGGGTATCTTGAAGATCTTCCTTCCTGACATGGGCTGCAGTAGGGGTGAAGCTTATGAATCCCAGGGCATCAGATCTAGGTTTACTTTTTAGCAAGCAGGCAAGGTACATAATTCTGCTTTTGTACTGGAAGCCAGTTTGCCTGAGTATACAGGTCATAAGTGTGAGTAAGATGTGCAGCTCCAGTGATGAGTTGGCAGACTTTGTTTAGTGTCGTTTTAATATGACAGAGGGATGTGTCAGTGGCAGACCCATAGATAACCAACCCATAGTCTATTAGTGAGACAACTGAGCTGTGTATAGCTAGATTCAGAGTTTCTGAAGTAAAACTATGTTTGTGCCTGTAGAGTAGCCCAGTCCTCACATTGACTGCTTTGGCAATGTTGTCAATATGAAGGGTATAGGACAGCATGCTGTTAATAGTGATACCCAGGTATTTAAAATGCTGAACTAGCTCCAACAGAGAGCCCACATCATTAGGTGATGGTAAGTGGGAAGGACTTATGCCTGTTTAGGAGCTAGAGAAAGCATAGTTTTCATCTTGTTATGGTTCATTATGAGCTTGTGGTCACTGACCCATTTCTCACATTGGCAAAGCTAAGTTGAAGCTGGTTCTCAAGAGACTTGGGATCAGGATTGCTGGTATAGATAACAGCATCATCTGTGTAAAGCAGAATAGGATCCTTGCAGGAGTAAGGGAGCTTGTTCAGGAAGATACTAAACAGGAGTGGTCCAGGATGGACCTTGTGGGACTCCTGAGCAGACAGGTTGGCCATCAGAGAGGACATCACCAATCTTCACCTGCTGTGATCTGTTATCAAGATAGCTTTTAAACCAGGCTACAGACTCATTGGAAAGCTCAATGCTGGTTAGTTGGTTGACCAGGAGCATGGCTAGCTGTGTCAAAGGCTTTGGTTAGGTCAATGAATGTCGCACCAACCAGATGACCTTGATCATAGAACATAGGTATATTTACTTGCTGAGCTATTTCTTGTGTTTGTGTGACGTATTTAACTACAGTGGCATAATCAGTGAAGGGTTTGTGGATGGGTGGAAGATATGTGATGACCGTCTTCTTTGGTGAACTTGAATGATTGTTATAAACTAGTGTCAGTCAACCAGTAAACCTTGGAAAAGCTGATCCTCCTTGTGTGCCTCCCAACCAAGTTTCCACAGCATTAGCTTTGCCTTGCCAATATTTACCACTGATGCTGGCACAGTAGACTTGGACATATTGCTAAATGTGGTTTGCTCCTTCTTTGAAGTCACCTGTAGATGTTCTAATTTATTTTTGCTAGATACAGTTGTCCTTCTTTTGAGTGAGGAATTTCAATAGAATCTTCTCAAAGAATGGAGCCTTCAGGTTCTTCTTGATATGCAACATTATGTGTATTATGTATTGTTCCATGTCCAGTTACTGTTTCAATGTTCTGATCAAAGTTGTCCATCCAGAAAACTGTTAAGACAACAAAAGACTGACTGTGGCTGAAGTGGCAGGGTAGCCCGTGAGGTGGGTGCATGAGGAAGGGTGCAGTCTGTTATGGTGACTCCTTCCTGGCACAATTCCTCACAGCGATGGGGAGGAAAGGGTGACCGATGAGGCTGAGGTCAAACTGGGCGACAGGATGTCGCTAGCACATACATGCACAGGGTGGTGGGGCAAGCATGGCAAGCGGGCTGGGAGGGGTGGAGAGGTTGTAGGGAGTGGTGCTGCAGTGGCTGGCTGAGCTGTGTCGTGGTGTCGGGAGTTGGCTAGTGGTTGCAGTGGAGAGGTATCGGGTTCGTGTCCTGGCGCTGGTGCCATTTTATTACACCTGGCCTGAACCTTAATTTTTTTTCCTGCTTCACCCCAACATGCACACCCCAGTATTTGAGAATCCTTAAGTGGGGGGTGCGGGGAAAAAGCCTCCCATGAGGGTGTGTGTGTGAAGCAGTAAAATACTGTCCTGGTGCCATTGTGCTGAGGCGCAAGGTTGTCAGAGTGTCAAAAATGTTTTGGCACTCTAACTGAAATGATAACAGTGATAGCCTAGCGTTGCCATTATCACATAAACCCAAGTAGCAGTAACAGATCTTGCTCTTGAAAATGCTGAGAAAGTTCCACTAAACCACTTTCAATTTCACACACTTGGTCATAACTGCAACTACTGTATTTCCTAAATGAAACAGGATGTTCACGGGCATTTTCTGTCCGGTCTGGTCACGGACAACAAACTCCCCAGAGATTAACGTCTGTGTTAATTAACTGCAGATCTTACACTGCTCTGACTTCACTGCTGGACATTTTTGCCCACTTCCTACCCCCCCTGTCCTTTATTAAATACACTTCCTCCCCTCCCTTACAGGCTACATCTATGCCCTAAAGTTTTCTTTTTGTTTTACAACTTTATGTACCTATCTCTTTTAGCTTTTTTTACTTCTCAGATTAAAAGCATTGCTGAAGCTAGCAGTGCCTAAACTTTTTGGCACCCTAGCTTTAAAGAAAGGCCAACCCTTATCTCTTGAAGTGGCAAATGCCTCTGAAGTATTTGTTTGCATCTTAAGTGCCTAATTTCTATTAGCTACCTTACTTCCTTGAAGGAAAACATTGTTCTGAAGTCAGTCCTAAGGCTTAATCTTTATTGGCTTCTTAGATTATCACAAAGGCCAACCCCAGAGGGGCTTAGTTGCTCTCTATAGCCATTTACTACAATCATATTCCTCACTTTGTGCTTGCATCCATTATATACATTTTCAAAAACAACCACAGTCCCTTCATCCTAAAATACAGCTCCACCATGGGATGGTTCCTTAAGAAAATATATCCCTATGGTTTGCAGTTCACCTTATTTTATTTCTTATTATTGTTATGCACTCCCATCTCACAAATAGCCCTAACCCTAAGCCTGATGTCCCTAATATCAATTCCCACAATGTACTTTTTGGCAGAGCCAATTGCCTAAAGACGTCCTAACTTACAACATCTTTACCCTGGAACAAGATACTTGAGGACATAGAACTTTTTAGAAATATTAGACCAAAGTTTTATTGTCATATCTCACTAAGTATGCCAGCGAGAGTTGCGTTCTATGCTCAGTCCCTTTACCATTACCATGCTGTCATGCAGACAAGGCAATTATATCCTACTCTTTGCAAACAACTCCTTCCCAAAGTCTTGATAAATGGAATAATAAAGCTTCTCCTTTTGATGCTACTCTGTTCTGGTAATGCGGAATTAAACCCAGCACCTTTGATGCTTATTGCTTCCCCAGCTGCTCTAACCCAGTTAAAGGTATCAGCTGCCTATACTTTAATGCATGCAGCCTACTGAAAAACTTAACTAGTACAGGCCTGGGTACTACACACAACACCGGATGTACTGGTGATATCAGAATCTTGACTGAGGGGTTCCACCCTGACCACAGTGTCAATATCCCATCATATAACATCTTCAGGGCTGATAGGCCTACTAGAGAAGTATGGATTGCAATATATTGTATGTGTCAGACAAATTCTCAGCCTCAGTTATTGACTCTTTCTCTAAGTCACAAAGAATACAAAAGTCTAGCACTTAAAATCTCTATCTTCAAGCAAATCTGTTTGTGTAGTAGGCTGCTACAGACCCCATCAGGAGGACTTGAGATACTAAACTTTCTTCACAAAATATTAAACTAGACTGATTCAGAAGCCATCATTATGGGAGACCTCAACCTAGATTGGAACTCTACCTGTTCTATGCCTCTAAAGGACTTCTGTGATGCCTACAGTCTTCATCAGCTAATCTCAGACATGACCCGTCCCAACACTAAAACCTGGCACATAGTACATTCCTAGATTTAATACTGACTAACAAACCCTATCAAATCTCTCGTGTAGGAGTATTCCACACTGACATTAGCGATTATGGGGCTATAGCTTGTGTAAGGCACACCCAAAAATTTCCTCTGTGACAGAGTTGACCTACAAAAGGAATTACTGCAAATTTAGTCCCACAGCATTTCTGGATGATCTAAGCAGAATTAGATGGCAGGAATTCTACCTGCTAAATCCATCACTAATGCCTACACTACCTTTCAAACTCTAGTCTTAAAGGTGATTGATGCCCATGCACCTGTGTTTAAATCCAGATCAAGGGAAAATCCTGTCCCTGGTTCAATAGCACCTTAAAGCTCGCACTATGCCTCATGGATGCTCTCTGGAAAAAAGCTAGAAAAACAAATTAGAATCAGATTGGGCTGGTTTTAGAATGATTAGGAATCACTGTACCAAACTAATCAGATCTGAAAAGGCAAAATACTGCCAAAGTGCACTAGAGTCCAACAAGAATAACAGTGATAAATTCTGGCAGATTCTGAATGAAGTAGAAGGACATAAATTGTCTTTCACACTACCATACAAAATCAGCTCTGGAGAAATTGCCTGCACAAATAAACAAGACATCCTAGAAGCCCTCAGCAATCCCTTTGCCACTGCTGGCCTAGCCTTTGATACTTCCCCAGTAAGCAAATTGCTGAACCAGCCAGCCAGCAACAATACACCCTGGACCCCTTCCAATACCTTCACCTGCTCAACTAAATTAAGCTTCACTCCTGTCACACTTAGCACGTTGAAGACCTCCTAACCCTCTTAGGAGCATCTATAAACAGGAGAAGCTATGATATAGGACTTTGACCTAAAGATGTTTGTTCCAGCTTATCCTATATAAAATAAAGATTTTTACTACTACTAGTACTACTTAGATACTAAAACAAGTGCAGGGGCTGATCAAATTGCCTCACTCTTTCTAAAATTAGGCTACTATCAACTAGCCCTGCCGATCACTCACCTCTTTAATATGTCTCTCTTCAAGGGCACTCCTTCCAGTGTGGAAAACAGCACATGTCATCCCTCTGCTTAAATCTGGTGAATTGAGTGACTTAAACAACTACAGATCCATCTCTCTCCTTCCTATTCTGTCAACATTTCTTGAAAAACTGGTAAACTGTCAATTGAGAGAATTTTGGAGAATTATAACCAATTAAACCTTCTACAGTTTTGCTTTAGGCCAATTCACAGCACAGTCTCTGCATTAGCCAACGTTACTAATGATTGTCAAATGGCACTCAACGCTAGAAATCATGTTGCTACACTATTCCTAGACTTAAGCAAAGTGTTCAATACTGTGGCTCACAATCTACTATTGACCCTACTGCAAAACCTTGGGCTTGACAATAATACCTTAAATGGTTTTCCTGCTACATTGTTGGTAGGCAGCAACAGGTGAAGGCACAGGGCAACCTTTCCCCGGCAAAATCCTTCCAAGAGGGGTACCTCAAGGTTCAATTTTGGGCCTCTATTATTTGCAATATACATAAACAATACTGACCACAATATTAAATCTGCCAGTATTCACCTATTTGCAGATGATACTGTGCTTTATGTCTCTCGACCTACCATTGAATCTGCTTACAAGGATTGACAGCAAGAATTTAACATTCAGCAAAATCTACTACAACTGAAGCTCCTACTCAATGCCAAAAGACAAAAATCATGACTTTCTCTCCACCAACCAAAGCAATTTCTGGAACACATCAGCCTGTCAACATGCATATAGTAACTATGCTGGGTAAAGCCCTGGAAAAAGTGGACAAATTTAAGTACAGTATCTAGGCTTTGGTTGGACTGTAAGCTCTCTTGTATCCCTCATGTTGAAGAACTCTCTGACAAGCTAAAACAAAGGCTGGGATTATTCTTATGAATCAAATGCTTGCTTACATATGAAGCAAAATTAAGATTAGTCCAAACAATGTTCCTGCCACTAATTGACTATGCTAATTTTCTTTACAGTCTTTGCACCAAAACTGTTATTAAAAAGTTGGATGTCCTGTACCATGGGCTTTAAAATTTTAGCACCAACTCTAGATTTAAAATACATCACTGCTCACTTTACAGCCAACTAAGCTGGACCTCTTTATCCACTAGAAGATGGTGTAATGCCTTCATATGGACCAACAAAGCCCTCACCAACAAACTCCCTCTTTACAGTATATATCCAGTCTCTTTAAATTTACACCTTGTACATACTCCCTTTAGGAAATATGCTTACATTTTGCTTGATACCCCAGGGTCAGATCTCGTTTTGGTACCACAACCATTAGTCATGCCTTACCAGCTTTATGGCATTCCTTCAAAATACCCTAAAACTGACCTGCTTTGTTAGCCTATTCTCCTTTAAATCTCATCTGCAACTTCTGTTGAAGGAAAACTGCCAGTGCTACGCCTAGTTTCTCCCCCATAACATTTTGTATGGTACTGTTACATAAGGTTCCTGCACCCTAATTGGTACCCCAGAGGTACACTGCAGACAGCTAGCATTTAGGCATATGTTATACTAACATATAGTGCTAAGGGCATCTACCGTATAAGAGTAGATGTCAGGATATGTATGCACATAATTACTATACACTTTACTTTCCAATATACACATGCATTTCATGCTTACAAAGACGCTAGGACACCTGTGCCCTTGTAATGATTATGATATATGAGTTGGCATTGCCATCGTCTGGTAATTTGTTTTACTACACAGTTATGTACAAACTGTGCCTCTTTGTTTCTACAAAGTGATGACTATTACAAAATTATAAAATGTTATCTTGGACTGAGGAGCCACCTCTAATTTAGCCAATAGGGCTCATCTCTGTAACTAGAAATGTTTCTATCTTACAGTAACCATGATAATTATCTTAGGTATATAATGTAAGACATTACATCTTCTACCTGGAGACCCCAAGAGACATGGAGATTTCTCGAGGTATAGGGAATGCTTAGCATTGGCTCCCAGCTCCTAATGGCAAGAAATGCTTAGGTCAACTGTGATTTTCCTTTTGGTAGTAATAAACAAGCTTTATTACTCTTATGCAATGTGTCTGTGATTCCTTGCATGCCCATTATTTCCAAGAACCTGAGAGTGAGGTTTAGACCTCCTGACAGCACTTACCACTGTATTTGCCCTTTGGCTTTCCCTTCTCCCCTTCTTACACTCCTGTCTGTCTCTGCTCTTGCTATTCCCTGTACATCTCTCCCTTACACCTGTATTCCTTTGTCCTACTACTTGATCTTCTATTATGCCTTACCCCATCTTTATGGATCATGCTCTGCCTCCCCTACCGCCTCCTATTGCAATCATATTATGCAGTTAGCTTGTATGTGGGTATGTAGAATCTGAGTAATTTGACTGTCTACCTTGTCATGTATTACCCATTGTATTGTATGAACTATAATATAAAATCTGTTGTGTTTTTTTTATATTTTATGTGTCCCTCCAGGACCACTTTGCAAATGAGAATCTCAATGGTGTATTTCCTCTTAAAAATAAAACTGAATTGAACTGAATATTGTGCAATACAACTCAATAAGTGCATGTTTTGTAGTGAGAAACTAGCCATGTGTGACACCATGAATTAGGTCTTCTGAGTAGGACTTTGACAACTGGGAGATTTGTTCACTCTTGGTATGCTTGGGGATTTCAGTGCAGGCAAGAAAACAATTAAACTGTCTCTGGGGCTGTCATTCTTTACTCAGGAGAGCATCCACTGTTGGTGGCCATGGTAGTGAAGGTGCTGTCTCTACAAATCTTAAGATATGTTCATGCAACAAGGAAGCAGCATGCTTGATGACTTAATCATGTCATCTATTCTCAATAGATTTGTGACTGATGCCCAGATTAATAATTCAGCATTGATTACAACTAGTGGTTTTGAGGATCAGCTGTTAAAATAAAAGTGAATCCCCATATTTCTTTTTCAGCTGGTTTCTAAGTTTATAACGGTATTGTCGATCTCCTACTCTGATGCCCAAGATTTCATTACATGCCTTCATTGAAACTGCTTGGTGTCTCTGAAGCACATTGTCTTCAGTTACATGACAAATGGCTGAACGTAAGTTCCATCTGACTGCTGATTGTCATACTCATCATCATGTCTACTCTGATCATCTGAGGTCCTGTCCCTGTGATTACTGTATAATTTAGATAACACTTGTCACATTTATGAAACTCCCTTGCAATGAAGTCTTCTGTCTTAATTTTTATGAGCATATCTTGGTCATCACATAGCTCTGCCACCTTTTGCATTGTGGCTTAGGCTGTTTTGTTACAATAGCAGTTGGACATTGCTTTTTCCCTTCACTTTGATTACATATTTGTTACAGATTCCACATGTATCAGGAAATAATACTCTAGATGATGAGGCACAAGAACACCACCCATGAGATAATGATGTGAGCTATGTTTACCAGCATCTGCATGCTCTGCAGATTTTCTGATATTCTTGGCTTTTGTGAACTTTTGCTAGCATTGCCTATGGAAGCCATGCTTGGCAGGGTCATAGATAGGCACTGGAATTGATGCACACTGCTCATCATGACAATTTCACCACCTAACTGGGTTCAAATATCTTTGCTCTCTATAAGTGTGCAGTAACTTTGTCACCCAGAGGAGTTACTTTAGAGTTTCTTGTTGTCAGGGCAGGGTAATACACTACACACTGCAGGGTTCTAGGATTTTCCTCTCCATGTTTTTGCTTGACAGAAAAGTTTAGAGACATCCTTGAAGAGTCTGAAAAGAATTAATGTTGTTGTGTTTTATATATATGTAATATACATACATACATATGCCACACATATATAAACACAAAAGATATGACGTGAAGAACTCAAAAAGTATAAACTTGCTAACATTTCATCTATTAATGGTGTCTTCTAGTTTTATCAATTTATTCTCTTATATTACCTTAAAACTTCCCACCACATGTGCATTTCAAATCAGAATCCTTATCCTTCTAGACAACATAAAATTATATTATAAAGTGCAATAAATTCTGTCTGACAAGATTAAATACAAAAATATTTTGAAATTTTGCAAGAAATTAAAGGGTGGTGGTTGGTATGTAACCCTATAACTTTTAACATTAATCTTTGAGGTAGCGTATGGGAATGCATTTTAAAGCTCTTTTCGTTGCCTAGTCATTCAGACCACACTTGAATGTAAATTTCACTTACCTTTGAAGTAATGGCCCAAGAATATGCATTAATTACATGGAGCTGAAAATCATAAAATTTGTCAAGGTGTTAGTACAAAATTGATGAAAACTACCATCTTGCTCCAGCGTTCTCATGATCAACAGACAGAACATGAATTTTAGGTATATCTGCTATATTAAACAACCATCTGCATTTATTTAGCTCTCAGATGACACCCAACCTCCATCCATATCTGGTCTAAGTCAGCAGGGATGAAGGAGCAAGAGAAGGCCAGAGGGGAGGAGATAGCAGGGGGCAGAGAGATAAAGGAGCTTGCAATCCAGGCCATCTTGGCTCTTACCCTTTGATGGGTTGAGGGCAAGAAGAGTGTCAAGAATGGAGGGGAGACACAGGAGAGGAGGAGAAAGGGAGAGAGAGGGGATGGCTGCATGAAGACCAGAAAGGGGATGAGGCATGGGGTATGGGGAGGGAAGAGAGAAGGAGGAAGCACAAGTGGTAAAGAAGGAGTTAAACTCTGAGGCCACAGAGATGGGGTCAGAAACTGATGTATCACCAACTCTGAAGACAGATAAAGGGGTTGAGTAGGAAGGGCTAAGAGATTGTGGACTACCGTCCACAACTTTGATGGGGTGATCTATGTTGGCTTCAAAGGTGGATGTGAAATAGTTGGCCTTAGTGAGCCTTACAGTCCCAGTGCAGGAGTTTTGAGGTAGCAGTATCTCTGGAAGGCCATGGGGATGGGTTATGTTTATTATCAGACCAGATCATATCTCGTGCTGGTATGAAAGTTAAGGAGTTCTAAGATCCAGGGTGGGCTTCTACTCCTGTCTGGTGTTGGGGGTGTGTGTTTGTTCCATATATCTTGAGGAATTTTGTTTTGAAGTCATTTAGAGCTGAGTCAATGGAGGCTGCAGAGATAGCAGACTAGTCAGTGTGGCTTAGCTCACAGTGCAGGGTGAGGTCAAGAGACTGAAAGAGAACATAAACAGAATTGTGGGGGTGCTTAAGACAGTGAATGTTGTATATACAGAAGGTAAGATGACGGTCAGTTAAGGCATCTGGTACAATTCCAGCTTTGATGATTCAGTGAAGGTGTGAAGAAAGGACCCAGTCAATGAGGGAGTGATTGAGGGTTTTAGGGTTTAGGCAAGTCGGTTCATTTATTAGTTGAGTCAGGTTCATGGAGGTGATATCACAGTGGGTTTTGCAATGGTGGTGAACAGCCACCTTAGGTTGAAATCACCAAGTATAAGTGTTTCACTGGTGGAGGTATGAATGAGGATGGAGGAGAGGATTTCTGTAATACATGAGGGGTGCACTAGGCGCTAGATACCAGCATTAAAAAGAGGGTGGGAGGGAGGAGAAGAGGGAAAGCTGTAGAAGTAACAGCTCATAGGTAGAAGGGAGGAAGATGACATGATAGGGGTAATCTGGAGAGCTAAGGCAATGTACATGACTGCCACTGTCCCTGCTGGAGTGGTCTTGAGAATAAGGTGTAGCCAGAAAGAGAGATGCTTTTTGTCTGGTGTAAGAAGTAAGCCAGGCTTCGTGAGTATTAGAATATCTAGTTTGAAGGATGTCATGATGACCCTTATTTGAGTAAATTTGCTTAGAAGGCTTCTAATGTTTAAGTAGGTGATCTGGTGAAATGTGAAATGGAGTGAGATGGCTAGCTATGGTCAGGACAGAGATATTCTTATGGGCAGTTGTAATGCCACTATGCAAAAGCATCAGTTTTGCTTTGAAATGTAGAGTCCAGAATTATAAAAATCAACAGAAAGAGATTGCTGGAACTCACAGAAAAGAACTGGATGTATCCACATATAGAAAAAATCTAGATTTTAATAAAATTGTGGAGAAACTGAAACAAGCAATATTCAAACAAGATCAGGAAATAAAGGCACACAAGTTAAAAAATTGAACAAGACAGACATAATTATCTCCTGGATAGGGTATTCACCTGGAAAACAATTGAAGTGTTGGGGAGGAATGGAAGATCACTAGGCTTCAAGCAGTTCTCAAGAACTGTAATTATTATATCTCCACCAGCAAGTCAGGATCTGACACAGCTGAATATTTTTAGAGGATCAGTCAAAGACCAGTCAGACACCCCAAGGGCATGCACAAAAGGTCAAATACAGGGCAAGCAAGGAGGACAGGGAGAAGGAAAATGGTGGAGAAACAAGCTCAGAAATATGAAAATATGATGTAGCCAACAGAATTAGTCCTTCTGGTCTATCAAATCTGCTCAGTGCACAGGGTTTACAGCTCAGGCTGTTATTACACCCCACCAGTGAGTCAGGATCTGACACAGCTGAAGATTTTTTTAGAGGAGGACCAGCCACAGACCAGTCAGACACCCCAAAGGCAAAACAAAAGAATCAGAAGAGGAGAATGCATAGGAACAAGAGGTGAATGTTATAAACCTGTCCTCATAGACCCTGACTGCTCCACAAATACATATATTAAATAAGGGTCTGAGTTTTGCCCACAGTAATAACTTGAACTCTTTGAATTGTTTATTGACCTGAAAATTAAAATAGAAAACTCTGCATTAAAGTTACTCATAACAGATCATGAAAGGGCAATGGAAATAATATGGACATTAATGGAATATTTCAAACAAAATAGTATCAATGGCTGACTTAACACTCAGGGCCACGATAATGTTGCAGTGATGGGGACACAGATTAAATTATGTGAATTTAAGCCACACTCAACCTTCAAACCACCCTATAACGACTCAGTCCTAGTTTTTGAGAGGGCTTGTTTGAATGATATTGACAATATTGTAAAAACAGACAAAATCCATTTGACCAAAGAAAGTCTAGAACTCTGGAATTAGAGAACAAGAAACTGTTAACCATAGCAACTGTTGATAATGGTGGATCTGTAGTGGTTTTAAATGCTAGTGACTATATCAGTGAAATCTTAACGTAATTGTCAAATGCAGACTTCTATAAATTCATGAAAATGATTTTACAGATCTTTCTAAAGTAGAATAGATGATCTAGAATCTGCTTGCAGAAATGGTATTATTTCTGAGAGTACATTTTAATTTTACAGGTTGCAAATCCCATCAGAGGCACTATATGCATATCACCAAAAGTGCACAAACAGCTGGAGAAGCCCCAGGCCACCCTATTGTAGCAGGTACACGCCACTAATGGAGCCGCTAGCACAAACAGCTGGAGAAGCCCCCAGGCCATCCTATTGTAGCAGGTATATGCTCACTAATGGAGCCACTGTCCCAATGTGCTGATGCTCACATTAGTGATCTGTAAAATGGCTTCCAGTGAATGTTAGAAACTACTGAAATATGAACTGTTTTAGAGGAAATACAAACTGCAGACTCCTGGCTTTTGTTATCAATGGACATGGAATCTTTATACACCAATGTCTGGCATGGGGCAGCCTGGAAGCTTTACATTTCTGGAAATGCAAATTCTGGTTGGATCTGGAAATTTAATTCTGAACAAAAGGATGACTATTGTAACTGTCTGTCTTCTTTGTGTTGACTTGAAACATTTTTTATTTTCAGGACAAATACTATCTCAGACCAAGGGCACCATGATGGGGCCAATACTTTCAATTACATGAATTTGTACCTTGGTCAGTGGGGGTGAAATGTAGCAAACAATAAGGAGACAAACTCTTGTTAACACCAAAGGCTTGTGGTATCAATATACGAATGATACATTTAAGGTGTAGCATAATGGGGTAGAATTGGCACAATTTGTGTCCTTCTAGAACAATCAAATAAAAACTTAAGATATACTATTAAATCCAGTAAATTCACTATCAATTTTGGGATCTGAATATTTTAAAAAACAAAATAGTACAATTAATACTGATCTGTTTAGGAAGGGCATGGATCAAAATATTGTCCTTTCTGTCACCAGCTGCCACCTGCACCACACCATCAGAAATGTTTCCAAGTTTCAGTTTTTGGGCATACACAGAAACTCTTCAGAAGACTCAGATTCTGAGAACAGGGCAACAGACATGCAATGCAGTTCCTGAACCAGGGACACAGTAGAGAGGTGGCTGAGTCTGCAAAATGTTTTTGCAGTGGAAGAAAATAGGGAGGTATACCAAACTCCTCAAGGGAAGCAGGAAGGCATAAGGCAGGCAAAGGCCCAAACTAAGGAAACACTAGCACAACAGTAAAAGAAGGGAAAAGACTTTCTATAGATACATTAGTGAAAGGAAAAGTCCAGAGGGGTATTGTTAAGATCAAAGGGATAAGTGGGAGTGTGTGAAGGAGGAGGACTATGGAAAAAGTATCTATCCTAAATAGATACTTCTGCTCAGTATTTACTGAGGAGAAGGTGAGGGTAGGGGCCCATAGCTCAGCACCACAGCACAGGGGAGGAGGTGCACAAGTCCTTCACAAAAGAAGGGGTCCTACAAGAGCTCGTTAAGCTCAGGGTGGACAAGGCAATGGAACTGGATGGCAACATCCCAGGGTACTAAAGGAGGTAAGGCTGGAACCAGCAGAGCCATTATCAGAACTGTTTAGTGAGTCTCTGAGCACAGGAGAGGTCCCAGAAGACTGGAGAAGGGCTCATGTGATCCTGCTCTACAAGAGTGGTAGCAGGGAGAAAGCAAGGAGCTATAGACCCATCAGTCTTACCTCAGCAGTGGACAAGATTATGGAGGCACTACTTAAGGAAAGGTTAGTGCAACACCTGGAATCCATGGGAGCACAGGATCCAAGACAGCATGGGCTTACAACAGGAAGGTCCTGTCAAACTAATCTCATAGATTTCTTTGACTGAGTAACCAGAGTGGTGGACCAAGTGGGTGCAGTTGATATCATCCACCTTGACTTCAGCAAAGTTTTTGATACTGTTCCACATAGAAGATTGATTGATTAATAAGAAGGGTACGATGGGGTGCGTCAGAAGTTGGTCAACTATGTGGCAAACTGGTTGGCAGGCAGAAACCAGAGAGTGGTGATAAATGAATACAGCCAGAAGAGATGCAAGTCACAATGGGGTACCTTAGGATTGTCTCTGGAGCCAGTCCTTCAATATCTTTATCAGTGACATTGCAGATTGACTGGAGGGTAAGGTTTGTCTGTTTGAGAGATTACATCAAGATCTGCAACAGTATATATGATCCAGATGGGGTGGGCAGAAGGAGAAGAGATCTGATAAATTGTCAAATGGTCAGAAGAGTGGCAACTGGGGTTTAATACAAAAAGTGCAAGATCATGCACATAGGGAAGAGAAACCCTGAAGCCACCTATAGGTTGGGAGGGAGTTGCTGGCAATCACAAGGGAAGAAAGAGACTTGGGCATCATCATCACAGATTACCTGAAATCATCCAAACAGACCACTAAAGCAGTAGGTAAGGCAAGGGAATGTTGGGGTGTATTAGTAGGGAGCATCACAAGTCATTAAGAGGGAGGTAATAATCTCTTTACAAGACACTGTTTAGGCTCCATCTGGAGTACTGCATGCAGTACTGGTGGGCACACCTTCACAAGGACATTAACAAAATGGAGGCAGTCCAGAGAAGGGCAACCAAAATGGTGCAGGGACTGCATCAGAAAACATATGAGGACAGATTAACAGAGCTCAATATGTATACCTAGAGCAAAGGAGGGAGAGAGGTTATATGATCGAAACACTCAAACACCTTTAAAGAGACACTGTCAACCTGTTTTTCATATTATTTTAGTTAAAACCTACATTTTATGATTGTTATCTTCTAACATTCATTGACATTGCTGTTTGTTTTGTCAGTCTCCTTGTTTAGTAGAACTGAAATGCGTGTAATATATATTTATAAACAACCTTGTTTTGTTTATAATCCTGGATCTATTCTTACTGAGTCCTTCCTGAGCTTTAGAAACACATCCAAACAGTGCAGTCACTCATGAGGCTGTAGCCTCCTAAACTCACACTGCATCATAAAGGGGCTAGACAGTGTTGTGAGTGTTCTCAAGTCTAGGAAAGATGCAATTGGAGCTGAGCAAAGAATGTAAACAAACCTGTGTTGGTGTGGTAACATCAGTATGATGGGCATCTATTTTCACTTTTTAAAGAAAAAAAGAGTCAGAATGAAACCAGCCACATCAGCAATCTTTACAGAATGTTAGCAATCATGAAATGTGTTTTTAAACTAGAACACTTTGGTACCTAAGGGGTTGACAGTGTCCCTTTAAGGGCATTAACAAGGTGAAAGAGTCTAACATGTTTCAATATAAGAAAAATAGCAGGACAAGAGGACACAGCATGAGATTAGAGGGAGGCTGATTAAGGGTAATGTGAGGAAGTCTTTTTCACAGAAAGGGTGGGGATGCATGGAACAGCCTACCTCAGGAAGTGGTGGATATGAATATAGCGCAGGGCTTCAAACAGGTATGGGATGGGCATAAGGGAGCAATACAGATGAGTATGAATAGATAGGCCATTTGATAGAGTAAAGGCCTTTGGCACATCCATAACGAGAATAAAATGAGCAGACTGGATGGGCCTTGCAGTCCTTATCTGCCTTCAACATCTATGTTTCTATGTTTCTGTGTTTTGCCAAAGGGAAAATTTGAACAGATCTCCTTAACTATAGGGCAAGAAATTCTGAAGGTAATGTTTTGTGGACAGTCAGGGTAATACAGCTGAGCATTGCTAAAACTGGAAAATTCTAAAAGAGGACTGCTTCTTGATAAAGTAGTTAGGGTACTCCTCCCCACCGTGTGGTCTTCAAAGAAGGACCAAACCTTTCTGATAGACTGGTACAGTAGTCTGCAACCAGTTCAAAGTGATACTAGGTTAGGAAGAGAAGCCACAATAGCCCATTCAAAAAGCCGCACAGCCAGAATTCATGAAGACAGAACAGCTACAGGGATAGACTAGCACAGGTAGGATTAGTGCTATCCCTGAAGCTGTTGCTGTACAAATGAAGAAGATACAGGGTCTTTCAGGTGACCTGCTGTTAAGCAGCTGCTGTGGTGCAGAGGGTAATGCCACAGGCAATGGAGGGAGGCAGGATGGTGGTGGACTGGGATTTGATTCCAGTCCTGGAACTTATGATCGCGGTGTGTGTATGTGTGTTTATTTCTCTTGGGACTGTTGTGTTTTGGTGTTTCCTCCCAACCTGTGTGGCTACTGTGTCCACTCCCCGGTTGTCCTGGTTGGTTCCCTTTCTCCCCATCCCTGAGTTCCACCTCCATGGAGTTGGTTTTATATATATATATATATATATATATATATATATTGTATATATTGGGGTGGTGGGGGAAGGACAGAGTCCCCACAAAGTGGAGCCCCACAAAAACAAAAGTTTCTTATGTGTTCTCGCCATGGTAGTAGTCCCCGTGTCTTTCTGGAGCACTATCGTCTGCGCGGCATTTATCCTGGGCGCTGTTTTCATTATGCAGTTCTTGACCATGCTGCTGTTGCAGATGGCATTTTGACCGAATGTCGTTCAAAGTGATGCGCCAAGACATTGGCTACCAAAACCTTCTTGGGGAACCACCTGTGGGCACTGCAAATTTTGTAAGTCTATGGAAAAAATAACACTTTTACCAGAGTGCATGCTAAAAAGAATATTCAATGAGGAGTTTTAGCAATTGCAGTAGTCAGGTGTTGATATATTTGGCCATGTGACAATGTGGTGCTTTTATGTTGGAAAGATCAACAGAGTGTTTAAAATTCGGACTAGTGAGCATCTGGGGATATTAGAAACTGTGGCAAATAGTTCAATGCACCCACAGCCACACAAAAAGAGCAAACCCAGAGATATCATTCTCACTGTAAAAGTTAATTTAGCAAAAGCAGTTTAGCAGAGTGCAAACAAAACATTACTTTCAGGCACTGCTGCATATCACGCCCCAGTGAGACCACGTCTGGGGACATGCAGGAACACAAGTTATTTACAAGCGAACAGCTAAGCAGGCCGAGGGGGCAGGCAGGTGAAGAAATGTAAGCTGAGTGATATGGGGGGCCAGAGCACTTAGGAAAGGAAACTGGGGTGGGGAAGATGCTGGAGAGGGAGAACAAGAACAGAGGAGGGCAGACTGTAAAACATGGAAGGTCATGCTAACGTATGCCAGTAACCTAGGAAATAAGGTTCCAGACCTGGAGACCTTGTTGGCAGATGCAGACCTTGAGATAGCAGCAATAACAGAGATATGTTACTCTGCTAATCATGGCTGGAAAGTCAGTGTACCAGGCTATACACTGTTCATGAGAGCAGGAAGGGTAAAAGGGTGGAGGGTCGTACATCAGAGATGTTATAAAGGCACAGATGTTTAGGGAAGGCAGGGGAAGCCGAGGTAATGTGGGACACCCTGGAGCTAGAGAATGGAACAGCAATATGCACAGGGATGATCTACAGACTCCAGCACAGAGGGTAGAATTAGACAGGGAACTAGTGGAGAATAATACAAGACATGGCAGCTAAAGGTGAAATCCTGCAACTGGGGGTTTCAATATGCCAGACATGGATTGGGACACCCAGGTGGCTGCTTTAGCCAGAAGCACAGCCATCCTGTAATCCCTGGACTCAGACAGCTGGTGCATGAGCCAACCAGAGACAAGTCAATTCTGGACCTGGACCATACTAATGAGAACATAGTTGAAGAAATACAGGTGGAAGGGCAGCTGGGGTCCAGTAACTACCACATGATGTGGTTCAGCATGGAGGCATCGACTCAGTTAAGCCACTCAAGGGCAAGAGTTTTAGATCTCAGGAGGCCAGATTTCACTGAAATGGGTAGATGTACAATATACAAGCAGTCCTGGGGAAGGAAGGGTTATAGAGGGTGAAGAACAATGGAGAAACTGAAAGGAGCTATAGTGGATTTAACAAACCAATGCATTAGGATAGTAGTCAAAGGAAAAAGAAGAAATAAACTACTATGGTTCTCCAAAGAGGTGGGGACAAAGTCAGGGTTAAAAGGCTGAGTTTCAGGAAATATAAGGGGAGCCAAAGGGAGGAGGACAGGGAGGTGTACCTTGAATGTCTAAGGAAAGCAGGAAGGTGGTTAGAGGTGAAGACACAGACAGAAGAGGGCTTAGCACAGTCTGTAAACAAAGGGATAAGGCATTTTATAGGTACATCAGTGAAACAAGAAAACCAGGTGGGGGGATTGTGAGGTTCAATGGGGAGAAGGGGAGTGTAAGGAGGGGATCTGACAGGCAGAAATACTGAACAAATACTTCTGCTCAGTATTCACTAAGGAGGGGGAGGATCAAGGACCACAGTTGGGTTGCAGAGGCAATGGAGGAAGAAGTGGACACTAGTCCATTCACAGTGGAGAGAGTTCTGGAAGAACTCACAAAGCTGAAGGTGGATAAGGCCATGGGTCCAGACAGCATCCACCCAAAGATATTAAAGGAGCTGCGAAGGGAACTATCAGTGCCTATGGCTGCCCTGTTCACAGAGTCACTTAACATGAGTGTCATTCCAGAGGACTGGGGGTCTCACTGCACAAAAGCAGTAGTAGGGAGGAGGTGGGAACTACAGGCCAGTCAGCCTCACGTCAATGGTGCTGGAAAGAAAGGATAGTGGCACATATGCAATCCAGTGGTGCTCCAGGTTCTGAGGTAACACGGATTTACAGTAGGAAGGTCATGTCAAATGCAAATGCATCTAATAGATTTTTTGATTGTATGTCTAGGGAAATAAATCATGGTGGGGCGGTAGACGTCGCTTGCCTGGATTTCAGCAAAGCCTTTGACACCATCCCACACAGAAGGCTGATTAACAAGATGGATAATCTGGGCATGGGAGACAAGGTGGTGAACTAGGTTAGGAACTGTTAAACAGACAGGAGACAGAGGGTGGTGGTAAATGGGCTACGATCTGTGGAGAGGGGGTGACCAGTGGGGACCACAGGATCAGTACTAGGACTCTGTCCTGTTCAATGTCTTCATTAGTGACATTGCAGAGGGCTGGAAGAAAGGACTGCCTGTTTGCAGATGACACCAAGATCTGCAACAGGGTGGATATCCCAGAAGGGGTGCTGAAAATGAAGAGGGACCTGAGAAGCTTGAAAGATGATCAGAGATATGGCAACTGATGTTCAATGCAAAGAAGTGAAACTAATGCACCTGGGTAGAGGGAACCCTGGGGAGAGCTACGTTATGGAGAGGAGCTGACTGTAACAAGAGGAAAGGACCTAGGGATCATCATCTCTGATG
The DNA here is from genome assembly GCA_016271365.2 of Neoceratodus forsteri. NCBI lineage: Eukaryota > Metazoa > Chordata > Ceratodontiformes > Ceratodontidae > Neoceratodus > Neoceratodus forsteri. The sequence goes on from CM028129.1 coordinate 751,985,510, forward strand.
ACCTTAAGGTATCAAAGCAGTGCACAAAGGCAGTAGGAGGGCCAGTGGCATGCTGGGGTGCCTAGAGCAGGGATATCACTAGCAGAAGGTGGGAGGTGGTGATGCCATTGTACAAAATATTGGTAAGGCCCTGGAGTACTGCGTCCAGTTCTGGAGGCCACACCTGCCAAGGACATAGATAAGGTGGTGACTATCCAGAGAAGGGCAACAAAGATGATGCAGGGTTGTAGCACAAAACATTTGAGGAGAGACTAAGGACCTCAATATGTACTCACTGAGGACAGGAGACGGGGGAACATGACAGAAACTTTCAAGTACCTCAAGGGCATAAACAAAGTGCAGGTGGGGGACCTTTTCCAATGTAGAAAAGTACTAGAACAAGGGGCACAATATGAAATTGGAAGTGGGTAGATTAAGAGGTAATGTGAGGAAGGTTTCTATGCAAAAGGGTAGTTGACGCCTGGAATAGTCTGCCACAGTAGGTAGTGTGGGCAAGCACAGTGCAGGGTTTAAGCATGCCTGCAACAGTCACAAGAGAAGCTTGAGAGGGAGGGATGGAGTGATGAAAAGCTATTGATCACATAGGGTCAGTGGCCACATACAATGTATAGGGCCTACGGAAGACTGGATGGGCCTAGCAGTCCTTATATGCTGACAATTTCTATGTTTCTATGTCAGTGAGATGCAACATGTCTAACATTTTCCCCTGCCTCTTGCTGGGTTTCATCAAAATACTGATATGAGGAACAAAGATAAGAACAGTGCCCTTAGTAAGCATGTAATGGATTGTGGTGGGGAGCATACCATGGCATTTAATTCAGTGGAATTGAAAAGGTGGTATTAGGAGCTAAGGGAGGTGATTATGAGTCCCTTATTCTGAGATGTAAATCATTTTGATCCACCAGCTGGGGGACTGGTCACCCCAGGGTATAGGCAGGGGAAAATGGGCATATATGGGTCAAGTGGTCCTTTCTGCTGGCAAATTTAATGATTCTATGGTTTGAATGACCACATTGAAATTATTCCATTCTTAAGAAAATCAATGTGGAAGTAAAATGATTTTTTATAAAATCATTAGAAACATAGACACATGGACTTTGATGGCAGATAGGGACCATGATTCACCAGTCTGCCCATTCCCCTACCTATTGGATAAGCTGCATGGGTGAGGCTAAGGAATGCACTAACAAATGGGCAGGAAGGAGGGTGGAAGAACAATGGAGAAAAATCAAACTGTCATCATGGAGGCAACAAGCCTTGTGTGAAGCAAATAAAGAGAACAAAATGGAGTAAAAAGCACTATGGTTCTCAAAAGAGGTGGCAGGGAAGGCTGTGGAGAAAAGGCTGCATTCAAAAGTATAAGGAATCACAGAAGGAGCATTACAGGGAACTACATCAATTAAAGCAGAAAAAGTGGGAAGGCAGTCAGAATAGCAAAGGCCCAACCCGAGGAAAAGATAGCCAACTCAGTTAAGAAGGGGGATAAACCTTTATAGGTACACTATGGAACATAGAAAGGTTAAGGGAGGATATTAAGATTAATAAAGGAGAGGGAGGTGGGCAGAGGAGACAGTGAAAGGCAGAAATACTGAATGAATACTTTGCTCAGTATTCACAAATGAAGAAGAGGAGAAGTTACCTAAACCAAACAATAGAAGCACTCTGGGTAGGGAGATTGACACCAGTCCATTTACAGAAGAAAAAGTCTTGAAAGAACTCCTAAAACTCAAGGTGGACAAAGCAATGGGGCCTGACGGGATTCACCCCAGAATCCTAAAAGTACTAAGCGGGACCTAGTGACACCACTGACCACACTTTTAACAAATCATGGAGGATGGGGTGGTACCTGAGGACTGGAGGAGGGCAGATGTGATTCTCCTTCACAAAATGGGAGCAAGCAGAAGCAGTAAACTACAGACCTGTTAGTTTGACCTCAGTGGTAGGGAAATGATTATATCATTTCTGAAAGAAAGAATTGTTGAGTAATGAGGCCAGCAGGGCACAGGACCAAAAGCAGCATGGATTTACAGCAGGAAGGTCATGTCAGATGAATCTAATTGATTTCTTTGACTGGGTGACCAAAGTAATAGACCAGGGAGGGGCTGTGGATATGGCCTACCTAGACTTTGGCAAGGCATTTGACACAGTACAGCACAAAGATTAATTATCAAGTTAGCCAGCCTGGGAGTGAGTCCCAGGGTGGTAGCCTGGGTAGAAAACTGGCTGCACAACAGGACACAGTAGGCAATAGTGAATGGAAGTCATTCCGAAGAAAGGGGGTTACTAGTGGAGTATCTAAGGCTCAGTACTGAGTCCAGTCCTCTCTAACATCTTTATAGGTGACATTGCAGAGGGTCTGGAAGGAAAGGTATGACTCTTGGAAGATGACACAAAGATCTGTAACAGAGTTGATACAGGGGGTAGAAAGGATGGGAAGGGACTTGGCAAAGTTGGAGGAATGGTCAAACATATGGCAACTTAGATTCAGTGCAAAGAAGTGCAAAGTAATGTACCTGGGAAACAAAAACCAGGAGAAGAGTACAGAATGGCAGGGAAGGTACTAAGAACAACAATAATGAAAAGGGACCTGGAGTTAGTCATATCTGATGACCTAAAGGTGAGTAAGCAATGTGAAAAGTCAGTAAGCAGAGCTGGGGGATACTGAGATGCATATGGAGGGGCATCACAAGTAGAACAAGCTCTTGCAGAGCCTACCACGACTGTGAATGCATTAACTAGATAAGGGTGTTTCATGGGCTTAAACATTTATTTATTTATTTATTTATTTATTTATTTATTTATTTATTTAAAAATATCAAATTTGCTAAACCTTTGAGCAAGCTAACTGGGTCTCTGTAAGACAACAGCTACTAAATAGCTCTAATTCATTATTTGTGCTTTCTCTGTGCATCAGGTCTAGCTAGCAAGAGTGTTTTAACATCAAAAACACAAATAAATTAAAGCTATTTAGCAGCTGTTTTCTTACAGAAACCCCAGTTAGATAGCTTTCAGATATCTGCTAAACTAACTATTGACATCTGTGCTCCCCAGATAAGAATAGTTACTAAACTAATTTAAAGCAGTGCACATACTAAATCTAAGGGCATGGCTACATCACTGTCACATGAGACAGGGGGCATCGTAGGAGAAAGAAAGCCAATAAAACTATTTGTTATGGAGATCCCCAGGGGTCATAAAACTACCATACAGCTAGCAGGCAATTTAGGAAAACTCCAAATAGCAGACAGGGGAAGGACACACTAGGATTTAACATACATATCAAAACACTCTTCATAACATATGTTTTTTGCACATTATGGGTGGACTACTCCTTTAAGTGATTTATGCAGGGTCACACAGTATGCAAGTGGGGCTGTGGAGTCAAACTCAGGTCTCCAGGTTTGTAGCTCAGAACCTTAAACCACTGCCTACTTAACCATTTACAACACGGTTACACTTATATGTAATACATATTTCAAACTTAAAAGAAAAAATACACTTTATCATCAAAGTCTGTATTTACCAAGTACTGTGCCTATGTTTAAAATAATTTGAACCCCTCCATAAAATGTGTCCTGACATGAAACTGCATGTTTAACTGTAAAGACAATTACAAATTGTATTTCTAAATGCATTACTAACAATTTCACCCCCGACAGACTGCATTCTGGGAAGATTACACTGGCAGGGATACTTATAAAACAAACCTGAAAAACAGGTTTAATGGAGTGAGGGTGACATCCTATTTCTAGTGTCCATGATAAAATAAAATAGTTAAGATTTATTTTTATGTCATCTCTGATCAGAATAGCTTTTAAAATCACCAATTATTTTCTCGCTCAATGTTTTCTAATACATCTCAACTTAAAAGAAAAAACACACTTTATCATCAAAGTCTGTTTTCAGCTTCCTACCATAAATGTCTGTTGGTTGATAAGGTCCCAAACTAGTGTATCTCATTACAGCATGCTAGAGCTATCTCATGCCCTCCCACATGAATCAGAAAAAGTTTGGGGTGGAGGCTGAGGTGGATCTTACTCAAAAAAAACCTAATGCTGCTTCCTATTACTCAGGTTCCAGATCTTGTACCACCCATTTAAGAAAGAAAATAGTACTTTGCAACTATTGACTAACATGAAAGCATATTTATTTGAGGGTAGAAAACATTGCTTGGAGGAGGGTAGACGGAGAGACTATATACACCTTCAGTCAGTTCCACGGACAGAAAACATGACATCACTCCTTTTGTACATGCAATACTCCTGTTTGCTCTGCCCACAGTCGGAAAAGGGAAGTGGTTATCCCTCTGTACAGACAGTTGGTGAGACCCCATCTGGAGTACTCCATGCAGTTTTGGAGACCCCATCTATGCAAGGACATAGACAGGATGGAAGCAGTCTAGAGGAGGCAACTAAAATGGTACAGGTCTGCATCAGAAACCATATGAAGAGACTGAGAGAGCTTAATATGTATACCCTTGATGAAAGGAGGGACAGGGGAGACATGATAGAAACTTTCAAGTACCTCAAGTGAATCAACCAAAGTCCAGAAGGGTAGGATCTTTCAGAAAGAGATGTGCAAGAACAAGGGGCACAATTTAAAGATAGAGGGGGACAACTCAGGGGTAATGTGAGAAATTATTTTCACGGAGAGAGTGATGGATGCATGGAACTGCCTTCCTGTGGAGGTTGTGGGGTCTAAAACAGTGGGGAATTCAAACATGCATGGGACAGACATAAGGCAATAAGTTGCAAGAAGTAGGCTGTTGGTTAACTAGAACCTGCAGCTTATCCAATAGGTAGGGAAATGGGCAGACTGGGTGGGCCAAGTGGTCCTTTTCTGCTGTCAAAGTCTATATTTCTATGTTTCTAGTTAACCAACAGCCAACTTCTTCCTAACTCCCACCAGCATTGCCTTATGTCTGTCTCATGCCCTCTTGAATTCTCCACTGTTTTTGACTCACAACCTCCACAGGAAGGCTGTTCCATGCATCTACTACTCTCCATGAGAAAATACTTTCTCACATTGCCCTTGAGCCGTCTCCCCTATCTTCAAATTGTGCCCCTTGTTCTTGCACATCTCTTTTCTAAAAGATGCTACCCTCTTGGATATTGTTGATTCTTGAGGTACTTGAAAGTTTCTATCATGTCCCCTCCTCCTTTCCTCGAGGGTATACATACTAAGCTCCTTTAATATCTCTTTGTATGGCTTCTGTGCAGACCTTGCACATTTTAGTTGCCCTCCTCTGACTGCTTCCATCCTGTCTATGTCCTTGTGGAGATGGGTCTCCAGAACTGCACGCAGTACTCCAGATGGGGTCTCACTAACTGTCTGTATGGATGGATAACAACTTCCTGTTTTGTACTAGTGATGCCTCTCCTATACATCCCAATATTCCCCAGCCCTCCTTACTGCCTTCTCACATTGCTTACTTACCTTTAGGTCATCTGACATGACTACCCCTGGTTCCTTACCATTTTTGTTGTTGTTAGTACTGCCCCCCATTGTGTACTCTTTTCCTGGGTTTTGTTTCCAGGTGCATTACTTTGTACTTCTTTGCATTGAACATAAGCTACCATACTTTTGACCATTCCTCCAACCTTGCCAAGTCCCTTCTCATTCTTTCCACCTTCCTTCAACTCTGTTGCAGATCTTTTGTCATCTGCAAAGAAGCATACTTTCCTTCCAGTCCCTCCGAGTGTTACCTATAAAGACATTAAAAGGACTGGTCCCAGTACTGAATCCTGCAGTACCCTCTAGTAATCCCCTTTCTTTGGAGTGGACTCATTTACTATTACCCTCTGTATCCTGTTGTCCAACCAATTGTTTACTTCAGGCTACCACCCTGGAACCCACTCCCAGGGTGGCTAACTTGTTTATTAATCTTGTGTGGGACTGTGTCAGACGCCTTGCTAAAGTCTAGGTAGGCCATGTCCACAGCCCCTCCCTGGTCTACTACTTTGGTCACCCAGTCAAACAAATCTATTTTCATCTGACATGACCTTCCCTCTGTGAATCCATGCTGCCTTGGGTCCTTTGCCCGCTGGCCTCAAGGTACTCAATAATTCTTCTTTCAGAACTGACAGCTTCTGTTCCATTGAATAGTTCTGTTAGGTAAAAGTTTGGTCTGAGACCATATTAGTACTGCACAATCTCTTGGCCCTCCATAAATAGTATGGACTTGGTATTAAGTCTTTATACTGCTTTGAAGAAGTTCCTTCTAATAATGTATCACCAGTTTAGAATAAAGATTGTTCAGAGGTCAGGATTTGTTCCACATGACCTCTTTACCTCTCACGCTTATGTGGATCTTATGAGCATGTAATAACTGGGCGCTTGTTTTTTCGAGAGAAAACTGGTGATAAATTGTTGTTATAACCCATGGGTTATAACAGTGAACACATACCAGCTTTCCTAAGGAAAGTTAAAGTGACAGCTCACATTCACTGAGCCATGCAACTATTTATCACAAGCTAGTTTTCTTAAAACTTTGTCTATTTATCTGAAAATGGCAATGGTTAAATACACTGCAAACCTCCTTCTGTTGTCACTACTACCCTGGTTCTTCTATGCTCTAACTACGATCCCACTTTCTCTTCCCATGGAAGCCAGTGACTTCTGAACTCCTCTCATTAACATATTGCTTATAGACACCAGTTTTCAAAGATCAGCCATCTTAACATGTTTCAGAGTTGTGCACTATAAAACTTAGTTTAATATGTGCTATTAATAAACTTTTACAGTTCTAAAGGACACTGATGTTTGAACTTTCATGCCATTTTCTTTTATCATTCATCTTCAGGTCAGTGGATCTTGCAATAAAAAATACAGTAGTTGGTGAAAACAGTCTCCAGCACTTGCATAAAAACATGATGAGAGTGTGTAACTCAATTTTATGGACCTCCGTGGTGCTGGATGCTTTGATAAACCCTTGGGCTTTGCTCTCTGGGTTTATGTTGCATCCCACACCTTGGGTATGTATAAAATTTGAGTTATGCGCTTCACCATGAATTATTCTATGTATAATAATTGAGTTTTTTTTCCCATGGAGAACCATGGCATTATTTGTCGAATAAAGGAGTGTTTATTATGGCAAACATGCTCACAGTCCCTCACTTTGCCATTTGCCTGCCTCAGTTTTTGATACGTCCGTCCACTCTCCACTTGCCTTCTTGCCTAAAGAAACCGCCAGCCAGTGTAACTTGGCAGTAACTTAATTTCTTAAAACTGCTCATTTTGTACATTTATTGGGAAAAGAAATGATGATTTTATATTTTTAAAACTTGTATGTAAAACCGGCCAAACTAAACTGCAGTGTGCACACCAGAATAGCACACAGCTAGTGGATCCTTCTATTTTATATAATTGCTGTGGCAAAAAATAGAAACTCAGCAATTATATAAAATAAAATATGGGGTGGTGTGTTGTGAAACTTAGACTTTATTCTATATATAATATATTTTTGTAACCTCCTAGAGTAGTCCGTTTCAAGGTACTGTGTATATCTTAATTTTGTTGTTGGTCCTGAGGATTGTTAATTTTCTTTCAGTTTATTTTTATTATCATCCAACTTTTTCCTGTATAAATCAAATGAGACATTGTATCTTGGCCAAATCAGTGTGGTTTCACCGACATAGTGACAAGTATTCCTGTAGTTTGCTTACATGAATCCCCTTCTGAGAAAATTTTATTTATTTATTTATTTCGTTTTGTTGAACGGGTAAGTGCACTAGACAAATCCTGCCTATTTTCAGGCACGACCCAGGGAAGGGAGATACAGATGAATGCCAACTGACTTTGAACCTGATTAAGCTGTTGGTGGTATTTTTAGTGAATGAGGGAATTTCTACAGGACACCGGGAAATTCCCTACACTTTTCAATAATTGCCATGGGATCTTTAACATCCACCTGAACTACCACCAGTTTAGGCAGATGGACCTTGGTTTAATGTCTCATCCAAAAGATGGCACCTCAGAAGTGCAGCACCCTCTCATGCTGCACTACAGTGTCAGTACTGGGATATTAACCCTGCGCCAGATATGGGAACTGAACCCACAGCCCTCTGATCTCCTGGCCTCAGAGGTGAGTGTGCTACCTACTGAGCCACTGACACTGGAAATGAACTTCATACTATGATATGTGCCTAATACTAATATTTTATAGAGAATAATGGCTGAGAGAGAGTCATAATGAGATTTTACACTTCTCAAGGTGGGATGCCACATAAACACTGAGAACAAAGCTCGAGGGGTTTAATATAACCATCCCACCCAAGGGTGTGTCAGATTTGAGTTTTACATGACGACTCAGTTTTATTTTCTATAATTGCTGGAGAGCATTTGCCACAACAATTATATAAAATAACTGAAGACATGCCTATGGAGCCATGGACCGTTGGGGTTTGGCATGGTCTATAGGTCCATACAAAAAAAAGTTAGTTTACTTTTTTCTACAGGCAGACAGCATAAACGTATTTATTTTTTATTTTTATCTTGGTAACTTTTGTGTAAAAAGAGTTCACCCCTGACTAGTCATGAGGAGCGAGGCTGGCACAACAGTCTATCACTGAGGAGCAAGACTGGCACAGGCAGTGAGAAGATTGCAGCCAACACATGCGGGAGCAAGGTAAATCTGGTGTGTGTTCGCCGCTATAACCCTATGGGTTATAACAGTGAATCATAACCGGGTGTCCCTATGGGAGAAAATGCTACCCAGTTATTATATTGATATTATAAATATCATTCCTGTTGGACAGTATATGCATGTCAAAGGAATTGTAGCGAACGAGTGACTACTTGGAAGGTGCCACAGAATTATAGCATTGTTTCAGGCAGAGGGATACAGCAGTTATTGTATCGAGAAAGATGGAAATCATGTTTCTAATTGTAACAGAAATTATTTGGTATGGGAAAACAGATAGTAGGAAGGAATGGAGGAGATGAGACAAAATCAGACACAACTTAAGCTTGTTACCACAGTCAGTCCACAGGCTAAACAAGTATGGGCCATAATTGAAGAGAACAGGCATATTTTGCAAACAGCATGAACATTACAGAAGGTGACTGCCATGGCCCTCCATGGTATATAACAGAGGAAAAAATTAAGAAATAAGCTGTTGCATAGTGCTATACCAGCAACCATCTACATCACCATCAAGACCTCCACTACCAGTGGAAACTTTCAGATGTGGTGTATGTACGTTTTGCCCCAGTGTTTTAAAGGGACACTTTTACTCATCCTGTCAGCAAATGAACTTACAAGGTAGAATACTTTATTTCTTGTTCATCAGAGTCTTTGATATACATTGCAGTTTGCAAATGTACAGCTTCTTATGTTAAAAATTTACAGAGTTTTTAAACGAAGAATACAGGAACATCCCAATTCAATAGAAAATAGAGACAACAAATGTATTGGCATCACATACTGAACAGAAACGTCATGGACTTCTTTAAAATGTGCTGTTCTAGAAAATGTTTCTCTAACATGTGTGTGTGTGTGTGGGGGGGGTTGACACTGGCAATAAACTGTTAAGGAGGGAGAGCTATTGGCAGTATGAGCTCAGAGCTTTGTCTTAGCTGGAACTAAATAGATCTTCACAGTTGTCTCCATTTTAAATGAATAACTTTTAATATCAGACAAGGAATATATTATAGTTAGAATTGTAACTCTATTTGATATGGTCTTGTATTTATGAAATGAATGTTATTTATTGTCATCATTAGTTTTGTATAGGTGGGATAGTACTATTTAATCAGAATATTAGTAGAATTAACAGCCAAATACTACAGTATATATGATAATTACTGTATGCTATTAGATGAAAATATTTTTAATTCTTCCCCCACCTTCTCATTTGTTTGTCTCTCTCTCCTTTTTCCTTTTCCTGTTGTCCTTTTCATACATGGTATTGATTGTGTATAGACATTACTTGTATTTTACTGCTGGAAGGGGCACACATGGTGTATAAGTGATGGACTGTGCATTAGTGTATTTATTTATTATATAACTGAATACTAAATGATGGCACCTATCACTTTAAGAACTATCATTTAAACAGTGGGTTGCACACATATGGCCATGCCGAGAGAGTGCACATGTGCATGAAACATTAGTGGGCACCAGTGGGATGAGTGTGCTGCTGCTTATGAAATAAAATGGTTTCATTTAACTACAAACCAAGCTGTTTCAGTGCCTCATTGGTGTCTGTTGGCCCCATTTTTCCTTACTCATTTGCATGTGCCGACATCCAGCTGGCGAAAATTCATTTTAATGTGCCTTTACAATGCTACAGCAGCACTTTATTTGATTTACACTTTGGCACTATGCATTATGTACTCATTTATGTCAAATGCACATAGAATTGTATTTTATAGCACTTCCTGGTATGGTGGTATTTAAATAAGACCACTAATGCATGATATTCTTCTTGACAAAGCATGCACATGTGAAATTGAGCATGGTTTGAGCAACTCTAGATGTTCTCCCTCTAGCCTACTCTACACAATTGATGTGAGTTACACTGTTTACTGAACTTTACAATTGCAGCAATTGCATTAAAAGAAACAGTTCTGAAAAATAATTCTATGGTTGGTGATGTTTTTGCTGGGTGGAGGAGCTTTACCAACCTAGGCAGGAAACTTACTGGATAAAATCCTTAACTGTCCTTAACCTTCTAAGTATCTACTTGTACAGTGTGTAAATTGACAAGATCATATGGTCTAACTTCAGTGACTGCACAATACTGTACATAGCAACAGAAATTGTTACGGATTCCTGCAATGGATGCAGGTGCAGCATCACAAAATGTACTGCTCAGCTGCACATGGCTATACATGGACAGGTTGCACAATGATGTGCTTCAAGAGGGTAGTCAAATCAAACGACTTCTCCTTGGTTGCCCATTTATTTATTTTGTTTACCATGTAGGTGCACTGATCCAATGGACCATTTTCAGGCACTACCCAGGCCATAAAGAAGGCACAATGGGCCTGACTTGGCCTTCAAAATCCAACAAACCAAAACATGGGAACAAACATTGGTGGCTGTAAGGGTGATAGCTCCAGTAGTCGTGGGCTAGCACCAACCTTGCAGCACTGGATGTGACTGGTGTTGGGGCTGGCGGGTTGTCTACAGGACTATCAGCCACCAACCTGGAATATCTTGATTCAAAAAGATCTGACCACCAGAACACTGTCACAAAATATTGTAAGATGTACATTAAAGTTCATATTGCAATCTTTCTCTACAAGTGACTAAAGTGTCACAAAATAAGTATTTTTACATAGTTTCTCTCTGGTATTAACAGTATGTCTGATTACTGAGTACACAGCTAAGGCGTGAATTTCCTTTCTGTGCACTTGAGAACGCTTGCAGAATCACACAATCTGGCTTTAGCAAGCTTCAGAAACAGCCTCTGCTTGGTCAGGTTGCTTTCATGAGATTTCTAATATAAAGCAAGGCATAGCTATAAACAACATAGAAAGGTTATCTGCGTGAGCTGGGTGGCTGAATTTAGCTAAATGGCCTCCTCCTCTATTGGATAAAGAATGGACATAGGTCAGACATTGATGAGCAAAAATATTGCACACCCTCACCAAGTCAGAGTATAACTGCAATACTTATGCCTGCTATAAAACATCAGAATTAAGGATGACCAGGGCAGGGCACAGGCAGGGTATAGTGGGCATGTGCCTGGGCATGCAGGGGAATTTAAATCCAGACTATATTGCCTGCTTATATATCACTTGTGGGCACAACTTGGGCACAACATAAATACAGGAATGTGCCCTATGGTCTGCTCCTAGAGATACCAAAGCTCATGTACTATGTTCACTACATTAGCCAGCTGATTGGGGAGATGATAGTATCAGCATCAGTGCATTCATAGCATCACTGTCAGTTTATACATGCAATCCAGGTCCTATTAACAGGACATGACTAGATTTTATGAGAAGGTGTGATGATTCAATCACTGCAAATGAATCTTAATACAGGAGGAGCAGCTGTTGAGATAGTTAGAGGCTCCAGGGTATGTAGGGATGTACATGCTATATTGGGTTCAAAGGAGGAAATATGGGAGTTAAACTGCCTTTTCTACTCCCCAACTGACTTTTCATGCCTTAATAACAAATACTGTACCTATTCTGCCCCAAGTATGAATGCTTACTGAATATTCATGAGAAGATACTACTATAGCCCTTCTCTGGGCCTCACATTCAGAAACTACCTAAGTAAAATGGGATTAAGAAACAGTAGTAGATTCCTGTAGGCATTAACAACAAAAAGGTCCAGTATTCCAGACATACAGTACCAGAAATAAACTAGCTTGGGGAGGGGAGGCAAGACAATGCAACCAATTTAGCTCCAGTCAGGGAAGTTTGATAGCAGAGGTACTGAGATGTTGTAAAGGCGAGGCAATCTGGCAGTTATGTCAGTTAAATCACAGACTACCACACTATATAGCATCCAATCACAAGACAATGTACTGACAGCAACCAATCAGGGGTAAACACTGAAAAGAGACTACCACACCTTAGAACAGTTGTCCTTTACCATCTAGTCCTACTGTGGCATGCAGATGGCAAATAACTACAAGCCATAACTGTGACTGCAGTGCAACTGACACCAGACTGTACTCACCCTTTGCCTTCCTCCCCAGCAATCAGGGACTCATTGCCCTATCTCCCAAGGATGTAAACCACAAAACTCCACAAACATTCTCTTCCAGCTGGTCCCAGCTCCTGCTATCAGAATGTTTGATAAAGCAATTAAGATGCCCCCACTGCCAGCTCAGCACCTGGTGAACTGAGGTAGGGGCCTTGCCACCCACCATGCTGGTGATCTGGGTTTGAAATTAACTAGGGTTGTTCAACAGTCAACCAGGAGAAGGAGGATTGAGCATCCCATGATGGCTCTCATCCTTCAGGGGTGGACAGCATGTACCTCTGCTTGACCACCACCTAGTCCAGGCTAAGTGGTATAGCACTTGTCATCAACCTATCTGGCTGGGTATGGTGCTGAAGCATAACATGTCTTCACACAGTGTGCACACCCCACACATGCCAGTCTTATGAGAAAAGCTGAGGTTGGGAAATAACTCTGGTGGCAGGATGATGGCTGCATGCCCCACTGGTGCTGTGCCACTCACCAATGGTGGTTCAACAGGTAGGAGATAAGTCCTGGATAGGGGTAAGTGATGGGGCTGGGGTCACCACCAGAAAGCATTTGCCAGACTGTAAGTCTGATAAAGAAAGGATTAAAAAAGATGCCCCCACTTCTCACCTGTGGCAAACTAGTCTCTTCCAGATTCAACCAACCAGTGTAACCAGGCGCCTGCAAGGATATCAGTAACTGCCACCACTCAGCATAGGCACTCTCTCAGGGTATCACAAGATCTGAATCACTACACAGCCACTGCTCACACAGTACAGTGCTCCTTATTCGGGCAAATGACCCAGCCTCTCTCTGTCACAGCTGAGAACACCTTACTTTAGAAACACATTTTGGTAACTATAGCCTTCTCTTCAGAGGTGGAAACAGTATTTTTGTGAATTATAAATGAGTTAGCTATATCTCAAAAGACTCAGTCACAGAAACATGAAGTATATAAAAATAATGTTAATACTTTAAGATACTTACCCATATAATGCAGGATATTAAAGAAAGACTATGAGGAACAAAAATTCTACAGAAATGAAAAAGAAAATGTTTTGAACAGTAGGTTACACACAGAAAAACCTCTCTCTCTCTCTCTTTCTCTTTAGCAAGGTAGAATAATTTACCACACAAGACACCTCAGTGAATCAAGACTGACTTGAATCTTAGATGGTAGCTGCTCTTAGTCCCATACCTGACTAACTCTTTCAGGCTCTGCCAGACCTCTCAAGACCCTCCAGCTGCCCCTTGACATGTTATCCAGTATGTCACTGTGTGACATCATAGAGTTGACATTCTTTTGTGTCCTGGAAAACCTCCCATCTGGAAGACTGGACCAGAATGGAATTTTGGGTTTCATGTTTTACGTGGTCCATTAATTTCATTTTCCTCCTGTCTCACACAGCAGGAGTGACTCCTCTGCTCATTAGCCCAGTCTCTTGAAACACAAAGGGTTGTTTCTGCTTACAGCTCTCCATTAACTTGCAAAACAGATTGTTGTGCCCACCAGAGCCATCGGACAGGCATCTTGGCAGCTAACTTTATCAGATAGTTGTTAATTCAGCTGAAATATTTGCAAGATGTCTAGCTGATAATAGAAATTAAACACAAAAACAAGAAAAATACACAAAGTTGTTACACATCCCTCAGCAGCTCTCTCCCCACCCACCCATATCAACATTATGCCACATTCAGTCCTAGCTCCTGCAGCAAATTTAAAAAAAATAAAAGTTACCTACCATGTCACCACAAGGGTAATGATAACATCAGAAAATCATCCCTTCTTTTTTCATATAGCTGTTTGGCCTTGAGTCACCACCTTCACTTACCACTCAGGTCCATTCCAGCCACCCAGTCTTGTTAGCTGCCCCACACACACACACACATACTGTCTAAGCAGAGGAATCTCCATGAAGCAGGGCCTGTGGGAGCTGGAAAGCATCATTTACATCAGGCCATGCCTTTGGCAGCCTTGGCTGTCTGACAGTGCACACTGGGCAGATGCCACTTCTCATGAGGGCAGGCTCTCTCGCTCGCCATGAGGCATCTGCGATGGTGGAACCTAGACATCTTCCTCTTAGGGGATGGCTTCTGCAGGCTTAGCAGCATACCCCATCCCAGGCTGCTTACATCCTGGCTATTCAAGTCTGCTCCTGAACCTCTGTCAGGAGCATGGATATGCAATACACTGTTGGGTTTCATGTTTTCTGGAGTCCATTAATTTCATATTCCTCCTGTCTCACACAGCAGGAGTGACTCCTATGCTCATTGGCTCAGGCTCTTGAAACACAAAGGGTTGTTTCTGCTACAGCTCTCCCATTAACTTGCAAAACAGATTGTTATTGCCCACCAGAGCCATCTGACAGGTATCTTGGCAGCTAACTTTATCAGATAGTTGTTAATTCAGCTGAAATATTTGCAAGATGTCTAGCTGATAATAGAAATTAAACACAAAAATATGGATATGCAATACACTGTTGTTGATCTGTTGAGCAATACATAAATCACTACTTCTGAGCAAATCAGAAGTTCTGGTTTGCATTCTAGTGT
This sequence comes from Neoceratodus forsteri, assembly GCA_016271365.2. Classification (NCBI taxonomy): domain Eukaryota; kingdom Metazoa; phylum Chordata; order Ceratodontiformes; family Ceratodontidae; genus Neoceratodus; species Neoceratodus forsteri. Next base: position 752,000,715 of record CM028129.1, read on the forward strand.
CCAGGCGCGAGCTTTGCTGATAAAGGTTGGCCATCCCATGCTTAAGAATGAAAAGATGAAGGAACCTATATTTCAGAGACCCAGGAGGAAAGATGAAGATGACAGCACCTAGTAAAACTGAGCATTACAACACACAGCAGGTCTACTCCCAACACACTAGTATGATGACTACCAACTCCTTCCAAGAATTGAAAAATAAAAAATGGCTTTAAAAACAAAAATAATCAGATTGATTAGCTTAGTTCACAACCTGCTTGCCTGCCCTACACCTTGTTAACCCTGTACATTAGAAAAAACAAGGGGGTAGGTTATTAGTAGAATCAAGAAGAATCAGCATTTATATAGTGCTTTTCATACATCCAAAGCGCTTTACAAGCAATGCTAGACTGATAGTGAAGTGACTGAATGTGTGGTGGCGGCCATATCGCACATCATCACCCACACACAGCCTGGATAATTGCATGAACCGGTTTATGGGAAGGGAATGTTGACCAGGACACTGGGAATGTTCCTACTCTTTGCAAAGAGTGCCTGGGTTCTTTACTTCCACCTGGACACCCACCAGGACACCAGGATGGGCAGAAGGAACCTCGGTTTAACGTCTCATCAAAGGATGGCACACCCCAACAGTACACCCCCAATACTGCACTCAGATGCCAGTGATTTTTAGGTGCAAGTCAATCCCGGTGTGGGATGAGAACCCACGACCTTCTGGTACAGAGGCGGATGTGCTACCAACTGAGCCATGCTGACACCCCTTATACTTTATACTTAGCACTGCTGCCAGTACTTTTTTCTTACAGACAGTGCTAATAACCTTGCTTGCTAATACTGCCACCACAAACCTCTGAGGGTCAGGGCAAGGCAATGCAGAAAAAGATAGGTGATGTGATTTTATTACAGTAAATTTTTGAACTGTAATCTGTCTGCTCTTCACCACACAACTGACAGTAATGAGGAAGGAGAATAAGAAATGTTTTATTAATATTGTTTTGGCACTCAAGAGTCACAGGCCATCTGTGGGCAATCAAAACACAACACAACACAACCCCCGACTCTCTCTACAGACCCCAAAAAAATGAAGGTTAAAAATAAACATGAATACACTGCTCTTATTTAAGTAAGAATATGATTATAGTTTAATAACTTTTAGTCAAGATTAGAAGAAAGATAGGATTGAAAATTTAATCTCTGCTGTTCACTTGAGTCTCTCCACTAATTGTGACACTACTGCTTACTGACTGCATACAGCGGGAGTCATGTACCACGTGGGTGTTGGAGAAACACACCATGTGTTTGTGCAATGATTGGCTTTGCAGCTTATACAAACTGGCTCAGGCTGCTGCTATGCTGCTGGCAGGCAGAGGCAGGTGTCAATCAAAACAGAACCCTCCCTGCCTCCTCCTCTCTGTATCATTCATTCCCGTCCTCTCTGGCGCCAGATGCCCTGCCCACACCACAGGTAGACTACAATTGAAGGAACCCACCCAGAGCCCCCGCCATCAAGAATGAGTGCTCATTCACAGTATAGTCTCGACTCCCCAATGTCCCTGTATTGGACCGTCGGTATCCCTACTCCCTCCCGTGCCATCCCACTCACTGTACCTGTGCCAGACTACTTCCCTGACTACAGTCCCTCTGTGTCAGCATCTCTGGTCTAAATTTGGAATTTGGTCACCACTGTGAGTCACGGTGGCATGGCAATGCATCACATGATGGCACATTCTTCTGTTGCTGCGAGGAGCTGAGCCAACTGACTTGCATTGCAATTGCAGCAAATAAATCTGGCACATTCACACAAACAGACAGTCTGTCTGGCAGCAAGCTCTTATGCCTTTCATTTTCTCCTTTGGACTTAGGGCTCTGAAAGCACTACTTAAAGTCAAAAGGAGAAAAATAATCTTGCTCAAGTAAGTGGCGCTATGAAGTGAACAGGAATTAAGGAAAGGAAACGAATGGCAGACTACAGGCTGGGCTATTAAAATAAGTGGCACAAAGTACCAAAATGTTAATTCCAGCAAAATGAATGGGGGCTTTAACTTACATGGGGGCTTTAGCCTCCCCAAAATCAATGTGATAGCGCCACTGGTGATTTTGCCCTCTACAGGTTGCTGGTAAGGCCGCACTTGAAGTACTATGTGCAGTTTTGGAGGCCATACCTAAAGAGTGATATCAGGCTACTGGAGGGCGCAGAGGAGGACAACAAAGATGATATATGGAATGGAGTGGAGAAACTCCAAGAGCGGGCTGGGTGACCTGAATATGTACACCTGTAGGACAGAGGGTCAGGGGGACATGATAGAGACATTCACGTACCTGAGGGGAATCAATAAGGATGAGGCAGATATGGTCTTTAAGCTAAGGAGGGGAGGGACACCAGGGGCATGGGCTAAGAATAGAAGGGGAAGATTTAGGAGGGAAATGAGGAGCACTATTTCACAGAGGGTAGTAGCAAAATGGAACATACTACAAGAATGGGTGGTATCATGTAAATCAGTGAATAGTTTTAAAGGACATGGGGCAGAGAGCAGGGGAGAGAGGGTGGGGGCAGCAGTGGGATGACAAAGAATGGGGTGGGCAGCTGCAAACCTAGGGGTGCTAGCTGCGCACATGAGACATAGATAGACCGGGTGGTCTGTTTCTGCTGGCACAGTCATATGTTCGTATCTGTATTGGGAGAATAAACTCTATGATTTAATGAATTTCAGAGCAGATGGCACCTAGAGCAAGAGACTTCTTTGTTTATCTGATCATGCAACACAAACTGGGTGACTCTTTAGACAAAAAGGCAGGCCTGCAGACCCCTCTCCACTTGAGGAGCATCTCTACTGACCTCAGGTCTGTAGAAAGCTTCTTAAATATTTTACCATACTCTCCAGAGGAGGGATGAAACCCCACTGCAGGCATCAGGGCTAAATGGGAGCAGGATCTACACATTCAGATTGATAGCTACCTGGCGCCAAGCGGCTACATTTCCAAACTTGCTCTCATAGCAACAAATGAAAACAAATACAACTCAACTTTATGTACAGGGCGTATATCACCCCACTGAGGTTAAAACTATTAAGCCTGACAGCCCTCCATCAGCCTGGTGGCACAGAGGGCTGAGGCGCTGGACATCTTACCTAATGCCACACTGGTGACCCAGGTTCAGGAACAGACTCAGGTTGTCAGGAGCCGGCATGGGGGTCAGAGCAGGTTTGAGTGGCTGGAAGGCAGCTCTCCTCTCCTAAGGTAGCTGTTGCCCCCCCCTATAGTTCTTGCCACTGGTGGAGGCGTCCAGTGGTCAGTGTAGGTGGAGGGGCATAGTAGAAGGGCACCTTGAGCCACAACGTGCATTTGCCTCACACATGTATGCACAGCCAGAGGACAGGGATGGGTTTAGGGGAGAAAGGGGAAAATGCAAAAAAATAAAAATCTGACAGCCCTCCTGATTGCCCTAAGTGCTCCCTCGAAGGAGCTGATTTTCTCATATGCCACTGATATGCCCTAAAGTTACCCCTAAATGCCCAACATCACAGGCAGGGTTCTGAGTTATGCACCTGCCAGACTCCCCAGGAGCTCATATGGGTGCCAACCGAGTCAGAGTCGCACCAGAGGACATGCGCCACTATGGTCCTCAGTAGCAGTTACAGCCAGGAAGACCATAGCCCAGAACTGGCTGTCAGTGAGTCCTCCTTCAATTCAACAGTGGGCCCTCGATCTGAAAACTTGCCTTAAATTGGAAGGATGCAACTAACCGCTAATGGACAAACCGATGTCTACTCAAACATTAGTGATCCCTTGCATATTGCCATGGAAAATGGCCTCTGCCCCATGTAGTCTAGAACTCTACCTTGATACTGAGTTTGTGTATAGCCCTGCATTCCTCTTATGTTTTGCCTCACAGTGTAGCATTAAACTGACATCTAGATAATACTGGTTTGACATTCTTGGCCTTGTGTTTGGCCTCTTGCCTTTAACAGATTGTACAGTATGTCTATGTGTTAGCCAGTGTTTTCTTTCTTCTTTGCTTTTCTTTCTCTTGGCATGTGGACTGGTCTGTCACTCATTGGTGTTATTGTTCCATACAATACAATGTACTGTACTTTTGTTTTACTGCTGTCATCTGAGCTTTCAATAAAATATTTTAAACAAAACAAAATCTGCTCTGATGGTACCACTATCTGAAATATATCTGAGCCTAAGCAATACTATTAGCACATCCTTAGTTAAATGGGATAAAAAGTTCTGGTCAGTGATTATTTTAGGATGGTGGAATATACATAGAATCTGATAATACTGTGCCCCTCCAAAGGTAAATACTGTATAACAGTCTGAATTCCCATCTGTGATATTTAGCACAATGCCACCTGCTGTACATACTTGTACCAGGTAGAATTCATGTGTTAGAACCGGTAAGTAAGCTGTAAAATAGATGTCAGTACCCTTTGATCTTGAGTCTCCCCCACAGTAATCCCCACCTCGCTTGCAGGTTTTGCTGTCAGGATGAGAATGTATCGGCAGTATTGGGAGTCAGGACCCAGGAGCTAGTGGGGTAGGGGGATCGGAGACAACATGGGAGACAGCACCACAGGGCATGCTAGAGAGAGCAGGATCAACAAATGGAACTTTCATTTTGTTTTAATGAAGAAAATTAGATACTGGCAGTTCAGGACAGTGAGGCAGTGACAGTACTATAACTGAAGGGTTTTGTCAAGGACTGCCATGTGGTTTAGTGCTTTACTTCCACTTTGAGGCAGGAGTGAGGCAGTGACAGCAGAATAATTACACTCTGAGTTTTGCTGTGAAGATGGGAGCTTTGTGTCAGGACTCAAGAGAAAGAAGAGCAGTCAACAGTTTGGCTGGCAATACACTATGCCAGAAGGTATGGAGCAGCTTTCTGAGTCAGGGACTGGGAATGAATAGGGTAGGGGGATGGGAGACAACATCACAAGATTTCAGCATGTTAGAGCAGGACTGAAAACAAAAACAGAACAGATAAAGCAAAAGCTTTTTATTGCTAAAACTTTTATTTTTAATGAACACAAGAAGATACCGACAGTCAAAGTGAGGCAGTAAAAGTAAATGAGAGGGCTTCATGATCAGCTGCGTCAATCGTGGTCATGTTGTTTCAGATGCAGACCAGCTCATAAAAACAGTTGGCATTTTACCTTCACTTCGAGTTTACCCTCTGCCCTTCTGCATTGCTTTGTTGTGCTGTTCAGATATCAGAGACAGAAAGTCGAATTGATGGCCCTGTGATTTGGGATTCACTTTTGATTCATTTTTGTTATCACTGGTAACTGAAGCAGGACTGTTTGTTTTTTTCACTGTCCATTTATTTTTGCTGATTTTTGGTACTAGCTAATATGGTGAAAATAAACTGACAGTGAAAATAACCTGCTATGCAGTACTTTTTATACTTTAGATTTTATTAGAGATGGAAGGTTGAGATACATTTCAGCACATTCTTTATACATAATAACACAAGATGTAGGTCTTGCTGAGTACATCACCTGCGCTGCTGCTATGTCCACTGTTTTAGCTGATTTTTTGCATCTGTAAACTCCAGCAGCTTGTTAATGACCCCTTCTCAAGGTCCTTGATGTATATGTTAAAGCACAGAAGACACAGGACTTACACCTTTAGTATTCCTCTCTGCACATTTCTCCACTCTGCATTTTGACCATCTGCCACAACTCTGCTCCTACCTGAGAGCCAGTTTTCTTTCCACCTCCTGAATATTTTGCAGCCTCATATTTTGCTAATTTCTACATGAATTTTCTATGTGGTGCAGCGTAAAATGCTCTTCTGGTCTAGGTAGGCTACATCCACTGGGTAGTCCTGTGCAGTGGATATAGTCTATCTAGAGTTCAGTAAACAGCCCCTACCTACCTCCCGGCAATATTAATTGAAGAAGGCAATCAGTTGGTTTGTCAGGATCTACAGTACCTTTTGGGACATCATGTTGTGCTCCAAACTACAGACCATTCCATTCAATTTGCTGAACCACCACACCTTTCATTATTGACTCACTTTGCCCTGTCTTGAACAGGGGCAAAACATTTGCAGTCCTCAAGCACTATCCCTGTCAATGTGAATCCTGAAGATACGGCAAGGCCCAATCAGAATCCGCTTTCAACTTCACTAATACCCTTGAGCCGGATACCATTCAGACACTGGGATTTTCATGACTTACTATAACACCATACTTACCTAATTCTGGCATACACAGCACTGTTTCCTGCTCAGCCTGCCCATCTCTCACAATGTTTATAGCTGTCAGCCATGCACCCAGGGCTGATCTTAGATTTGCCTTTGTAAGAAACCTTTCTTTTTTTTTTTTTATCATTTTTTAATTTTGCCACCTACTCGTGATGGCCTCCATTCTGCAGTGCCACACTCATTATCACCACTAGCCAGTGATATAACTGACAGCAAACTTTCAAGATCTTCTTGTTCTTCATCCTCCTCTCCTCATCTGCTACCTCATGCCCTCCTCTTCTTGCAGTTTTCCCCAGCCCACCTCCTCTTTTTATGAATCATGTGTCCTCCCTTGTCCTTTTGTCTCCTTCTCAAGTGCTTCCCTCCTCCTACCTCCTCACTTTCATGCCCCTACCCTGACAGCTCCACTTCCCTTTCCTCTTCACTGGCACTCTCCATAAGCTGCTTTGGTGGTGGTGTTACAGGCTTGTTTTTGTAGATCTGCTGTGTTGATATACCAGCCCTCTCACTGCCCTAGCCCTGCCCGTAGATACATACATACATAGACAGTGTCGGCAGATAAGGGTCTTTGGCCCATCCAGTCTGCCCATTTGAGCTTGTAAGTTTACTTTATGTTACAGATACATAGACAGTGTCGTACTCTCACAAACAACTCATTCTTTCTGTGGTGACAAAATAACTGTAGTGTCTACGCCAGATCCATAATCACTGTTACCTACCTACACAATGACTGAACAGCAGCACAGTGCTGGGTGTTACTGTAGCAGATGTGTTGTTTGGGGCAGTGGGGCATCTTACAGTGCTTCAATGCAGACTGGCAATATCCACACATACAAAGCTGGCTGTGGTGCCAGCTATTCTCATGCTGTTCATATGTGATGGACAGGGGGAGAGCTGCCTTTACAAATCTGGATGGATGTATTACGTCCAAAATAAGGAAACTGGAAGTATTGGTAAGAGGAAGATGGGGAGACTGCATTCTTGGATTGTTGTGGGTGGTTTCATCAACAGATTCACTGGACAACTGACTGGGAAAGCTGATTGCAGTGGGAGTGGAACCAGTGGATGTCTTTTATTTATGTTATTTATTTATTTAGTTTTTGTTGACCAGGTAAGTGCACTAGACAAATCCTGCCTATTTTCAGGCACGACCCTGGGAGGAGATCACAGATGAAGCCAATGGACCTTGAACCAGATTAAGCTGTTGGTGGTATTTTTAGTGAATGAGGAAATTTGGCCAGGACACCAGGAAATTCCCACTCTGTAGGCGGTTGTGCTGTGTCTACAGAGCCTGTCAGATGGCGGACAACAGTGATGGTGGAGGAACAGCGCAGTGAGAGCTGGAGCGGCTTGGAGGGAGAATGGTACAGCTGGGATGCAACCTCTGGGTGGCCAGCGTTCAGACTGACCCCCTGCCTTTGGAGGCAGTGCACGATGGTGAGGCTATCGGTATTAGGGAACGGTTGTTTCCCGCTATGCCTGCAGTTGGTTTTCTAGTCCAATATTAGTGTGTTATCTACAGCAGAAGAAGTTGATGTTGATATGGATGCCATTGTTAAACAAGAACGAGATCTCTTGCCAAAGCGAATCTGATTTCCATAGCACAGCTGCGTGCTGCGGAAGAAATGTAAGCAGGCGACATGCAGGGGTCTCGTCGCCAATGTCAGAATCTTGACAAGGTTTTATTGGCTTCTAATCCACTGGTTTCTCCAGTGCTACATTCTCCAGTGGTGGAGCGGCCCAGGCAGTACAGTTGCTACAGAACCAGCCGTGGTCTCCAAGCGAGCCCTGGAACAGGCTGGCTGTATTCAGAACGGGTCAGGTCAGTGGGTTGCAGATCCCAAGATTTCGCTTCCAGGTGGTGAACTTTCTGGGGATTGTCTGTGGTTGTGGGGATGCCCCTTTCTGATATTGATGCCGCTAATACAGAATTACCTTCTGCACTCCATAATGCTGCGACAGTGAGGGAATACCCCCCTACAAACATTGTTTTGGCTACTGAGTTGCCACTGCTATTTCTCCTGATTCTGGTTCTCTCTCCTTTTCTCCTCTGAGAACCTTACATCACAAGACATTCTGAGGCTTCTCCGGCCCAAGACCCTGCTCTTAATGGAGTGAGGTTACTCTTGAGACACAAATAAATGCTGATTCCTTACCCCTAACTTAACTGCTCCTACCTAGCCAGTCTCTTCCACAAACCTGTGCCTTTGGCTAAACGCCATAATGCTGTTAGGTTAGGTTCTTGGGGCCAGTGGACACTATGCCTGTGGTGGCTTTCAAAATTAAAATGAGTATTTTGATTAAAACTAATTTGCTTCCTATTTTTCTTTATCTTAGTGGAAATTTTTGTTTACCCTCTCAATTAGAAACCAAATTGTATGTTGTTTTTTTTCTCATGTATTTGGGGTAGTAGATTAAATCATAAAAGCGATGTTTATTGTTCGGGATAAACAGCATGGGGGCTTACAAATGATTAACCCTATAGTGTTTTCTTTGCAATGTTTGTGGCTGTTAACCTTAAACCTATGTTGGGGGTTTGACTGCTACCTGGATCCCTAGGTACAGGACTCTCTCTCTAAGATACTTCCTTTCTGGCCCATTCATTCCCATAGCCTAAGCAACGCGCTCCTTGTAACGTCTTCCTGACCATTTCAAGTTGTGCTTTGAAAAATTAAACTCTGGGGCTGTGCTAAGAACATATTTTAACCTACACTAGGAAAGAACTTTATGTGAATTTTATTGATACTTTTTCTGTGATACAGCGTATTTTGATTCTAAATCACCTTTGGAAAGACAATTTATTTGTAAAATGTTAACATCCCCCTTATTCCTGCTCATATGTGGGATGTTTATGTGTCTTTTCCCTTCATGGGAAACTTAACGTAAAGGGAATTTAAAGCATAAAAGTATTGAGTATCGTTATTGCCTCGGGATTCCTGTTCTGGTATTGTCGAAACTATGGATCATTTATTTTGTCTTGCCCATTCCTTCAGAAACTCTGGAATTTTAGCACTAAATGGCCTATATCACCCTTTTTGATTTGACTTTGGATATTTTAAACTTAGGTTTTTACCCTTCTTATGGACTAAGCATGATAGGGTTACACTCTGGTTGCTTTCAGTCTGTTTTAAATTTTATATTTGGCATGTGAGATGCCAGTTAACAATACAACAACTAAGTGACACTGAGGAACATTTATTTTATATGATTGATGCTGCAGTCCAGAGACATAGAACTTTAGAGCAAAGATTGGTGGCGCCTGGGCTCTTTCAGTCCTGGTAGCACAGTATCGACTGGCTTTGATAGCTCTTAGACACCCTTTTGGGTTTGTCCTTATGATTTATTGACTACACTATTGCATAAAGGCTCTGAACCTTTTCTATGGAGGAATATGTGGTTTCTGGAATATGGACTATGTCCCCATGTGCAATATCTCTGTTTGATGCTCTTAGCATGTTATGTGAGTGGGGGGAGGTTCAGCATTTCTTATTTCATTTTGGAATTTTACGACTGTATTTTTTGTGTGTATGTGATGTAATACTTCTTTCTATTTCCCATTATTTCCTTATGATTTCGTGGGCAGTAACACTATTGTGTATAGGTTTTGTTTGACAGTTTTACTAATAACTTCCATACTCCTTTAGTGGGGGCTATTTTTACTTTTCTCTTACAATGCTTAACAATAATGTATGATTGTAATACTTTTTTTGGTTTTGTATTTTATGATTTGTCCTTATTTTGTGTGACTTAACACTGTTTGTATTCATTTTGGTTTCTTGTTATGATAATAAAAATTCCTACTCTTTTCAATAAGTGCCATGGGATCTTTAACATCCACCTGAACTACCACCAATCCAGGTAGATGGGACCTCAGTTTAACATCTCATCTGAAAGATGACACCACAGAAGTGCAGCACCCCTCTCATGCTGCACTACAGTGTTAAGTACTGGGATATTAACCCAAGTGCCAGATGTGAGAACTGAACCCACAGCCCTCTGATCTCCCGGCCTCAGAGGTGAGAGTGCTACCTACTGAACCACTGACACTGCCTTGTGGAGACTAAGAAACTGTGGTTCCTTTTTTTTTTTGTACTACCACATGTCCAGCCCTAGTCCTCCTCTCAGGAGACCCCTGCTCTGTAGCTGGAGAGTGGTTTTGGCGGTTTATGAATGAAAATGTGCTTGGATGTTATACTACAAGACATGTTGTTTACTAAAGGCAACTAGTCTGTCCCCAGCTAAGCCCACCATGCACACCTCGAGGCTCAGCTACAGGCACCCTGACTCTTTTAGTTGGCAGCAATTGCAGGCAACAGTCAGCAAGATCAACCAGCTAAAAAGGTTCATTCCTTCTAAAGTAAAAGATGAAAACATTATTTCTAAATGTAAAAGCTTAGTTCGGACCTCTAGGTCCTTGTCTATTAATTAACTGCTCATATCGGTATCACTTTATGTACTGTGAAGATGAGTAGTGATAAAGGCAACAACTATTAAAAACTGCCAAATTTCCTTTTGTAAATAAAAGGTACAGTAAAAGACATATGCATCCCAGACAATACCTTCCTCTGCCAGGCTGCTTTCAAACCCCATCCTTTACTCTTTTTCCATCACTTACCTGGTCTCCTGGGAGTCCATGGAAGGCATTTCTGTGCCAGAGGGTTTTCTCCATGGAGGCTTCATTTAGAAGCATCATACACCATGATCTTCTGCAGGCCTGTTTGATATATGGTAGGGACAAGCAGTCAGCCAGGAGCAGTGGGACCTGAGAGGGCTAGATTCATACTGACGCCATTGTTGTTTTATCTCTTTACTCATTGCTCCCCATCCTCAGGATGCAGCCAGTTATGGCCACACACCATAGTCAGACTGCATTCCCTCCCACTAGATTCCCAAGCTGCACTACCACCCTTGTCATTCAAGTGATAATTGTGTAGTGGAAAGTACTTCCTTTCCACCCTGGAGAAGGAGAATGTCCTTTGCACGTGATCCCCCCACACACTCACACTGGCTCCCAGTGTCTCAGGCTTCTCCCAAAACCTAGGTTGCTAGCATTGAAAGTTGTAGCAGTACCACTGTGCCAATGGGATGGCCCAAGAGGAATTGTTTTAACAAGAAATGGCATAAACTTTTAGTGAAAATCCCAAGTGTGCAGTTAAACTGTGACACACTGTCTCATGCACAGTTACAAATTGTGTAATGCTTTGCAAAATAATTGGTGAGTGTAATTGTTTGCCCCTTGTTTACTAATGCCTTTTTAGCATCCTATCTCATTATGCGATCCGAGCTGCACTGGCTGCCAGTATGGCGAAGGATCAATCACCTTCAAGGTCAGTTTGCTGACCTATAAAAGCCCTATATGGACTGGGACCTCACTACCTTCAACAGTTTCTGTGTCCCTATTGCCCCTCTCACCCACTCTGCTCCACTGATGACAGGGATTGCTGGAGGTTCTGCAGGTTCGGCTGAAGTCATCTGGCATTTGCTTATTAGCCCTACCCTGTGGAATTCTGTACTGTACCCCGTTAGGTTCAAGGGGTGCCTGACAGTGGAGAGCTTTAAATCCATGCTGAAAACATACCTATTTAGCCTTACCTTTAGTAATTGAGGAATTAGTCAGGATGAATTTTGTACTACTGTCTAGTTTAATTATTTCTTGATGTATTTTAACTTTGTTTATTTTGTAAAGCACTTTGATATTCTGAATTGCACTAGAAATACATTTTATTATTGTTATTTGCACCATGTATAATGTTTTGCTGTAATTATAGATGACTGTTATTTTGTAACTCTCCCTATTCCCAGGATGCCTCTGGAAATGATATTTGGTGGAAGGAAGGAAGGAAGGAAGGAAGGAAGGAAGGAAGGAAGGAAGGAAGGAAGAATTCAAGGGATGATGCATACCAGTGCACCTAGAGCTGGGTTTTCTAAGAACATACTTGGTGCACGTATATAGTAGAAAAGAAACATTATGATGGGTGCTTGCAGATACTTGGAGACAACAGTTCCCACATGTCACTGAGAAAAGTGCAGCTGGTAAGTGTTTCTAAAATGGCTGGAATTTGCAAAGGCAGTGGTTAACTGAGCCATGCCAGGTGACTGTGCAATAATATTCACATTACCACATGATCACTTGTTAATCAAGCGAGTAGCTGTTTTCATGGGAAAATATTTAACACTCAATTTTATTTGTACAATGCACCACTTCAGAGTGTGTAGTAATATTGAAATTAGCACACTTCCTGGAAATTTGAAGGTGCTCCACTGTACCCTTATGCCTCATAACTTCCCTGACTAACATATATTGCCTATACAGACAGGTGAGAGAAACCGGATTACTGGTTTACTGGGGCTTGCAGTATAGCCTAGAGGTTAAAGGACTGAGGTGTGAATGAGCTTGATACATCCAGTAGACCAGAACTGAGTTTGATTCTCACAACCTCCACTTATATACTGTGTGACTCTAAGCAAGTCACTTGATCAGCTTCAGTGCTCCCAGGTCACCCCTGAAAACAAGCACTTGTGCCTAGTGGGCCTTACCTGGTTACCAAGACTAAAGTAAAAATAAAATAAATAAAATGCTCAGGCTGGAACTAATCGAAAAGGGTGATGTCTTACAACTGTTTAATATCCTACAAAATCCTCAAATGATGGTACAGTGTGGCCTGGAGTTTGCTGATAGAAATGTTAATCTAAGATCACATAAAAACAGCTAGTAATACCTACAGCAAACACTAAAAAAAGGGATAGTTATTTTACAGTTAGGGCTGGGAGAGTATGGAATAAGCTCCCAAGGAATTAGTGGAATTACAATCTTTGCCAGTTTAAACTTGGATTAGACAAATTGTTGACATCTACCAACAGGAAATATTATACCCACCAAGGGTTGGAGACAATCACGATGGGCCTTGTGCCTACTTTCTTTTCAACCCTTAGTAAAATAGTAACCTTAGTAACACTCCTGAGGTGTGCAGAAAGTTTAACATTACTGCACATTCTGACACGCTTAAAGAGCTAGTGTACTGCCTGAAATTAATATTACCTTTCAACAGTAGTGAACTGTTATTGCTTCTTATATGTAAAGTACTTTTTCTTTCCTCATTTGCTAATTAAAGGTTTTGTTTTACCTGACAACACTTGGTATGATGTGTGGAACAATGGTTTACCTGGAGCTGACATAGCAAGTTCTAAACTCCTCATACATCATCAGCCATGTGACCTCATTGTCTGTGATATCATAACTGACCATAAAGAGCCACTACCCTGCTGCCAGTGATATCACAAGAAGTGAGGTCACAATGCTGATGAGGTATAAGGAGAAATAGAACTAGATTTGTTAACATCCAGGTACTGTAAATGCTGCTGTTTGCATCCTTCTAATACCACCAGGAAGAAAGACTTGTAATATGCAAATGAAAAAATAGAAATATACATCAAAATTAAATAGTGACATCCTACTTTTGAAAATTAATATATTTATGAATAACATTTTCTACCCACTGTTTTGGCACTAACAGCTCTTCAGTGTCTATATATAACACAAGTATCACTGTCAAACCCAATTTTCCATTATTACTAAATTGCCTATGCTGAGGAATAACATATTGTTTATGTGACACTTAGAATACCAGTCCCTGCACAGACTATTTACAATGCTGCACAATGGAGGAAATTATTCATCGTTGTCATTTTCGGTGGTGTTGAGGCTTTTGATCATACAGTGTAACATACACACATTTAGGATTAGGAAAAACACACATGCAAAAAATATCTATAAAACTCTGAAGGCATGATAGAGTTTAATCCATTTTAAACAATCTAATTGCATTGCTAATGCACAGACAAAAAAAGCAGAAAATAAAATCAATAGTAGTTGTCATGATATACAGTATGAACAGATTTCACGAGTGCTAGTGGTAATGTAGCTGTAGACCTTTAGATGCCAAAGAACTGGAATGGAGTGGTATATTCTTCATATTGTTTGTAAAATTCTGCATCCAAAATATTTTTATGTGGTGGTGAACACAAATCTGCTCTCTGAGTCAGAATACATTTGGAGAATAAAAATGCCATTTTAGGGACATATTAAATAATGTTTATTCTTGTCCAATACACTGTCAGAAACCTTCTGTAATTCCACTTACCAGTCAAATGGACACCAAAGAAACAAATCCTTAGTCAAAACCAACATTATGATAGCCACTATATGTAACAAGCAGGAAAAACAATCCCTGATAGTGATACCATTTGACCTCATCAGATGCTTAATGTAACCAGTGATTATTTTAGATAGTCATTGGTCTCTGGATTCTGTGCAAACTCAGGTCAAACGTTCCCTATACTGTACACCTTTTTCATTCATTCATTCTTTATCCTTACCCTAATACAATATCATTTTCAATATAATTAAAGGACCAGCTGCTACTGGTCAAGATGTATTCTCCTAGGAGTCAGGACTCACTCTAACAACTCATCAATGACTCAATGAGGTTATGTGGTCTAGTCATTAGAGCACCAGCTTGGTCACCAGAAGATCACAGGTTCAAATCCTGCTACAGTCAAACACGGTACTCACTGTGTGACCTTAGGCAATTCACTTAACTCTTTGTGCTCCAGTCCACCAAGCTGTGGAAATGGATGGAAGCAGGACCCAATGGAAAAGAAATGTTGAATCTCACCTGGGGTATCCTAGGTAAATAAATTACTGAAAATAAATACTCTGATCACTGTATTGGCTTCTGAAAGATCAGGCTCAGCAGCTTTGAATAGGCTAGTCACCTTGCAGGACAGATACTAGTTTACCAGAGTTCTATGTCTAGATAGTGGCTAACAACTTTAGGTGGGTGAGTGACATTTCTGATTAGCTACTCAGTTAATAATTTTAATAAAAATCCAAAGCTGTCCTTGAGTGGCATCAAGGCAGTATTAACAAGAGTGAACCACAGCTCAGCTGCTTTCAAGCATCACTTAATTTCACATGTGGGTTTGCACCGCAGTGACTAGCAGCTGACTATCTTCATTTTGACCCTTAGGGTGACTAATTCTGATTAAAGCCCTCTTTGATTTCTTTAAAATGCCGTATCTGTGTTTAGCTCTCCTTTATCACTATACTGCATGCCCTTCAGGAGGCAAGGCAACAAAGCAATTTATTTTCACACTCAGGCAGGCCTGACAACTTTGATTTCTGAAATACCTATTGTCCACTGTTTATTACAATTCTAAATTAAAAGACATTCTGGGAATGTGCTACAAGAAAAGTGTTTTACCTAGATAGTATATGTTCTTCATTTTTCCTATTGCCCTGGATCTCATCAACAGAAGAGGCCTACTGAGACACCTGAGAAGGTACACTGCTAACTAGAGTCCCAAGTTGTGCTTTTGTCACATGTTACAATACAAAATACAGAAGTTTGACATCTCTGTAACTCATTTTACATCTCATACAAACATTCAAAGATGGTGAGATCTGCAGGAGCAGATAAGTACTTCTGGACCATAATGTAACACAGGTGTAAGTATATTAGAGAGGAGGCTTTGATTCCACAATGTTATAACCAATTATAAAATTGTGAAGCATCACAGTTATATTTTTTATATTTTTTATGAAAAGTCACAGCTGTTTACACTTCAAAATAAGTTGATGCATTCTACTAACAGCAAGAGTGCAGGCATTTGTACGTGCATGAGAAAAGACATCACATTATACATGATGCACTGAGGCGATTACCAGCTTGTCTATTGTAATTCTAGTGAAAAGTTGTATAGTGTATGCCAGAATAAGACTCTTCCTGAACTCGAAAATCCTACTGTGGATGGCAGTAGTGGTTGACCTGGCACACATATTTCAAGGTGTAAGACTGAAAACACAAACACAACAATATTTTGGCAGGATTAAAGCATTATTGGTATTGGACAATACAAAGAGTATTTTAACGTGCTAGAAATCTCCTGATGTGACACAATAATGGTAAAATCATTGCTTTCTACACAACTACCCACTCTTACGCATAATCTACTGTAAATAAAGCTTTGACAACTGCTCTCACTTCTAGAGCATAGTTTTACAGCTGTGATATTCAAATTATTCCATACAGAAATGATTCAGTAGCTAGAAATGGTTCACAAGGGACAAGGAAACAATCTGCAAAATACATAATTTTACCATTTTCTACAGTATATGTCCATAAAATGCAGACACTCAGACATGATTTCAGTAGCAGGAGGATGTGTACATTTACCTTGCTGGCTGTGATGTTAAGATTATACACCAGGAATCTTTCATAACATTTGGTCTCTGATTTTAGAACTAGTACAAAATTGTTGGTTGGGGCACAAAAATATTCAGCATTGGATATAAAAGTATTCAAATGCATTCCATATGAGGTGCATTCTAACAGTCACTATTAACACAGTAGGTTATGGATCACTGAGCTAGAAGTGAGTGGAGCTGCAATGCAGTTGCTAACAGGTTCAGCAGTCAGGAGCCTTCACCTTCTTTTCTGCATTTACAGGCTGCTGTAAATAGCTTTAATTACATCAGCCTCCTCCTTCTCTAAAACCCCTTGTCAACGTAAGCATCGGCCTGCTGATCAATGAAGTCCCTCAGCTTTGAAAAGGTCATAATCTGGAAAATATTACAACATGGTACCAAATTAGTCTTCACTGCATCAGATGAAGAAACACGACAATTGCACATGAAATTGTACCCTCTCTTAATCATGAAGGCATGTGTCGACTGAAAAGTGACTGCAATTTAAAAATAGAGTTTTGCTTTTGGTTGGCTGCCAAGGTGCAATGTAATACAAGACAAAGATCAATGGGAGAAAAAGCTGACTTAAGACATCACACTAACCAGCAGAAAAAGAATAAATGAAATTACATCTATATACATTATAGAGGCTCAACTTAGGGTTGAGTAGGCTGTTTTAATGTTAAACCCAAAATTTTGTACTTTAATAACTTTGGCATCATTTGATGGAATAGCCCAACATTTGGCATGCACAGTCTGGTTGATAGAGTTTTGAGACATAGAAAATGTAATGATGGCACCTTCTGCAGTTTCAAGATCTAGATACCCAATATTTTATAAAAGGTCACATTTTCATTATACTTAACTTTTTTTTTTTTGCATTTTTGCTCTCATGTACAGGCTACATGGTTCTGAATTTCTGCACAGAGCGTGACAGGGCACATGTGGTCTGTGCTGATGTACTGCCTTTCAAAGTTTTGGTGAAAAATAATAAATGGCTCCTTGAGTTATAAGGATTTAAAAATAGGCGCCCCACAAACCGGACATTTCTGATTCAGTGAGTGTTTTTGGTTCACAATCTAATATATCATGAACCAAAATGGATCTCACTAACCACTTTTGTTTTCTGTAGTTTGTGATGGCTGCCATCATGTTTTTTTATTTCTGCTGCTGGAGTTGGAAAACAGTTGTAAAGGGATAGTTTTAGCAAAACTAAAACATCCTTGTTAAATGTTTTCACTGAGCAATATTTGTAGTTTGTTTATGGAAATGTGCCAATATGTTATATTTAACACATTCACAATCTTTCCTGAGTGATTTCTGGTTCAAACCACTTTTCTGGTTCAAACTAAAAGTTTCTGGTTCACGAACCAGGAAAAGTGGTTCGAACTACTAGCCCTATAATATAAAGTATACTTACATTTTTTAAGCTTGCAACTAGAAGGTCTGCTATACATTTTCTGTGTTCTAGTGACAATTTACCCACAATTCACTACCATTCGATAAACAAAATAATTTGTGGAAAATTATAAAACAGCCCAGAATAAACTGAAATCTTTGTTTATTCATTTGGATCCATGACAGGAGCACAACAACATTTTGTCAAACGCCCCATCAGCCACACCGGCAGGTCAGCACATTCTGCAGTCAGCTGCCAGTTTGCACTCTCCATCCTTGTTTTCTTTGGGGCTTGCCACCCCCCACAAAGATTATCAACTCTGAGTTGGAGCTGATTGGGGTGCAGGACATTAACTGACAGTGCTGGGTACCAGCAGGTTTCCCACAGCAGCATGGCACTGTAGTCGCTGAGGGGAAACCCACTACAAATGTCACTGTCGGGGGGAACTGCATTTGTTTCATAAAGGCAACTGAAAGTTAAAAACTAAGAAATCTTGTGCTTTTATAAGAAATCAAAATATCACTGTTGTAATTTAAGATGTACACATTGGCCCAGATATTCAAAAAGGTTGCACCATGAGCAACAGGGTTGTGCCTCGCATGGGTCCAAAATGCACCATTCTGCAATATTCAGCGGAGGCAGCTGTGCTAAATTGCAATGCACAAGAGTGCAATGTAATGAATGCATGTGCAACCGTGAGGAAGGAACCATGAATAAATGGCACAGTGCAATATTCAACAGCATGCACCATGCGCAATAGGGGAGCAAGCGGAAGTTGCAACGATAGCTGAAAAGATTAAAAATAAAAGGAACAAGAGAGAGTGCAAGAATGCTATAGGGAAGCCAGAGGTGGGAGCAAGGTGACAGCAACAGAAAGAGGGTAGAAGTGAGTGGGACTGGAAAGGACCAGGACAGGGCACACCTGGGAACAACCAGCAACAGCACAGGAGTGGGGAGCCTGTGCCACTGTGCAGGAGAGACAGGGGAAGTGCCACAGTGGACTGAGGGCAGTGGCAGTGGGCAGGACAGCCAAGGTTGGAGATGTACCGGTGCAGGGAGCATCACAAAGGACAGTGGGAGGAGCAGTACAGCTGCGGGGAACACCAGCCAGAGACATAGCCAGTGCCACCTTCCAGGTGGAGGCAGTAATGAAGGTATGAGAAGACAGGCAGCAAGGGCGCAGCCGGGAAGGACTGCTCGTTGGTATACCCCCAACAGACAATACCAATCCTGCCAGCTTCAAGCACTACAGTGACACAGGGTGTGGGTGGGTACCACCTGAACCGGGTGATCCTGAGGCAGCTCTGGCAGGCTGTACAGTGATGATACAGGCACCCACATGACAGAGCCATGCTCTGTCAGTGAGGCAAAGAGTGATAGCTGTCATCTGCCTGCCCATCATGGGCTCCTTCCAGAGACCAATAGGGGACACAGCAGGCATAACCCAGTTGGCGCGTCATGCCTACTCACACAGTTCCTCAGCACACTGCTTCCACATGCGGAGTACATCCATTCCCCAGCACAGTGGCGGGCGCCACAGCACACATACAAAGAGTTCAACAGGGTATCACGAATGCCTAGCGTGCTTGGGGCCATTGGCTGCACCCCATGTGGCAATCTGCATGCCACCTGGCTCGGAAGGTGCCGCTCACATCAACTGAAAGGGCTATGCCAGCATCAACTGCCAGGTGGTGTGCGATGCTAGGGGCGCATAACTGATGTCTGTGCCACGCACCCTATGGGAGCACATAATGCCTTCATCTGGCACCAGTCTGTACTGTGCCACAGGTTTGAGTGGGGACATCCCACTGGCCACCTAGTGGGTGAGTATGCAAATACACAGGATGACATGGATTCCGGGGGCAAAGTCAGATGCCATGGGTACTGGCCTTGACAGGCCATGGCTGAGCAACGCTGACCACCATACTAATGTCCACCCTCTACACACAGGTGATAGTGGCTACCACTCCATCCCTGGCTGCTCACACGTAATGGTGGCCCATGACCCCATCGCAGCAAAGGTACAATGAGGCACATGCCACCACATTCAATGTCATAAAGCGGCTGTTCAGGATGCTTAAGGCACGTTCCATTGCCTGGACCGTCTGGCGATGCCCTACAGTACAGCCCCTCGAAGGCCTTTGGCCATTCCTGGCCTGCTGCATCCTGCACAACATGGCCAATGACTGTGGGATAGCTGTAGAGGTCAAGGGGACAATGATGGGTACGATGAGGACGCTGGTGCAGACAGTGATGGGCAGCCCCTTGGGTGAAGGACCCCTCCTGATCTGGATGTCGCAGCTGCACTGGAACACCATCACAGAGGAGCATTTCAACCAACCCAGGTAAGTCATGGGGCCATGTGCAACCACCAATGGAAAGGGAACAACACAGACTTGCATGGACAAACCCAGGAGCACATGGCGGCAAGGGAAAAGGCTGAGTGTGGAACTGCCGTGCCGTCAGGGATGAGGCAAGGCCTAACATGAGCGGTCATGCACACACACACACACACACACACCCCAAGACATGCACAAGGGGTAGGAGGCATGCCTACCCCGATCACTACCTCTAGCCACACACAGGTCCACAGATGACCACACCCAGTGCCCGTCATTGTGCATGTCTCCAGATACTGGGCACCATTGCACAGTGGCAGACAGTGCAATGCAGGCATCATCATGCATATGCCACAGTGGCAGTGGCTGGGAGGGTGTCTGCGTATGGACCATGTGTGTTGTGCAGGGCCAAGTACCCCACCATCGCCAGCACATTGAACAACACACTGCACATAGGACAGCATCAGACAGTAGCCATGGTGGGAGACGGGTCAGTCCACAGCACAGTGCCACGCCCACCTCAGATGTGTGGGCGGCCCTGCTGAGACCTGCCAGCCATGACAGGTTGACCACTGGCCTCATGGAGTGGCACTGACAGTCCCCAGGGGTGGCGCTGTGGGAACATGACCATGTTCAAGCAGGGGTCTGCAGCTCACCAAACATGCCTGCGCCAGGCGTGTTTGGGATACTGTCTGAACCGTTGTCGACATGGATGGTGTCGCATGACACCAAGAACAGGGTGGACATGACACTGCATGGTGTCTGCGGTGCATGGGCAACAAACCATTTTCCCAATGTGGCCATGACAGCTGTGAATGCATGTGTGCTGTCAATGGCAGCAGTCATATCCTCCCACTGACGGGCCATCTCTGCCAGAAGCAGAGCATGGTCTCTGCTACCACTCCCTGCCTGGCACAGAATCACACTGAGTGTCCACCGCCCTGACAAGCTGTGACTGCTGATCCACAGAAGCCTGGAGCAGTCAGCTGTGCTCATCAAATAGGTCATCCGCTGGATTGGCATGACATCCCTCATGGTGTTCCTGGCCTGCTGGGCATCACCCCTTGAAGATGGGTGCTGCACTCCAGAGCCATGCTGGGAATGGCCACATATGGTGCACGCCACCCCCTGACACTGTCCCTCATCACCATTGGCTGACTGCTGACACTGCCCTCCAGCCGCCACTCACCAGGGGCTCAATGGTGCCGCCGCAGTAACGCAACAGCCCCACCAGCCTGGGCCGCACACCAGTGCTGCCCCACTGATGCAGACAGGCAGGCTGGGACTGTGATGTCATGTAGGCCTCAACAGCGGCACCACCCTTGGCTATGCCCGTGCTGTTACCTGCTGTTGGGGCCATCCTGCGGTCCACACATATCACTGTCCATGAGTTAGCTCCATCATCATTGGTGCGGATCCGGCACCAGTCCGAGTCTCAGCATGCTGGCATCCATAGAGCTGTCATGCTGGGACACAGGCAGGAGCCTCCTTCACACCAGCACCACAAACTTCAGTCCAGACAGACAGGTGGGTACACTGTTGTCCTGACCCTCAGACATCTGTGGAAGTGGATGGGAGCTCCTCTGTGTCCAGGTATCGCCACAGTGGATGAACCCACCACTGCTGACCCATGTAGATGCTCAGGAGCTATAAGGGAACACAGTAGCATTAATGTCTCTGCCCTACCCTGTGGCATTACACCCACCCCACACAGTGACAGATCAGGACCTACCATGCAGTGACGGGCTGCCACCCATCTGGAAGCCACCACCTGGAACCGCCTCTAGGACACGCACGCATGCTACCAGCCACCTGCTCTTCCTGTGGTGTCAGGTGTGGCATGTCAGGCTGTCCACCACCAGTTACAGCACATGCTGCCCTGATGGCAGCCACCTTATCTTTATCCTCCTCCTGTCTGTGCCCACCTTCTTCTTGCACTCCTGCACAGACCGCTGGTGGCTGCCATGCTGGTTGATGGCACCGCCACCTCATCCCATGCCACAGCACAGGCCTGTGGTGTTCCCCGCTGTCCGCTGAGCAGCAGTTCCTGGTCAAGGTAGGCCGCAAACAGGGCATCTGATTCTGCCCGGTGAGTTGGGCCTCCTCTGTCTCCCATGTCTCTGTTCCTTCTCCTCCTCCTCACGTTCGGTCATTATTGATCCTGTGGGAATGACAGGTGTTACCTCTGAATGTGCAGTTCCATGCATCTCCCACACACCACAGTCCACACTGGCAAACAGCATGCAACCCACCACAACAGACTCTGCATGGAATTGCTGATGAGCTGATTTGCATATGCTGGCTGAATATTGCGCTGTTGCACCTTGCTCAATTGTGTTGAGCATGCTCCAGGCAATGGCGTGAGCTCGGTGATGGTGCAGTAGGCACTGCATGGTGCATGCCGGGTGCTGATGCCAACGCCTGCCATGCAGCTGATGTGCTGGAGCACGGGAGGCAGTGCAGGGCTCGGCCACCACTGTGCCAGTGGTGCTAGTCGCTGTTCACATGCATGGTGCTCGTGCCCTGGAGTGCCATAAGTGCCCTGGTGCCACAGCGTGGTAGGCCACTGCAGGGCGTCTCACACAGGCACCCAACTGCACTCTGCGGAAGCCCCAATGCGCTGTGGCAGTCTGTGTGCAACAGACCCTTGACTCTGTGGTCGATCTTTGCCTCCTAGGCCCCATGCATCTGCATGGGTGCACCCCATCACGCTGTTTGGGACAGATCGGTGGGGAATGGCAGCACTGTACAGCACAGCATCTGCACATGGTGGATGTGTGCCACAGAGTGCCATTTGTGATCCCACCTGAAGCAGTGATAGCAAGGAGGAGCTGCTTTATGAAGCCCACTGAAGCTGGCCAATTTGGTGGCTATTGTGGAGCCCATGCTGAGGCCCTGTTTGGGGATGACCCCTGGACAGGGCAAGGAGTGCAGTTTGGGAGGAGGTGGCACTAGCACTTGAGGAGGCCACAGGGATCGGCCGAACACTGAGCAGTGTCGCCCACTGCTGGGGACTTCGGAGGGACCCAGACAGGCTTGCCTGTCTGCGGGCATGCACCAGGCGAGGCACAGTGCCACGTCCAGGTAGGTGCTCCATCCATACAGTGGTAGTGTCTGTACTGGTATCACGGTGGGCATGTGTCCAACACATGGGGGGGCCGTCCAGTGTGGGGGTGGTGGTGGTGGGGTTGCGGCATGGCTGGGGTGTGCGGGATCACACACACCAGGGGCCTTTGCTACTGGTTTGTACTGATGCTTCCCTCTCCATGTTTGGACCCTAGGCCCTGAGGAGCAGAGAAGAGCAAGAGAGGCATGGGACGCCGACAGGCAGTGGATGCAGGGTGACAGGCACAGGCTGCTGGGCCCATCCAGCATCAGCGCCCAGATCCAGCCAATGCAGGTGAGTGCCTTTCTTCCAGGAAATTCTGTGCATGCTGTGTTGCGGGGTAGATGAGGGGCATAGCCACCATTCGGTGACACCACTGACATGCACGCCATGGTACACTCAGCACTGTCCTGTGGCACTGCGTGTAGTGTGCATCGCTGGTGGTCCATGCATGCACCGGGGTACATGGCTATGCCACTGCCTGCACTGCATAGCCATGTCACCTACAGCCACGGTGGTGCTGTGGGACTTGGGTGGTGGGTGTGTGCAGCGGTCCACATGGCTGTGTGCACCAGAATAGGCAGGTCTTGTGGACACAATCACTGTGGGTGGCCGCACACCATCACGAGAGCATGGCCATGGCTGTGTGCCATGCACAGTGGGTGGGCTGCAGTGAGATGGATATTCATGCATATTGACTCTGCTCCCTTGTCCTAGGTGGACAGCGGATGATGCAGCTCGAGAGGGCCATGCAGGAGCTCCTGCCAATCGCACAGGCGCCCTTGGAAATACTCCAGTGCATGGAGCAGCATGGTGTACGGAGGCAGAAGTCAAGGAGGCACCACAGGGGTGGAGAGCAGGGAGGACCCTAGGTTCTCCATGCCCCGGATTCACACTACCCCCTGGACCCACCCTTGCACCCTTCCTCCCTCCCATTTGTTCACCCCTGCCCCTTACCCACCCCCACCTGGTATGTGGCCCTTCCCCCCATTATGTACATAATTGTAAATATTTAGTTTACCTTTCAATAATACATTTGTTTTCTTATGCCTACTGTGATGGTCTCTGATTTGCAGCAGGCTAAGGTGCTCAGCTGCAGTGGTGTGCATGGCATCAGGGGTGGGGGCAACATCTCTTCTGCTGTGTGCTTCTCTGCCCATCCCTACCATGGGGGTGGACCCTGCATCCTGCTCCTGAGTATCCTGGTTGTGCTGTTGCACTGCTGCCCTGCTCCACTAAGCATCCTGGTTGTGCTATAGCGCATCTGACCTGCGCCACTGCACATCCCTGGTTGCACTATGGCACAGTTGGCATGATATTCAGTCATGTGCCACAGAGCTTGTCTTGACCTGTGCAGTGTTTGAATATTGTGCATATTGTGCATGGGTGCCGTGGACTTACCTGCTCCTGCTATGGCACTACTTTCTGGTGCAGTTTGAATAGTTGGGCCTCTATGTGCATGTTGTTACTGTGCTTTGTCTTTGATGTAGATATGTGTGAACACATTCTATTCTTATTGCATATTATTTGCTGGAATATTTACTAATTCTGGCACAACATTATTGCTGGCTTAAATGTCAGGATCAAAATATGAAGAAAACCTTGGTAATATGTCATCTCAAAGAATCATTTTGTCCCCAGAAAGAGAACATTCTGAAATCTAAAAGTACAGTACACCTAATTAAACTTCTTGTGTGCCATTATCAGTTAATTATCACAACAATTCAAATCAAATTATAGTCACTTTATACAAGCTGAATGACATTGCAATAGAAAAGGTTTCTAAACATTAAAATATATATCCCCAAGCATTTATTGGTGATGATTTTGTACCAGATGTTCACAAAATATTGGATGTCATTATTTGATTTTTATTATGAAAGTAAACTAAATTTTATAAACACGGATTTATTTTGCCTCTGTTATTCACATTACCATATATGAATAAAATATGAACCTAATTTGAAGTTAGTAATAATGTAGAAGTGTTAAAACTGGTTAATTTTACTACATGTATGTGGACCTGCTCTTTAAATTCAAAGGCAGAGCTACAGTTTATCATACTGCAAACTCACGGCAGTCATTTTATTTTCAATGAGAAGACAGTAGTGTCATCACAACAGTCATTTATTGACAATAAAATGACAGTAATATCATTATCTTACAGCATTCTAAATGTGGAGATGTATTAAAATACACTTGTCTTTACTTAAAGTATAATAGCAATAACATGTAGTGGATTAATTATCATTGACAATACTCCAGTTTCCTTATGTTAATAACCTACTCCACAAATCAGAGTATTACCTAGTATAGTAAACCTACAATCATATTATGGGTTAACAAGCAGGTATGTCCCTGAAACCATTCTCTGCAGCTTGAATCAATAAAATTTCAGTGGTTGATATTTCTCAGCAAGAAAGAATTCCATGTGTAGCACCAATTAGTCAAAGCGAATGTGTGAAAAACAAAAGACGTTGTTTTAGTTTGGTAAATAAGATGCCTCTATTAGACTATCAGTTTAAGCTTTGGCTGCCTCTAGTGCTGTCTCTTCATCACGGTCTTTAAATTAAACCCATGTTAAGGGTTTCAGCTTATATTGTGTAACATGCCTGATGAAGAGCAGCATTAGAAACTTACAAAGCTTGTTTATAAAACTTTTTTATGAATAAATCAATATAATTAGCTTTTACAATACACATACACAAAAACAATACAATTATATTATCTAGACATTAGGCATTGGACAATAAATAAACCCAACTTTGATGAAGAGGCAGCATTAGGGACCTCAAAACCCTGTTTGAAAACATTTGGTTACCCTATTATAGTTATCATATTTACCAAACTAAAAAAAATGTTTCTGTTTTCTCCCTTTATAAGTATACTTTATAACAAATAAATGCAGAGAAATATAAGGACTAAACATGCAAGTTCATAAGTTGTTGTGCCATAAATGGTATCCTATATTCTTCAGAACGTAACTCAAGTTCTTAACAATGTCATTAAACTATTTTCTTTAAAAGAATAAACACATTTTCAATAGTTTATGGAAATTAAATCACAAATGTAGGTTTCATATTATTCCTTGGCCTCGCAGGAAGCAATTCACAAGTTTTTATTACTAATGTAAGCTTGCACTTATGTACAAAAATATACAGTATATAATTTCAAGAATAAGTGTCCAGTTCATGTTATGTTTAGTGAACAGCCTTTTTCTGATTTTGAGAGAACTGAGTGCTGCTGGAATGGCATGCCATTCTGTGCCAGAAAAAATAACAAAACAAAAAAACAGTCCCCACCAAAATTCTAAACCATTATTTTTATATAATACTCAAATGAGGGCCCTGTGCTTCTATACCAAGCGATATATGCATATCTGTGTGGAGGGACTGAAGTGTAGGGCCCTCTCCACAGGCAAATTAAGTATACAATTATACTATCACAAAAGTAAGTAAGTTTATTGTGAAAAACTTTCCTAATGCACCAGTTAGGGTTAAAGCAACAAAAGTAGGGAAATTGTAAAAAAACAAAGACAAGGCTACGTCAGCATGTGGTCTAAAAAGCAAAACAAAATGGTTATATATAAATGCATGCTGAAAATAGAAAAGAGTTAAAATCTAATTCGACCTTTAGGTCTTCTTCAGGAAATATCTAAAGAGAAAAAAACAAGTTAGTGTAGAGGAGGTAAAATGAGAGAGATATATGTGGAGAAAGAAGAAGGGAGGCAAAGAGAGAAGTGATAAATGGTAAGATTAAGAGAGAATCTGTGAAACAAAAAGGTGATGATGGGAAAGATAAAAACATAATGGACAGAAAGAGCTGGGGAAGTTCCCAGGTAGAGACAGATTAACAGGGCCTTGTAGAAGGTTGAAAGGTGACAAATGTGAGAAGGAGACAGAAATGGAGACATATGGTGAAAATGAAAAATAAATCAGTACAGTAAAAGTAGGAAATGTGGTGTTAGGGTTCCCAACCCTAATGCTACTACCACCTACAGAGTAACAAAAGGAAAAACATTATGGTTTCACCTCTTCATAATCAGGTGTGGGATGTGCCTTTGGGATTGTTAATCCTAACACTCACCCCATTATCATATACTCTACACATCTCAACTTATTTACTGATGGAATGGGTTAAGTGTGTCCACACAAGCTGTGCAGATTGCCTGCACTCAACTAATCTCAGTAAACTGTTCTGATAATTTTAGCACAGACCTACAATCATAGAAAAAAGCATCTCCAATATAGGAACCTCTCTGTTTGATGTTCTATAAAACATAATAAATGTAATACTTGGAGTGGGCATTTATTGTATTTCAGTATTTAGAAAACTTGTATATACTGTAGCACACAGAGACAGTTTGGAAGAAAGTGTGTAGTATCTGTAATGGATGGGAGGAAAAAAACATGCTGTCTATGCAAATTGTTTGATTTCTGTATATTTCTCCAGACTACATGCAAATAGTGTATTCTAAAACCTCAAAGCATCATAAAGGCAGACTGACAAAAGCTGAACCAGAACATAAGTTGCCTTTTAACAGGTTCTTATTAGTTCCAGCTCAAACTGGATAAAACAAACTGCAGCCAATTGTATCATCCTGCTAGGACCACTCAGCACAGCATAGTTTCTTTCTTAGCCAAAATGCAGGTCAGCCCCAGAGGAAATCAGGAATTTAGAATACTCGGAGGATGCTGCACTGCACTGAGGAGTCCCAAAGGCTGCAATGTATGTCTATTGTTTGCTGGTCCTCAGTCTGGAAAGAGCATAAAGTCTCTTTAAAGGTATGATCTGGTAATGCCTGGTCAGCCTACCCCACACAAGGATGTGCATACCCATGATGCTTTACACTTGGTTTACATTTTAGAAATGATTAGACATAGCTTGACCAAGTCGGCCAACTATACTGGGGAGGGGAGGCATCACTGGCATCACTGGCAGGAGGGAAGGCTAAGCAAGGAGAAGAGGTAGCGGAGTGGAAATCACAGCAGTGAGGTGAGAAGCCCTCAGGTCCCTTAAGATGGAGAAAGCACCAGGGCCGGATAAATTACATCCCAGAGTGCTGAAGGAACTTGCGGATGTCCTGGCGAAACCCTGGAAGAACTTTTCACCATCTCTCTGAGGACAGGGTGGGTGCCCCAGGACTGAAAGGTGGTGCATATAGTGCCTATCCAGCAACGGGATCAAGAGAGGTGGCAGGGAACTACAGGCCTGTCAGCCTGACATCAGTGGTGGGCAAGGTGATGGAGGGCATTGTCAAGGAGAGGCTAGGGGGACCTGGAAAAGTCAGGGTGCCTGGACGATAGACAGCATGGATTTGTCCCAGAAATCGTGTCAGACAAACCTTGTGGAGTTCTATGACTGGGTGATGAGGCCTTGGACCTGGGTAGACCAGTGGACGTCCTCTTTCTAGACTTCAGCAAGGCATTTGACTCTGTTCCTCATGTGGGCCTGTTGGATAAGCTAGGAGAAATGGGGGTGGGGAACAGATGATCAGATGGATAGGCAATTGGCTCAGGACCAGACCTAGAGGGTCGAGTTGGTGGGATAGTCTCATCCCAAGGAGGGTCATTAGTGGGGTCCCACAGGATCAGTCCTGGGCCCTCCAGTTCAACGCCTACGTCTCTGACATAAGGACAGGTATCAGGAGTGAGATGAGTCTCTTTACGGATGACTCAAATCTGGGGCGGTGGTGGATGGGGAGGAGGAGGGTGGCAACAGGGGACCTGGAGGCTCTGTAAAGATGGTCTAGAAAGTGGAAGCTGAGGTTCAACGCGGGAAATGCAGGTACTGCACCTGGGGCCAGAAACCCAGGCCAAGTGTACACCCTGGGAGGGAAATGCTACAAGTCTCGATGGCTGAGAGGTTGCTGGGGTGGTGGTGGATGTCAAGATGAACAACTGGAAACTTGTAGGAGGGCAGCAGCCAAGGCCAACAGGATGCTGGGATGCATCACTAGGGGATCACCTCAGAAGGAAGGAGTATTCTCCTCTGTATAACTGCTTGGTGAGGCTGCACCTCGGAGTACTGCGTGCAGTTTGGAGAGCCACCTTAAAGAGGGACATTAAACTCCTGGAGAGGTCCAGAGGAGGGCAAGCAAAATGATTTGGGGCTTGGGGGACAGGACCTGAGGAGAGGCTTGAAGAGCTAAACATGTACACATTGGAAGAGAGAAGGGACCGGGGGACATGATAGAGATCTTCAAGTACATGAAGGGTAAATAAGGAGGAACAGTCCGGGTGCTTTGAAGGAAGGAGGCGGGGCCACTAGAGGGCATGGGTGGAAGCTGGAGGGGAAGATTCAGGGAGAAAGGAGGAGGTGCTACTTCACTGAGAGGGTGGTGGAGCCATGGAATGTGCTGCCTAGGGGGCTGTGGAGCAAAGACGGTTCAGGGGTTCAAGATGGGGTGGGACAGGTACAGGGAAGGGTTCTGGAAGCAAAATCCACTGCAGCAAGAATATCCGGAACTGGGAAGGGAGAAGCCAGAGAAGGCGAGGGGCAAGCAAGGTCAGCTCCCAGGGTGGGGCTGACAAACGAAAGCCACGAAGACCGTTAGGCCATTCTGCTGGCATTTTAGTATGTTAGTATACATTAATTTTGCTTTCATCTTGTAGTGCATTTTAGAATGCAAGCACTGAATAAAACAAAACTGTAAATGCAAGCTTCAGGCAGGCTAGCATTGCACTGGTCAGTGGGGAATTTTCAAACAAAACAATGTTGATCCAATCACATAATAATTTATTCTTTGTAAACTTTGAAGTGATCACTTAAGCCAATAAAGTAGAGTTTTATTATAAAATTGTTTTCTTTTTCCACTTTGGAAATAAACTCCAGAATGTCAAAAAGATTATTATTTGTAATCAGCTTTTTAAGATAAAAAAATGGGCAGGATTCACAGAAGGATGCACCAGAGCATCCCAAAATGTACTAAGGGTGATTCTGGCAGGGTGCCAATGCATTACGCATCCCGATGTTCGCATACTGCCAGTAATGCTATGCAGTGCATCAGGAGGGGCTGTGATAGAGCATGCCCATGGGTTACTGGGTACAACCTCATTCACAGCCCTATTCTGTGGCGCAACCCATGGCAAGTCTGGGTATTCACACAGAAAGATAAGTCTAAAAATCTAGACTTAAGTAGTGGCCACCTACAGGCAGGCTCCTGCACTGCAGGCAGCAGCATGGCAGCCCACCCACCCTGGCAGTCCAGTGTGCCTCCCTGCCCCAAGCCCCTGCAATGCCAATCCTGGCAGCAGTAAAAGATATGATGACACCCCTCAGCCCCGTGACGATGCCGCTTCGGCGGTGGTGAATGACAAGACGAACTCCCTCAGCCCCAGGCCCTTGGTAAAGCCACCTTCTGCGGCAGTCAGCTGGTGCAGACAGGACCCCACAAGTACCCCCAACCCACCCTCTCCCCCACCCCAGCAGGGTCCCACTGTTGGGGCAGCAAACCCACCTGCATACCACCATGGCCACTCCGCCAACATAGCCGCCTGAGAATGACAGCTATCATACAGCCTGTGTTGTTCCTATTCTCTTGCCCTGGTATTGTCCTGTCTTACAGACATTATCCGACAATCAAGGAGCTAGAAGCCATCCAGTCAAGCATTTATGCATTTAGTCCCTTCATCATCTATATGAGGTACACTCACCTTAAATATTTAACAATAAAGATGCCACACTTGGAGTACTAAATCACAGATACAGACACTTTGAACACTGTGGACAATGTCTGTATTTATACATAAAATATTGTTGAGTAACATGACTTTGGGCTGCAGAACAATGCAGAACGTTGCGGTTCACCATGTCACGTGGAAGCCGAGAGCTCCCAAAGGGTAAACTGAGGATTGTCTGTTAAACAATGGGGAGCAAGAGGTGTCACCTTTTTTGGAAGGCGCTCCCCATGTCTAATTTTGGGATTGTAAGATGTTGGCAGGGCATACACGTGTTGTTTCAACATGTCTGTGCTGCACTGTCAGCACTCCCACATACCACACACATTGAATTCGGATAATTTAAAAGGTGTGGGTTCTATTTTGGTGGACTGATCAGCACCTATGTGAATAATCGCCCTGTGAAGTAGTTTGCCCAGAAGCTGCCTCATGACCAGTGTCTTTCCTGATGCCATAATGCACATTTGATTGCATAAATTAGAGCAGGTATGACACTCTGCCACTCTGGCACCATAGCAATGAGTGTGTGCTAGGGCTGGGCTGCAAAATCTAGTGCAACAGTTGCTCTAGCCAGGGCACTGTTCATTCCAAACTACCTCTCTCCTTCATTCCAGTAGCTTGCAAAATACTCAGATGTTTGTAAGATCAATATTTGATTCACCTCAAATTACCTGTGCATGAACTGTTCTTCCTGAAGGCATGGCAGATTACAAACCGAAAAGAAACTTAATTTTAATGAAATATAAACAGGAACAACATAACCATGTTTCATTGACAACTCTTATTTTATATACATGTAATCCTTGGGGGTTGTATGTTCTCTTAGCAACACTGGTCATCCTCAGTATTAATGTAACTGTAATACACAGTGTGAAAGTTGTTGCTTTGGGGATACATTTTCTGTTTTCATTCCCATATTGTAAGGGTTTAGAGGCTAACGTTCAATATACATCAGGTGAATCAAATATTGAAGAATATATATAATCCTCAGCAGTTAGACCACACTTGAAAACCAGTGCCCTTTGGTATTTGCAAAGAATACTGTACATAGCAACCAAGTGGAGGTTTTATAACTAAAGACAAAGGTCTACCAAATCATATACAGTATCTTGCATGCTGGTATTTTGCATCTATGATAAATCGTATCTGAATCTTGCTTCACTCTTCTCCCATATGCAAGTAATTTATTTGTGATGTTTTGCACTCAGTATACCTACCAATATTTACTCTTGACACATAGAGGTCCCACTGTCGTGGGCAGCTCCAACCCACCAGCATACCGCCATGGCTGCCCGCTGACAGAGCTGTCCGAGAATGACAGCTATTGTACAGCCTCTGAGGCCGTGTAACTGTCATTCTCCAGTATGGCTCTGTCAGCAGGTGGCTGTGGTGGTATGTGGGTGGGTTGAACTGCCTGCTGACAGTGGGACCCTTCTGGGGTGGGGGAGAGGGGTGGGTTGGGGTACTTGGAGGGCTGTCTGCACCAGCCGACTGCGCAGAAGGTGGCTTTACTGAGGGCTTGAGGCTGGGAGGGGTTTCTTCTTGTCATTCACCGCCACCAGGAGCATCATCGGACAGGGGCTTGGGGTTGTCATCTTTCCATCTACTGCTGCAGGCGGCATTGTATGCAGGGGCTGGGGTGCATTTACCACCACCGAGCGCGCATGTCTCGGGCTGGGGTTGGGCCAGGGAGGGAGGTACAGGTTGGCACATTCTGCTGGGGCTGCCCTGAGGCAAAATGCAAATGGGGCTACAGCATGCCAATGGTCCCATTGCACCATGCATGCCTAATAGCCTCATTTGCATGCCCTGGCTGTGAATTGCGTGTTGGGGTGCAGGGCATTCCAAGATGCCCCTGCCCCAATGGGCTCATAGCCTGACATGGGGATGTGCGGTGCAGCCTGGGATGCATCGGCACACCCTGGCTCGCCGCATCTGTACTATTCACAGAGGGATGCACTGGGGCATCTCCCTGTGCTTCCTCTGTGAATTGCCCAATTTGCACTCAGTGTATCTCCCCTGCACGGAGCAGCTGAGATGCACTGGGCACATCTTCTTTGTGAATCTTGCCCATGGTGTTTTAAAATGGAACAATGCTGACCCCTGACAGCCTGATTTGTACTCTTTTTAAAGGTGATAGAAAACAGTTTTTAGCCCTCTAAATGCCTTCCTGTTTTCCTTTTAGTGTCTCTTCAAAATTCTGATATTTTTTTTTTTTGCCTTTGTAACTACCCTGAATCCATTTTTCCTTAGCAGTAGTTGCTTTCTTTTCATACTAACTGAATCTTCTGTGACATCAATAATACCATTCTAGGCCATTCGGATGAATAAAATCCAGAATAGCAGCATTCCAAGCACACAGAAATGACTTGTTCAGGGCAAATTAATTGTTAAAGGCTTTAATAAGAAATTGCCAAGTCCATACAAAGTAGTAACTTCACCAGAAAGCCATTACTCCTCAGTACTTCCTTTGACTTCGTCAGGAGGTGGAGACTTTCAGGTGTACAATTCCTTAAATAGTGTGTCACATTACATCACCAGATATACCAATCAAAATCCTAATAACTTATTTGAACACCATTTAGCCAATCAGTTAATCAAAAGAGTGATTATTCATACAAAGTAATCAAATTGAAAAACTTGTTATTGCAAAGATGCTAGTGTTTCAAAGCAATAATAATTCAAATTTCCTTTTGAATACTTTTGATTGCATCAAGGTTTCCACATCAAAATCCAGTGATCACCCATACATTTTCTGATGGTAAAATCTTGGGGATCCACATGAATTAGTAGGAAATGGCTACTAGTGCAAATTAAGGAAGCATGTTTAGGACTATAGCAGACCTGGAACACAGATATAAATGAGAAAAATTTACTCATCACATCATAGCCTTAGTTCATTCAAAACCCAACTACAGAGGTAGAAAAATGAGGAGGGGGCATGAGAGAAGAAAAGACAAGAAAAGAATAAGACCAAGGGGAGGTGAAGGAGGGAGGAGAGGGCAAAAGAGGGCAAGAAATGGACAGGGAATGGGGAGCTGGGGTGGAGGGATACAAGATAATCTCAGTAACAACTCAACAATGTATAAACATTATAGGGTGCAGTCATGCCCTATAGTTGAGTTCATTCTTCACTTCTATGTTAAACTCAAAGTTGTGTACTTTAATAACTTGGCAACCATTCAAGTAATTTACATGAAAGTGTGTGAGCACTGTCAGGGACCAAAGATCTCTTGATATGGAAAGTTTTGTTCCAGCTGGATGTGTGGGTGTGGAGATATGGAGTACCAAACAATGTGTAAATTACCTTTTTTTTTTAATTCTTTATCACATCACTGCACAACAATAGTGTGGAATTTTGGTATGACATTTTCAGGGTATAAAGGTCATGGGTCACAGATGTGCCTTTTGAAGATTTGGTGAAAAAATATTAATCCATTCACTAGTTATTAAATTTTAAAATGTCCTATTATTTTCAATGGGAAAGGTTATATGTTCACCTCAAAATGGATTCTATGTCACAAATGGGTAATCCTTTTGTCACAAATGGAAATCCTTTTCATGCTGCCACCATCTTGTTTTCAGTTAGCAATGGCAACAAAATGAAATAACTAAAAGAATAGAGGGCTTTAATAAACACCAGAGGTTGTGTTTACTTAATCAGGGTCCGTAGAGTCCGATTCAGTGCTTCATTTTTATAAGTTTGATAGAAATGCATTTTCTTAACATTCTGAAAGGATTTGTTGTGTTGCCACAAGTTGCAAAAGCACAACTATGAAAAGAATTATGAGCTGGTGAGAGGGATTCTTTTCGCAATTTGTGACAAAATGACTGTCAAGGTGGTCCGCTCCCTTTCTCGATGTCTGATCACTTCCTGGTATAAAATATATATATTTCCCCAGTAGTCAAATGGTTCCTCCCCTCCCCAATCTCTGATTCCTGTCCCCAGATAAAAATATATATTTCCCTGGTAGTCTAGTGGTCCCTCACCCATCCCACCTCCACGATCACCATTCCTGTATAAAAAAATATCCTCTGTATTTCAACTGAGTTTTCAACTTTGGTGCATAACTTTGTCATTTTTAAAGATTTTGACACCAAGTTTTCAACATACCCTTTCTGAGACCCCTCCTCATGAACAATTTGGTGTCATTTGCAAATCCTGCCCGAAAGGTGCTTTTGCAGTCATTTTGAAATTACCTTTGGGGCCAGATTTCAATTTTTTCTATACTTGTTCATGAGGTGGGGTCATATAAAGGGTATATTGAAAATTAGGGGTCAAAATACAATATGGTAAAATGGCAAAGTTCTGCACATCTGTTGACATTTTGCTACGTTTGTCTTAACTTTGATAATTTTCAATATTTTCACCCACTATTTTCAACACAGCCATTTCTTTACATCATCTTATGAACATGACAGTTGTCAGTTTTCAATTCCTGGCCAAAGGTGCTTTCTCACCTGTGGCATGGAATCAATTGCTGTGGCTCGAATGACATTTTTGCGGACATTTGAAGCATTCATGAGCTTGGGTAATAACAATGATATGCTGACAATTTGGTTGCAGTTTTGGCTCAAATGCTTCCATGGCAACATATATCTATGCATCTATGGGGATAGCAGTGCAGGGCCCTAGGGGTCCTGCGGCCTAAAAAAAAAAGGCTACGATTATAGTTTCTCAAAAAGTAAGGACATTCTTTGCAAAAAAAAAAAAACTTTGTTAATGCATCAGTTAGGGTTCCAGTGACAAAAGTTTGAAAATGTGGTGTTAGGGTTTCCAACACTAACACCCCTACCCTGCACACAACAACAGGCTTTGGGATGTGCCTTGGGGTCGAACAGAACTAACGCTCACCACATTCTCCAATACTATACCCATCTCAGCTAATTTACATATGGAATGAGGTTAGCATTAGGGCAATAACCCACAAGGCACACCCTGGATGCCTGATGGTGTGTGCAGGTGGAGTGGGGTATTAGGGTTGAAACCCTAATACCACATTTCCAAATGTTTGTCGCTGGAACACTAACTGATACATTAACAATGTTTTTGCAAATAATATATGGTATATGTATATAGATATATATATATATATATATATATATATATAAAATATTCCATGGCCTGACTGGAAACATGAATGATATTTCCCAAGTGCAGTTTACCTTGTGATATCACAAGTGGCGGAGCCGATTGGCGTCACAAGGTCAAACTGCAGAAGACCTAACTCATATTTCTAGTCGGACCATGGCATATTTCATTTATGTAATGGCCAGCTATATGTTTTATGTGTTAGTTGTTATCTTTTTTATATATTTTTTTGTGTGTCTCAAAGCGTTTTTCCTAGCTTTGTTCCCAGTTTTGATGGTGCTGATAGTAGTAGGTAAGGATTCTAGTATGCTAGCTAGGGTTCCTATAAGCATCTGTTGCCCAACGTGGCATTTCATTAGCTGCAGTTTTGTGTGGGTGGGCTGAACAGTTATTTGAATATGGCACTGGCAGCTCCCACTTAGTGAGGGAGCCAGGTTGCTGTGCAGTACTTTTATTTCATTTTTTCATATTTCCCCCCATACAGTAGTTTAATTTTTACAGACAGTGTATCTGGTTGACCCTGCTTTTCATTATCAGTGGCTGCTTTAGGCAGCAGAGGTGGTTGCCAGCTAACGGAGGACTGTGTCTGTGGAGGTAGACAGTGGAAGTTCGGTCTGGGAATAGAGGAGTTATTGCTGCCATGCTTTGGATTTTGGGAAGGATGAGGGATTTTCTTTGCAGAATTTGTGTGTGTGTGAGTGTGTGTGAAAAAAAAAGAACCTCTCAGTGTGAATGTT
Source organism: Neoceratodus forsteri (assembly GCA_016271365.2). NCBI lineage: Eukaryota > Metazoa > Chordata > Ceratodontiformes > Ceratodontidae > Neoceratodus > Neoceratodus forsteri. Next base: position 752,037,520 of record CM028129.1, read on the forward strand.
GGTTTCACACTGAAGAGGTTCAGAGGTGGAGCCTGCCCACAGGTGAACTCCGGAGGTTGTAGCTTGAGTTAAATGTAGTTTGTTCCTGTGGTGGTGCTTCAGTGCAGATAGTGCCTCTGGTGGACCTACTGTGAGGATATATGACCTGCAGCGAAGATAAATGCAATATTCTCACTGTAGGTCACATGGCACTGAAAATAGTGCCAATACCTGCCCTTTTATCCTCGCAGTCATATATATATATATATATATATATATATATATATATATATACACACACACACACACATATATATATATTAGGTTGGAAACCCTAATGCCACTTTTCCTACTTTTGTCACTTTAACCCCTAACTAGTGCATTAACGAAGTATTTTGCAATATAAATAAATTTATATACTATATATATTGTAAAAAACTTTTGTTAGTACATACACTAGTTAATTAAAGTGACAAAATGTGTGATGGGGTTTCCACTTAACATTCTTTAGGCAGCATAGCATGTGTGGGTGTACCTTGGAGTTCTCCAGCCTAATACTCACCCCATTTTCATACACTGTATACATCAATATTATTTATGGATGGAATGGGTGAGCATTAGGCACAAGGCAAATGCACCCTCATCTTCTTTCTCCTGAAGGAGTGATTGTAAAACCTAATGCCACATTTCCCTACTTTTGTCATTTTAGCCTAACTCGTGTATTAACAAAGTTTTTGTAATTTATTTCCTTACTTTTGAGATGGTATAACTGTATCCTTTTTGGCTGTGGGAGCACAGGCCCAAGCGAACCATGGAGTCAGAAGGCCATGCAGAGGAGCAGGATTGAGTGTTCTATGCACTGCTCTCCTCCCTGGGGAAGGTAGGGTGTTTGATTGGCTCCTAGCAGAGGCTAAGGTCCAACAGCCAGAGCTTACAAGTTTGGGAGGCATGTCAGATTTTTGGCCATGTACCATAACATCATTGCACATCTTGCCTCCCTGGGAACCACCACACAACACATTTCCATGGTGAGCAGAAGGACGTCTGCCCTGCCAAGCCCCACACAGTGGACTGAGGCAATCTGTCCCTAGGTCACCTTCAGTCTCCCATTGGGGAGTATTGGCCCTCTCTGATGGTCCCAACCTTGGGGTAAGCCAGGGTCCACTCTGGGTAGTGGAGGATAAGTCCTGGGGGATGGAGTGGCGGGGGTGGACCAAGCAAGAGCCAGCCAATAGCCAAAAATAAAAATAGTAATAAAACAAAAGGATACTTGTTGCCCCATATCCAACCTAGTAAACAAACAAACCAAATAAAAAAAAAAAATCAGTCAATCAATAAATAAATAACTAAATAAATAAAGTTTTGGGACTGTAAAACTTTTTGCTACTCCTAATGGTGTCAGTGAGTCTGAAGGCGGTTTATACAATTTAATCCCTAGGAGCAGTAGCAGATCTAGAATTTTACAATGTGGGCATGCAGAGGTTAAGAACTGGTGGTCGAACTTGGTATGCAAATATTTTGAATGGGTTTTACATCCTGAATATAATCTGCTATTACCTGTTTTATTACACTATTTTTTAATTTATACTTTATTAAAATTTAGTAGGAGCAGTACAAACAGCAGTATAGGCAGTGGATACAGTATTCTCATTAATCAGAACTGACATCCAATATTTCAAGGATTTTACCTTTGCTTTTCCATTATCTTACAGGTGAGCTTTTCCTTCTGCTACTGAAGGATATTACAATCAGGTGTCCTTCATTTTTACTTACGGAATAACATCTGATCTGTGATTCATTATCCAAAGTAACCACTTATTTCAAAACTCAGTAAACCTGATCATTTTAAGATGAAGCCAGCTGTTAATTTTTCCATAACATGTATTTGTTGAATTACATCCTCCCATTCGGTTTGTGTAGGGGTCTCTTTTGAAACCGTTTATGAGTAATCACTTTTTAGCTGCTAGCATCAGTAGGTATGTGATTTATTGTGTCTTTCAACCTGGGGAGGTCTCATACCACCTGTAGCTGCCGGGCCTGTATGTTTGGTAATCTGTGATTGTTGATATGTAATTCCGTTGCTTTGTTCTACCGCCTTAATAATCCCTGATGTTTTATCCCACTATTGGAGTATGTCTGCTCCTGATTGTAATGTTGACTATGTAACTGATGCTCTGTCCCACTATTGGAGTATGTCTGCTCCTGATTGTAATGTTGACTATGTAACTGATGCTTTGTCCCACTATTGGAGTATGTCTGCTCCTGATTGTAACGTTGACTATGTAACTGATGCGTTGTCCCACTATTGGAGTATGTCTGCTCCTGATTGTAATGTTGACTATGTAACTGATGCTTTGTCCCACTATTGGAGTATGTCTGCTCCTGATTGTAATGTTGACTATGTAACTGATGCTTTGTCCCACTATTGGAGTATGTCTGCTCCTGATTGTAATGTTGACTATGTATTTCTCCTATGTAATTACCTTGTAATTCTCCGGTCACACCTGAAAATAGGCACTTGCTGTCTAGTGTGCTTACCCGTTACCAAAAGCAAATAAATAAATAATGGCTATCATTTTTTCATATGTAAATTTCTTACACATGGTGGGAAATGTAGTAATATCGCTATACAGGAGTCAATTCTTGAACATCTGGGAAGAACTCTATGATAACACTCTCTATGGATTGCCAGAAAGGCCATATTTCTGGGCAGCTCAAAAGATGTGGGTGTGGGTCACACATGGCTCTCCACTCTCTCCAGCAGCCTGATCTATGTATCAAATGACATTTCCTGTAATCTGTGGCATTCTAAAGTATCTAATTATTCATTTTGATCCATATTCTTTCCAGATATAAGAAGCAGTGGTTTTATGTTGAATGAAGTAGATTGCCTCCCAATCCTCGTCTGTCAATTCCACCCTCAGTTCTTCACCCCATCTGGACTGCACCTTGGTATTGTTGGTTCTGACTCTATCTGAATAGCTTTATAAACTAAGCGATATTGTATGCTCCAGTAATTGGTTTTCTAAAGTTGTTATAATAATCTGGACTAGATGATGGGCATCTGTTCTGTCCCAACTTAGCCCAAATCATTGTTCAAAATAATGTTTAATTTGTAAATATCTAAAATAATCTTGATTTCTTGGTTGGTATTTATGTTTCAACATCTGGAAAGACTGAAAATGCCGACTATCATAAAAGTGGTAATTATAAGCTAAACCCATCCTTTGCCAGTTTTAAAAGTACAATCCAGTCTCGCTGGTGCAAACTGTGGGTTCATAGGTAGCATCTCCAGGAATCTGGCTATTAGTTTGATCTCTGGGGATCTTAAAAGAGTTCTCCATGTTTTAATGATGTATTTAGTATAACTTAAATGAGTTTCTATCTCAGTTTCCCTTTGGAAGTGAGGTTTCTAGATAACAGTGTATCAATTCATTGAGGGTACTCGCTGATTTCTAAATCTTTCCAGTGCAGATCTGAATCTTTATCTAACCAGTGCAGGGCATGTGAAATCTGGACTGCCTGACAGTACGGGAAGGATTCACTGAGCGAAATGGGACTAAGTCCCACTCTGCAACCTGAGTTGCGCCCAAAATCATGCGCAGCTGGAGCAGCCGATCCTCAGTCGCAACAGTTGCAGAGGGTGCTACGTGGGTCCCACTACCTATAGCAGCCTCCTGCAGCTGCAGTGCTGTCCTGGCAACAGCACCCACAAGCTGCCATATTCCATGGAGCCAGTTGTACTCCAGCTCCATCTTTGTGAATACCCAGCAGCTGCAGGTGACCTCTGCTTCACAAGTGGAAACCAACTAGTGTCGAGGTTTTCCCGCAGCATGGGACCTTCCCCACATTTGTGAATCCTGCCCTATATCTCTAGATTAGGCAGGACTAATCCCCTTTGTTTTTGGGAATTGCAATGGTTAAAATGCCTTTCTTGGCTCCCCGCCCCCTGTTTTATTACATTTTTAATTTACAAATACAAATCAAATTTAGGTATGGTTTGGGAATCAGACACTATGGATGGAAGGATGTCAGCAAGTAGTTCGTGATCAGTGGAGGAGGTCACTGCTCCCTCCACCCACTCCAGGTCTGCCACTGTTCTGGAACTCTGTACTCTATACACTTATTGAGAGGCATCATTCATTATTTTTTATTTGATTTCATGTCTTTTATAACATAACTTAGAAAAACAAGTAGGATAACAACAGCATAACAGTATTATAAAAATACTTATAAGACTAAAATGTTGATGTACAACATCTTAAAAGCGTAAAAAAGTTTTTTAAATGCAATATCAACTAATATAAAAGGCAAATAATTATTATTTTCTAACTATTTATAAACTCACTCAGTGCAGAGGTTAAGGGTGATAAGTAACTAATAAACCTGTGGTTACATAAACACAATTTTTATTTTTCATTTAATATCATTTTATAATTACTGGTTACCCTTTATCAAACCATTAACAAGACGCTCTCAGATGCTGTAATGACATGAAAGCAGGTTAGTACGGTGCTCTGAAAACTTTCTTTCATCAACAGTGTCCTCCGTCTGTCACTCTGTGGTAGCACACCACTTAATTGGCTTGCACTCTGTGTGTGGGCCGGAACAGTAATACAAACATGATGGCTTTAGTTTTCGTTTACCAATGAGCCGAGATGCTACTATTCAGTCCCATTTAATCTTTATTATTTACAGGTTTTTTAATTATTTATCTAGTTAATCCTGCCTTTTCAAAATAATACAAATATCTGGTTGATCTCACTCTGCATCCTGATCGGGAGACAGCAGCTGTAGCTGACAGTTTTAAAACAGTCCATATGAGAGACAGAGAGTCTGTGTAGTCCTGTAGCTGACGGTTTAAAAACTATATATCTGGCTGATCCTCCTCTGTATTCGGATCAGGAGACAGTGTCCATAGCTGACAGTTTTAAAACAGTCTGTATGAGAGAGAGAGAGAGAGAGAGAGAGACAAAAGAGTATGTGTGGTCCTCGCGGCTGACAGTTTGAAAAAATGGAAGTTGTATAAGAGAGAGAGAGAGAGAGAGAGAGAGAGTGAGTGAGTGGCTGGCGATGTGTGTGTGTGTGGACAGCGAATGTGTGTCAAGAAAGACTGATCAGCAGGAATGACACTGACTGTCTGGGGAAACAGCCTCAAGGGACTAACTCCTTGCACCAGCAATTATAAAAATCATGGATAAGCAACTGTGTTCTTATTGGTTTTACACACCCTTGGTGTGTGATGACATAAACCTCTTAAGCTTTGTTCTCGAGGTTTATGGTTCATCACACACCCGGTGTGTAAAACAATTCATAACACACAGTTGCATGTCCATTAATCTCTTATTATTCTTAACTGGTAAGCAGATGGTCATGAATATCCTTTTTCAAAGTGACTGGTATACATATGAAATATTAATGCAAAATAATAAACAAGACATTAATTATAGCAAGTACATTCATATCCCTCAATAGGCATGTTCAATAATTGATTTTAAACAATGAAAGTTTGTTACAATCTAAAAAGGATCCTGGTAATTTATTACAACGAATAGTTTTAAATTTAAAGGGACACTGCTAGCTTTTTGACCGATAGTCTCCCTTTAGCAGTTGTGCTGATCACAGAGCTGGAGTTACTAACTGCTGCCATACTACTTGCAAGGCATGAGTAGTAAATAAAATTATTTTGTAAAACAAGAATTATGAGTGACCCAATCTTATTGCCATCCATTCCTGCATGAATGCTATTTCCTATTTAACTCACTGTTTAAAAGTGAATCTGTAACTCTGGGCATTCACACTAAACAACTATTTTACCTATTAATATTACCTATTAACAAACATTACCTATTAACAATGCCTCCTTTGGCTGCACTCACAAGATATCTGTCTAATTCTCTACTAAGCTGTAAATATCAAGCCTGTTACTCCTCCCTCTATCAGCAAACTTATTGTTCTCTTGAAAACTGTAAAATACAGCTCCTGGTAACACGTTCAATGCAATGTATAGCTGATCTTGATTCTGCAATATTGTATAACTGAAAAAACTGTAATCTTTAGCTGCCATTCTATGTCTATATGTATTAAGTGTTTGTATTTTTTCTGATGCAGAGCCTTTGTAAATGAGTCCCTGACTCAAAGGTTGTAATCCTAAAGTCTGCTAGAAAATTACATTTTAATAGGATATAATGCTCATTTTGGGAAACTACTGGCATTACAGAGTTCAGTGCAGTATATGCAATGCTACCATGGACTTATTTGATATTCTGACAACTCATTTGTGCACAAGTTTTTGCAGGGGTCAGTAGTGGCATAACAGTCTCATGGACATGTGGGAAGTAGCAGCGGCAAAAAGGTTGGTCACTGATAATTCTTTTTTAACAAAATAATAACTTTGTTTACTAGTTATGCCCTGCAAGTAGCATGGCAGCAGTTAGTAACTCCAGCCTTGTGATCTGGCACACCTAGGACCATTTAAGTGTGCCACAATGTCGGTCAGAGAGTAATCATCTGCAACAAGGGAAGATCCAAAATGCTGGCGGCACTTGATTGTACACCACATCCCATCTCACAAGACATTTAGACATTGAGGTCACCTTGAGGCACAGTTAGCTGGGATATTAGAAAAGCACTGCAGGTCTCAAGTGCAAGAAAGTGAAAGCTGAGTTTTTAGAGAAACATTAGTCTTGTACTCACGGCCTTTAGTGAACTGCTGCTTGGTGGGATGATCCTGATGATTTCCATACCTGATCTCCTGAGTGGGTGGCAGGTCCTGGCTGTGAGGTGTCCATGGAGTCACTGGCCCAAGGTTCTCCTTGAAAAATCTGTTGGAATCTCCTGGGATCCAAAACTGAATCACATTGCCCTGAAGAAACACTTGTAGCTCGATAGGATATAGGAGTGAGTAGGGATTCTTCTATTTTGCAGACCCTGCCTCACATTATGAAAAGCCTGTCTTTTATCCAGAATGGATCGAGGATAATTGTTGTAAAAGATAACTTGCTTCCTGTCAACTCAATCTGCTTAATATCCATGGCGGCTTTCAGGATGAGGTCTTTATCGACAAATCTCAGCAACTTGAAAATAAGTGGCCAGGGTCTGGTGTTGGTTGGGCTTGAGCAGGCTCTGCAGATCCTGTGAGTCAACTCAATTTCAAAATCATACTCCTCCAGGTTGAGATTGAGCTATACAGGTACACTGCTTCTGAGAAAGGCTATGGCATCTTCCCTTGCTCTCCTCAGGTAAGCCCAGGATTTGCAGATCTTGTCTCTTATCACATCCCTCTAAATCTTCCAGTTTGTGTGTGATTCAGGCAATCTGTTGTTACAGTGCCACATGGCGCTGTTCCCAGAACAATTTTTGGTCCAGGAGCTCAGTGATCCTGTGTTCATTTTCTGTGACTTTGCCAGTCAGTGAGTAAGACTGACTTGGGTGTCCTCCACCGATGGTCTAATCATCTCAATTAAGTCAGCATGTTTTGAAAGCCAGGCTAGTTGTTTGGTGGGTAAATCAGGGCCACACTGCTGTCATGGCTATTATTGAGGTGGGACGATACTGCATTGGCAGAGAGACAAGTGTGTTTTTCTTTCGTTCATGTATGAAGGCAGTTTAGAGTTTACCTCTCACTCCACATGCCTTTGGTTTTCTAAATCCTTTTGGTGGGAAAGGATCCTTTATCAAGACATGTCTTTGATCAGAAGAGCAGATCTCAAACCTGGGACCTCTTCAGGAGAGTGAGGTTGTGGGGTGTCAAGGGGTGTGTGAGGAGGTGATTGCACAGTGGGAGGTTGGGTGGGGGTGCAGTTGTGGTCATCAATGGATTTTTTTTACAGGTTGAAAAAACAGAAAAGACACCGAGGATGGTTTTCTTATTTTTAAATAAATTATAAAATAACATGCTTGTGTGAGGGGGGTACCACTAGACACCAGGACATAAAATGTGAATGGGGACAGCTATCAGTGAGCAGGGGTGCCACTAGACACCAGGGAAATATCTTTTATTAGGGGACAGCCATCGGATGGTGGGGTGCCACTAGACACCAGGAAATTTATTTTATTAGGGAGACAGTGATTGGAGGGTGGGAGTGCCATTAGACACCAGAAAAATTATTTTCATTATAGGGACAACTATTGGAGGATGATGGGGCAAGGGGTTGGAGGTGGATTTACTACGAAGACAGAAACTGAAAAGACTGAGTGCCAGGAGCCCAAGACTGAATTCCCGAAACTCAGAATCTTGACAGTCAGTAATCACCTATGCAGAGGTTTTGTTCATGTTTTGGGGGTTTTGCACTGACACCCCTCCCCCAACTGTGCAGCGGGCAATGCAGTGTCAGGATTCTGAGTTTTGGGAAGTCAGTCTCAGGCTGCTGACACTCGCTCTTTCAGTTTCCATCTTTCATAATCTCCCTTGGAGGGTGGATGGTCCACTAGACACCAGGAAAAACAGTAGAGTACTGGCAAGAGCAGTGGAAGGACAAGCAATGATTTGCAAAAGACAAAAAGGATCCTTTTTCATGACTCATGATACGAAAAAAGATTCTTTTTAGATCATGCAGATCACAAAAAGATTCTTAACAGTAAATAAAACACATTTCTGTGGTGTATCCCTAACTTTGAAGTGTGGATTGCACAGCTAGCTATGTGTGTGGTCTCTCTTTGGATGTCATTTTGAAGCTTTTGAGACAAACAATTTTTAAGAAAAACTGAAACAAGATGGCAGCTCATAAAAGGATTTTCTCTCATGAAAAAGATTTTATTCTCACAAAAGGAAGAGTCACATGAGACAGAATCCTTTTTGCTAGATCAAATCCTTTGTCGAACTTTCTCCCTCTATCATGAAAGTGATCTCCCCATTGAAAACAATGGGAAATGAAAACTTTTGCAACAGATTAATATTTTTCACTAAACAAAGCATGCCTGTTCTATTATCCAAGCTGTTTCTACCATAAAAAATCACACTAAAATTCCACACCATCTGGACACAAGGTGATGAAAAAAATGTGCAAAAAATGGGAATTTTATGACTATTTGCTCTATCCGATTCTCAGAACCTGCATATCCAACTGGAACAAAACTTGCCACATCAAGACATCTACCCCGTGGGACAGGAGAAACCATTTTTTGAGCAAATCCATTGATTAGTTGCAGAAGTTATTGAAGTGCAAAATGTGAAGTTTAACATTAAACATGCTACTCAACCCTAACTATAGGGCACTACCATGCCTATACATATATATATTGTATATATACGCACACACACACAATCAACTCATCAAACCCTGAGAGCACTGATTTTATATTTAGGTTTAATCAATTGAATTCAAATATCCAATATTCAGTGCCTTTGGGTTGATTGTCTGGAGTTAAAAATTCAGAAACTCTCTTCTTAACAGATTCATCCCATTGCCTCCCTTCTAGCTGGTTTAACCATTTCTAAAACTCAAAATTTGAGGCATTTTGGGTCACTGCTGTGGGTTTCAAAAATGCCTCCCAACCAGGGTGTCCAACCTCTTCTTAACAATAGATTTCACATGCTCCTGTATCCTTTCTTTAACCATCCATGGTTTTCCCTACATAATACAGATTGCATGAGCACCATAAAATGTACACCACAAATTTTGTCATACAAGTTATGAAGTCCCTATGTTGAACTATCCTTCCAATATTGGAGCAGTCAAAACTTTTGCTTGAACCATATAATGGCACACACAAGTTGTGGCATTTAAAGAAACCATTTGTTTCTTTTAATGTAGCCAACAGGAACCTTCAGTATATTTGCTAGAAAACTGGCTTCTAACCAGGATGTCTCATAAGCTTTAAACCTTTTTAAAGTCACCAGAGGGCTGGGGACATCCCACTAATTTTGTCACCCTGTCATCAGGTAATAATATAAGCCAATTTTCAACATGATGTTCATCAATTGTCCAACCAGATTATAATATTCTGTTGAGAATTTCATAGGTTCAGTTTCAACCCTCCAGTAGCCTTTTTGGGTTTTAGTAATTCATGTCTGTTTTATTATGAACCTCCTAAGAGCTCCATCCAGTAGGTTACTTTCATAACCTCTCTCAATAAATCTCATCTTGAGCTCTGCAGCTTGCTCCTCAAAATCACACATCTCAGTATAGAAACACAGAAACTGATGGCAGATAAGGACTGCTTGACCCACCTAGTCTGCCCATTTTCCCTACCTAGCTACTGTATACCGCCCTAATACATGAGAAACTGGCTATATAAATTGATCTCTGTAGGGCAACAGGATAAGAACTATCAAACCTCAGTGAGGAATTAGTTGATGTTGCTTTTCTATACCCCTTAGTGATTACTTTCCTTAATTAAGTGTCTCCAATAGCAGCAATATCCAAAAATGTACCTGTATTTTATCAGTGGTGACTATGAGCCTCAAGTTAAGATTGTTTATATTAAGCCACTTTATAAATTCCAAAGCTTTCTGTAGCCCACCTTCCCATACACATCTACAGTCATCTATAAACCTATGCCAACACCTTATATTCCCAAAATAGAGATTGGTCTCAGGGTTATAAATAATGTCCTCCTCCCACAATCCTAAAAACAAATTTGCATAAGCTGGGGCCATGCATGCCCCCATACCAGTCCCACATGCCTGCAAGTAGTATTCATTATCAAACTCAAAAACATTGGGCTAGATCACAAAGAGGCAGAAAAGTCTGCACATGAAGAAAAAGGCTTACAAAAATGTGGAAACACAAGTGCAGCATATTCACAGTCAAAATTTCTGCGATGGAAAAATCGTAAAAGGTGAGTTACAGAATTCTGCACTGTAGAATATATGCACCTGCAGATCTACAGTGGTGGAAATAATATAAAAAGCCTAGCAGACAGAACAACAGATGATCCATATTAATCAGAGCCAGAGACTTTGACAGTCTTTCAAAAGATGCAGCAGAATCAGCACTCCCAGCAAAGCCAGCAGTCAGTCCAACAACTGGGACCACAGCAGCACCACCTGCATCAGCAAGACCTTGCACCCAGTGGTATTTTGTAACTGTTGGGTGTGTGTGTTCTCTCTCTCTCTGGGGTGTTTATATTGCTGCATCTGTAGCTTACACTTCTGCCTGTTACCACGTCTGCCTCTACTGCCTGTAGGGCTCCCTTATGTGCTCCCCACGTGGTTGTGGTTTGTTGCATTTCAGTTGAAATGTGTGTTATTTGTGGTCTAACATCTGACACTTCCATAAGGCTCACATGTTTGCTGTTGCTTGATGCCTAAACCCCACTATAATTGTTTCTCAATTGTTAGTGCCCTGCCTTTAGCCAAGGATGAGTTACACCTCACTCTCCTTGATGCAACATATACATCAATATTTTTCTGCAACTGCAAAAACAGTGGCTGAGAATAGCTTTTAAGGGGACATGCCATACTTCTTAATGGCTTTTTTTGCACAAGAACTTCCGCAGCTGCATTTTTTCTGTAATCTGTGGTGTATTTTTCTGCAGCTGCAGACGTTTTGTGAATATAATGCAGTGCAAGTTCCCTTTTTTCTGCAGCTGAACAAATTTAGGGAACTTGCACATGTTTGCACCTTCAAAGTATTTTGAGAGTCCAGCCCATTATGTTTAAGTAGAAAATTAAGGTTCCCAAGCAGCACCTTTGTCAGTGCTTTTCAATAAAGTATAAGCCCTTACCTGCCTAGGAGCTGTTTTAGCAGCAATTATAATTTTTGTTGCTCCTTCAGAATGGAAGGGATCATAAATTGCCCCTGAGGGGACAGTTAAATGATCCCTTCCACTTCCTACATTGTTAGTCATGCTCTCACACTCTGACACTTTGTGATGTGTATATGGAGAGCATGGAGTGTGTGCACCATACAGGTCTATGGGGTCATATTTTACTTTCTTTAAAAGATTTACAACCACTTCTTGTACAAAACAAGGCCATTGCTCAACTAAGAAAACCTTTGATTTGATTAACTGATTATACACAAATGTTTATTATTCAAATAATATATTAGGATTTTGATTGGTGTATCCGGTGATGATGTAATGTGACATACTATTTAAGAATTGAGCACCTGTAAGTCTCCACCTCCTGACAAAAGCCTGTAAAGGTGTAGCACTGAGGTGTAACTGCTTTCTGGTGAAGTTACTACTTTGTATGGACTTGGTAATTTCTTATTAAAGCCTTTAGCAATGAATTTAATCTGAACAAGTCCTTTTGTGTGCTTGGAGTGCTGCTGTTCTTGATTTGGGTACAGAGTTAGGGTAGCCAACCCTTAATAGCATCCCCAGCATTCCTTGATGTGCAGCTGATCTCTGGGAATCCATTCAGATAAATGGCATGAAATAGTGTAATCAATGTCATGGAATGTCTAAGAAATATGCAAAGAAATAGCAGTGGCACAGAGGCAAGTGAAACTCTATGTAGAGCTGAGTGCACCCCAAGTTAGATTATTTATTTATTAAAATCAGTCACAGCATATTAGAATTTATAACTAACATAGAAAGGAAAATGGAAGTGTCATTAATTATGTAAAAATAATTTCCAATCACTAAAACTAAAACAACAACGAGATTACCCACATAACAAAGAATTTCAATCTACATTTAATTTTCTGAGCATTTGTTCTAAAGAAAATAACTCCTACACTACCATTGTGGAGTTTTAATACATGAATAGAGCATGGTTAGTCAGCTGTTATGAAAGCAATTCTGGTTCTGTATTAAAAAAGAAAATGTGTAATACAAGAAACATTCACTTGAAATCACCCACCAAAATTAATTCTGTATTACACAATATCAGTTATCCTCTTATTTAACAAGTAAAACTGGCGCATCAAGGATAAAAGAGTATATTTAATATTTTCTTATTCATTTACAAGTTTTGACTAGGAAGGCATGCTGAACTGAAGTTCGTTTCCAGGTACAACTGCAGAGGGGTTAAATAGGACTGAAGAAATGAAGTCCCATAATAAATATAGTAAGAGATAATAGCAATAAAAGAAAACATTAACTTACTGAATCAGTAACACTGAACATAAGTAGTAGGATCAAAATGTATTTTTATATAGGTAAAACACATATTTGGGATGAAGCCCATTTTCATATGTATTCCTGTGTTGCAAAGACCAATTTCAGGAACAGGAGTGGGAAGCAAGCTTTTAGAGCTGGACATTAATAGAATTGGGGAGGGGTGCAAAAGATCAGGAGGAGAAGGCTATGCCAGAGTTGAGGAGCTGGAAAAAGATGTCTTAGTATATTGACATATATATATTTTTTGTTATTTATTTCAGTTTGGGATCAACACCTTTGCCTAATAGCTCATTTACAAAGGTTCCAAGTCAGACATAATATAGAACAGACTAAACAGCAAAAACAGTACATACATGAAGCACAGTGGCATACAAAAGATAGCTTGATTTCAGGTTGCATAGGTTACATCAAAACAATTGTGCTAATTGTCAAGTTACACTTTGGTTACAAATCATCTAGAAATTTACAATGAAATTTCACCGTCAGTCCTACATATAAAGACAGACAATTTAAGTAAGTTCCTAGAGGTAAGCTGCCCAGATACTGAGTGCACAGGTCAGCAGAAGGGTTTCAGGAACTCATGCTTAGAAAGGGTAGGGTCACCAGAGAGAAGGCTTAGTTGAAGTTGTGCTTAGTGGCAGCCTGAGATGGCTTTGTCCTTGGTGGTGGGGTTGTCAGTGGAGAGGATGAGGGATGGGAGAAATAGGAGGGAGGATGAGATGGGTTGGCAATGAAAATGGGTGGGAAGAAGTACAGGTGGGGGTGAGTTAGGTGTGGGCAGTAAATTTGGGGGTATTGTGGTGGGTGGAGGAAGTAGAGGATGGGGCCAGGGGGCTAGAGGGTGGGGTTAGGGCAGATGGGGATAAATCTCTAGTAGTGTAGCAGTGAGAGGTTGGGGGGACATTAATCAGCATACCAAGTGCTTGAAGAAGAATTTTCAGGGAACTCTCGGTTGTAAGTGTAGGGTTAGGTTGTGTTGGGGCACTCACATACTCAGTCGAGAGCTAGGAGTGCTCGGAGACCAGTTTTGAATTTGGTGACCTTTCTGCATTCCATAAGTTCTGAGGAGAGCATTTATCCACTTGGGTCCTCTGTATGATGGGTACTAGATTGTTCACTGATTCCAATGAGCTGATTGGCTAATGAGACCTGAGCAGCTGTGGGTGTAATCTCTTATGACCACACTATTAAACTGCGTTTAAATAATTTTGCCATTGTAATAACTGGATGCAGGTTTCTGGTGTTTAAGGAATGTGCAGGAAGAGAGCTTTCAGAGCTGGACATTAATGGAATTGGGGCGGGATAAAGATCAGAAGGAGGGAGGCTATGCCAGAGTTAGGGAGTTGGAAGAAGATGCCTTAGCATATTGACATATAGTTAAAATGGGTACTAGATTGTTCACTGATTCCAGTGAGCTGATTGGCTAATGAGACCTGAGCAGCCGTGGTGTAATCTCTTATGACCACACTATTAAACTGCTTTTAAATAATTTGTGCCATTGTATTAGCTGGATGCAGGTTTCTGGTGTGTAAGGGATTTGTGGTCATTTTCTCATATGTATACATATCCTGGGTGGTTAAAGACACTTGGCTGTACCTTGCGCCTCCCATCCAAAGCTTATGTATATTGTTGCACAAATGCACACCTCCTTGTATTCTAGTCCTTACATATACTATATAGTAATATGAAATATACAGTACACATATAGTTTTCTCTTGTTCAGAAAACTACAGTAAGCAATAATATCTTTGCCTTTTAATTATTTAATACTGACATTTTTAAAATAAAATAGCACTCAAGCTTTATATTAGCAAGGCACTCCATGGAGTAAGCTATTGTCCATAACCTAATCTTTAGAAGCAAAGACACCCAGCTTGACACATGCCTTCCAACACTCCTGCTTTTCTATTTAAAGACCCTTCCTGTCCTGGGTGGAAACTTGTTCTATTTCACCACACCCATATTAGTCAACAGACTTCTAGAAAAACATAAAGGGAACTTACAAGCTCAAATGGGCAGAGACTGGGTGGGCCATAGGCCCTTATCTGCCAACAGTGTCTATGTATCTATGTAGCTATGTCAGGGTACACATTAAAAGCTTGTTGGGGGGAATACATTTTCATCCATCCTTTCATGTTGAGTGTCATTTGCCCCATTTTCTCCCAACACCCCAAGGAAAACAGTCATGGCCACACTTCACTCCACAGATAATGTCCATGCTCCACAAGGGGCCTGCCAGCAGGATTGTTGACATGTTGGGCAGCAGTCCTTGAATCATGTATCTGATCATCTTACCATCATGACATAACTCAGACTCCTACTCACCTTAGGAGGAAGTTCCAAGGAGAGACATAGCGTAAATCTGAGGCACCATACATAATCAACAACCAGTAGCAACACAATATCAGAGAAAACAGACTCATCATCGTACGACACCAGTTGTTGCTATATACCAAACTCGGACTTAGTCACTGGGACTGGGCAGAAGTCATTCCCATGAGCAAATCACAATGCAAATGTGGTCCTTAGGTGTCAGCAGGCACAAATGTGGTTTGTACCTGCTTACATGCTACTGTATATGACATCCAGTGGTCTGAGCATGGAATATTCCCATCCTGTAGCACTCTGCCATGCCCAGAGTCTACAGGAAGCCATGATAGATAGATAGATAGATAGATAGATAGATAGATAGATAGATAGATAGATAGATAGATAGATAGACAGAAACTTTACATAGTGCCCTTTCCAGTGACTCAGAGAGCTGAACAAAATTTAAGATCAACAACAGCCATCAAACTATAACATAATATGTAAAAGAAAACATGTAGGAAGGCACAACATAGAATTATATCTATCATTATTAAAATACCACAGTAAAAGTTAGCCAGTTAATTTGCAGCTTACATATTAAAAGCTTGGTTAAATAAAAAATGTTAACCCCTTTTAAAGGTCAGCTACTGTCATTTGTTTTCTCCACTGGCCCCAATTCCACTGTTAAACCCAGATTTAGGATGTTATTCCACAAATCTCTCTAGGTGTTTATATTCTATCCTTGATGGTACTGTGGCTTCTATCCAGTCACAGTACCCAAAAGGATCCCTAGCATCCGGAGGATCCTCCTCCCTAACCCTTGTCCCCAGGTACAGTCAATAGGTATTCCAGTCCCATTATGATTTCTGTCTCCTACTGGCTCCTCAGGACCCTGCCACAGAGCAGGGACTGCCCCACTACCTGCCTGTTACAGTGCTATAGACAGGGGTATTGCTGAACTCTGAGACAGGTTTCATGACAGTCACCATGCTTTGAGAATGGCTCCCTTCCCTTTCCCATGCAGTCACAATGTGTTTAGTGACAACCCAGAGAATGCTCGTGACCCCATTGTGAAGGGCACAATGGGGCACAAATTAAATGACTGATGCTATGTGGTCATTGCAACCACATAGCAACAGTCCTATGTGACTGTTTCTTGGGCCCTGGTATCCTATGTGGTGGTGCAAAGTGTCCTTGGGGTTAGTTAATCTGTTAGAACTCAGGGATGTTCAACCAGATTTGTCTATATCAGTGCACGATTATCTATAATTGTGTGTCCTTGTTATGGAAAACTAGCATCTGTTGGTCCCTATACTACACTTGTGTTAAATAAAAGTGTTATTAAAATTCATAAAATCATTTGTAGTAAAATTTAATAGCTCTATAAGTTAACACAAGTTCACTAGAACGGAACAAATAACACATATGGAGATTATAACTAAGAATGCAATAAGTATTAACAATCATTTTACACTAGGCATATTCCTCTAACTGGATTCAAGTACAGTTCAGTGTAGCATTTACTTATAGGTAAAGCAAAGTCAACAACATATCAATCAAGCTTTTTCCCAGCACATTATCATTTCCTTTTATTTTTGTGATACGGAGCTGAATCCTTATAAATGCCAATGATTGTTGTTTACAGTGAAAATGTCACATCAATTTCCATTGCACAGCAAATGTTCTGAAAGGATAGTTTGTCACCCTATTCAATCTCCTGCTTCATGTAAGCTTATGATAAATGAGAGCATCAGTAATACCTTCCTTAGTCCCCTTCCTGTTGTGCTTCTTCAGCCACTCAATATTTTTTCTGATTGCTTGCAAATAGGACTCAGATTTGTCTGGAAAATCCAAGAAAAAAACCTTGTCAGCAGTGATTGACTCAAATCTTTAAATGAAAGCAACTTAGAGATTACAGTATATTGGTCATTCTCAGTTTTATCTACATAAGTCCAGGGAACTGCTAAATTGTGATGCTGCATCAAATTCCCCAAACGAGATGAGAAGCAAAAGCTGCCAGATTCAAGATAAACTCATTACAGTTAGGTAAAAGATGCTTCAGGTTTATTAATTGTGATGGGACTCTAGAAACAGACTGCCCTGCTGTCAAAATCAATTGTTTGCATGTGGTCAAGACTGCATTTAAACAATTAAAATATTCATTTTCCATGGTTTATCTCACCAGCAGTAAATAAAGGCCTTATTCATGTAAGACCCATGCTTAAATACCTGCTATTCAAATGACAGTCAAATACCTAAGCATATGATATTCAAATGGAAGTCACATGCCTAAATACATGCAACTCAAATATATGGTAATGAAATGGAAGTCACAGAAGTCATTCCTAAATATCTGTTATTCAAATGGCAGTCACATGTCTAAATACAGGGTAACCAAAAGGAAGTCATATGCCTAAATACCTGCTAATCAAATGGAATTCACATGGTTTAATATACACTATTCAAACAGAATTCACATTCCTAAATACATGTTATTCAAATGGATGTCACATGTCACCCTCCTACATGCTATAAGAATGGTTGTCATAAGCTTTAATAAACTTAATAGTATATAATAGGATCAAATTTGGGGAGGAGTTAGATAAGGTACTGTTGAAGCCATTGGCAAGATTGCAGGTAAGAGGAGGTGCTGCTGGTGGAGAACTTCAATCTGCCAGCTGTAGACTGAAGCCTCCCTGCTGTGGCTTCAGCTAGAAGAAGGACATCCTGGACTCCTCCATGGGGCATTCCTCAAGCAACTAGTCACCATACCTACTTGTGACAGGGCAATACTGGACCTGGAACTCACTAACAGGGGCAGTGTTGCAGATGTCAAGGTGGGAGACCAGCTGGAGACTAGTGATCACTGTACAATGGGGTTCAATATAAGGATGCCTGAGGAATCAAACCACACAAGGGCAAGAGTCCTGGACTTCAGGAGGGCAGATTTTATAAAGATTGATAAATACCTCAGGGATTACCTGGAAAGAGGGATGACCTGACAGGGATGAAAGAACAGTGGGTGAAGATAAAGGGGCATAGTGAAGGCAATAAACCTCTGTATCAAGTAAGTGAGTAAAAGTAGGGAGGCATAGGGAGAGGCATCACCAGCAGAAAACAGGAAGTTGTTATCCCTCTGTACAGACAGTTGGTGAGACCCCATCTGGAGTACTGTGTCCAGTTCTGGAGACCCCATCTCCCAAGGACATAGACAGGACAGAGGAGGCGTCCAGAGGAAGGCAACAAAATGGTGCAGGGTCTGCAAGAGAAGCCGTGGTGAAGAGAGACTAAAGGAGCTTAATATGTATACCCTTGAGGAAAGAAGGAGAGAGTGGACATGATAGAAACTTTTAAGTACCTCAGTGGAATCAACAAAGTCCAAGAGGCAGCATCTTTCAGAAAAAAGACGTGCAAGAACAAGAGAACACAATTTAAAGATAGAGGCGGTTCCGGGCAATGTGAGGAAGTATTTTTTCACAGAGAGGTAGTGGATGCATGGAACAGCCTTCCTGAGGAGGTTGTGGGGTCTAAAATCTGTGGAGAATTCAAAAATGCATGGGACAGACATAAGGCAATTCTTGTGGGGGTAGAAAGAAATAGGCTGTTGGTTACCTTGGATCTACGGCCTATCCTGTAGCTAGGGAAATGGGCAGACTAGGTGGGCCAAGTGGTCCTTATCTGCCGTCAAAGTCTATGTTTCTATGTTTCTAAGTAAGAAAAAAGGAGAATGCTATGGTTCTCCAAAGAGGTGGCTGAAAATTTAATGGCTGAAAGGGTAGCATTCAGGAGATATGGATGGAGGAGGATAAGGAGGTGAATCAGGGCAAACAGATGAAAGCAGGGAAAGCAATAAGGAGCACAAAGGCTACAACTGAAGACAGAATAGCCCAGGTGGTAACGAAAGGGAAAAGACATTTTGGGGTATTAAGTGAAAAGTGGAAGACCAGGGAAGGATTATAAGATTATTTTATTTATTTATTTATTTAGTTTTGTTGATCGGGTAAGTGCACTAGACAAATCCTGCCTATTTTCAGGCACGACCCGGGGAGGATACAGATGAAAGCCAACTGACCTTGAACCAGATTAAGCTGTTGGTGGTATTTTTTAGTGAATGAGGAAATTTGGCCAGGACACGGGAAATTCCCCTACTTTTTTCTAGATAAGTGCCATGGGATCTTTAACATCCACCTGAACTACCACCAATCCAGGCAGATGGGATCTTGGTTTAACGTCTCATCTGAAAGACAGCACACCTCAAGTGCAGCACCCTTCTCATGCTGCACTACAGTGTCAATACTGGGATACTAACCCAAGTGCCAGATGGGGAACTGAACCTACAGCTCTCTGATCTCCTGGCCTCAGAGGCGAGTGTGCTACCTACTGAGCCACTGACACTGGCATTAAACGGGAACTGTGCAGAGGGGACCAGGAAAAGGCAGACATCCTAAATAAATACATTTGTTCAGTGTTCACAGAGGAAGGAGAAGTGGAGGGCAACAACAAAGTAACAGGAGGGAGGAGGGAGGTGTATACAAGTCCTTTTTCAGAGAAGAGTCCTGAAGGAACTCACTAATCTGAAAGTGGACAAAACAGTGAAGCACATGGGGTGCATCCAAGGGTATTGAGGGAGCTCAGGGTGGTACTGGCTGCACCTCTGACAGTCCTATTTAATAGCTCGCTGAAAACAGGAGTGGTTCCAGAGGACTGGAGGACAGCAGATGTAATCCCACTTCACAAAAGTGGTAGCAGTGAGGAGGCTGGCAACTATAGGCCAGTCATCCTGACTGGGAATGGGAGAGCAGCTCTGTCACACTTCTGAACCTTCTCAGACTGGGCTGACTCAGCTCAGATCAAGAATACCAAGCCTTTCATAGCCCAACCTGAGGTGGGGAGTTGGCCAGGTTCTGAAGTGCGGTCTGGTCTGGTATCGATGGTGCAGAGATGGGGAAGGTGGAGTACAGGCAGCAGCCTGTTCCACAGACATCTGTGTGGTGTGGAGGGGACAGGGACATGCCTCGGGGTGCGGGAAGGGTACCTGAACCCATAAAATTACAGGTCAGCAAGCAGCAACAGGTTACAGGCAGCAAAAAAATAACTCACACCACCAGCAGTACTGCAATGCAAGTCACTGAACAAGGTCAGGGCAGAATACAGAAATTTTAAAAAGTTTTTCCCCAATTTCTACCGAATACATCTGAGTCCCTGGACCGTCACACTGACCAACAAAGGCAAACATTCATGATACTGGGGCACTGAAGGAGCCAACCAATTAGGGTATTTTTCTGTGATTGACTCATGTTCTAGCTAATCCAGCTTGTCAGCCACCACAGGACAGCCCCAGGAAACAGTGTAGCAGATCATTTGGGATTTGCATTCAAAGGAGGCAGTGTGTGTGTGCAAACTCTTAAAAATTGTAACTTCACTTCAGAAGAAAGAGATGTTCAAGGACAAGGGGCATGATTTGAAGCTGGAAGGGAGGAAGTGAGGAAGTATTTCTTCATGGAAAGGGTGATGGACACCTGGAACAAGCTCCCGTCAGAGGTGATGGGTACCAAAATTGTAAAAGGATTCAAGCATGCATGGGATAGACACAAGGGAACTTTAGTAACAAAGCTGGGGTAAGGCCGGAGAATTAGTAGGGTTTGTGGCAACACAGTAGGTAGGGAAGTTTAGGGCAGACTAGATAGGAAAGGGATCCTTTCTGCTGACAACTTCTATGTTTCTAAGTTTTTATGACAGAAAGAGAGGGAGGATGGAGTAGAGAGAGAAACCAACAAATTCAACAGCAGACAACAGCAAAGTGCAGATTGCAGATGTTTTCTTAATTTTAGAAAACTAAAGGAAAGGATCTGGGGTACTACTGAAAGCATGGCCTGCAGTCTGCAGTGCCACGAGACAGGAGCAGTTCTCATGAAATCATCCAGCAATAAAAAAATTACAGTAGTGATAGGTTAGGTTAGGTTAAGTTATATCAGTCTGTTTTTCTTGCACAGTCAACAACAAAAAATCACTAGCATCCAACAATTTAATAATTATTTTTCTTTGGAAAATATTTTAAGAATGTAAAAAATTAAGGAAGTAAGAACAAACAAGGGAGCAGACAGGACAGGAGGACTCTGAAGGTCATAATGCCTCATTAATGTTGAGGGGGCTTCATGTCTCAGACTATGTGTTGCCCATCTGTGTGCATGAACTACTACTAGGAAGGTCATACTACCTTACAGATTTTGAAGGGGTGTGGTCACGTCTCAGACATTGTGTTGCCCATCTTTGCACTTGAACTACTACTAGGTCATACTGTCGTGCTGTAGACTCTGTGTTGCCCAACTCTGTGCCTGAACTACTACTACAGTAGGTCACACTACCACAGACTCTATGTTGCCCATCTCTGTGCCTGAACTATTACTTGGACATAGTGCCGTACAGATTTTGAAGGGCGGGGGAGTCACGTCTCATACTCTGTGTTGCCCATTTCTGTGCCTGAACTATACAAGGTCATACTGCCATAGACTCTGTGTTGCCCATCTCTGTGCCCGGACTACTACTACTAGGTCATATAGTGCCTCATGTATTTTGAGGGGGTGCTACATCTCAGACTCTGTGTTGCCCATCTCTGTGTCTGCAGTACTGCTAGGTCATACTGCCACAGACTCTGTGCTGCCTATCTCTGTGCCTGGACTACCACTAGGTAATACTGCCATATTACACTTTGAAGGAGGTTGTCACATCTTAGAGTCTATGTTGCCCATCCCTGTGACTGAAATACTGCTAGGTCATGTAGTGCCTCATGTATTTTGAGAGGCGGGTGTCACCTCTGAGACTCTGTGCTGCCCATCTCTGCATCCAAACTAATACTACTAATTAAGTAATTAGTTGGATCCCAAAAATGGATTTCAAAGCAGAGTCTGTTATGGAACACATGGCAAACACCATCAGTATGGCTGAAACTTGTACACATAACAATAAAAATATTTCCCGAACAGAAATTCAGAAAAAGGAAATTCACTGCTGCAGATATAATTAATACAATTAATGAAAACGAAGCAACACAACCAGAAAAAGAAAGGAATGTTGGTGAATCCCCGATCAAAGTAGTGCAGCACTGTCGGCATTGCCAGAAAAATCAGACAAAACTCAAAAACAAGTAGCCAAAACAGTCAGACCTAGAAAGTCAATGATTAAGGAAAAGGCTCTATCTAGTACCACTAGACATGGCACTCTGTGATATGCCACTCATGCATATCGGGCTCCTTCATCAGAAAGCAGTGTGATGAAGATGTTGTAAATGTACAAGAACAAGGTCACGATGTATCACAGTTATGCTCTTCCAGAGGTGATGAGTCAGAATGTGATACCAATGAGTTGGAAGATGCCACCTAGAGGATTCCACCTGGGCTCCCAAGGCAAAGAGAAAAACAAAAACACATACAGCAAGCACCACCACTAGCCACAGCCAACAGTGGAAAAAGAATCAACAGCCATCATGGTAGCTCTTCTGGGGACAGCCACAGTGTGCATGAATCAGGGTCAGAAACATCAGCCACCACAACTGCTGCAGTTGCTGGCATGACAACAAATGATCCTCCTTAGCTGTGTGGAGCTATTGTCATATAAGTCCCAAAAATGAATGATTTGCTGTCTGCACCTTTTGTCATTGGGAAGTTAGCAGGGGAAAGTGAAGGCCAGTTCAGGACAACATCACTAAAAGGAATTTGCAAAGCACACATCCATCCATTTAGCTGGTCAGCAGTCCTGAACAAGGGAAAATATCTGTGATGAAAATAATCCTACAGACAACAGTGATGGTGAAGAGACCACAAGAGGGCAGAAAAAAATGTTCAACTTAACTGACAAAAGTATCTGGACAAGCTACAGCTTCACCACTGCAATCCCTGGTTTTGCACCCTGCATGCACTAAACAGCAGACCACTACAGTGATACTTGAACAAAAACTGCCTACAGCAGATGACATCAAGTAACATTAAAAATTCATAAGTTAATAGCTAAATATATTTCAAGGACCTGCAACCATTTTCTGTGGTGGAGAATGATGGTTTTAGAGTCCTTTTAAAATATTTTGCTCCACATTACAATATACCAGGCTGTAAATATTTTGCAACTGTGGCTGTTCTCAAATGTACAAATGTATGCAAGTAAAATAAAATTGGCTCTTAAAGTGAGTGAATGTGGTGCTGTGCACCTGACCATAGACATGTGGACGAGTTCTCAAACCACTGATTATATGTACATCACAGCACACTGGGTGTCACGATCGTCTTCAAACACCACCACAAGCAGCTTAGTAGAGGAAGGAAGACAAAGAATGGCAGCTCTTTGCATTAGCAAGTTTGGTAAGCATCACATCACTGTCAATATTTTGGAAGAGTTGTGTGACAAAATTTCTGAGTGGTTGGAGCCCTGGGACTCAATTCTGGATTTGTGGTTTCAGAAAATGATGTCAATACTGTTAGTGCATTGAAATGTGGTGGTTTTACTCACATTCCATGCTTTACACACTAATTAAATCTGTTAGTACAAGCTTTCCTTTCCAGTGACAACAGAATAGTAACACAAATGGAAGCTGCAAAGAAAATCTGTGGCTAGTTTAGTCACTCTGTAAAATAACGTGATAACTGGCTGACCTCCAGAAAAAATGGCTGCCAATATAGCAACTAAAACAATATGTTCTGACAAGATGGATCTCAACATTTTATATGTATGAGAAACTTCTCACACAAAGAAGGCAGTCCATGAATATACCATGGAGCACAAGCATAGCAGATGGTGTTGCACTGAATTAATTCCAGTGGGGTCTCATGGAGCATCTTACATTGCTCTTGACTCCTTTGAGGAAGCAACTTGACAGATTAGTAAAGAATGCTACTCTAAGTCAGGTTATTCCCATCATAAATTTATTGAACAAGGAACTCAGGAGGCTGCATAGAGGTTTTGAACAAAAAGAGACAAATCTGGTGTAGCCCTTACAGACTGGCTGATACAGCAATTCCAAAATTGCAAAAGACCTAACATCTCGACAGACAAAACCTTTCTTCCTTTGTCTCTTCTTGACCCTCAGTTTAAGTTGCAACAACTGCCTCCTTCAGATCTCTGTGACTCTTGAATACAAACTGCACAGAAAAGGAAGGGATTGTATGACAATACAAGTGAATCATGAGATGTGGATGCTGCATCTGTTGATGCAACATCTACTAGTATTGACAGCAATAATTTCCACTTAGTGCCACCATGTACTCCTTCATCAACATTGGGTAGTCCTGCACAAAGTCCTCTTTCACAGCCCTTGAAAAGGCATGCAATTCTGAAAGCACACAGATGACTCTCACACTTTTTGGTCAGAACTCATGAAACTGATAATTCAGATGTGTATGTCATGGAGCCACCTTCTTTGTCTTTGTCTGTTATGTGAATGCTCATTTATAGAACCACTCATTAATATTACTGATGACCCTTTTGAGTGCTGGCTGGAGAAGGACATCTGGCCTGCCTATCTGCCTTGCTATAAGGCTTATTAGTTGCCCTCCCAACAGTGTTTACTGTGAGTTTATATTTAGCACAGCTGGAAATGTTGTCTGATAGCCACACAGGGTTTACTCCTGAAAATGTACAGTGCCTTAACTTCCTAAAAGTCAGTCGCAACAAATTCTCTTACCAGTTCAGTGAACAGAGGCTGGAACATAAAGCGACGATGATGACAAACAGCTGCAACAGGTGTCTCATAATAAGGATGCTTCCTTGGTGGTGTTTGAAGATGATAGTGATGAGATTTAATTTCATGATTTATTTCTTTGAATTCAGAGGACAACGTCAGCAACGATAACAGAAAGATCAAGTAAAATAAATGTCTTCTTGTGAGGTCACAGGAACCCAGGTGGAGTTTAATTTGTTTATTCAGTAAGTTAAAAATACCAACAGGCAATACAGGTAATGAATTGCTGGACATCTGGGGTGGAGGGCGGCACCAAGGGGAAACACAAAGGGAAAAACTTATATGCTACGGCCGCCATGAGTGCTAGCCCCTGTGATCCTCAGGTCCTACATCATGCAGATACTTACTGGCTTGACAATGGGGAGCAGCATCAGGGCTGGGAACTGGCTGGTGGGCTTCATAGCAGGAGTAGGTGGCAGTCAGGGCCAAAACAGCTTTATTAAAAAAAGTAGTATTTTTTATGCCATAGTTG
This sequence comes from Neoceratodus forsteri, assembly GCA_016271365.2. Classification (NCBI taxonomy): domain Eukaryota; kingdom Metazoa; phylum Chordata; order Ceratodontiformes; family Ceratodontidae; genus Neoceratodus; species Neoceratodus forsteri. Next base: position 752,063,022 of record CM028129.1, read on the forward strand.
ACTACGCACAGCCACCAAGGTAGTCGGCCCCATGGTCCTTGGGTTCAGCACCATGTGGATCCCTGCCAGCTTGATGATGAGGAGAGTGGCAACTGGGCTGGGGATTGGCAGGTGGGCCTCATGGCATGGGTAGAGCGGCAGTCCAGGCCAACAGCTCTCTATAAATATAACTATATATATATATATATATATATATATTTATTTATTGAAAATGTTTCATCAGGAGAGGCACACTGAGCAAAAAGATGCTCGTCTCACGGTGTGACCTGGGGGTACAAGGAAGGAGGGTATACATAAAACAATCAATAGGTTGAACTTGAGTCAAGCAATTCAAACAATTGTTACATAGTTAAGTGTGGCTTACAAACTTGTTACATGAAGAGACACTTCTATATATGTGCCACAAGGAGGGTGGCATAACAAATTTGATTACACATCTAGAACTATACATGCTTACATAAGTGCCTATTATCTAGAGATTGATTTGAAGTAAAATGCACCAAGTTGGAGAAATGGAAGCCTGAGCTTGAGGTCAGAGAGAGGTGACAGGTCCGGGTAGTATACACAGGGAAAGATGAGAGGGTTGACTTTGGGAAGACATTGACGGGGAGTAAGAAGGGAGATAGCAGAAGTGTCATGAGAGGGTAAATGCATGGGTTGTTCAGGGCAATTTTAAGCCAGTCATTTGAGTGAAGGCCAAGCCACTGAGTCAGGCATGTAAGGTGAGGAGGGGCTCAGGGGTTAAGAGTATATATATATATATATATATATATATATATATATATATATATATTATATCATATATATTTTTTTTTCTGGGGTTTTTCTGAGAGCTAAGTATTGGATTGTACCATCTATGTAGTGTTAAGTGGGGTTTATTTTTAATTTTATTATTTATTTTGGGTGGGTATATAATATTTAATGCATTTTAGCGGACCATAACGAATGATCTAACCTGGTATTGTAGTAATTAAATTGTTTTATATTGTTTCTGGGGTTATTATTGGATTGGGATTTTAGGAATATTGTTTTTAGATTGTTTAGTTTTGAATGTTGGGCTAGGCTGTGGACTTATGAGATGTGTCCGCCTGTTACCCCCGGTGATGCGCTACTCAGCCTCTGCTCTTCACTCCTCCACCTTTTCATACCCTCCTTTGTTTTCTATCTACCAACAGTGTCAGGCTTTTGGTATTACCCGGGGAGGGGGTGAACAGTTGAGGCTGGAGGAGCGGGTCGCCTCATTAGGGTGGTTAAGACCAGGAAATGCCATGGGGTGAAGTGGAGCTTGGAACATGGACCATCTCGTATGGTCCCCATAACCAGGGCACCATCGTTGGTGACAGGCAGGTAGCCAGGGCAGCCCAGGAGTTTTGTCCAGCTCGGGCGCTGTTGTGCAATGCCAGATCTGTCTGGAACAAGACTGCTGTGATGTCAGATCTTGTTGGTTCGACAGATCTGGCTTGCATCACCGAGACCTGGTTGGATGATAATGTGGGATCAATACTTGAGGCCGCAATTCCAGCCGGGTATCGGTGATGCATCGCCAAGCTGGACCGCAGGTGGGGGTTGCAGTCTGTTTCAAGACTGAATTGGCACTCACTAGTGTTCCAATAAAGGAGACCATCTCTTTGAATGTGCTGTTGTGGCAGGTGTAGGCTATCCAAGTGCTCTCATCTACCGTCTACCCAGTGATGGAAGCAATTCCTTAAGAATAGCAGACTTAAGTCATCGACAGCTTTTGAGTCTCCCAGGCTGATGGTCCTGGGTGATTTTAATGCCTGGATCGACGATGAACTCTCACAATTTGGACAACACTTCTCCAGTTAATGGATTCACTGGGCCTGACACAGGTGGTTACCACTGCCACACATAAGGTGGCCACTCTCTTGATTTGGACTTCCTCCTGGGGATCGAGGCCTTTGATGTGGGGGTGGAACCAGTTGGCTGGTCTGATCACTACACTGTAAGATTCAATTTTGGCACCCCACCTTGTAGGCTGACTCCTGTGGAAATGGTCAGGTATCGCCTTTGCAGAATATTTCTTCCAATGGCCTTGCTGTGGTCCTTGACCTATCAAAATTTCCTGTGCATTGCACTGATCCAGAGACACTGGTTGTGGCCTACAATAATGCCATTACCTCTGCCCTGGATTCTATTGCTCCAGTTAGTAGCGTCCTCTCTCCCTTCAACCTAGGGCTCCATAGTTTGATGGGGCCTTGAGGAGTTGCAGCGACTTGGATGCAGGTTAGAATGTTGTTGGCGGAAATCTGGCCTAGATGCCGACCATCTTAGACTGTTAGAACATTATCAATTCTATCAGTCAGAAATTTCTGTAAGAAGGCAGAGTTCCTGTCCGGAAATTCTGGCCGCTTCAGAACCGACCAGCTCAGCTGTTCAGAACTCTGGACAGATTGTGCAACACAACCTGTCTACAGCTCTGTAGAGTGTTGTTCACAATTACAGTGTGATGAACTTGCTCGGTTCTTTGCTGATAAGGTGGCTGACATTAGGTCAGAGATCCACTCAACACATTCTATGTGGGTTGCTACTGGTCAGGAGTCGGTCACCACCCCTTCGTTTTCCTGGCGTACCTTTGACTACCTGGAAATCGTGGATGTTATGCAGATTATCCAAGGGTTTGCCCTACCTGCTGTAGTTTAGATCCAGGTCCTACCTCCTAATTTTGGGGTGTGGGATCCTATTCTCCTGGTTCTAGCACAGATAGTCTGGTGCTCCCTTGACTTGGGTGAATATCCTGTTCCTTGAAAGGGGCAGTGGTGACACCCTTGTTGAAAAGTTTCTTTGGACCCAGACTGTCTTGCCAACCACAGGCCTATCTTGAACCTCCCTTTGGGGAAAGGTGATCAAAGAAAGTAGTGGCGGCCCAGTTGGAGAACCACTTGACCATCCATAGCATCTACGAACCTCCAATCAGGTTTTCGAAAGAGGCATAGTACCGAGACCACGCTGGTTCGGGTGCTCAATGATCTCCTGAAAGCGGAGAGACCAGAGAAAATGGTCCATTTGGAACTATTAGATCTGTCATCAGCATTTGACACCGTTGACCATGGGGTTCTATTGGAGCACCTGAGATGTATTTGTGGGCTTTCTGGGACTGTTCTCAGATGGTTCACTTCATACCTCACTGGAAGAACCCAGAGGGTGGTTTCAGGTTTTTTCCTCTGATCCCATCTCTCTGTTTGTGGGGTTCCTCAGGGCTCTGTACTGTCACCCATGTTGTCTGCAGTGTACATGCTTCCCCTGGAGACATTGTGAGATGGTATGGGCTGAGGTTTCATTGTTATGCCGATGATACCCAACTATACCTGTTCTTTGCACCCGACCAGGAAGAAGCTATCTCAGTATTTAACAGCTGCCTCAATGAAATCCAGAATTGGATGAGGTCCAGTTGGCTGAAGTTGAACTCTGGGAAGACGGAGGTGATGGTTTTGGATTGGATTGCCAGATAGGGGAACCTGTGGCAGGCTCCCCATCTGGATTGTTTTGGGGATGTCAAGCTACAGGTCTCTGAATGGGTGTGAGACCTGGGGTGATATTAGATACAGGGCTGACTCTTTGGTCCCAGGTGTCAGCGGTAGTTAAGTCATCTTTCTACCATCTAAGAAACATCGCCAGGATCAAGCATCTTGTTCCGTCCTGTGATCTGCCAACTCTAATCCATGCCTTTGTGACCTCGCTTCTAGACTATTGCAACTCGCTTTACTTTGGGCTTCCGAGGTTGATATCCACCACCTGCAGCTGGTGCAGAATTCCTCAACACCGGTTGTTGGTGGGTACTCCTAGATCTTCTCACATTACACCAGTGCTACGGGATCTGCACTGGCTCCCAGTTCAGTGGCGGATCACCTTCAGAGTTGGATTACTGACTTTAAAGCCCTGCATGATCTGGGCCCTGATTACCTGAAAGAACCCTTGATTCCTTACCACCCTGTGAGATCACTCTGCTCAGTCAATGAGGGGTTGCTAGAGATTCCAAGGGTGACTTTAAAATCTGCTGGGACCCATGCTTTTATGTTTACTGCCCCATCCTTTGGAACTCTCTACCCCATCGATTAAGGAGTGCACGACTGTGGGGAGTTTTAAACAGGCTTTGAAATCTTTACTTTGGGAAAAAGCCTATGGTTGTATTGTTTTCTTATTTGATTTTATTTGGTTTTATGATGCTGATTCTTGTATTTATGTCTTATTGTACTGCACCTTGAAATTTGAAAGGCGCACAATAAATAAAGTGTATTATTATTTTATATATATATATATATATATACACACATATATATATATATATATATATACAATAATTGACTGCAATTATTAGTTGTGGGAGCTTGTAGGATACATCCAAAACTGCAAAGCTGAATGGGGGTAAGGTCAACCAGATTAAAAGTAAGTAACAAAACATAAGTGACAAAATAATTGACCACTCAGGCAGGAGTGTGTAGGATAATTTGGGGCCCATGATGCTTGCTATAACATCAAGTAGGCAAGCAAAATAATTACAAATAATAATAAAAAAAATAACATCTCAAGTCAAAAGGCGGAGGGATGACTGGGGCCCCATCACATATTCTGCTCATACTGCCTGTCTGTCACAAAAAGCAAGCCAGACTTGGTAAGGTCTATATTCTGCTGTTGTCTTTCTGCTGTTGGTCTCTTTCTCTTTCTCTCTCTCTCTTTTCCCTTCTCTTCTCTTCTCTTGTCCTCTCTTCTCTTCTCTCTCTGTCTGTCTCTCTCTTTCTGACTAACATTTGACACGCTGCATTCTTTTGCTTCAAAGTCCCAAATGAGTTGCATACACTGGGCTGGATTCAAAACATTTTTGGGACTAAGTCCTTCACCATAGCTCCAGCTGTGGACTGAAATCTTGCTAAGAATGCTATTCACATCCACAGACCAGCCATAACATTTTCCACAGGTGGGGACTTCCACTGTAACACCACTGCAAGCTGCCATAGATCATGGAGCTGGTCGTAAACCATAGCTGCAGGAGAAACTGCAGTTCCACAAGTGGAAAACCCACTTGCCCTGAGTTTTCCTTGCAGTTGTGGGTTTTCAAGGGTTTTGTGAATCCTGCCTACTGTTTCTACATTGAAATGACATGAAAATACAGTTACAAATTTTTTTTAGAAAGTTACTTTTTTTAACCACGAGATCTAAAGAATAATACTGATGCATTTCTCATACTAAGACTAAAAATGGGTCTACAATTCATCACAGTAAATTAAAACCTTTTGGAAATAAATATGAGTTGGAATCTGAACCAGGTCACAGCTGACTCACCCATCCCTAATCCTGACATTGGTGGTGGGAAATTTAATGGAATCACTGCCAAAGGAAGGAATGTAGAATATCTTGAATCCAATGCTTGAGGCAGCTTGGATTCATGGGAGTGAGAGTTATGTCAGATAAATCTGATAGATTTCTTTGACTGGGTGACCAGGAATTAGATCAGAGTGGAGCAGTGGACACGGCCTGCCTAGATTTCAGTAAGGCTTTCAACACTTTTCCACATAGGAGACTAGTAAGCAAGCTGGGTAGCTTAGTAGTGGGTCCAAAAGTGGTAAAATAGGTAACAAACTGGTTAGGGTATAGTTGACAGAAGGTGGTAGTAAAAGTTCTATTTGATGAAAGAAGTGTGACCTGTGGGTTGCTTGAGGATCAGTGCTGGGACCTGTCCTCTTTAATGTCTTTATAAGTGACATTGCAGAGAGACTGGAAGGAAGGTTTGTCCTTGTGGATGACACTGAAATCTGCAATAAGCTGGACAGTCTGGGGAGGCTAGAAAGGGTGAGCACAGACCTGAGAAAACCCGAGGAGTGGTTAAGGATACAGCAGCTGGGTTTCAATACAAAAAGTGCAAAATAATGCACTTAGGGCACAGAAACCTATAGGCAGAGTACAAAATAGATGGAGTGGTATTGACAACCACCAAGCAGGAAAGAGACCTGGTGGGTAATCATATCTGATGATCTAAAGGTGGCCAAGCAGTGTGACAAGGCAGTTGGGAGGGTTAGTGGGGTGCTGGGGTGCTTAGGGAGGAGTATCATGAACAGAAAGAGAAAAGATGGTGTTGCCTCTGTATGAGATGCTGGTAAGACCCACCTACAGTACTGCATCCAGTTCTGGAGACCACGGGATTGATTTTCAAAAGGCTGATGCAGGGCTTGCACAAAACCCTGCGTCAAAGCCATTTTGGTGCAACTGCACCAAACTCCATTGCCGCAACTGCACCCGATTTTCATTGTCGGGTGCAACTGCAATAGTTTCTTCTGTTTGCAGCAGCTTGTGCCAAAGGTTTGTCACAATCCTCATAACTAGGGTCCCCAAATAGCACAAGTTAGACCAGAGAAAAGTTGATCTAATCGCAGCTTTGGCACTTGGGATTTTAAACCCTCAATCGTTGGCGGAGAATGCCACAATCTCTGTGTGCCAATCAATCGGGCACCAGAGGCTTGCAGCATTCTCAGGCCTTTGAAAATTGAGCTCCACATCTCCAGAAGGATATAGCTGGAGTGGACGCAGTCCAGAGGTGGGCAAATAAAATGGTGCAGGGTCTACAGCAAAATCTCTATAAGGAGAGACTAAAGGATCTCAATATGTACACCCTGGAAGAGATGAGGGAGAGTGTGGATGTGACAGAGACCTTTAAATACCTCACGAGGTAAATAAGGTACAGGAGGAAGTATTTTGCAGAAAAAAAGATGTACAAGAACAAGTGGACATACTATTAAGCTGGAGGGTGGTAGATTCAGGGAGATGTGAGGAAGTACTTTAACAGAAAGGTGGATTCCTAGAACAGCCTTCCATTGGAGGTGGTGGGGTGAAAACAATGGTGGCTCAGGAATGCATGGTTAGGCATAAGGAATCTTAATGGGAAGGAAGGGGGTGAGGGAGAAAGAATCAGAGATCAATTAGTGTTTGCAGTGATATTATAGGTAGGAAAAAATGGTCAGAGTGGGTGGGCCAGCAGTCCTATATGTCATCAACTTCTATGTTCTATGTTCTAAGTTTACTTTGCATAGTATCTTTCATATTCATTGTACCCAAAGTACTTTGCAGATTGAGTTAGACACTTGTAGTGCAGGGACTATATGCAAGAAAATATTTCAGCCACATATTAATGCAAATGTCTTTAACAATATATTTTATTTACTGTAGTTATTTACAATTTTGACCAGGAAATATCCACTAAGCTGTGAAAACCTTTTCCAGGTATGTACTGGGAGGCGGGTTATATGGATTTTTTATTTACGGAGAATGTTTGCAATGACATTAGGGACATTCCCCTACTGGCCAGTAGGGGAGTTTCTGTCCATGGTAGAATGGCCACTGTGTCCCAAGCGTCTGAGTGTGAGGAGGTGTGCGAGGTGGGAGAGGTCTCTCCCCAACCTCGACTAACCTAGAGACATAAAGTGACTGCATTAATTTCTCACGAATATGTCTGGAACTGAAATGCTACCTGTATTTTGCAGGATGCCGACTTGCTGGTCGGCTTGGAAATCACTCTTGAGGAGAGCTGTAATCAGGAAAGCGGGCACTCTATTGAGTGAAGTCCAGAGTTGGAGAAAACTGCAGAAGTCATTGTGCAGGCACTGCAAGATGCGATTTCACAGAACAAAGCTCTTGAGTACACTGGAGGACAGGAGAAAGGGAAGGTGCCCGGATGCCTGGGTGAGAATGAAGTCGGTGAATCAGTCGGTGGGGAAACAGTCTTGAAATGAATGTTGCAAGTACAAGTGTGCAGCCACCTAAAGCACAGAGAGATAAAACTGGTAAAACCTTAGGGATTAGTGTAATGCCAGTAAAGGGACAAATGTTCCAAACTTGTCTGAAAAACGAGACCCACAACCAGGAGGTGTTACAAGCTGCAGGCTGGGTTCACATGGAGAACGGTTGGTCACCTGACCCACAAAACCCCAAAATTCAAGAATATAATGGCATGATTATTATAGGGACTGGGAAAATGATTCAGAAAGAGCCCTTGCAGCAGTCACACAGCATGGACAGCTATGTGCGACTAAACTGGGATAGTAGGCACAAGTACAATGGACATTACCACAGTGAGTAAAAGAAATAAAAATGACATTGGGGTGATTCTAGAGCCAAGATCAGTGGAATCAACAAAGTCCAAGAGGGTAGCATCTTTCAGAAAAAGAGATGTGCAAGAACAAGGGGACACAATTTGAAGATGGGGGGTGATTCAGGGGCAATGTGAGGAAGTATTTTTCACAGAGAGGGTGGTGGACGCATGGAACAGCCTTCCTGAGGAGGTTGTGGGGTCTAAAACTGTGGAAAATTCAAGAATGCATGGGACAGACATAAGGCAATTTTGTGGAGGGTAGGAAGAAATACTGTAGGCTGTTGGTTAACTAGGATCTGCAGCTTATCCTGTAGGTAGGGAAATGGGTAGACTAGGTGGGCCAAGCAGTCCTTATCTGCCATCAAAGTCAAAGTCTATGTTTCTAAACAAATAATGGTGAATAATGGCATTAATGACATAGGATTAATTCAGGAGGTGCCTGCTCCACAGGAAAATAATAGAAATTTATCTATGGGCCTGAGGACATAAACATTGCAGGACCCTGCTAAACAGAAAATGTTTAAACCTCTACTAAGAATGGCTGATTTAAGACCAATACCAGGAACCTGCACAAGAAGAAACGCTATCTGTTTAATGTATAAAGGAGGCCTGAGAATCCCTATGACAGAGTACAATATATATTGGGAGGAAATTACTAAAGGATTCATTGAAATTTTATGCCTCAGAAGTGTTTGCACTGATACACACTGATGATTTTAATTATGATGTAAGCTTCAAAACAGTTGAAGCTCTGGACAGATCCAGGTTAAATATAATGCTCTGAAGATTCACATTTGTGGGCCCCTTTCTAGCGATTCCCATTGCAAAACCTGCCATGCAATATCATTGCCATACTTTTCAAGAATGAAGGAGTGGACATAGCTGATATTTTATACTGGCTAAAGAAACGTTGTGAAGTCTTGGAACACCCCACACCAGTGGCTGACTCTGAACAGTTCTGGACAGGGGTTGGAAGGTTAAGTACACACTTTTATGGCCAGTAGTGGAATTGTTCACCTGCCCAGTTGGTTTCTCTTGGGAAGGACAGCGCTCATTGTTTTACCCTAGGCAACCCAAATCTTGTCATAAGTGTGGCTCTAGACTACATCTCAGTAATGCATGTGATACACTGAAATGTTCTCATTGTTTGGAAAATGGTAATTTCTTCATGAATTGCAAAAAGCGATGTTTAGATGTAATCTCTGTGAGGAAAGAGACCACTCCTATATCAAATGTCCATGGGCCTCCCACAATTCAGGAGATGGCCTTTCACATTAAGCTTTGATAACTCAGGCCCAGAAAAAGGATGTGTTCAGGCTTCTGAGAAAAGGATGCAGGACATTTAAGAGAAAAGAGACAAGTGTAAGAGAGAGAGAAACTACTATTCTTTTGGAACAATAAAACTCTAAAGATACAGAACGTGAGGTCAGGCTTCCTGAGGTAGAAGAAGAAGTGGGGAGAAGCACGTGGAAGAGAAAAGTTCAGACATGCCAGACATACAGGAAGAAGAGGCGGTCCTTGAAGTGGACCCTGCTCAGCTGTCTAGGGATGATAATCTGGAGGACATCCCACAAACTATGAGTATGGAAGAGGAAGAATGTTTTAGTGATATTGAAAGGGGTAAGCAGGTTGTGTGTAGAGGAACACATCCCTGTAAGGACATCCATGCCACCCCAAACCTTATAGTGAAAAACCATTCAAAAATAGTGAAAAGAAAGGAAAACTGCAGGTCAACAGATATGCAGCATTGCTCATTGAAAAGCCCATGGTAGTTTCAGATGGAGATGATTCTGGGTCTGATTCTTCCTCAGTAGCTTCTTCCAAAGTGACTTCTTCAGAGATGGAGGAAGGGAGTTCAGGGAGAAAGCAATGGGATACCAGATCAAGACAATAAATGGTCTAAGAGAACTTTCTATCATATATGGCTATTTTCATATCCTAACTCTAAATGTAAATAGTATAAAAAATAGGATACAAAAGGATGTAGTTTATAGAAATTAAACCTGCTTAAAACAGATATTATTTTGCTTCAAGATACTAGGTCAAATCTTTTCGGACATTGCGTAGTGCAATGCAAAATGGAAGCAGGGGTCGCATTTTGCTCTCAAGGTCAAGATAAATGTGATGGGTTGGGGATTTTGTTTTCTAATCTGGAATTAAAGGTTTCTAGGCTTGTGGACTTAGAACCAGGCAGGGTTTTGATTTTGGACATTTCTTATAGATGGAATAGGATTAGTCTAATCAATACCTATGCCCCTCAGGGAAAGGCTTTACGGGTAGAACCTTTCTGGAAATTCAGCCTTTTTTGTGTACTGCACGAACAATAGTATGTGGGGACTTCAATTGTTGTGTGCAGAAAGAGGATAGAGGTTTGCAGATGACAAAATGTTCTGTGACTCTAATGCTTTAAAGGATATTATTGTCACATCACAATTAAAAGGTGCTTATCAATCTTTGCATGAATCTGGTGGTTTTACATTTGGAAAGGTCCATTATAAACAAAGAATAGATTACATTTGGTGTCAACATCTTTAGAGGTCAAAGGTTAGAAGTCAGGGACCTGGCCTTCTCAGACCATTCAGCTGTCTTTATAGATTGCCAGTGGGATAATGAACAGACTCATGGAAAAACTACATGGAAATTAAATACCTCATTATTGGAACAGGAGAGGGTAGTGAAGGAGTTTAGTAGATTATGGGATGCTAGACTTTCAGTGCAGTGCATGTACGATTCTCTTAGAGAATGATGGGTAGATACAAAGAGATTTTCAAGTCTTTTTCAAAAACAAGTAGGAAAAAGAAATAGGGACAAATATATTTCATATTTACGGTTTAGGAAACAGCTTCATAGATTGATTTCATTATCTGAAACCACTAGTCATGACTTTAGTTTCCAAATTCCACAGATAAAAGAAATGTACAAATTCCAGTATGATAGGGCCAAAACATTAAAGCAAGAACTACAGTTTGGCACAGTTAGTAGAAAGCAAACTTTGACCCCTTCAAGGACAGCCAAAATAATTCCAAGAAAAAATCATTTGGGAATTAGAAGATGAGAATGGAGTGGTGTGTAGAGATTAGGTTTCTACAGGTATATTAGAATAGTGAATAAATATGTAGAGAACATGTTTAGTTTAATTCAGACATACACAATAAGGAAGTATATATAGGGCAGCTAGAGAGAGAGAAAAACACATACAAAAGACCAAGAGTTGCAGTTAATAGCCTCATAACTGAGGAGGAGGTAAAAGGGTGATAAAATCATCAAAAATAACCCACTCCTGGCTCTGATGGTCTCCCAGCAGAAATTTACAAATTCTTTAGTAGTTTATTCAGTTTAGAATTGGTTACATTGTTAAATGAGTTGTTACAATCCCAGGATTTTCCTGGTTCCTTAGTGGAAGCAGAGCTAGTTCTCTTATTCAAAAAGGAGAAAGGTCATGTTTGCAGAAATGGAGGCCTATTTGTTTAATGAATGTAGATATTAAACTTTTAAGCAAGATTTTGTCTAATAGATTAGCAAATTGTGCAGAAACTATTATTTGTAAAGACAGGGTGTGCTATTCCTCAGAGGGTATAGAGGAAAATTTAATACAATTAATAGAATTGTTTTTAGAGACCAAATGGGGTGGAAACAGGGTTCGTCTTAAATTTAGATCAAAGGAACGCCTTTGATTTCCTTTCTCAATAATATTTATTTTCTATTTTATTGCAATATGTATTCCACCTATATACATATGTTAATTGGAGTAGAGACCTACATAAAGAGGCAACAGTAGTACCCAAAGTGAATGGATGGAAGGGGACAAACTTAAGGTATGCAGGGGAGTAAAACAAGGGTGTCCCATGAGTCTCTTGCAATATGTATTTGGTATAGACACATTGCTTCAATGAATAAGAAATGGCCCTGATATTCAAGGAATGTATCTCAAAGAAACCACTCCCCATTGAAGGTATTGGCATATGGATGATGGTCATTATGGCAAGTGAGACCACAGAGGAAAGCGTTGTACAGAAACATCTTCAAGAGTTTTCTGAAGCTTCAGGCACCAGTATTAATAAGGAAAAAGTGTTGGATTTAGGTTGGGCATGAGGAATCAGACAAAGAGTCATTTTGCTGGGATATCACTTACAAGTGAACCCATTACAATATTGGGAATTAAGTTAGGAAGGAACACCCAGCTGTTTTGAATTGGGAAGAGCAGCTGGCAAAAGCAGAAGATATACTGGTAAGATGGTGCATGGAACAATATCAAAGCAAAGGAGTTTTTTGATTAAAAACATGATTGTGCCTATCCTACTTCATGTGAGTTACATCTATCCTCCAAAGATATTGCCAACAAGATTATTTAGTCTTTTCTTCAGAGTCTTTGGGGAGTAGACTGAACAAGATTAAGAGAAACATCACATATCAAGTATTCAGGATGGAGGTATAGGATGATAAATCCTGTGGCTTTTTATTATAGTGTTCTCACTGTAATATTATAGAACCACACAAGAACCAAAATAAGGAATGGTATATGACTCTAATGGAATGGGCTGCACCATGTATGAGGGCCTGGGAACTGAAGAAAAGTGGATTAATAAATAAAATTCAAATTGTTCCAAAAGAAGTGAAGGAAATGTTTCAGCAAATGATAAAGTGGAAAGTGGAGTATAATACGGTCAGCTTAGAATAGGAATGATATTTATGAAGCAACGGTGAAAGTACACTGTACAGAAGAATAGTACTGCCCTATTGTATTGCCCAACAAAGCCAAGAGATTTTGCATCAGTTATTGAATAAAAGAATGCCAGCATTTGCATGGGATGTGCTTTGGTTAAACGTATCATGGTAAACTGAATGTCAAGAATAATAACAAGCATAAGGCCCTCTAGGAGAGAGATATTGTTTATGCCAGGGTTGTAACCAGATTTTGGAAACCCAGGAGCATCTGTTCTTGGATTGCACATATGCAAAGCAGTTTTGGGACCTGACAGCAGATTACTGGAAATCCAACAATTCAGAAATATTACATATATGGATTTATTGTATGTTACACAGTCTTAGTGTTGGCAGCAGTCTACAAAGGAAAATTTGCAAGTTTTGTTTCAATTCTAAAATATTATTTGTGGCAAGCCAGATGTAAGTGGGTTTTGCAACAACACTTTGTACTCCAAGAAGTGTTATTAAGGACTGTACAGGTGGCAATCAAGCAAGTTTATGAAAAGGATCTGAAAAATGTTCAAATAACCAGTTGCACCATCTATGGAAAGCCTGTGCTAATATTTTATGAAAACCTCAAGACACTTTGAAGGAAAATATATTGAGCATTTGGACCAAGGAATGTAATGTCATGGATGTAAAGTTTTAAATTGATCATGGAATATTACTCCCTTTTCCATAACAAAATTCCCTACTCTGCTGCAGGGGCTCTGCTTCCTGTGAGCGAGATGGAGGACTCCAGTGGACAGCTGGAGGACGATGGAGGAGGAGGTGGAGTGGATGCTGCAGTAGCTGTAATGGATACCAGCAGTACTGAGGTGGTGAATTCTGAGATACTCTTGGAATCTGAGGCTGAGCAAACCTGTCAGAATGAAGCAGTTTCAGAAAATATGGATGTCTCATTGGAAGGCATTACTTTGCAGCAGGAGCTGCTCAACAAAAAACTTTACTTCAGCAACAAATCTTAGAAGCAGAATGAGAGTATTTGAGGCGAAATCAAAACTTCGATGAGGAAATGAAAAGGAAGCAGACAGTGGATAACTCATCCGACAGACCTATTTACAGGCAACAAAGATTTTTTTGTTCAGAGCGAGTTCAAGGACCCAAGTTAAACCAAAGCATCACGGATGACACGAGCAGACACACCTGTGCAGGAGAAACAAAATTGATCATTGGCAGCTGCACTGAAGGGAGCTGGATGGGTGCAGTCAATCAAGGGATATGGATCCCAGACCCAGTGATTCCTGTGCTGGAAACTAGCACGGAAATGCCTGGGCACACTACAATACCACTTGAGATTGTACAAATGAAGGTGGTAGACAGAAAAGATAAAAGTCTGGACAACAAGGTGTCAGGTAACATTTCTTTCTCACCTTGGACACAAACATGGGAGAAGAGTTTTGATGCACAAATGGGCTTAACTTTTCAGCCCAAAAGAGATACAGATGTTGACCCATTGCCACAAGTTAACCCTGAACTACCTCCAGTGATGGTATCCTATACAGACCACTGCACCAACATACGCCAGCCTTTTCCACAAGCCAGTGGAGCTGGTAAAAGGTAGAACGCTGTCCACTTGCAGTTTTGGGGGATATGGAGGCACTGCCTGATAGGTTTTATGTGGGAAAAGTATTGCTGGAAGCAATCTATGGGGTTTCCCCAGCAGGCGTTTAAGCTTCATTCACACTCCTGGAGAGAACACCTTTGATGTGAGTTTTCAAACTCTAGAGAGTCTGGACAGATTTGGGCTAAAATACACCACCCTAAAAACAAATCCTATCTGGGCCACATTTAAACTATATCCTTACAAAACAGATCTTCAAACTAATCACAATCTTGCTTAGGAATGAAGGAGAGAACATTTCTAACATGTTGTACTGGTTGGAAAAAAGGTGCATGATACAGGGAACACCAGACCCTATTCTGGAGACAGAGGCTTTTGTAATAGGGTGTGGCATATTAAAATTAAACTTAGTCAGCCTGTCACTGAAATCCAACACCTGCCAAATTGCTTTATCTCAGCAGGGATAAAGGCTTCATTTTTCACCGTGGCAACAAGACACTGTTACAAGTGTGTGTGTCAGCAAGACATCTAAGCCACACTTGTGAAATAATGAAATGTACTCAATGTGGGGAACTGGGGTATATTTGCTTCCACTGCAGGCACCTGTTGAAATGTAACTTTGTGTGATGAGGTTGACCACCCTTTGAAGAGTGTCCACGGGCAGCACATAATACGGAGGATGTGAACTTTGCTACACAGGATTTCTACATTAATAGAGCAGCTAAGGCTGTGGGCCCTGACTTCTAGGCCAAATAATCTGTCTCCACCCCTGCCATATCAGTCAGCCACAGAGCCTATACCACCTACTGAACACAGAAACTCCTTGGACCAGACACCTCTGAATCAGGATGGTCCACTCCAGAAGCAAAAGAAATGACTGCCTCAGTTTTCTGAGATGCTACCCCTTCCTGAAGAGAATGAGTTTAAAGTAGTGCAAAAGGAAAGGTCACTCAAAACACAAACCAGGGTCTCTTCTGAGATGCTAGCGCCCAGAATCAATATGCTGCATTACACTGGGGTGATACAGATGGGAAGTTGAGTCAGACTCTGTGTCCATTATGTCTTCCCAGAGGGATATTGTATCAGATGTTGATAACACTGTGGTATAACCTACTCACAAAACCAGGAAAAAATGAATGGGGATGAGGGCCAGTTCCAGAAAAATAAAATGATCCTGCTGTCATGTGGAGAACCCTATATGACCTATCGGTTGCTTCCCCTCGACACAAACAGTATAAAATCTAAAGAAAAAGTCTTCTGATGTTTGCTCAATTTGATTCTTGTCCATATGATTTTGTATTCTTACAGGACACAAGGTTGCATTACAAAGGAGAAATACACACAGCAAGTCTAGCATGGTTGTAGGGAGGTTACTGGTCAATAGGGAGGAGGTGTGTAGTGAGGTAGGCATATGTATCAACAATTCTGAAGTGCAAGTAGTCCATATAGTTGATATTCTACCTGGTAGGGCATTACTGGATGTGAAATTGCATGATATGGTTTCCGCTTGATAAATAAATATGCTCCCGAGACAAGGTTAAGTAGGACTGATCTTCTACAAGCCATCAACTCTTATGACTAACTTTCAGATATGTTCTTTTGGTGGGGATTTTAATTGTAGTAGGTTTCCATCAGACACGGGTTTAGCCACAACAAAAACTTTTGCGATAATAATTTTTAAATAATCTTTATCTCAAACAGGCTTAATTGATGCCTTTGTATCCTCAAATCTTCCTGAAAAAACATACTTTCACGATACTCGCAACTAGAATTGACTACTGGTTTATTTCCCCATGTTTATAAATTAAGAAGGGCTCTGTTAAGCCAGTAATCTCATCAGACCATGGGTTGCTCTGTTTAACTTTGGCAAATTTAGAAGAAATGGCTCATGGTCCTGGATATTGGAGGATGAACTTAAATCTTTTGAATAACCCCTAATTAAGCAAGGTTTTGAGCATGTTTTGGATTCCTGAAAATCAGTTTTCTATTTATATGATGTACCACAGGCTTGGTGGGAGGACACAAAATCTGATGTTCAGTAATATTTCCAAAAATTGGGAAATTAAATGGAATGAAAAGAAAAGACGATTATAAACATCTAAGGAAACAATTGCTTGCTCTGATTTCCTACAAAATACTGGAAGCTTTGATTACTCCTCAAATTACAGACATAAAGTCTAAAATGGAAGACATACAATATGAAAGATTAAAATCACTGAATGCTGCACAAAATTTGTAACACAAAGAATACAAAATTATGTAAACCCTTTTGAGTTTTGTAAAAACAACGTCAAAGGAAAATCATAAACAAAATTACTGGTGAGGATGGTAATATTCTCGTGAAAAACAAAACTTGGGGAAATCGATAGATATATCATGGATATGTTTCAAGAACAGAATTTAGAGTCTACAGACAAATCCGGCATGGTTAAATGCCTGGCCTTTACCGTAGCTTTCCACTCAATTCAAAAGCACTTTGATACAGCCTATTACACAGCAGGAAAATTAGGAATTGTGCAAAGCCTCAAAGCAGGCTTGGCTTCTGGGCAAGATGACTTGCCAAATGAAATGTATGCACATAATTAAAAATTACTACCTGAGATGGTAGCATTATTTAATGCCATGTTACAACCAACCAGTTTTATGGGTAGCATGCACAAGGTCTATTTATCTTAACAGTACAAATCCAGGAACCAAAATCTCTGACAAACTGGTCTCCAATCACATTTTTAAATTAAGATTTTAACATTTTTATTAAACTTTTATGTAATAGATTAGCATTCGCCCTAGGAGACATAATACATCCATCACAGACATGTGCTGTACCAGTCAGATATATATCAGATAGTTTGATTTTACTCAGAGAAATCATGGAACAAGGCAACAATGCAGAACTGTTTTTTTTTGTTTTTGTTTTTTAACATAGATCAGGCAAAGGCATTTGATAGAGTATCCCATGATTATCTCTGGCATGCATGAGGGCCTATGGGATCCCACTGGAATTTATATCCTGGGTGAAGAAGTGTTACCACAGAGCCACATCAACTCCATATATTAATGGGTGGATGGGTAAGACATGCATAATTGGAACAGGAGTAAGACAAGCGTGTCCTGTAAGCCCTCTCTCTACATATTAACCCTGGACCCATTGTTACATAAAATGAATGCCTTTCCAGAGATTACGGGTTCTACTTTTTCAAGCTCAGACCCAGAAATTAAGAGAATAGCTTATAATGACAATGTCAGCCTTTTGTTAGCTGATGTAGACTCACGTTTGGAGAGAAGAAGACCTTGGAATCTTTTGCAGTAACAACTAGGTCAGTCATAAATTACTCCAAAAGCAGTTTTATCCCTATAGGGCAGCACACTATCTAGTACCAAAATGATGGGAAGAAAAAGTGAGTGATGGCCCATGCAGAATGTTAGGAATTTGGTTTGGTAAAGGGATGTAGCATACTTGAAATGGGAAAACTGTTAGTTGCTGCAAAAGTAAAGTCACTGTCTGGAACAAATGGAGGATGTCTAAACTCAAAAGGGTTTACATGGCAAAAACTCTCTTATTGACACTGTTTTACATTTGAGTTGTATTTTCCCACCTCCACGACAATTAGAGACATCCATTTATGGGCTGGTTCTTTCAATGTATTTCGGAAGTCATTTAAACCCCATTAAGTGGGGGATATTGTACTTAAACAAAGCTAATGGGGGGTTGAAATGATCAATCCACTAGTATTCTTTTAGTATGTTTATCTATGCAAACATAAAGCCTCTCTCAATTTGTTCAGCTAATCTATGGTCAGCATGGTACACAGCGTAGTTTGGCACCTATTTTTCCATTTTGGCCACTAAATTCAAATCTTCCTAAACAAAGAACACTTAGGGTCTCCCCCATATTTACAAACTCACTTTAGTAAAATCAAAATATGATTATGTTCAAGATACAGATATTTTCCATGAAATTAGATTTTTATTAGCATATTATGGCTACATTTTTCATGAGGCTACATTTTTTCTCAACGTTCACATTAGTAAGACCTGATTATAAGTAAAATGTTAACATCTCCCAGGACCCCAAATAATCATTAGGATGTTCTCTGACTTACAGTACATGGCAAGTTAAATGTCAGGAACAATTTAAAGCATTAAGGAACAGAAGACAGGTTCTGTCAAAAACTTATTGTGGGATGTGTTAGAAACAATGGAGCATTTATTTTTCACATGTCCTTTTATAGTTAGATTTTGTTTCTGTTAAGGAGCAGGTGACCTCAGTCCCTTTTTAATAATTTGATGTTGGAAATCTTGTATTTGGGCATATTACCAAACCAATGGGTGAAATATAATAGACAGACTATGTGGCTATTCCTGGTGTGTTTTAAATATTTTATATAGCATGTACAATGTCACTTGACTATTCAGCAGATAGATATGTCCGGAGGGCAATTGTTTGACTTAATAGAGGGTGTCATAGAGAAAATGCAAACTCAAGGCAAATGTCTGCTTTCAAAACAGCAGTATGGAGAAAGGTGGAGGAATATACATTGAATAAACTGAATATGGATGGCAGAGGACAATTGGGTTGGTGGCAAATTTCTGAGGATATAATTCTGAAATCTTTTTGTCACAGAAAGGAAAACAGATTTAAAACACTGGATCAAGTGATCTAGGTAATTTGTACACCACATAGTACAAGAGTACATAATGAGGAAAGTAGGAAGCAATATAGGTAATGCATGTTTCAATGATGGGAAGGAGACAGAAGTCAAAGGTATGATGAAATATATTTTTGATTTTCTTTAGCAGGTGTGTTTTAGACTATAAATGCAGAAAAAGGTGTTAAGGACAGGGATGGGGCTAAAATGGGTACGGCCATAAAAATAAATGGAAGGTGATGAGTACCAATGCCCGTAGTCTGTGCAACAAGCTCCCTGAACTGGTGGCCTTAATGGAAGAGGAATGCCTGGATATTGTGGCAGTCACTGAAACATGGTACACAGAGAACCATGAGTGGGAAGTCAGCATACTAGGATACACAGTCTATAGGAGGGACAGGGTGGATAAAAGAGGAGGAGGAGTAGCTCTCTATATAAGGGAAGGGATTAAAGCAACAGAACTAAAGAGTAAACAGGAAGTTGATGAGTCACTATGGGTCACCCTGGAGACAGAAATGGCACCACAATCCGCATGGGGGTTGTGTACAGACACCATCTCAGGGGAGAAATGGACAAGGAAATGATAGAAGGCATCCTTAAAATGGCAGAAAAAGGGATATATTGTTGATGGGGACCTGAATATGCCAGATGTTAACTGGAGTACCTTTGCTGCAGGCACATCCAAGAGCAGTGTCATTCTTAATGCCCTACAGGGGGCATGCCTCAGACAACTAGTGTTGGAACCCACTCGGAGGGAGCAATTTTAGACCTGGTACTCTCAAATGGGAAGGAGAAAGGATCTCAGATTTAGAAGTGGGTAGCCATCTGGGAACAAGTGACCACCAAACAGTGTGGTTCACAATAAACACAGCTATAGGGTCAAGTCATACAAAAACAAGAGTATTGGACTTTAGGAAGGCTGACTTTGGGAAAATGAGAGAGTGCTAGAAAAGCACTAGCAAATGGGCAAGAAGGAGGGGTGGAGGAACAATGGGGAATAATCAAAACAGCCATCGAGAGAGGCAACAAGCCTTTGTGTGAAGCAAATCAATAAAACAAAATGAAGGAAAAAACACTATGGTTCTCAAAAGAGGTGGCAGGGACGGTTAAGGAGAAAAGGATAGCATTCAGGAAATATAAGGAAACACAGAAGGAACAGGATAGAGAACTTTATCAGTTAAAGCAGAAGGAGGTAGGGAAAGCAGTCATTATAGCAAAGGCACAAACTGAGGAAAAGATAGCCAACTCTGTTAAGAAAGGGGATAAAACTTTTACAGTTGCATTAGGGAGTGAAGAAATACCAAGGAGGGATACAGATACTTAATAAAGGGGAGGGAATGTGGGCAGAGGGTGACAGTGAAAAGCAGGGATACTGAATGAATATTTCTGCTCAGTATTCACAACAGATGAGGACAGGGAAGTGCTTAAACCAAACAAGGGAGAAACTCTGAATAGGGAGGTCGATACCAGTCCATTCACAGAAGAAAGGGTTTGAAAAAGCTCTTGAAACTGAGGGTGAACAAAGCAATGGGGCCTGATGGGATTCACCCAAGAATACTAAAAGAACTAAGGGTAGAACTAGTAACACCACTGACTACTCTCTTTAACAAATCATGGGAGGATGGAGTGGTACCTGATAACTGCGCAGAGGGCAAATGTGATTCCACTTCACAAAAGTGGGAGCAGGGCAGAGGCAGGAAACTACAGACCAGTTAGTTTGACTTCAGTGGTAGGGAAAATGATGGAATCACTTCTCAAGGAAAGAATTGTTGAGTACCTAGAGGCCAGTGGGGCACAGGACCCAAAGCAGCATGGTTTCACAGCAGGAAGGTCATGTCAGATGAACCTAATAGATTTCTTTGACAGGGTGACCAAAGTAGTAGACCAGGGAGGGGCTGTGGATATAGCCTACCTAGATTTTAGCAAGGCATTCAACACAGTCTCACACAAAAGATTAATATACAAGTTAGCCAGCCTTGGAGTAGGTCCCAAGGTGGTAGCCTGGATAAAACACTGACTGGACAACAGGACTAAAAGGTAATAGTGAGCGAGTCCACAGTGAAGAAAGGAGGGTATCTGAGCGGGTACTGCAGGGTTCAGTACTGGGACCGGTCCTCTTTAATACCTTTATAAGTGACATTGGAGAGCACCTGGAAGTAAAGGTATGCCTCTTTGCAGATGACGCAAAGATCTGCAACAGGTTGATACAGAAGGTGGGGTGGAAAGAATGAAAAGGGACTTGGCAAGGTTGGAGGAATGGTCAAAAACATGGCAGCTCAGATTCAATGCAAAGAAGTGCAAGGTAATGCATCTGGGAAACAAAACCCAGGGAAGAGTACACAATAGGGGTGAGTTAATAACAACAACAAAAATTGAAAGAGAACTAGGAGTAATTATATCAGATGACCTAAAGGTGGGCAAGCAATGTGAGAAGGCAGTAAGGAGGGCTGGGGGATACTGGGATGCATAGGGAGGCATCAACAGTAGAAAACAGGAAGTTGTTATCCCTCTCTACAGACAGTTAGTGAGGAGACCCCATCTGGAGTACTGTGTGCAATTCTGGAGACCCCATCTCCGCAAAGACATAGACAGAGTGGAGGCTGTTCAGAGGAGGGCAACCAAAATGGTGCAAGGTCTGCACCAGAAGACATACGAGGACAGACTAAAGCAGCTAATATGTCTACCCTTGAGGAAAGGAGGGAGAGGGGGACATGATAGAAACTTTCAAGTATCTCAGGGGAAGTAACAAGGTACAAGAGGGTAGTATCTTTCAGAAGAAGAGATGTGCAAGAATAAGGGAGCAACAATTTGAAGATGGGGGACGGCTCAGAAGTAATGTTAGAAAGTATTTTTTCACAGAGAGAGTTGTGGATGCATGGAACAGCCTTCCTGAGGAGGTTGTGGAGTCAGGAACAGTGGGAGAATTCAAGAATGCATGGGACAGGCATAAGGCAATTCTAGTGGGGGCAGGAGGAAGTAAGCTGTTGATTAACTAGAAACTGCAGCTTATCCATCAGGTAGGAAATGGGCAGACTGGGTGGGCCAAGCGGTCCTTATCTGCCATCAAATTCTATGTTTCTATGATTATAACATTGCTGTATTACTTTTGCTTTAAGTCATAACGAAAATTCCTTCTCTTCTACCCCTTTTAGTTTTCATTTTCTTTTCCACTTTCTTTTATCCTTTCTTTACACTGTGTTGGATTTGGTGAATGAACTAACCACAAATGTTTTGTATTTTCCAGTTGCATTTTATACATATGGGGTGGAATATTCAGACTGCGCGAGCAGGGGTGCAAGCCTGGATGCAGTGCAACTGGTCTGCGCCAGGGCATGGACCAGGCGATATTCAGCGATTGCTGCGCCATGGCTCAGCACCGCTGAATATGGCACTGAGGGCACAGGCATTGCACATGGTGCAGTGGCACTGTGCCAGCACAAGTGGCAGAAGGGAAGCAGAGGATGCACCAGCACAAGTGCGGTTGCACTGGGCGCATCAACCGTGATATTCAGCACTGGGCATGCAAATGAGGCCATTATACATACAGGTGCAAATGGGGCCATTTGCATGTCATTATGGCCCCATTTGCATCTCGATGCACCGATCCCTGGTGACTTGTGCCTGGTGCCCTGCCAGGCTGCAGCTGTCGGGGACTGACACCCTGCAGTCCCTTTACTGAACCCCTGCTCCCATCACCTGATGCAGGCATAATTATGTGTTATCCCTGGTGGTCCAGTGGACCGCTGTCCACCCGATCATGGGCATAAGTATGTTCTATCCCTGGTGGTCCAGTGGACTGCTGTCCAATGCCTGATTATGGGCATAAGTATGTTTTATCCCTGATGGTCCAGTAGACCACTGTCCAACACCGATCACGGGCATAAGTATGTTTTATCCTGGTGGTCCAGTGGACCACTGTCCAATGCCCGATCATGGGCTTAGGTGCTACATATCCCTGGTGGTCCAGTGGAACCCCCAGCACCTGATCATGGGCAGAATTAATGAAGGACACCCTGGTGGTCCAGTGGTACCCCCTCCCCACCTGTCCACTGAGGCCTCCACCACCATGCACCCACCCAGTCAGTGGCGGGTGGCATCACCCTGCTCACAAGCCACCTTGCTGCCCGCTGACTGACAGCATACAGAAGGGTCTATACACCTATTGGTCCACTGTGTGGGCCAATGGGCATACAGACCTTACTGTACTACACAGGCTCGATATGTGAATGAAGGCAGTTTATATGATGAACCACCAGAATGGTGGGAGGATACAAAAACAGAAATCAGAAGCCTAGCTCAATCCTTTGGGAAAAATCAGAAAACTCTAAATATATAACTTAGGTCTTAGAGCACAGTTAGCTAAACTATTGTCATTAGCTAGGAATTCTGATGTAGAACTCGTAGATCAGATTAGAATCATAAAGAGAAATGTGCACATTTCAGTATGATAGTGCAAAATCCTGTATATAGAACAAAAATATCGAACACAGGGAATTAAATTACATATTAATCCATATGACAGTTGTGCCGGCAGCCAAACAGCAAGTTTTCTCTGGGATACAAAATGAGAATGGTAGCATAAATTCAGAAAAGGAAGGGATACTAAAACAGTCTATATATATGCAAATCGGACATTTGGTGGGGATTTACAGGACAGAAATCAAATTGGGATTTTTATCTTCCTGACTCTAGAAACAGATAAACTCTCCTAACTACAGATATTATAGAAGCAGACGTCAAATAAGCCATTAATTCATGATTAGTTAGGACTGCCCCACAGCCAAATGGTATATCCAGTGAATTTTATAAACAGCTTTCCCAGCATCTTTCACCAGTACTTACAGTTCTTTTCAACACTGTCATACATCTGGGCCAACACTGTAGTCGCAGTAAGGCTCTGTCCACACTAGAAATAAAAACTTGGTAACGGGTTTTAAACCATTATGGGAGGGCTTTTAGCCACGTGGTTCGTGGGCGAACAACAACATCACTCCCCATTGAGTTTAAAGGTCACAATATCCTGGGCCCTCAAGATTCTTTTCATTGCAGCGGACGGCCGCCTCCTGCCTATTTTCTAGTGTCTCTTGCGTCACCTTGTCTCCTGCTTTTGCAGTGCCTTCAGCCGCTGGCTCACTCGCTTTTCTCTGCAGCTCGTCCAGCTGCTCCTGCCTCCCTCGCACTCCCGTTTTGTTTTTCCTCACTCGTTTCATGCCTTGGTATTTTCCTTAGTTGCCGTTCCATGGAGTGCTCGGATGCTCTTTCCCGTTGTCTCCTCCACCGTTCCAGATTCAGGTAACCCAGGGCTCACCCTGTGCTGATTGCTGCACTTCAGCTCCTTTCGACCAATCCACTTGCTTTTCATTCACCCACTGCTCCCTTTCCCCAGTGATTCGGGCGCTTAGTCCACCTCGAATACTGCACTTCACTCTCCTCAATCTGCCACATTGACTTCTCTCCATCACCCGTCATTCATGCCTTCCACTTCTGTCTTCTCATTCTGGCTGTCCTGCCTTCATTTCCCCTTCTCCGTTGTGATCCCTCTAGCTCAGAGCCCTTCTCCAGCACAGCGGGTGAGTTTCACTTTTCTTTGTGTTTCCACTACCTGATTGCACTTCACTCCTGTTCCTAACAAAGAAAAAAAATAGATTTCAATGTCCTGATGGTTCATCTTCCTGGCTGCCACACATGGTCCTTGCTTGCTGCATCTCTGTGTCTCTGCTCCTCTTCTGTTGGCATCGCTGGATTTATTGCAACCTCCCTCGCTTCCTCTAGCTCTATGGTGCCCCATCTCACATGGCATACCATTCCTGGTGGGATGTTCTATCTTGCATTCTGCTACATTGTGGTCTGGTCTCCATCTGAGGAATTTTTGCTCTCTCCTCTGAGTTCTCCTACTGCCCAGCAGGTGGCACTGTCTGCACACAACAGATCAGATTCAGATTTCCTGCCTAGCTTTCGGTCTGGTTTCCATGTACCTACCCAGTCAGGCTTTCTGGGCTTCCTCCCTCACCATTCCTTGTCTGTTCCATTTCCTTCCTCATGCCAGCCATCCCAGCTTCATTCGATCATGGCCTCCAATTTGATCCCTACCTTCCAATGTATTTTCCTATCTCACTTTCTAGTACCTGCCTCTATGGTGTCGATCCATTGTAGTACTTCACCTGTTCCTACGTTACCTTCCACAGCTGCAATTGATATTTCCTTTTGGGCATAACTATCATTACTCATATACCCTCCTCAATCCACGGCCCCCCTGCAGCATGTCTCCAGTTCCTGATTCCATCCATTATCAGCCATCCAGGATTCATCCCGTCATGGCTTCCATATCTCTTCATGCCACAGTTTGCTATTAGCTTGCTCTGCTGTTTCATAGTTGGGCCATTTATGGCTGACTCCATCAGGCCTTCCATCGAACCTGGATGTATGCTACCTGATCCAACTCATCTTACTGCCATTCTCATCCCGTATTGGCTGGGTCCTATGCTACCCAATCATCCTCTCTCTGTCCTTCATCCTTTCAGACCTCGCTTTCCCGTACCATGGCTTCAATCCCTGTAACTCATCCGTTTCCTAATTTTTACCTTCCTTGTCCTAGCACCTTTCTAGTACCTGTCATCATGGCTTCCTCCAGCTCTTAACTTTGCTCCTCATTATACTCGTTTCAATTTCACTCGCTCCTCATCATAACTCATCCAGTTCTGTTCCTCAATCGCTCAACCTGAGTTGTCTCTGGTTCCTGATCTCCCTTCTTGGCCTCGGGTCTCCATCCTTTCAAGAAGCCTACTTCATTTCACTCCTTCGCACAAGTTCATTTCAAGTTCATTCCTGTCTCTTCTAATTCCATTCTGGCCATCCAGGATTCACTCCATTCATAGCCTGCTATTGACATTCTTTTTAGGCGTACCTACCATAAATGCCAACCATCAACCACGGCCATCCTGCCACATATATCGAGTTCATACCTCCAGTCATCATTCATTCCACCTTACCTCATGAATTATCTATTTACATCACTTACTCAAACATTCCATCATGGAATCTATGCTACCTCATCGACTTCAACCTCAAGGTCTCATAAATGTTCACATCGCATAATCAAATATGTCTCTTCAACTTCTGTCTGCTCACTCGCATCGCTCACTCAGGCCACTACGCATCATCATCGGTCTCCTCAGCACATCTGGAATCTCCTTGTGCACATATCTGGATACCCTTGCTCCTCTGACTTCTACATGGATTTACTCCCTTCCACTGACAGACAGTTTTCATGGTTGCCTAATGTTCCTCCTTCGATCTGTGCACAACCTCACGTTCCCTCTTCAATCAGGTTCTCTTTGAGATTTTTCCCATTTCATCATTCATCTATGAACCATTCTCTTTACCAACCTCGTCCTCAAATCAAACGTTGTCAGCCTGGAGAAGGCAACCTAGGCCTTGGATCCCCAGAGGTTTCCTCCTTAAAGGGGTTTTTTCTCCGCCATGCCAATGGTCATAATATTAGTTAGAGTTATACTTTCTTTTCATTAGTTAGTTAGGTTCTGCTGTCAGATGGAGGCGGATGGTGGCCCAGCTTTCCCTCTCTCTCTGGAAGTTAGCCCTTCTCTTCACAGAATTCATTCATCATCCTCACCTCTTTGAAGCTTAACATCTGTGGGTATTCTTTTGGGCTTCTTCCTAACCTACCTTTAGCGACGATTCACTCATGGCACCTGTAGGGGAGACCTCCTCTAGGGTTCCTGCATTGTACTCCTACAGGGTGGTATATCCCATGGATGGAGAGGTGGAAAGCCACAAAGAAAATGCAAGTTACACAAGCACTATCTCACATCATCACATTAAGTTACACAGCACATCGAACCACTCTTACTGTTTTATCACATCCATACCTAGTCTGAACCATGTTTTATCAGGGACAGCATTTGTCTACATTCTCTATAAGGAAAGTGTGTTAAAACATGCACTGTGGGATGGTTGATCAGTGTATTGTGGGTGCCAGGAAGACCAACAGTGGGAAACATGGATCTTGTGCCCATACACACAGGTAACATAACATGTTTTTCTTAAACTTTTCAAAACTGTGCTTAACCCTGATTGTATCAAGGTTTAAACACGTTTTTGAAACATGGTTCAGTACTGTTACCAGTATGGGCCAGACCATGTTTCCTGATTTTAAAATGTTACAGGTCGTCTATAACATTTAAAATCTTCAGTGTGGACAAAGCCAAAGTGTCAGGGGTTATGTTCCTTATTTATAAAAAGGTGACAGGATGGATCTTCAGAACTGGCGGACCTAAGCCTTTTAATTGACTTTCAAAATATTTGCGAAAAATTTTGTGTAAAAGAATGGCAAGGGTGGCACAATATTTAGTAACCCCATGCAAACCTGTTCAATACCATGAAGGACTATTCAGCAAAATGTATTATGTATTTGTAAAGTTATAGAAAGGGGTTTCTATGAGTTTAGATGGAATTGTAATTGCACTGGACCAAGAAAAGACCTTGACTCTGTGAGGTATGCATACCTCTAGGAAGTCCTTGAGGCATATAGGATACCAGATGCCTTTCTTAACACAATACAATTAATTTATCATAGTGTGGAGATAATACCCTTAGTTAATGGGTGGATGAGAGCCCTTGACTATTAAAGCAGGTAGTGTGTCAGGGTTGTTCTTTAAGCCCATTATTGTATGTTTTTAGTTTAAATCCCGTTCTTAGGTTATTATAACACTCTGTAGACATTACCCCAATGGTCCTGGCCACAGGTCACACTATAACAAAAGCATCTGCTTATGCAGATGATATGGCCTATTTGTTAAGGATAAACTTTCAGGAAAAAAGCAGTATCTATGATTGATTCTCTAACCCCGATGAAAAATTACTCACCTTAGCAATTATCTTTCTTCTAATGGAGTCTTGCTGTATTCTGACTATTGTAGTTAGCCCCAGCACTCAAACTGTCCCGGAGAAGAGGGTTAATTTTCTATGCAGAGCATAGAGCGTTGAGCTCGAGCTCGGTTCAAACTCTGTCTGCTGCACTTAGAAGCACAACCATCAGATTCTTATGAATACTATCTACTATGTGAAAATGTAAAATGTTTACTAGCAAAATGGCAACCAAATATTTTGGATCCCAAAACACTCAAGTCAAGAAATCCAAAATCAAAAACCAGGTAGTGAACAACTTAAGACTGTTAAATTAATAATATAACCCTCCCCCTCTTTAAAAGGAGGAATGCCCAAATGCACCCCTAGGGTGCAACACTGCACCAAGCCCACTTCCCAAAACAGGTTTTGAGAGGGAGGCAGTGAAAGAGGTCAGAATACAGCAAGACACCATTAGAAGAAACATAATTACTAAGGTGAGTAATTTTCTTCAAACCACATGAAGTCTTGCTGTATTCTACAGCTATTAATTCTACTTAGTACCTCCATGGAGGAGGAATCGAACCTACCTTGGGAATATGCTCTGCAGTACTGCTGTACCAAACTGAGCATCACTCCTAGCCTGGATGTCCAGGAGTAACGCTTGGTAAATGTGTTGGCTGTTTTCCAGGTGGCTGCTTTACATATCTCTAGCAAAGGAATATCCTGGCTACAGCCAGGAAGCAGCTGTACCTCTAGTCGAATGAGCCCTCAGACCTGAGGGAGGTATTTTGCCTAGCTTCTCATAGCAAAATTGAATACAAGAGACAATCCACCTGGCAATAGTTCTCTTAGTGGCAGGTTTGCACTTCCCATAAGTGAGAAACAACTGGAGGAGTCAAATCTGTGAGCCTAATGCAGCTCAATGTAGTAACTAAGGGCTCTTTTAACATCCAAGCTGTGTAAACTTCTTTTTCCTGAAGAAGAATGATCAGTGAAGAACACAGTGAGAGGCAGATTGGTTCAGATGAAAATCTGAAACCACTTTAGGTAAAACCTCCTGTTAGTTCTAAGGACCACCTTATCTCTATGGAATGAGATAAAATCAGGCTCCACTGACAGAACTTTTGAGAACATTATACATAGAGCTTTAAACTAGAAAATAAGGGGATGAGGGTGTCAAATTAGATCCTAGCCTTAATAATTCAAAATCTAGGAAACTTAAAATATGGAATATTAATGCCAGAAGTTTTAATAATGTCAAACTAACTGAATTAAAAACACTTATAAATAAATATAGTATAGACATTATTTGTGTAACTGAAACATGGTGGGATGAGAGCAACAACTGGTCTAACAACATTCCTAGGTATCATCTTTTCTTAAAAATCGTATTGGCAGGAAGGGGGTGGTGTTTGTTGTTATGTTTCAAAGCATATACAGGGTAAAGAAATTGTAGTACCTAATACCTCTGAAAGTATAACTGAAACCTTGTGGATAAACTTAATATTTCCTCATTCACCCAAAATAGTTCTGGGAATCTGTTATAGACCCCTAATAGTAACAGTAATTATAACAATAACTTAATAGATGGAATTGATAGAGCATGCAGTTTAGGTGATATCTTAATTCTGGGAGATTTTAATGTACCAGGCATTACTTGGGACCAAATGAAAGGAATTACCACTTTTGAGAAATTATTGATTGACACTTTAGTATCCCATGGTTGTCATCAAATGGTAGATGTTCCTACTAGAGAGAGAGAAATATTCTGGACTTAGTAATAACAAATTCTATTGATGGAATTAGTAATACAGGTATAGAAATTCTCCCCATCTAGGATGCAGTGATCATAAGATTGTGGAGTGTACTATCAATATTAAAAACCTAAATTAAATAGATCCTCCTTAGCATTTGATTACAAAAGGCTGATTGGATGAAAATTATAGAAGCCTTCAATAAAATAGATTGGGAACATCATTCTGTAAACTAGATGTAAATTAAATGTGGGAGAAATAAAATAAAAAATTCAAGAAATAATAAATCACTTTATCCCAAGGCAAAATAATAAAATAATAAAGGTTTTATTCCATTATGGTTTAATAAAAATATTAAGGTGCAAATAAGAAGGAAAAATAAAGCTTTCAGAAAATACAAATCTCTTCCATCCCAGAATAACATAAGTAAATATAAGATCCAACAGCGACTCCTAAAATCCATTATTAAAAAGGAAAGTTAAAACTTGAAAATAAACTAGCATCCAACAAAATCACAAGGCCTTTATGCATACATTAATAATAATAAGCAAACTGGGAAAAAATTAATTCAGTGATAGTTAATGGAGAAATAATTGATAGTAATAAAGAAATTGCAAATAGTTTTAATAATTATTTCAAGTCAATCTATCAAGTGAATAAATCAAAGGTGACTATTCCCAGTGTATTCAACTCAGAAGTTTTCAGTATTAGTCAGATATGGTACTTAAGGAATTATCTAAATTACGAACTTCTTCCTCCTCAGGTCCAGATAACAGACACGGTAGTTTGGAAACATCTTTCAGATGTGGTAATAAGTCCTTTGACTTCCATATTCAATAAATCTCTTTCAACGGTATGATTCCACTTGACTGTAAAAGTGCTACAATAGTACCAACACATAAAAATGGAAATAACTCTAATGTGGCTAACTATATGCCTATTAGCCTAACAGTAATTTGTTGTAAGATTCTGGAATGGTTGATTAAAATAAAATTGAGAATGATGTAGTTGAATTGGGATTGCAGGATTTTTCTCAACATGGCTTCAAAGAGGACTCTCATGTAATACCAATTTACTATCATTCTATAATCATGTTAGTAGTAATTTGGATGAAGGAAACCAGTGGATGTGATTTATTTGGATTTGGGAAAAGCAGTTGATATGGTTCCACAAATAAACTTATTATGAAATTATTAAATCTTGGTCTAAATAAATATATAGTAAGATGGATTGGGAATTGGTTATCCAATAGAAAACAGAGAGTTAGAATAAACTCTGTTCTTTCGGACTAAGGTAATGTTTTAAATGGAGTCCCCAGGGCTCAGTGTCGGGCCCGATTTTGTTTGGTTTATATATCAGTGACATGGGCAATGGTCTAGATTCAGTCATCACTAAATTTGCAGATGACACCAAAATAGCTGGAGAAGTGTCATCATTATTTAAGTATAAAGAACTAAGTGATAGCCTCAAGAAAATTGAAATATGGGTGAAATAAATAATATGAAATTTAATGAAAGCAAATATGTAGTGATACATTTTGGTAAAAGAAATCATAAATATCCATATTTCCTAAATGGAAAACTCATAAAAATAGTACATGTGAAAAGATCTTGGCATATGGATAAACTCACAATTGTCATCGGGTTCACATATAGTTAAGACTGTGGGAAATGTAATAGTATTATTCACTCCATTAAAAGGCATTTATCTCCAGGAATAAAGACTCATCCCTTAAACTATACAGGACATATGTCTTACCACATCCTGATTACAGCTCCCCAATCTGGAACCCGTATCTTAAAAAAGATATCACACAGATTGAAAGAGTTCAAAGGAGAATGACCAAATCAATTAATGGACTAAACCATATGGAGTATAGTGAAAGACATTTGAGTCTAAATCTATACCCTTAGAGACCAGAAGGATTAGAGGTGATTTACTCCTATTGTATCAAATTTTGAAGGACAAGGCATTAATAGTACAATGTAATATAATAAGAATTCAGAAGCAAGTTAATTCACGATCACATGATAAACAAATATTTATACATAGGGCAAGAACCACTATGCATCAATATTTTTATAATATACGTACTCAATAATCTGGAATAATCTTCCTGCAAATATAGTGGAGTCTTCGTCGTTAGATATATTTAAAGAAGGTTAGACGAACATTTATTATACAAAACTGTCAATAAATAAACCCACTATGAGTGGGAGACAATTTAATGGGCCTTAGGCCTACTTTGTCTATATACACCAAGTTACCAAGTAAGCTTGTAATTCACTGATACTCCTGGCAGAGGTAATAGCTACCAGGAACACAGTTTTCCAAGTACTTAAGCGCTGCTGAAGACAAAGGCTCAAAAGGGGTTGCATAAGCTGAGCAACGCAAGCATTAAGATCCCAAGCATGGGTAGGATCCCTAAAGGGGATTGGTATGAAGCAATCCCTTGAAAATTTACAGAATACAGGGTAAGGTGACAGTGAGAAAGGCTTTCCCACTGACAGAAAAGCAGAAACAGCTGACAAATGTACTTTGAGAGTAGCTGGTCTGAGGTCCAGGTTATTAAGATGAACCATATAATCCAGAACTGTAGACAATTTAGCAGTGTCTGGGGATATATGCTTCTTGGAACACCAAATGCTGAATCTTTTCCATTTGGAGTTATAAGTATTTCTGGTGGCAGGCTTTGAGAGGCTTTGAGAATATCCAGAACCCTTGGGACAGATGCAAATCTGCATACTCTGACTCTTCAAGAGCCATGCCATGAGATTGAGACCGAAGATTGGGGTACCAAATCCTCCCCGGAGAGGAGGTTAACAGGTTGTAATTCCTGGGAAGAGACAGGTAAGATGGACTGCTAGGGACAACAACAGGGGTACCGAGGCTGCCTGGCCCAGTCTGGAGCAATCAGAATCACTTTGCAGGGTTGTGACTTTATCTTGACCAGAACCTTGAACAGTAGAGGAAAGGAGGGAAGGCATAGAACTTTCCACTCCCAGTTCAAGATCAGAGCATCCAGAGGGACTGAGTGCAAGACTGGGGTCTGAAACAAAACAGAGGAAGTTGGTGATTGTCTGGGGCTGCAAAGAGATCTATCTTTGGAGTGCCCCACCTTAAAAAAACACTTTCAACACTGGAGGTCCAGGGACCATTGTGATGGCCCTGGGAGATCCTCTCAATGCATCTGCTAGCACACTGTCCTTCCCTAGAAGGTGGACTGCTATCAGAGAGGTCTGCAGAGAATAAGCTAGGGACCACAATTTCATGGCTCCATGCACAAGGCTGTGGACCGAGTGCCTCCCTGTCTTGTTGATGTACCACATGGTGGTGGTGGTGTTGTCTGTCCTGACCTGAACCACCTTGTTCTGCATTGACTGAGAGAAAGCTTGCAAGGCCAGAAAGACTGCCCTGAGTTCCAAGAGATTGAATGAAGAAGGGATTCCTGAGGGGACCACAGTCCCTGAGCTGTGAGAGCCCCCAAATGGGCTCCCCACCCCAATAGAGAAGCATCCATGGTTAAGACCACAGAGTGAAACTGAATGACAAATGAAACTCATTGTCTGAGGTTGCCCTGATCCTGCCACCATTGGAGAGCCTGGATCAGAGTCTGAGTCACTGGAACTAGTTTGTTTAGAGAATTTTCTTCTGAGACTAAAAGGCCCTCAGGTGAAACTGAATGTCCCTCATATGAAATCTGGCCTCTTGAACCAATGCTGCAGAAGATGCCATGTGGCCCAGAAGCTGAAGGAAGTGCCTTGCTGGCGAGAGACCAGAAGGTGGAATGAAGAAGCTAGTTCTACAATAGCCATTGCCCTTTCAGGGGAAGAAAAGCTCTTGCTATGACTGTATCCAACTCTGCACCTATGAAGGAGAGGAGCTGTACAGGCCCAGGAACTGACTTGGGAAGACTGAGAAGGAATCCTAGGGAAGTGAGCACTTGCTGAGTCACTAGCAGGTCTGACTTGGCTTGGTCTGGGAAATGACCCACAATAAGCGAGTCGTCCAGGTATGGAAATATGGAAATATTCTTCCTTCTTAAAAGGGCCACTACTGCTAGGCATTTTGTGAATACCCTTGGAGACAATGTCAGGCTGAAGAGCATAGCTTTGAACTAATAAAGGCCTGAAGGCAATTCGAACCTGAGGTACTTTCTGTGGGAGCAGCTGATGGGAATGTGAAAGTAGGCATCTTTTAAGTCCAGGGAGGCTAGCCAGTCCCTGGCCTTAGAGAGGGAAGGATTATTCCCAGAGTCACCATTTTGAATTTTGGTTTTAAAAGATGTTTGTTCAGGTATCTTAAGTCTAGGATGGTCGCCACTCCCTGTCTTTTTGGGATAAAGAAGTACCTGGAGTACAGACCTTGCCTCTGTGCAATGTAGGAACTCTCTCTACAGCCTTTAGAGCCAGTAGAGATAAAACCTCTGCCTCTAAGGCAATGGTTTTGGAGATGCTTGCAGGTGGAAAAGATCTGGCCCTCAGCTTCAGAAATTTCTTGAAGCTGAGAACCAGCCCTGGCTTACCACCTCCAGGACCCACTTGTCTGAGGTAACAGACATCCAGTCCTGGACAAAGTATGCCAGCCTACCTCCTACAGGAATGGGGAGTCGATCCGAGCTGACACATCAGGGTGTCTGCTTAGCAGGAGCCCTAGGTTGAGGGGTGGCTGCAGCCCTGCTCATCCCTCTTCTGCCTCTCCTCTGAGGAAAAGGAGAAGAGGCCTGTGTTGTAAAAGGCATGTGAAAAGGTCTGCCCTGCCCCTATCTTGCTGCCTTTGAGGAGTTGCCTGCCTTTCCTTGGCCTGTGCACTCACATAGGTGGTCCTATACTCATCCATCTTTTCATGTACTTCTCTATCTGCTCCCCAAACAGAGAATTACCCACCACAGGGAAATCCATGGCCTTAGCCTGGGTGTCCTGTGAGAGACTAGTACATCTGAGCCAAGCCATTCTCAAGAGCCACAGATGTAGCCATGACTTCAGATGACACATCATTGGAGTCCACAGCAGCATGGAACTGTACCTCAGATGCCTCAATCCATCAGCAGCCACCTCCAGCTCCGAGGCTAGCTGGGGAGGCCTGCTTAGCCAGTGCCAGTACAGTGTCTCACCTGGACTTCTGGTACCTGGCTGCATAGGCCATGTAGTTAGCCTGCCTGAGTCTTGCACGCGGATGCCATGTACTGTTCCTTTGCCATGGCATCCAGCTCTAGAGTCTTTATCTGGGGTGTGTGCCAAGGGTATATTAGCCTTATCACAGGCTACAGCCTCCACAACCCCAACATGGCTGCATTGTTGATACAAGTACTCTGTACCTGAACCTGATAAGGTGTACCTTTTGTCCATCCTTCTGTCAACAGGAGGTACAGAATTTGAGTTTTTAAATCTTTTGTGTCTGTTTCCCAAAAGACTTATAAAGGGACTAGATAGTCTCTTGGACTCTGGGATGTCCATCATCTCCACATAATCAGGTTCCTCTTGTTCCTCCACGGCTTTCCACAGGGAGCTGGAGGGTTTCTGCCACTTTCCTGTAAAACATATAGTGGGAAGGGGACTCAGAAAGCCTAGGAGGAGAAACACCAGAAGACCTGTCTGGGGAGATGTCCGTTCAATGTGCTCATCCAGATCTTCCCCACCATCGTCATTATCATCATCATCATCATAATCTTCAACCCATCCAAATCCGGTTCATAAAATCTTCAGAGGCATAACCTTGAACCGGAGGAACCGACCGAACTGAGAGCCTGCCAGAAGGTGATGGATCAGATGGAACGGGCGAAGCAATTCTACAATCCTTATCACTTTGGCAATCTCTTCGGCAGTCGGAAAATGGGTCTCTGGATCCGAACGGACCATTTTTCTTTTCTTTGTTTTTTGTAGGAATTGATCCCTCAGGATCGGCTCTCCTCTTGCTCGAAGAAGTATCGCCCTGGTCAGAGGGTACTCCTCAGGTTCGTTGGAACTGAACCAGGCTGGCCATCTGGGTCAGTGGACTTCATGGTTACCTTATCCCTAAGCCTACCTAATCTTTTCCAGGGTAGACTTAGGACATTTTTACAGATTTGTCAGTCTGAATCAAGGTGGTCAAACCCCAGACACAACACAGGTGGTGTGGGGATCAGCCTTAGCAAGACCTCCCCACACACACTGCAGTGTTGAAACCCAGTGGGCCGGTTTTCTTTTGGGTTTCTCAGACATAGCCATCCTAACCACAAACTTACCCTTTTATGGCAAACAACCAGGCAAGACACCCTTATCAGTTTCTAACCGTGTCACGGTATTGGAAAAACCACAAGAAAATGCTTTTTAAATCAATAAGGACCACACTCTAAGTTTACAAACAAAGAGAATATGTAATACACTAAACGGCGGTTCAGCCGAACCAGTTGAAAATAAATTTTACAATTTCCACAAGTTTACTATGTCTAGTTCACTACCTAGTACTCACTGTACCACAGACAGAGATCTGAATCGAAACTTGAAAAAATAATCGGTAAACCGAAGACTTTAACCAACTTTGGAACTGTGAGCAAAGGAGAAATCTCCGGAGAGACCGTTCTGTTAGGGCGGAGTAAAGAATCTGATGGTTGTGCTTCTAAGTAAGCAGACAGAGGTCTGAACCAAGCTTGAGCTCAACATTCTATGCTCTGTGTAGAAAATTAACCCTCTTCTGTCCGGGGCAGTTTAGTGCTGTGGTTAACTGCAATAGTCAGAATACAGCCAGACTTCATGTGGTTTGAAAATGGGTATCATAATTAATAAAGGGAAGAGTAAGGTTTTAGCCTTAGGAATGTTCCTGAATCTAATATGGCAGGCATTATTGTAACTAAGAATAAAATAGAAATACTGGGGATATTTTGGGGATGTAGAAATGGATATAAAAAACTGGCAACTTAAACTGGATATTGCTGAACAGAAAATTCATAGATGGAAATCATGGCAGATGACTAGAAAGAAAAGGTTTTGAAACTTTTATAGTAACTATTTTTCTGTATGTTTCCTATATTTTCCCCAATACCTTCTAGTTTGCAAACAAGACTTCTTAGCCTCTTTTTTCTTTTATCATGGGGCAGTAGATTGAATCCAGTGAAACATTGCCATACTTACAGGCCAATTAAAGAGGGAGGCTTAGGAACAGTAAATCCTGCTGTGTTATTCTCTTGTATATTTATTCATACTAATATTACTCCCATTCTAGTAGATAAAACTTTGCCATGGGTTACTTGGCTCAAGAAATGGTGTACACCCTTACTTCACTTATGGAAAAGGAACAATAAGATTTAATTGAACTTCATCTCCCCAAGCTCTGTCAAAAATGTTTTTATGATAAGACAATGGAGTTGTCTCAAACACAGATTAAGGCCCAGATATTCAAAGCACAGCACCAGGCGCAAGCCGTTGCACTGGACTAGTGACATTGTGCCCGACAGCAATATTGAACGGGACAGAAGCGCCAGCGCTTAGGTGCTAGTGCCCATGCTAAACCACAATCATATGCAGGGGAGAGACAGAGAAGTGGGGCCCTGAATGCTGGTGCACCAGCAAATTCAAAAGCATAGTGCTGCACTACAGGCATTAAGCGCAAATTGTAGCATTGGCGCTAGTTACCACAGAAAAAGCTCCTGTAATGCAGCACTAATGGCAGTGGTGCCCCCCATCATGAGACCCGACCCCAATCCCATACAATCTCTGTAATTCCCTGGTAGTCTAGTGGGTCCCCACCCCCCAGCATGACTCCTAGCCATTCCCGTACAATCTCTGTAATTCCCTGGTAGTCAGTGGTCCCCTACCCCAACATGACTCCGACCCCGTTACCCATACAATCCTGTATTTCCCTGGTAGTCAGTGGTCCCCCACCCGGCAGCACCGCCCCTCATCCCACCGTCAGCCATGAATCGACCTGGTGACCGTCTCAGCCCTCCACACATCACCATGGTCGGCCACCGACTGAAGAATGTATGAGCTGTACTGCAATGAATGCAGTACAGCTCAGTCTTCAGTCGGTGGCCACGTGAAGGTGTGAGGAGGGCTGAGCCGTCACCGCCCGATGTGGCTGATTGGTGGATGAGCGGGACGGTACTGCCGGGTGGGGGGACCACTGGACCACCAGGAAATACAGTGATTGTAACAGGGAATGGGGTTGGGAGTCATGCTGGGGGTGGGGGAACCACTAGACTACCAGGGAAATTATTATATTGTATGAGGGGAACGGGGTCAGGATTCATGCTGGGGGTAGGGGAACTGCTAGAGTGCCAGAGAATACAGTAGTTGAGCAGCTACCCAGTCGGGAATCCTGATGGGGGACTACATACCTCACAACTGTCCCTGATTTACAGGACGTCCCTGAATGTGCCTCAAAAGTGTCCTCTGTCCCTCTTATTTGTTGTGTTTTGTAACAGAACAGTGGAGTTGAAGCACAATTAAAGGTCAAACAGTAAAGTTACAGACTTGTTCTTATCAGACGATGCATCATTACACACATCTCATATTTCCATCAGTGTTCTGCATGAATAGTGTGAAGTATTAACATGTGTCCCTGATTTGGGGTCATTATTCCTGATTAATTTACCCTTGTCCCTGATTCATGAGGCAAGAGGTTGACAGGTACGGGGCATAGCCTACCAGAGTGTCTGCACCTATAGGTACAGAGCCTTGATGGCCCAGATGGACTGCTCAGCCCACCAGCCTTCCCAGTCCCCAACAGTATTGTGCCATTGTGTTTTCTGGTATGCCTACAGCATTCTCTCCCCCTTTGCCTCATGCCTGTTCCATGCAGTCGTGACACCCATACTGACAACTGCTGTGGGGTGCCATGTTGGTGTGGGCGTGCCTCCAGTGCATCGCCTTAATGTAGGCAGTACATAGATATGTATATATATATGTGTATATATATATATATATATATATATATATATAT
Source organism: Neoceratodus forsteri (assembly GCA_016271365.2). Lineage (NCBI taxonomy): Eukaryota > Metazoa > Chordata > Ceratodontiformes > Ceratodontidae > Neoceratodus > Neoceratodus forsteri. Next base: position 752,101,575 of record CM028129.1, read on the forward strand.
ATATATATATATATATATACCACACACACACACACATATGGTTACATATCTATGTCTGTATGTTGATGGACATGTCTCTATCTACTGTTCTGGGCTGCCTGCAGTGCTGTAGGGGTCAAGTGTATGCACGCTTGTGCCTGCCAGCACCCATATCCTGCAGCATCCAGCCTGTACTTCCATTCTAACCAAGAGGTGGCACTGTGTGCTCCTTGCAGTAGCACTGGGCAACTGCATGGTAATGTATGCTAGCAGCAATCAATGAGATGCAAATGTACCTGTTTGTCCACTGATTAATTAAGTAGGCTCATTTGCATGGGAGCTTTGAATATAGCTCCCATTTGCCCCAGGCTAAACTGTTTGCGCCTGGCTAATGTGTTAGCACTGTGCAATCAGGTTAGCCAACACAAACCTCACTTCAGCATTGCACAGTTCTGCAGTGTGTGGCCTACATTGCTGTTTGCAGTAGATGTGAGACATCTCTGTGCAATCACACACAATGTTCTCCACCTGCAACAGTGGCTTTCTCAGGCTGTAATGAGCTGCGGTTGTGTGCACTTCCCTGTTGGCTATATTCAGTGCTGTCTTATTCCTGGGCTATTTTGCCCTGCACTCCTGGCCCTGTTTGCCCAGCTTCCTTGCTTGTTATATTCAGTTGGTTTCGCCAGGGCTATTCCTTTTGAATATAGCTTGCATTTTGCTCCAGGCTAAGTTTGCCCACCGGCAGTGCTACTTTAGCCTGGACAGTTTTGAATATCTGGGCCTAAGTCCCTTAATAGAAAGCAACTATATTCTTTGATTTTACGAGACCATTTTTTTGAAGATCCTGGTTTTTCCAAGAAGTACACAAGTTCTTAATGAAAGTATATTACAGGTTACTGTTGATAAATGTATACCAGGGAAAATGAGGAATGTTGTATGGCTTTGCGGTCATGAAAAATTAAATGTTAGAGGTAATCAAAGACATAAAGCAATTACTAACAGGGTGTGTTTACAACCTCACTATGTCATGGAACTGGAAATTATGAAGCATTTGTTTTCTGACTGCTCTTACGTATCTCATTTCTGGACCTTACTGGCCCAAACATAGAAAGAACCTTATTTTTCTAGTATAATTTACAGCATTTTCATTCTGGGTCATCTAGATACTTCTTGGCATAAATGGAATAGCAGCACAATTAAGCAATAATGCATAACAGGATGTGTCTCATGCTGGGATAATGGCACACTTTGGGTGGTTGGGCATGAGGTCCAGAGGCCAAGTGTATCCAACACTAGAGAAGTGGCGTTATCCCAATGTGACACACACCCTGGAGTGTATGATTGCTATTATACAATGGCTTTTATAAAAAAAAAGAAAAAAAAGATAAAAATTCAGTTTTAAAATTAATTTGTTGGGGGCTGTATGTGTAAGCAAACAGTTTAAAAAAGAAGCTCTGATGTTCCTGTTTGGCTAGTAGGTGGTACAGCATTCATATCGGTCAGTGTTTTCATCCCCTCCCCACTACCATGTCTCTGTTCTATATCTCTCTCTCTCTCTTTTTTTGTTTCTCTCTGGTTTTGTCCCCAAGTTTAATTAATCCGTCCCGCTGCCTTCACTGGGACCAGGTGAATGATTTTAATATACAGAGCAGTCTGAGGAGCATGGAGCCATGATCAGAAAAAAGCTGATTGGCCAGCTGACTTAGGGATTAGAGATTTCTACTTCACATGTGATCAGTAAGTCACTTGGTCCCACTGCTAATGTGTTTTTATGGAAATTATTTTGAAAGTACTGAGAGAAACCACACAACAATCACAGAAACGAGCAGCAGCCACAGGCCCAACAAGGCTAGAGAGAGAGAAACTGTGAAGCTGCATTCAGCAGTGTTTTTTTCTGTTCAGTATGCAGAGCAGGAGAAATCATAGCTGCAGATTAATTTGCCATGGAAAACCCTGCCTATTTACAGGACCCTCTAGATTACTGGAGGTTTTTTTTTTTTTTTACCCAGGGAGTTGCTAATTTGGTACTGTGGCTGGGTCAGGAGAATGGGGGTGGGGTTAAGGGCTGTGTTGTGGTTCGGCTAAGAAGACACTGGCAGGGTAGCAGTGGACTGAGGGTATGTGCAGTAATATTTTAAAGGTATCGTGGTCAAATGTGCCAGATCTTCAGTCAGTGATGTAATGCTCAGATACACACTGGGGAAGGTGGGCACTGACCAGAGTGCAAGAAATGTTCTTGCCATTGTATAATGTATGTTATATTGGCATGTATAAAGTGGGCAATCTGGCAAGTTAGATGTCAATGGACACTCAACAGAAGACTTCTGCATTAATGGGTCTTATTTATAAAATTCAGTATGAGTTGAGTATTGTCTAGCAACATGAATTCTCTTATTTAGAACAATCACACTAAGATTTTGTGGAAAGAGGTCCATTGGGTGGGATAGGGTATTGTGGCTCTGCTTTTTGTTTTCTGGATGAATTTTCTGCTGTATGTTCTTATAATTCTCTTAAATGGAAATTGATATGGTTCTAGAAGGGAAGGAAGGAAACATATTCAATTCAGTGCTTTAGAGTAACTGGTAATTGCTATTTTCTTTTAAACTTAGATTGTGAGTGTTTAGTGACACTATACTTTCTTTGTTGTCTTTACTTATAATTGTTTTTGGGCTGTTGAAAATTTAAAACATAGTGGTGGTGTAATTCTGTGCTGTCTTTAATTGCTGCAATTTCACCCCCCCCTTCCCCAACTCTTAATTATATGCCCTGATAAATCTGATTGACAGGAGCTAAACACAGGAATAGTAAGGGTGTGAAGTAGGAGGGGCATAAGGGAAGAAGCCCACCCTCAGCACAACAAGTGTTTTGACTCATTTATTTATTTATTGGTTTCTTTTTCCTTTAAAAAAAAAAAATATCTGAGGGATTAGTGACAGGATTTTAGTACAGTAAATTAATAAAAGAGAACTTGAGAGAGCTTCAGTAGCAGACAAGTAGTGGAATTGCAGTATATCGGGAGTAATGCAGTGGCTGTGGGCAAGCTTGCTATTCAGGCAGACCTTCTGGACACTGAGGTGCTGCCCTATCTGCATGCATCTCTGGACTGCGGGATGAGGTAGCCAGACTCAGAGCAGAAGTAAACTGGGTCAGGAGTACCATCACCCCATCCAGGGACCACCCAGTCCAATGCAGCTGCCTCAAAGGATGCTGAAACGAGGAGCACTTGGATGACAGTGGGCTCAGGGAGGGTTAGAGCAGTCAGGCAGAGGCACATCCCAGATCCTATTCCACTCAAGAACTCATATGCCACACTGGCAAACGAGGACAACCAAATAGAGTGTATCCAGAGAAGTGGAAGGAAAGGATGTGGAGGTTAGCCAAGGAGGTGACCTCAGCGGGAAATCAGTGGACCCCAGAGGAGGAGGAAGTGAATCCTGGTGGGGACTCCATCGAAGAGGGATCCAGCTAGGAACACAGGAGGGGAGGACAGGGAGGTGAGGTGCCACCAGGTGCTACGGCATGGAGGATGGAAAGAAGATCCTGGGGATCACTGGGAAGGCAAGACAGGAGGGTGAGCTGGATGTCATTATCCACCTAGGTACTAATGATCTGGCAAATGGGGAGCCAAAGGAAGTTCAGGAAGAGTTTAAGAAACTGGGGAGGGTCTCACAAGGAGCTACTTCTGTCACTTTCTAGAAGTACTACCTGTGAGACGCAAGGGAGAGCATAGAGTGCATGCACCAGGAACTTTAACTCATGGTTGAAGAACTGGTGCTGTGAGGAAGGGTTTGATTCATTGGTGACTGGGGACCCACCGGAGGGATGGAGGTTTGTCAAGCCTGACGGCCTGCATCCATCCTGAGGGGAATCCAAGCACTCAATGATAGGTTTAAATGCTACATTGACAGCATTTAAACTAGCAAGGGGATGGCAGGCCAGCAAGGAGGGTACCTACTTGCTCACCCCCACAGCTAGCAGTGGAACCAGTGAACCAGAGGAGTGGCTATCCTGCAAAGCAGTGTGCAAAAGATGGAGATTAGTGCCCAAGAGGTGGATAAGCAGAAAAGGGCAAAATTCAACGGAAGGGCAGACAGCAAGGAGAACCAGGGATAAATGACAACCAAGGAAAGGGCTGGAGTAGAACAGTGAAGCAGTCTAGGAGGTCAATCATGGAAAGCCATGTGTGCAAATGCCAGGAGCCTTAGCAACAAGATGGAAGATCTGAGGCTGTCATGGTACAGTCAGACCTGGACATTGTGGCCATCACTGAAACCTGGTGTAATGATAACCATGACTGGGAGATGGCCATACCTGGCTACAACATATTCAGAAGAGACAGAGCAGGCAGGAAGGGAGGAGGAGAAGGCACTGTATGTGAAAATGACATAAGGGCCACAGAGATCCAGGAAGAACAAATGGGGAGAGATACTGTGGGTAAGCTGGAAAGGAAAATGGGGACAGCCATCCGCACAGGTGTGGTCTATAGACCACCAGCCCAGGAGGAATAAACAGATAGGAGTTGATGCAGCCATCCAAAGGATGGCAGACAAGGGTGAGGTAGTACTGGTTGGAGACTTCAATATTCCAGATGTGGACTGGAGCATCCCAGCAGCAGCATCAACTAGAGCAGATTTATCCTGGACTCCTTCAGGGTGCCTTCCTCAAGCAACTGGTCATGGAACCAACTCGGCAGAAGGCAATACTGACCTTGTGCTCACAAACAGGGACAGTGTGATGGGGTAACAGTGGGGAGCACCTGGTAACAGTGACCACCAGTCATTGTGGTTTGAAGTCACAGAAAGAGCAGAACCAAACCACACAAAACACGATCCTGGATTTAGGGGGCAGACTTTGGGAAAATGGGGAGATACTTGAAAGAGGCATTAAGGAAATGGGACAGGAATCAAGGGTTGAGGAACAGTGGGCAGTATTTAAAATGGGGATTACAAGAACAACAGAATTATGCATTAAGCAGGTTAGCAAGAGGAAAAGGAAGAGGAGACCATGATGGTTTTCCAAAGAGGTAGCAAAGAAAGGAAAGCTAAAAGATTGCATTCAGGCAATACAAAAAGACACAGGCAGAAGGGGATAGGGAGAAGTACCAGGAGAAGCAAAGGGAGGCAGGGAGGTCAGTAAGGGAAGCCAAAGCTTAGAACAGAAGAACACATTGCAAAATCAGTGGTAGAGGGACAAAACCTTTACAGGTACATAAGTGAAAAAGAAAGACAAAGGGAGGGATAGTGAGACTGAAGGGGAGAATGGGAGCCACGTGGAGGATGACAACAGTAAAGCTGACATATTGAACAGGTATTTCTGCTCAGTCTTACTGAGGAAGAGGGGGTAATGGGTCTGAAGGAGTACATAAGGGTGAGAATGGTGGCAGAAATGGACACAAGTCCCTTTACAGAAAGGGTCCTGAAGGAACTGGAAGTAATAAGAGTTGATAAAGCAATGGGCCAGACGGGTGCACCTCAGGGTCCTTAAAGAACTAAGAGAAGTGGTGGCTGAACCTCTGGCTATCCTGTTTAGCCGATCACTGGAAACAGGGGAGGTACCCAAAGACTGGAGGACAGCAGATGTAGTCCCCTTATACAAAAGTGGGAACAAAGAGGAAGCAGGGAACTACAGACCAGTCAGCCTCACCTCGGTAGTGGGGAAGATCATGGAAGCACTACTGAAGGAGAGATTGGTGAACATCTGGTTGTCAATGGACCACAGGACCCAAGGCAGCATGGTTTCACCCAGGGGAGGTCATGTCAGACCAACCTCATGAATTTTTTGACTGGGTGACTAGGGAGGTGGATCAGGGAGGGCAGTGGACATGGCCTATCTGGACTCCAGCAAGGCCTTTGACACTGTGCCACAGAAGACTATTACACAAACTGGGGAATATGGGTGGGCAGGACAGTAGTGTGGGGGTAGGTAACTGGCTGGGTGGCAGGACACAGAGGGTGGTGGTAAATGGCTGTCACTCCACAGAGGGAAGAGTGACCAGTGGGGTACCAGGGATCAGTGCTGGGACCGGTCCTATTCAACATTTCATCAGTGACATTGCACAGGATCTAGAAGGCAGAATTTCACTGTTCGCTGATGACACAAAGCTCTGTAACAGAGTAGACACACCAGAGGGTGTAGACAGAATGAGAAGCAACCTGCAGAAACTTGAAGAATGGTCAAGGGTTTGGCAGTTGAAATTAATGCAAAGAAGTGAAGATAATGCATATGGGGCACAAAACCCTGGCCAATATATCAGTTGGGGGTGAGGATATAGCATGCACCAAGCAGGAAAGGATCTTGGGGTTGTCATCTCTGATGACCTCAAGGTAGGGAAACAGTGTGACAAGGCAGCAGGTAAAGCAAATAGGATGCTGGGATGTATAGGCAGGGGCATCACCAGCAGGAAAAGGGAGGTCATAATTCCGCTATACAAGACACTAGTGAGGCCCCACCTGGAGTACAGCTGACAGTTCTGGAGACCATACCTACGTAAGGACATAGACAGGGTAGAGAAGGTTCAGAGGAGGGCAACAAAGATGGTACATGGATTGCATCACAAGTCCTATGAAGACAGGTTGAAGGAACTGAACATGTACTCCTGGAGGAGAGGAGGAGAGGGGATATGATAGAGACATACAAGTATCTTACAGGGAGGAACAGGTGCAGGAAAACACTATTTTAAGCGAAAAGATGTTCCAGGACTAGAGGGCATGGGATGAAGTTGGAGGAGGACGATTCAGAGAAAACATGAGAAAGAATTTCTTCACAGAACGGGTGGTGGACAAGTGGAACACCCTGCCAGAGGAAGTGGTGGGGCTGAAACAATCATGGGATTTAAGAATGCGTGGGATAGACATAAAGAATTCTAGAGGTCAGGGTAAGGGCAACAGACTTCTAGGAAAACAAACTGAACTTACAAGCTCAAATGGGCAGACTGGGTGGGCCATAGGCCTCATCTGCCTGATTACTTGTCTATGTATCTATGTACCTATGTATTTATGTATCTATGTATTCTACTGATTCTGTTATGTTTCCTTTTTGTGACGTTTTTCTGCTGTTTTTGTTTTTTAAATAAAGAATGTCCCTACTCTTTCTGCAGGAGGCCTTGCTGCTACTTGTCAGGTGGATGAAGGAGCCTGGAGAGGAGGAGTGAAATGTAGTCCAGAGTGGAATAGCCTGCTTCCCTGCACTCTCAGAGCAGCTTGGAAGCCAACATGGAATCAAAAGAACCTGAAGAGTTCCAGAATTAGTTGCCAGATAGTGTAAACAGCACACAACAGCACCATACAACCAGTGGGTGAGATAAGTGCAAGGTATACTGTTAGTGAACTACAGGAAAGGTCAGAAATAGACACAGATAATCCTGGGGATGGCAGCTTGCAAAGCATGTAGAGTGCCCGGAGCCCATGGACTGAGAGAGCTGATATGACAGAAGAACAGCTGCTGGATTTGCAGCTTAGCAAAAAAATAAAAAGCAGCCCTGATGTGTTTGACATCAGAAGAAGAGGAATGTTGCTAAAAGAAAAGCTATTTTTGAAAACTAAACATGAGCCTCAGAAACAGACTTTCAGTAAACTGGGACCAGGGCATATAGCCGATATACCAGGTGGTATGGGCACAAACTCAGAATCAAATACTGCTTCCTGACCTGAAAATGGAGGGCCTGGCCTCTCAAACAAATCACCACAAGTTACCTTACCTTCCTTGAGGCTGCTACAACTGTTGAATGGAGCCTTGCATGCCCTGAGGAGAACTTATGGAGACTTGACAAGTGAAACTGACAGTGTTGGATGAACACTGCAACAGTTGAGCAGGGGAGCAGTGAACATTAAAGGGGTTACTTTCAGTGAACTGACAATGCCCAAATCTCAGGCAGAAGCTGGAAACATGAAACATGGGCCTCTTGGGGAATTAGCAAGAAATGCCTGCAGCAGTCAAGAGAACCAAAGGTTTCTCCCTGAGCACAGAAGAGGCACTCGAATAGGCTGGGTTGATAAGAGCTCAGACAGCGAAGGCTGGATGTCTCCAGGCCCAGTTAAAGCAGTGGATTTGGGATGGATCAGCTCCCATCTAACAAGCAGTCACACAGAACTGTGATGGAACAAAATAGTACTGTTAGTGCACAGCACCTGGAATCTGGGTGAATAGACTATAGTATGGAAACACAGGTTAACACCCACTGTAGCCAGACAGCAATAGTTTTGATTTATAGTGTATGGTGGAACACTGTTCAGCATGGAACCATGCCTAGAACAGCTTTGTTGTGTTGCAGTAGTGACATCAGGATGTTACTGTGCGTGTACTAGCAACGTCACTACTGCAGCATAACAACACAGAACGGGTCATGCTGCCACCTTCTCATCAAGCACATTGGCAATCTACCGAGTCGCTGATCCCCTGGCCAACAGCAAGTGATGAAGTTAAGTGAGTTTACATGTATGGTTGACCATATACTATAAAGATTGTATTAGCAACCATACACATACAAGGCTGTTGTTTAATCTGAGGTTTCCATGAGTACCAAGAGAGCTCTCGAGCTGTGCTCTCAAGGTGTCTTATTACCATGGAAACCTCTCAACTGAACAACAGCCTTGTTGCATATGGTTGCTCATACACAATCCTCTACGCCTCTGCCCCCAGCTTTAAATTTATTAAATAAAAACTCCACAGTTGTTTAAACACACTGCTGATGGTACTGCTACTGTGTTGGTGATTCCCCTCATGCCAGCCTTTGACTCAGCTCGCAGGGTTTGCATCAGTCTGCGAACTTCACTTGACAGCACATGGTCCTGCAAATGAGGATTCTTCATAGAACCTAATATGCCACTACAAAAATCTGAAGCTTCCACTGTACCCCAGAGTGAGGAAAGTAAACCTGTCTTATGGTGCACCCACTCCCTGAACCAAAGCATTTTGTACAAGATGAAGATCCCGACAATGGCCAGGACCCTCATGGAGAAGGATGTCAGGGAAGGCAGGGTGTACATCTGATCCAGAGCCAAACTGGGAGGAGAATGGGAGAAAGTTCACTGTGATAAAGAGAGAAAAGGTACTTGATTTTTTTAGAAGCCCTAACGAGCTTGCAAAGAAACACAATGCTGTGCATGTAAAATATAAAGGGGGACTAGAGGAACAACCAGATAGGAAGTACATGGCCAAACTCTTCTGAAAGTTAGCATGAAATGTTTTACCACCGAACTCTACGTGGTCATATGTACGCAGGAGATACCATTTTTGATGTGAACTACAAGACTATTGAAAACCTAGAAAGATTTTGAAGAAAGCGCCACCAGCTCAAAAGACACCCCCATCCCCACTTACCTCCTTTGTCATTCCACTTCCTAAGCATGAACTCAAAACAGTTACATTATTATTCAAGAAAGAAGGAGCTAACATCATCAACATCCTTTACCAGATGAAACAAAAGTGTACAGTGTTGGGCTCTCTGGATCCAATCATAGATTCAGAGAACATTTGGACTTGGGGATGGTGCATCAGGATGAACTAGAACTACTGCAATGCAGGAGTAATTCACTCACCAAATTGTTTCTATTTGGCCTGAGGCAGAGGTGTGGTATTCTGTGGGCCAGTCCAAGGCCCGCTACAGGTGTGACTGTATGTGACATCTGAGGAGCACCAGTGATAAGGTCAAATATGGACTATGTATATAGGTGGGCCATGCTAGCAGTGCCTGTTCTAAGAATGTTAAGTGTAATCTTTGTGAGGAGGAGGTCACTTTTTCACCCATGCTCCTGGGTGTCCCATAACAGGGGATGAAATGGACATGGCTGAACAAGTGTTTTATATAAATTTACCCAGAAATCAGGCCCAAGAAAGAACAAGGGCCCTACACCAAGTGGCTACTTCAAATCAAAGTGACCAGCCTCCTCCCCAAAAACAATGAGAACTATACATATCCACAGCTTAGTACCTCAACTTCCTGAGCAGAAGTCTAACCAGATCCTTGACATGCACAGACACCCAGGACCTGATACCCAATAATAACCAACAATCACGGGCAGAGGTGGACACCACAGGAAATGTACCAGACATGCCAGAGGATTCCATGGAAACTAATGTAGCAGAATAACAGCTACCATAAAGGGAAACCTAAATGATGCACAAGGGCCTTTGAAATGCCCCCCTCAACCCTGAGATGGTAGCCTTTACAAGGGCTACTAGGCAAAGAACACTTAGGAGCTAGCTGAAACTTAAGTTCTGCAGAACAGATCTGGTGGAACTTGATAATCCCCTTGAAGTTCTGAGTACCCATAACAACTGGGGTGATGTGGTGGAGGATTCAGAGGCATCATCTGTCCTTCCTCCAAGCAAGACCCCTCTTTAGAAACAGATGATACTAGTACTGACAAGTGACCTGCTCCTGACAAAAAAGAGGAAGAACATTAGTAGATCAGTGGGCAGGAAAGGGAGGGAGAATAAAGAAATATGATGTTTGTGCTTCATTTGATCTTTCCTGCTGAATGCTACAGTCTGAATTATTTACAGGACATGATTTCTCAGTTGTTACACTGAATGGAAACAGCATCTATGATCTGAAAAAGGACAACCTCCTTGTCAGTACTACAAGCCTTACTAAATTATAATATTTTCTTGCAGGACACAAGACTGTATTCTTTAAGAGATATAGCTGCTACTGCAAAGCATTGGCAATGGGGACTATCATTTTGGTATGCGAGAGAAACTGCTGTTCTGGTCTAGAGATCTTTTCTCCTCATGTACAGTTCTGGTGAAAGCCCTAATTGATCAGATGCCAGTTAGAGTTATAATTATGGGTACACATTATCAAAATATGGAACTTAGGTTAATTTATATGCACCACAGACAAAGATGGGGAGAAGAAATGTATTTATATTCTTCCAACCTTTCTTGTATACCATGAGGGGCACAATGTTTGGAGGAAATTTCAATTGTAAATACATAGTGACTTGATAGCATCAGACAGGAAAAAGAAAATTTATAATGATGCTAATTATTTAACTTATAGGATTACCTCCATATTTTGGATAGATGCTGTTAATTCCAGACACAAGATAAATGCGTGCACCTTCTATAGGGGTACACTTGCCACCAGACTTGATTTATTTTATGTCCCCACTGCTACAAACTAAATCCACATCCATCAATCTGGTGGAAACTTCTGACTGTAAAGTAGTGAGTTTAACTATCAGTAAGGATTCCATCAGACTGTTAGAAAGGGACTGTGGGGACTTAGGAACCGTATTAAAGATAAACTAAGACTGGTTGAAATGTATGACTCCATAGCAGAATGGTGGTCAGATTTTAAAACAGAACTTAAAACCTTCCTAATCAAACTGGCTAAAAAAGAAAAATATATCATATCTAAAGTATTTTGATTTATGGCATTATTTACAGAAGCTTTTAGTAAGGTAGAAAGGTCAGAGTATGACTATTCTTCCCAAATTCTGTAGAAAATAAAAACAATCAGATGGCACAGTTTCAATATCACAAAATGGCAACATTGCTGCAGGAACAAAAAATCAGCACACAGGTAGGAAAGAGTATGTTAACCTTTGAAACATGTAAAGACAGAACAGGTAGAGTTATGATGGACCTAAAAGATGAATCAGAGACACTGTATAACACTACAGAAAATATACACATGGTGGTGAATTATTATATTAAACAGAGATTTGGATGTACAGGACAGCAATCCAAACTTGGTAGAGACTTCTTCAACTCTTGAAAATCCCCATCTCAGAAGAGGTTTGCAATTTATTACAAGGGATAGTTAAACATTTTTAAAGGATAAAGTAAAATAGTACAAAGCAAGCTTCCTCCCACTTTTTGGATTATGGTACCATAGCAACAGATGCCACCCATAAAGCTGTCTGTTCAAGAAAAAAGTCATACACCACAAGCTGGCCAGATTCACTACGTCCATGTCCCTATGGCCCCACCACTGTGCCAGTCTTGAGCAGTTCAACTGGTTGCATATGAACAAAGAGCACGACTTATTCTAGGCAATTCTGTGTACAGGACTCTGAAGCATGCCTCAGTGTCTCACTGAGTTACTCACACTTGTAAACCACTTGCACTCCCACTCCACGCTGCAAGCAATTCCCTTATGATACCATGCATGCAAATAGGCATGGGGCAGAGATCCCTCAAATATTGTGCTACCTCCTCTGGAACTCAATACCCTTGGTCAACCTCCTCCTAAAACTTTTGTGAGAAACATGAAAGATCATCTGATGAAACTTAAAGCATGTCCTTTGTGCCACTTAACTCCTGCCCCCACATTGCCTCATAACCAGCATAATTTCATCATTGCTCTTCTTGCTATATTTTGTGTTGTAATATTTGCTGCTATATTCAGTATATGCCTATTTGCACTATGATAACATTTTCACAACTGTGTCACTTTTGTACCTCTGATGTATCCTATTCACATTGTTCTGTTACTGTATCATGTTCTGTATCATATTTTTGCTGCTGTCACATTGTACTGTTGGTACTCAGGTTGTATCTGAAAAAGGAGCCTGGCGCCAGTGTACCTACCTGGTCAACAAAAATGGATTACTGACTAAATAAACAAATAAATACAATTTCTAAAGAGGAAATTAGGAAAGAATTAAACTCAAAATAAAGATGTGGCTATGGGTGAAGACAGTTTACCTGGCAAGCAGCATAAAACATATGATGAAGAACTGAGTAATGTAGTAGCATACATGTTTAATAACTTGTTACAAGAAGATACCCAGGATGACTGCTTGTTTAAGAGTATCATGTCTTTTATTTATAAGAAAGGAGACAAGAGTAATTTAAATAACTGGAGGTCCCAAACTTTGCTCAACTCAGGTATCAAGATATTGGCCAAAGTTTTAGCAAACATCTGGCATTAGCAATGTCTGGCATTAGCAGCATCTATTTTAATAATTCCAACCCAACACATGCGCTTATCCTAGGAAGGAAAATTGAGACAATCTTTCATTAATGAGAGATGTTTGGAGAGTGGACAAACAGGAATAGCAGAAGGCCATCTCCTATCTTTAGATCAGGAGAAGACCTTCAACAGGGTACAGTATGATTTTATGTTTTAGGTAGTACAATGTTAAAGTTTGCCATTACAGTACATTACATAGAAACATAGAAATTGACACCAGATAAGCACCACTAGGCCCATCTAGTCTGCCCTTTACCCTACCTTAAATTAGCAGCCACTGACGCTACTTGGTCATTGGCTGTAGTCTCCCTTATGCCTATCTCATGCATGCTTAAATCCCCCATTGTGCTTGCTCCCACCACCTCCTGGGCAGGCCATTCCAAACTTCCACCACCCTTTCTGTGAAAAGTACTCTCCACGTTGCCCAGTAGTCTACATTGACTTTCTTAATTGCAACACCTCTACCACCTGCCACTAGTAGTAGTTCTACAGACATAAGTGTTGCAAAACTATGCAACTGCCTCTGCAAGGGTCACTTTACTTTGTTCAAGGTGCCTTCACCTCTTTCACCACCCAATCCCAATACCAACAGTGACTATATAGGAAATGACTTGCAATTGCAATCCCACTGTGCCATGTGCAGTGGACACAAGACAAGGGACAGCTGTTAAGAGATCATTGTAACAACTTAGCAATAGTCCTTGTAACTGTGTATGAGGCCTAAGATATTTCTTATCAGTAAAGGAGAGCTACATTGAACCTATACTTATTTGTCTTCCTATAGAAACTATATTAAACAAACTCTGGTCAGAGCCACAACAGCTGCTACTGCATTTATGTGAAAGGAGATATAGAATTAATGTGAGACTTGGTTGAACTTGTAATACTGTGATGTAAAAGTCCCACATTTACACCACAATAGCAAAAAATAAAATAAAACCATTAAGATTAAAATGCAATGTCTCATGTTTACTGGTGTGTTGCTATAATTCCTTTTACAATGCACTTAACCAGGATAGCTCAGCTAATATGCAGTATCTCATTTTCAATGGGGTCCTGATTGTATCCATTATTATAATGTATCTGCATGATAATGATTAGCTGAGATGCAATACCTTGTTTTCAGAGGAATCCTGCTTTTGGCTTAATGCAGGTAGTTATTTACACTGTGTCATTCCAGTAGAAAAAGGGATTTTAAATGTCAGCATGGGAATATGGAACTGGTGAGGTGCTGATGTCACCATCTTAATGTTATTTACAATTTATTTACCCAGTACAGCTTAAATGAGTTGCAACATCTAATTTTCAGTGGAATCCTGCTTCTATCTGCCATGGGTTTATTTTCTTCTTTGGTAACCAGGTGAGGCCCACTAGACACAACTGCCTGTTTTCAGGGGTGACTCGGGAGCACTGGATGGTTAAGTAACTTGCTCAGAGTCACACAGTATGCAAGTGCAGGTTGGGGAATCAAACCCAGGTCTGCTGGATATACCAAGCTCATTCACAGCTTGTTACTCTAACCTCGGCTATACTGCCAGCCCAGTGAAGTAATACAATAGCCCCTGATACAGAACTGTGGAACAGTCAGCAACACTTTTGGTTTAGCACTGACACATTGATGACAAATACTTACAATTACAAAGCAAAATAAATCAATTATTGCACAAAAGTCAAACTTCTGTTTATGATTTTGGTTACATTAACACAGTACTTTGGCAACAGTCATCAAATTCTTCAATTAGAAGCTGGTTTGTTCAGTTGATCATTTAATTTGGATGCACATGCTCATATGCCCACCACCCCACCTTTTTAGTCTACTGTCATCTAAATTTCTCTAATGTCCTCGAAAGTGTTTGGATCTTGTTGGACAAGCAGTCTAATACAAGCAGACAGACTTACATAATGGAACAAGAAAAATTAAAATAATTGATATGAGCCAGGCCGGTGGTGCTGAGGGTTGAGGTGCTGGATGCCACACCTCACGCCACACTGGTGACCTGGACTGAGGAGTGAGCTCGGTTGCAAGGGGCCAGTAAGGGAGGGAGAGGATTGAGCAGCAAGTGAAAGGTTCTTCTCTCCTGGAAAGGGAGGGAATGTTGTCCCACTCCTTGGCTGCCTCCCTAGTGGAGGCCGGGTAGCAGCACCAGACTTAGGGAGGCAAGAACATGGCGACATGGTGCACATGCACCTCAACATATATGCACTCACAGCTGTAGAAGGAGGGAGGGAAAATGGAAATGGAGGGGTGCTAGTAGGCTGTATGATGCCCAGCCGCACTCCCAATCCATGATATGAGCTGAGCCAGTGAAGGTTGAGGTGCTGGTGCCACACCTCACACCACGCCAGTGACCAGGCTCAGGAGTGAGCTCGGGTTGCCAGGAGTCAGCAGGGAGGGAGAGGATCGAGCAGCCAGTGGAAGGCTTCCTCCTCCCAGGGAGGGAGAGAATGTTGTCCTACTCCTTGGCTGCCTCCCTAGTGGAGGTTGGGTGGCAGCACCAGACTTAGGGAGGCAAGATCATGGTGACATAGTGCACATGCACCTCAATGTGCACGCGCCACAGCTGCAGAAGGGAGGGCCAAAACAGATAAAGGAGGGGTGTTGGTAGACTGCGTGATGCCCAGCCACGCTGCCAATCCATGGCTCAAACTCCCAGCAAGCTGGATTGTGTACCGGGGCGAGGACCTGGATCTCCTCCGTGGGTCCTGCCATAGGGAAACCCATGGGGATCTGGCCAGGATCTGGGCTGGGGGTTGGGAGACACATGTGGTGTCAGAGTTGATGTAAGCTCTCTCACAAGAGAGACAGAGTTCACCTGCCAGCAGCCCGGGGAGAAAACAGGAAAAAAAGAATAATGAAATAACTGTGATACGTATAGAGGCAGTAGTCTGCAAACTCTTTCAGTCTCAGTGTATTCTTGATAAAGATTGTATGACTCTTACACTTCAAACTGAAGCACTGCAGTGATGTTCACATGCCCTATCTCAACATCAGTTACATCAAATACTGTTGTAAAATAAAGCTTACTAGTTGAGCAGTTATTTTCCACTGACAGAGTTTCAGATTTATTCAGCATTTCTCCTGTAACTCCAGGGCAATTTTCTTGTAAATTATATTATTTTCTATGGGCGCTGAATTTCTTTGTTTTCCCATATAACCAATGCAAGAGTATGGAACAATTTCCTATGTAAATGGCTTAATTTTCTGTAAATGGACATCAGTCAGCTTACTCTGATCAGCTCCACATACATAATGTATCAACAGACTTGTTTAAAAACATTACATTTGACAGAGCTTGTTTTAGGAATCTACCCATACAGGGCCATGCACCAAATAAAAGGAATAGGATATTCTGTCATGGGCCAATGCTGAAAGGAATTTCAATGCTCAGGTTGCTGATATCCTGCCGTGAGTGGAATGCACAATAAACACAGAAAGGTATTCTTCATTATAGTGTTCCTTGTGTGAAAACACAGATGAACACTGTTTTTGTTAAGTCAGATGCAAAATAAACACCAGAATCTGGACCTTTTATTTTTTTAATGTTAGAGGTATTGTTAAGTCAGTGCATATATGGTCTAGTGCTGTAGTTATACCTTTGTTTATGGAACTAGCCAATATTTTTTATACAAGCCTGCAGACTTCTGGTCCTGAAGTGAGCGATTTAGAGGTATTGTAGATACCTGCAAGACCACTGATATCCATTTCTGTCTGACACCATGTTCAAAGGAGTATAGACTTGGTGAAATATATAATTATTTCATGCAATGCAGATGCAAAGTGATACATGACTATTCACACATTAGCTTCATATAACCTGTCGGGTCTTGTGCTGAAAGCTAATTTTAATTATTTGCCGTCAAGTGTTGCTATAGTTAAAAAACTGAAGAAACTGAGGCATATATTGTGGAAACCCCACCTAACTCTCTCTGTCCCTGGCACATGATCTATATTTTTCTGACATAATTATGAACTTTCTGTTTTTTAATGTGCATTTCTGACTACCGTATTAAACAAAAGGCAGTGTGTGTGTTTTAGGGTAGGGGAGCAGATGCAACTATGAGCATGAAGTACTAGCAACCTTGACAGAGATGCAGTGATGCTGTTTAGTCCCGCTATGATATGAGCAATGAATGGGGTATCATACACTCGTCATACTGATATCAGATCACAATTACTGGTACTTTATTTCCAGTTAAGCTGATGACACAGGATGCTTGGCAAGTATGTTTTTTTTAGAATATCATAATGTAAGAAAAGTAATTTGCAGAGTGAGGACAGAGAGACTGCAACGCGATTCCAATACGCACTTTTAGATATTGTTCCTCAAATGTATTCTTTTTATGTTGCTTGCACATGTGCAAGAAACATAGTGCCATCATCGGAGATTTCAGAGTGTGTCACCTCCTCCAATTCAGTTAGTGAGCTGGCAGGCGCGGCCCCTGTAGCTAATGCATTTTGGAGCTGTCTATGACACGCTCCAAAATGTAGTGGCACAGTTAGTTGAAAGGGAGCTATGCTTCAGTGAGCAGAGATAAGAAGCCCACTGAAGCGTAGCCCCCCACACGCAGGTGTGTGCACGCCTCAAGACGCAGGCCATGTGAGCCGACGGGTGCCCAACTTCACGGGCTGAGCCAGCGCCTCCCCCCCAGTTGTAGGTGCCATGCTGGGAGCCCACCCCAGCGTGGGCAATGAGTCCTTGGCTGACGGGGTGCCCAATCCCGGCCAGCTGAACGCCTCAACGCCCTTGTGCCATGCTGGGAGCCCACCCCAGTGTGGCAAACGGTCCCACGACGCTTTTTTTTTTTTAAACCTGAAAAACTAAACGGTCCCGCTGGAGCATCTCCGACCCCCTACAACCCGCACTCACCTACTGCGCACTCCAGCTCTCCTACGCTTCTCACCCTATACTTACCTTCTGGACTCGGCGCGACGATCTTCGTGGACTGGAACACGCTCTGCGCTCTTCAAAGCCGACCGCGAACTGAGGAAATGTCCGATGGCTGTATAATGGCCCTAGATAGGGGTTTCAACTTTGTTGCATATCTCAGGCATTTTGGGAATTTTGCGCAATTTTCAACATGGGTTTTGGGACCCTTTTTCATGAATGATGTCATTGTCATGGCGTAGTTCGGGCCCAAAGGGTGATTTCGCCAGTGACTGTGAAATCACCCTTCGGCCTGAATACCACCATGACAGTGACATTCATCATGGAGAAGGGGTCCCAAAACCCCATGTTGAAAATTTGGCAAAAATTCCTAAAAATGACTGTTTTACAAGTGTATTGCACAGTTCTCACGCAGGCTCGTAAGTTCGAAGAATTTTCAATATTTTCACCCAGATTTTCAACATTGCTATTTTACCACACCTCCTTATGAGCAGTAGCTGTCATTTTTCATATCTCACCCAAAATGTGTTTCCGCCCATGTAGCGCAGAATGGCGCAGTCGGTGTGCAAACTCAATGTATGGACAAATTAAGAAAATCATAGTGACACTGTTCATGAGCAGAGGTCTTAAATGGCTATGTTGAAAATTTGGTGAAAGAATTCCTAAAATGACTGTTTTACAAGCGTCGTTGCGTCAGTTCCTACGCAGGCTCGTAAGTTCGCAAATTTTCAATATTTTCACTCCAGATTTTCAGCATTGCTATTTTACCACACCTCCTTATGAGCAGTACAGCTGTCATTTTTCACATCCTGCCCAAAATGTGTTTCTGCCATGTAGCGACAATGCGCAGTCGTGTGCAAACTCAATGTATGGGACACATTAACAAAATCACAGTGACACTGTTTCTTGAGCAGAGGTCTTAAAATGGCTATGTTGAAAATTTGGTGAAAAAATTCCTAAAATAATTTGTTTTTACAGGCTGCATTATGCAGTTCCTATGACGCCGTAAGTTCACAAATTTTCAATATTTGCACTCCAATGACTTCCAAATACCTAAACAGCACATAGAAGCAAGCAATATCTGCATTGACAAATGCTTGTTTTAGATGCCAGGAAATTTAGCACTTGTGAATCTTAGGAGGGAGATGACTGAATTAATCAGAGTTGCTCAGTAACCCTTAGTACCCCTGCTTTTTTCACACCACATGGACAATCCAACATTTTCAGCATTGTTGATCCTTATGCTGAAAGTTAGTTTTGATTATTTGCTGTCAAGTGTTACTTTAGTGAAAAAAATTGATGAAACTACAGTAAGTATGTATTGTGGTAACCCCACCCAACTCTTTGTCTTCTCTCTCTCTCTGGTACATGATCTATGTTTTTCTGACATAATCACAAATGTTCTGTTTTTAATGTGCATTTCTAAGTGATATATTGAACAAAAGGTGTGTGTGTGTGTGTGTGTGTGTGTGTGTGTTTGTTTTAGGGTAGGAGAGCAGATCCAACCATACCTCTCATTTGTCCCTGATTTTCAGGGATGTCCTTGATTTTGCCTCACATCTTACTCTGTCCCTCCTAAAATTTGTGTTTTCATGACCAAACAATGGGGATTGTAAGCACAGAATAATGTCAAACATTAAAGTTACACACTCTTCTTCTTTACAAAATGCATTTTACACTAATACCTTTACTCTACCAGCTTCTTGAGTGGATATCATCAATTTTGAAGATGTGTCCTGATTCTGGTCCTTTGTCCCTGATTTGTTTTAAAGAGCAGCTCTATTATAATAAAAAGCTTACAAACATTAGATTTACACCAGTTATGTTTTCACTTCATTGTTTTCTAGTTATTTGTTATTTCTTTTGCTATTCCCTTCTGTTACTCTACTAATATTGTAGATAATGCAGCAATTGTTTCATTGAGTCTTTAAAAGGAGTCTGACTGTCCCCTCTAACCACACAAATGCTGTTTGTGATATCACAATCTGCTGTCATTATGAGCATTATGATGTCTTAAACAAAGACCCTGTAAGGTTAACAGATGACAGGCAAATGTTTTCAACTGTTTTCATACAGACTTTTAGACTGACTACCAAGACATACTGTACTTCTTGAAGAGGAATATTGAAAATGAAAAAATTATTCTCTAGTAAATTGTAAGAGCTAAACATCTTATTTACAAAAGCATATGTGAAGTGCAGAGTTGCTCTTAAGCCTTGTCCCTGATTTATGAGGCAAGAGGTTGAGAGGCATGGATCCAGCTATAACCATGAAGTGCTAGCAAACTTTGACAGAGATGCAGTGATGCTGTTTAGTACCAGCTATTATCTGAGCAATGAGTAAAAAGTGTGTGTGTGGGGATATCATATTCTGCAACCTTATATCAGATTACAATTACTGGTACTTTCTTTCCAATTTAGTTGATGACGCAGCATGTTTGGCAAACATGTCTTTTAGAATATCACGATGTAAGAAAAATAATTTGCAGACTGAGGACAGACAGACCGCACGCATGATTCTGATACACACGCTTAGATATTGTTCCTCAAATGTATTAGTTTTTAGATGCCAGGAAACTGAGTACATGTGTGAATTTTAGAAGGAGATGAGGAATAATTCAAAGTTGTCTCAGTAGCCCTAATACCCCTGCTTTTTCATACCAAGTGGAGAATCCAGTGTTTTTCAGCATTGACCATCATCTGTTCTGGGAGCAGGCTATTTAAATCAGGTCCCTCTATTTTCATTATTTCTGCCCTGCTGTGAGACCTCTACCTCTAAACATTGAGGCTAACACCTGCACCACATTACCCAATCACCCCAAATCTCCTCAGTTAGCACTGCCAGGGCTAATCTACTGATTGAACTGTTATGCTTGATAACAAAAGAAAAACTAAAAGAAATCTGACTCCAGCAGTTGCTAGTGTTTTCAGACATGGAGGAGAGAGAGCATGTTTTGGGAGGGGATAGAGAGAGAGAGAGAGAGAGAGAGAGGAGAGAATGTTTGGGATCATCTGACAGCTGAGCTGCTAGCCAGCGTCTGTAAGCCTGAAGCTTATATAAAGAGAGAGAGAGGTGAAAGGCACAAGTTCCTTTCTCAAGTCAGCATTTTCAGCCATTGCTACATATCTGGGAGAAATGC